>BSBM01001520.1:1712500-2912500 GCA_027924585.1 Larix kaempferi
AATTATTTGTAGACAACCTTACAAAGATAGATTAGGAGCAGGTGTTAAAGATATTGTACGAGAATATTGGTTGGAACATGCTCGAGTTTCACCAAATTCAAGAGATGTGATACGCAAAAGAATATCACGAAATGTATATGAAAGCCAACCAAAACATATAATGGACATGACACAAGTACAATTGTTCAATAAATTCAAGGAAGATCATCATGGAATTAATATATCAATCACTACATTTGTGCAACAAAAACAATGGTATGTTCGACCTATAACTATACGTGATACATGTTGTTGCCGTTATCATGTGCAATTTCAGTTATATTATGACACGTTTCTTGAATTTGGTAAAATGTTTTGGACAAATTCACCACCTCCGCCGACGATACGTGAATTCATATCTCAAATTTTATGTGAGAGAAATCACGATGAAGTATTTTATTCAAAGAAATGTGTCAATGGAAAACATTGTCATCATTGTGGAAATTTGGTGTTATTCCACAATAAATATCCTATCGATAATGATCAATCGTTGTCAAATGTAAATGTTGATTGGAAGAGATACGAATACATCAACTATAATACAAGTTCTAGTGATTCACATTCCAAAAGAATTGATTTGCTAGAAGACAAGATATGCGTCACAGATTTTCTCAAAAAATTTGAAAGCGAAATTTATAAATACACCCAGCATTCACATAGAGCACGATGGTAAGATCTTCAATTCAAACAGTCTCGTGAAATTTTTCCACCCGGAACAAGTTTGTTGGTGGTTGATTTTTCTCAAAACTATACATTTGCTGCACAAAAAGAAATACAGAGTGAATACTATCACTCTGACCAAGTTTCGATATTTGTCCATGTTGTATATAGACATTCTCAACAGGATGTCGATGGCATTGAAAGCACATGTGACAATCGAGATGTGATTAAAGAATATCACTTCTATATCAGCGATGATCGTACACACGACACACATTTTGTCCAACATTGTATAGAAAATATTTTCTATGACTCATTGAAAAAACGCGAAGTCAAATTCAAAGAGCATTGGATATGGTCTGATGGATGTGCGGGTCAATTTAAATCTTCACGATCATTTTTTTGGTTATGTCGACTTCAAAAAGCGCTGAACATTAAACATCGCTGGAATTTCTTTGAAACTGGGCATGGAAAAGGTGAGCATGATGGTGCAGGAGCATGCGTGAATAGAGCACTTCGAAGATGGCAAATGAACTATTCTTCTGCACGGTTTAATTCAGCTGCAGAGGTTGTCCAATGGTGTCAATTAAATATAATCCATGATTATAATCAACAATCAAAAGACGTGCGCAAGTATGTCCACTATTTTTTTAATTTATATTATTTCTTAAAATTTAAAAAAATGTATATACTAACATTTAAGTACATGTACACTATTTATTGTGTAGGTTTTTTTGGCTTGTTGGGGTCCAAGATATAAATAGATCAATAACATATGACGCTAGCACCATACATGGAACTAGAGATCTTCACTCTATTCAAACAAAATCATTTCACAACGTGTTTGCATTTGACAGTAGAAAGCAATCATGCTTTTGTCATATTTGCATTGAAAATGTTGAGTCTACAGAAGTTTGTGAAAACATAACAAACAACTACGTAAAAGCTTGGAGACACATAGAGATTAATCCAAAAGGAAAGATGCCACTGGCAAGTGTTGAAGAATTAGAATCAGAAGAAATAGCAATATCGTCTGATGGCGATAGAATTTCAGATCTCGTAAGAGAAGGTAATAAACTTGTTTTTGACTTTTAAGTCAATTGTTCATTCTAATCCATCGCCATAAGTATAGTCAATTTAATTCATTTAAATACGCTAACACCAATCATAACTTGCGCAGGAGATGTTTTCGCTGTGATTGCACCTGTAGACAACAATGAAAATGTCAAATATTATTTGATGCGATGCACTGAAGAAAAAATGAAGTTATTGGAGGACTACAACGACAACGGATTTACATACGAAAGAGGATCCATCATTTTAAAAGGCTACTTTTTTCAGCAGACGCATATGACTAAAAATTATGTCTACTTTCAAGATTATGAGCCCGATGTTATATGTTGTCAATATAGTCATTTAGTATGTGCATCTCGAATAAAATTGATACAAGTTCCATAAAAAAAACAGTTAAAAACCAAAAAATGGAAACTATCCATATGTGACCATGAACGGATAGTTGAAGATGGCATTCCATTGCGATGTTTTTAACTACATATCAAAAATAAATTGATCTATATTTTTGTCCATGTCAATTGTTGTGTGCAATATATTTTTTGTCCAATTATCAAAATTGTTGTGCACAGTATATTTTTTCATTGAGATTTTATGAATATTTTCTTGAATGACAACTAACATAAGAGCTTAAATGGTTGTACTTTAACATGCTTAAAAATGAATTCAAATATAATTTGAAAATTCAAAAGTACTTTATTCAGGTCCCCATATGTCTATTAGACCACTAAGGGATGAGATAACGGATGTGGCTATCCCCACTCCGCCCCGAATTTTTACTTTTGGTTGATTGATGCTAACGAAAAATCACAAAAAGACCTATTAAATTTTGTATTCTTTTAATCCATCGAACATGTTTCTTTAATACGTACTTCACCATAAATATGATCTTAAATAGATGTCTGTAAATTGTCACCAAGTTCTCCGTCCCAAATCTTTAATTTAAAATATCGCTTGTGCAAATTCACATAACTGAAATCATGGCAAATGGAGACAACGATCATTTGATTTTTAATCACAAGCAAGGATTCCAGGATTGTGAAGCTTATGCTAAATTAGAGAAATGATTATTTACAACAAATCAATGAAAATTCATCAAATTGTTGTTTAAAATCATTGCTCTAATTTAACACAAACTTCACAATCCTGGAATCTTTGCTTATGATTAAAAAACAAAAAACCGTTACCCCCATTTGCCATGATTTCAGCCACATCAAATGTACCTGAACATTGAAAATAAAAATTAAATTAATTAAAAATCCATTATATCAAAATTTGAACTTAACATATATTTGCTTTTAAACTTCCTAGTTCATCCATATTTCTATCAAAAATTTTAACATTCATAAACTTCTGAACATTTAAAGATAACATTTGAATATACTCTTAACATTTTAAAGTTGGTACAAGTTCCATAAAAAAAACAGTTAAAAACCAAAAAATGGAAACTATCCATATGTGACCATGAACGGATAGTTGAAGATGGCATTCCATTGCGATGTTTTTAACTACATATCAAAAATAAATTGATCAAATATATTTTTGTTCATGTCAATTGTCGTGTGCAATATATTTTTTGTCCATGTATCAAAATTGTTGTGCACAGTATATTTTTTCATTGAGTTTGAATATTTTCTTGAATATAAGAGCTTACATGGTTGTACTTTAACATGCTTAAAAATGAATTCAAATATAATTTGAGGATTCAAAAGTACTTTATTCGGGTCCCCATATGTCTATTAGACCACTAAGGGATGAGATAATGGATGTGGCTATCACCACTCCGCCCCGAATTTTTACTTTTGATTGATTGATGCCAACGAAAAATCACAAAAAAACCTATTAAATTTTTTATTCTTTTAATCCATTAAACATGTTTCTTTAATATACTTCACCATAACTATGATCTGAATGAACTTTTTAAAACAAGTTGTTTATCTAGATATAATTTTTAGATATATATGATTGTTGCAAAAAAATAATATATCTCTCAAATGTAAGTTCACATAACTGAAATCATGGCAAATGAAGATAACAATCATTTGATTTTTAATCACAAACAAAAATTCCTGGATTGTGAAGCTTATGCTAAATTAGAGCAATGATTATTTACAACAAATCGATAAAAATTCATTGAATTGTCATCTAAAATTCATTGCTCTAACTTAGCATAAGCTTCACAATCCGGAAATCCTCACTTGTGATTAAAAAACAAAAAATCATTATCCTCATTTGCCATGATTTCAACATTTAGAAATTCACGAACTACAAAGTACCTGAACAATGAACATATGAAAAACATTATTTAAATTTTGAAATTTACATATGCATATATGGAACAATTTAAACATATAAACAACATTAATTAAAATTTAAAATTTACATATGAATTAAACCTTCATTCTTATGGTTCAATACTTTCTCAACATTCATTATTTCCCAACATTCCTTTTTCTCTAACACCTCCCATTCATTTTTTCCCAACATTGACTCTTACCATAACATTCATTTTCAACATTGAATATTTCCTAACTTAGATTAACATTTTAAATATTCCCAACACCTCCCATTCATTCTTTCCCAATAGTCATTCTTCCATAACATTTATTCTCATCATTCAACATTTCCTACCCTTGGGTTGCACCTATCAAGACATTTTAAACATTCATGCAAAACATATTATAATAACATTTATTCTCAACATAACAAATTGAAAATATTCCTTCTTCCATAACACCTCCCATTCATTCTTTCCCAACATTCCTTTTTCTCTAACACCTCCCATTCATTTTTTTCCAACATTGATTCTTACCATAACATTCATTCTCAACATTGAACATTTCCTAACTTAGAATAACATTTTAAACATTCCTAACACTTCCCATTCATTCTTTCCCAACATTCATTCTTCCATAACATTCAAAACATTCAACATTCATTCTCATCATTCAACATTTCCTAACTTCATAACATTCATTCTCATCATTCAACATTTCCTAACCTTGGATTGCACCTATCAAAACATTTTAAACATTCATGCGAAACATATTATAAATATTATCAAAACATTTTAAACATTCATGCAAAACATATTCTAAACATTTACCAAATGAGAAATAATTAACATGTACTCATGTATATAATCCAAAAAAAAGTTGATGAACATGTGAATTCAATGTACATATATATATAATCAAAAAATAAATACCCTCCATGTTCAAAACAACTACAATATATATATATATCAACAAAAACAATAAAGTCTGAACCATTATCCATCTAGACCAATATCTTTCCACTATTTTTCACTAGGACCTTCCCTGGGACTCAACTCAACCTACAATACACAAAAAAATAAATTATAAATTTAGATCATAAATTATTTAAACAATTTTAAACTAAATTCAAGATATTAAGATATTAAACTCATCTACAAAACAATTCAATTATTAAAAAAATTGTACATCAAATTCTTTGAATGCATGTCCACCACTTTTTTCCACTAGAGCCTTCCCTTTGGCTCCAAAGGATCTCAAAGAGCCAAGCTACAACATGTACAAAAACAATTTTCAAATAAATCCAAAAAATATAAAATATTAAACTTATATCAGAGATCATTTCTAGTTCAACAAAATTACCTCGGTGCTAATATCTGCATTCATTAAAGACCCCACATCTTCGCCCCCAATTTCCAAATGGTCTCTTCCCTAAAATTTAAATTTTGTTAATAAATAAAACATAGTAGATACAAATAATAAATTAAGCAATTAACTTAAAACAAAAACAAAAAAATTAAAATTATTAGCTCACAAGAGATGGTAAATTATCTAAAAAGTTGGAATCTAAAGAAACCTGCATAGATAAGTCAAATTAACAATAAGATACATTGATATTTATTAAAATTCAAACAAACAAAAAAAATATCAAGTTCAATCATAAATATTATAATTAAAATACCTCTCCTAAGCGCTCTTCATTTTGACTAAGATGCTCTTGGTTTTGACTACTGGAGACTCAAAAATTATGTGCATTTAACATTCTCGAAAACTGCAAACAAAATACATTTGCTTAATATATTTATTACCATGTAGCAAAAAATTCAATTCAAAATGATTAATAAAAAATCAAATAGATTGTCATAGCATAATCAACAAACCTCTTCCATGCTCGATGTGTCATTGGAAAACACATCTGAAGCTATATCTCGACAAGACTTAGCATAAGCCCTGAGATCATCGATGCTCAATGCATCTACCTCGTCATTCGTCTTGTAAACAAAACTTTGACGAACAATAGCACGAGCCCTCTCTCGCCCCAAACCAACTTCTACTCCAACAAGAGCTGATGCTAAACCATCACCTACCGATTCCCTTCCAACTGTCCCTAGTTGAGATGTTGTCTCCATCTCTGATCTTAAAGCCACAACCCTCGGTGGATGAGGTATCTCAGGTGGAGGTTGTATAGTGGTAGGGTCTCTGAGAGCACCTTTTTTATTATATATTCTACCCTTTCCAACTCCATAAAAGTCAGAAGGAACATCAGTATAGTTAGGCTTTATACCTAAAAAAAACTCCGCATAAAAAAATCTAGCAAAATAATTAGGAACCTCATCGTTCCAGGGCAATCGACCATAAGCTGCAAGAAATCGATCATATATTAAATGTGCAATTTGAGGATGCTTGAAATATTGCACTTTCAACATTTTTCGCTTAAGGCCTTCTTTGAAATTGAACATTGAATTGGCTTGTTCTCTGGTGACTCTCTCCTTCACAACCTCCCACTTGTCTGGACCCATAACTTGGTCCCTTCGCATCCGCATCAAATGAACAAAACCATTTGTAGTTGGTCCAAGTTCCTCGTATGCATCAATGAATTTTTGCAAAGACGCCAAAACAATCTCTAGACTTTGTCGGCTCTCTCGAGGGAGATCCAAAGAATAAAGATCATTGTTCAACCTTCCATAGTGGGATCTACAACTTTCAAGAATAGTTTGTTGCACAACACCTTGCCATGGAAGCTCATCAGGTAAATCAGATGGATAAGTTGATATGGGTGTACACCCCTCGGCTAGTGGAACATATGTCATCCTAGCTCTAGGAGGATCTTCAGGACCCTGCTCTCCACCCACACCTATTCCATCATCTACAATCCTATCTTGATCTTCCTCTTGCTCCGTCGAATTACGCACATCTTCTGAACGTTGCTCTGCTTCAAATATAGCTGTAGTCAAGAATTAACCTTGTCCATAAATTCAAAACATGAAAAAATACAAATTATACATTATTAAACATTAATGTTCATACCAACAGAAGGTTGAGATCGACGCTCTCCCACTGAAGACAAAGGAGAATCATTTGTACCCCTTCGAACTTGTTGGTGATCAAATGACTGGGACCCATACAATAAACTCGAACTCCGCGATGAATTCGACAACCTTCGACTACCAATTGGAACACCAATTCCTGAGGATTGTGATGACCTCCTACGCTTTCCCTTCGAAGACTCTCTTTCCATTTGATATAACTTCTAAATTTACACAAACGTTAACATATTGAAATTGTACATGACTATTCTACAAGCATCAAGCCAATATTTGATAAAAAACTACAACAAAATGTAAGTCCCTCTCCTAACTCTAATTAATTAACTAAAATTCCTTACCATCACTAATATTGCAACGTAAAGATATACCTAATAATCATTTCATTATCAAATATAAGTTATAACACGGTTAATTGAAGTAGTATAGTAACCTTAAAAACTTTTAATCCAACAAATATGGTTGAATTATATATGTCAATGAACAAACATCTCACTAAACATATATATATATTCTTATTAAAAGAATTCTAGCTTATATTTATGATAATACAATTTACACACATTGAAGTTGTACATGTTAATTCTACAAACTTAAAAACATATCTATTAAAGATCTGCATACAAAATGTAGAGCTGCCTAAAATAGTATAACATATATATACCCTTATTAAGAGATTTCTAGTTTATATTTATGATAAAACAATTTACACACATTGAAGTTGTACATGTTCATTCTACAAACTTAAAAACATATCTCTTAAAGATCTGCATACAAAATGTAGAGCCACCTAAAATATTATAACTTATTTTCTTTCGTAAGTTCCTCTCCTAACTCTAAGAACACTATTGCACCATAAACATAACATCATTAATCATCTCATAATCATTTAATTGTAATAGTATAATAACCTTCCAAATTTTTCAATGGTCACTTATGTTTTCATTCTATATCTCAATAACCAAACATTCCTTAATTTTTATAAAAAATATACCTAAGAACTTACAACATCGAATTTTTAAGTGACTTTCTACATGAAATCTGTTCATGAACATGTTATGTTCATGAACAGGTTCTGTTCATGAACATGTTCTGTTCATGAACAAAGTTCATGAACTCATATGACATTCTTGTACCTCACTTAACCTAGTAAAACCACCGGTTGACCATTTATAAAGTTGTGTAGTATACCCTTTATTATCTGCATGGCCCATGGTTGAAATCCCCCGAGAACTGCATTACCTCTGTAAACTAAAAAAAGTTATAGTCCATGACTCATAAATGTGTGTATGCTTATTAAGGCAACGTAGTGGGTACATGTGGACATGTTTTGAACCCCTTTTCCATTAATGCCAATCACTTAGTCTTCCATCTTGCCTACAAACCTTATGGACCTTTATTAAGAATTAGGGAAACATAATATGAAACTCGTTCAGGATTAGGGTTTAAATATCCATATATATAAAGAAGCCATGGGGTTACATTTCATAAGAATAAGACAAATACATGTTATGTTGTTTGATTTTCATTTTATATATTTGAAAGCCTTACTTGCTTTATACTTGCTCTTACCATTTTTATATAAAAAAAAAGGAGTAACCACTACCGACTATATTTGGAGGGCATATAACATGAACACAGTTCATGAACAATGTTCATGGACATGTTCTGTTCATGAACAGAGTTCATGAACAGAGTTCAAGGGCATAAAAACTGACATCTCTAAAATTAAAATTTAATATTAAAAAATTAAACCTTCTGATTTTAACCCCCATAACATATTTTTTTTTAATTTTCTCCTATTGCCAACAACTCAAGAGCAGAGTTCCAGACCTCTGCTCAAGAGCAGAGTTCCAGACCTCTACTCAATAGCATAAAAATAAATATAAAAAGATAAACATTCAAATCTTAAACCTCGGCAAATATTTTTTTTAATTTCATTCATATTACTACATTTTTTTATCAAAGCAGGAGTTTGCGAAACGATACATACCTGTATCCAAACGAGCAGTGAAGAGATCATCGATCCACAACGCCGCGACTATTCGGTCCACCAACTCTTCAAACACCAACTAGTTCCTTCACCAAGCAACAAATAATGTCATCAACTAAAACCTATAACATACACAAACAGAATCAAAACGTCACAACTGACGGAAAAATGCACCTTTCAATGACGAGCTTTCAACCCTGCACACAAAACCGCAACACCGTAAACGCAGCAATACAACCGAACACACCTGCCAACCAAAAAAATTTCAGCAAACCATTACAACATGAAGAACTGTATATACATCAACCTTAAAATTCGAAAACCAAAACCAACTAATAAACGTTACTTACCCTCAAGCAGTTAACTCCACGTCGCCTGGCACCCTCGTTGACTTCCACAGCTTCAACAGCTGCCACAAGAAGTTATAACATTGGAGAAGCACACAATCAAGGCGGAAGAGCAACAGGAAGTATCAGCAGCAACACTTAACGTGCAACAACCGATGAGCAATAGAAAGTAACAGCCGACGAGCCGACGAGCTACAGAAAGTACCAGCCGACATGCAACATCCAACGAGCAACAGCAAGTAACAGCCGACGAGCTGACGAACTATACAAAGTAACAGCCGACGAGCCGACGAGCAATAGAACGTAACAGCAGCCGATCGTGGAGCGGCAGTGGGTCGTGGAGCAGCAGCAGGTCGTGGAGCAGCAGCGGGGTGGCGACAAATATACTGCGGGCCCGCTTGCGGGGTCCAAATATTTCCAGCAAGGAATGCCAAATGGCAGCTCATGCTGGGTTTTTATGCAGAAAAATAGTTCGATCGAACAATTTGTCGGCCGAATAATTGTTCGGCCGAATAATTGTTCGGCTGAAAAAGTGTTCGGCTGAATAATTGTTCGGCCGAAAAAGTGTTCGGCCGAATAATTGTTTGGCCGAATAATTGTTCGACCGAATAAACTATCGCCCGAAATTTTTTTTCCGTCCGGCAGTTGTTTGCACACATTTCAAGGATCCCCGTTAAACTAGACGGAGAACTGTTTGTGGTTATTCGGCCGAATAACCTCTGCATTATTCGGCCGAAGAATGTAAATTATTCGGCCGAATAATGTTTATTATTCGACCGAATAATATTTATTACTCGGCCGAATAACTGCCGCTAAGACGATTTTGCACTGGTTTCTCACGAAAGTGTTACCCACCTTCACGTTTTCACCCTATTGAAAATCAAAGAGATTTGGAATACTAGTGGGAAACTTAGTGATTGGATAAGTGGTTCAAAGAATGGTGACCATTATAACTGGATTGGATTCATCCGTGATGGAAACAACAAGTCTGTTGTATGTTTGGACCTTGAAAAATTGAATATCACTAGAACAATTGCTTCAAGTATCAGTCAATTGAGTAATCTAAGAGACTTGAAATTGTACATGAATTATTTTGGTGGGGATTTTTTGTCTAGGCTCCTAAATTGCACCCATATGCGAAACTTGACCTTTTTTCAGAATGTGTCTGTTGGATCCTTTCCAGATGAGATATATAAAATGGAGGAGTTGGTGCAATAGGACCTCTCATCCAACAATTTCTATAGGGACATTCATGTTGTATTTGGACAGTTGCCTAAGCTTGAGGTATTGTTCTTTCACTATAATCTGTCGAATGGTACTATTCCTTTCTTCCTTGGAAATCTCTAGGATTGTGATTAGGATCTAAAGAGAAACAAAATGTTTGTAAATATATGGGAATGGTTGGATCTAGGGTTGAAGATTCCAGTTTGTGACACCTAATAATTCCACCTAATAATTCTTGGCAAGTTTTTCCTTTTTCCTGTGGTTAAAAACTCGTTAAGGATAGACCCTTTTAGGATAGTAATGTTGGATTGAGACACACATAGGGGTATATATTATACTGAAATTTCTTGGGTCTTGCACAAATACTCATCCACCTTCTTATGGAAAATGACCTAGGTTATGTTAACTATGCATGAGATATAACGACACAACATATTTCCCACATTAGAATAGCAGCGTGTTCTTAGCTAGAGTAAACCTGGGTCTATGAAGAATTATCACTCTAGTCCAGTTTCATGCTTAGATGTGTTGATGCATATGTAACTTCGGAATGTATTTCATATATGTATTTTATATATATTTATTGTACCCTTATTAGAGATGTGTTATTCCTCTATAAGGAAGTGTCATCATGTGGATTGACAAGTGTCGCAAGTGTGTGTACTTGTCGATGGGTTATTAGACCACCATGTGTGGGGTCGGCCCTGAAATATATATATTATAATGTGGATGTACCTAGCTAGACAAGTCGGCCCCATAAGGTCACTGGGAAAACAAATTAGTATAAATAGAGATCAGGTGATCTCTATTTAGATCACTCGAAAAAGTATCTCACTCTCACTCAGAAAGTGGCGCACTAGTGAGGAGGAGGATCATCTGCTACTAGGAGACTATCTCAGTGTATATGGTTGTACTTTGGTTGAGCCATTGCTCTCTCTATCTCTGAGGAAGTTGTGGGGTTTTTCACCTTAGGGTTGTCCCCACGGAAACTCTATGTCACTTGTCTCTCATGCTTTTGATTCTTGTGATGCTTGTCATGCTTATTGTGATTGTTATGCATTGATATACTGTATATGTTATTCTCTTAGTGAAGATCCTAGAGTATTGTGAATTAATGCTCAAAATTTAACATGGTTTCAGAGCTAACCTCACAAGAAGACATTTTGCAGTGACGAAAACTTGAGTTTCTTGTTTATTGGATTTCTCTCCACATATTTTGGAAAAGCAGTATAGTAGATTGAATCTACTCATCAAGGCGCATCTATCTGTCCAATCAGAATTCAATTCCGATCATTTTCTGATTTGCCCTTAACAATTAGGGTTTCCACAAAAATAGGAATTTCTGAAATCTAAAGACATAGCTGGAAGATCCTTGCAAAAATCGAAGTTTAGAGCTTTGGATCGAGATTTTTGGCTGGGTAGATCTCCGGGAAAATCAAACCCTAATTCAGGGCTCTCCTTAGTGAACCCGGGAGGACAAAAAGGAAAAGCTGAAGGGTAAAGCTTTGCTAATCTCAAATTCTGAATGCACTAAGCTGATCAGCTCATCAAGGCGCATCTTTCTATCCTTTCAGAAATTTGAAATTCACATTTTGAATTTTATGGTTTTTCGGACAAACCCTAATCCAGGACTAGATCCAGTTTTCAGCATTTGAAGTGGTAAGACCTAAATCGTTTCTATTTTCATTTGAAGTACTCTTTAAGATGTCTCACCACACCAAGCTTGACGATAAGCTTGAAGTAGTTGATAACTTCTGAGCTTGGAAGTATAGGATTGGGTTAATCCTGGAAGAGAATGAGTTGGACTCATATGTAAATGAAGACATCCCTATCCCAGAGGATGAAGAGGCCAAGGTATTGCATAAGAAGAACTTGGTCAAGGCAAAGAGAATCATTATTGAGTACATTAAAGACCATCGCATACCCCATGCGTCTTCTCTAAAGACACCCAAGGAGATGTTTGACTCTTTGACCAAGCTATTTGAAGGGAAGAACATAAATCGGAAGATGACACTACGGAACCAATTAAAAGGAGTAAAGTTTCAGAATGGAGAAACCATTCAATCTTATTTTTCAAGGGTCTCCCAGATCAAGGAACAACTAGAAGCAGTGGATGAAATGGTGGAGAATGGTGAAGTAGTGATGACCACTCTAAATGGCCTACCCAGGTCATGGGATTCCTTTATTCAAGGAATTTGTGCAAGAAAGAAATTGATCTCCTTCAACAGATTGCGGGAAGAATGCTCTCAAGAAGAAGCTAGGATTGTGGCCCAAGAAGAAAAGATGGGAAATCAAGATCAAGCTCTCACAGCACATGCTAGGAAAGGCAAGTCGAAGAAGGAATCATCTCATAACAGAAGATTCTCACACCACCATTATCATAAAGATAAGAAAGATCTTAGATGCTTCAATTGCAATGAGAAGGGACACTTTGCTTCAGATTGTCCCAAGAAGAAGAAATACAACAACAACAACTTCAATAAGAAGAAGAAGAATAACAAAAGAAGATATCATGCTCATGCTACCGAAGATGATGAATCCCCAAAGAATAAGGCTAGGGAAGAAAGTGATAGTGATGATGACTCATCAAGTGAAGAAGAATATGTTCTAATTTCTGCTCTCACAGGTACTATCTCCCATGGTTGTAATGATTGGTTGATTGATAGTGGGGCTTCCAAACACATTACTGGGTTTAAGGAATCTTTTGTGAATCTATCTAAACATGAATCACCCCATAAGGTGAAACTTGGGGATGATTATCAATACCCAATCAAAGGAAGTGGTGAAGCCTCCTACAACCTAGATTCTGGAAAATCTTTGAAGATGAAAGAAGTCCTTTATGTACCTGGGCTCAAGAAGAACTTACTCTCCATCTATGCTTTGGATGCAAAAGGTATGAGGGTTGCATTTGTGGATGGCCAAGTCCTAATGTGGCCAAAGGGAAAGACCATAGATGATGCAGTAGTGATTGGAGAGCAAGAGGGAGGTTTGTATAAATTGAAGGGACAACCTGAACAAGCCATGGTGCATGAATCCATGGAGCCAAGTGAACTTTGGCATAGAAGACTTGCTCATATGCACTATAGGGCACTTCCAATTGCAAGCAAGGCTGTAGAGGGTCTTCCTGAAATCAAGACCAAACATGAAGGTGTTTTCAAAGGATGTGCAAAAGGTAAGAACATTAAGAAGGCCTTCCCAAGCAATGAAAGCAAGGCAAAAGATGTCTTGGAAATCGTCCACTCAGATGTATGTGGTCCTATGTCATCCAGTTCTCTAAGTGGGTATGTTTATTATGTCTCATTTATTGATGACTTCTCCAGGAAGACTTGGGTATACTTCTTGAAGAACAAAGATGAGGTGTTTGATAAGTTCAAGGAATTCAAAACCTTGATGGAGAATCAAATTGACAAGAAGATCAAAACATTCAGATTCGATAATGGTGGAGAATTCACCTCAGGTGACTTCAAGAAGCTTTGTAGTGATTCAGGGATCAAGAGGGAGTTGACTGCTCCCTATAATCCTCAACAGAATGGAATTGTAGAAAGGAAGAAAAGAACTGTCATGGAAGCAGCAAGGGCAATGCTGCATGACCAGGATCTACCTATGCATCTATGGGCAGAAGCAGCTAGAACAGCTGTATATGTGCAGAACAGAACACCCCACAAGATATTGGACAACAAGACACGAAAAGAGGTCTTTTCTGGTAAGAAACCTAAAGTCATTCATCTCAGAATATTTGGTTGTCCAGTATACACTCATGTTCCAAAGGAAAAGAGGACTAAACTAGATCCTTCAGGAAAGAAGGGTATCTTTGTGGGTTACAGTGAAAGCTCAAAGGCTTACAGAATAAACTTTCCAGGGTTCAAGAAGATTGATGTTAGTAGGGATGTAACATTTGATGAAAACTCAGCATTCATCAAATCAAGGAAGGCACCTATCAAAGTTTATGAAGAACCTAAGGAAACTAGATTTCAAGACACTACCATGACTGAAGCAGTTCCAGAAGTTGTTTGTGAGTTTGAAGATCCGCAAGAACCTGTAGATCCAACCCGTGAGGATAACTCTCACAAGAGGAAACCTGCATGGGCTAGAGAGCTCATTCAAGATGCAGAAAGATTTGGCATTCCAGAAGAAGAACACAGAGCAAAAAAGAGAACCAAATCACATACCAGCTATGTTGCTTTACTCTATGACATTATGAACAAATAGCGTTCCAATTATGAAGAAGAAACAGAAAAGAAAGAATGGAAGGATGCCATGGTTGAGGAATACCAATCAATAATGAAGAATGATGTTTGGGATGTTGTCCCAAGACCTAAAGAGAAGTCTGTTGTGACTTCCAAATGGATCTACAAAATAAAGCATGCTGTAGATGGCAGTGTAGAGAAATACAGGGCAAGATTCGTAGCTCGTGGCTTCTCTCAGAAAGAGGGAATAGATTATGAAGAAACTTTTGCACCTGTAGCTAGGTATACTTCCATCAGAACAGTACTTGCCCTCGTTGCAGCAATGAAATGGAAAATACACCAGATGGATGTCAAGACTGCTTTCTTGAATGGTGTAGTTGAAGAGGAAGTATATGTAGAGCAGCCACTTGGTTTTGAAATACATGATAGGGAGTCATATGTGTGCAGATTGAAGAAAGCCTTGTATGGCTTGAAACAAGCTCCCAGAACCTGGCATGCTAGGATGGAACGTTTCCTATCTACTTTGGGATTTACCAAGATTACAGCGGATTCCAACCTCTACTACAAGGTTGAGGAAGGGAATCATGTGATTCTACTCCTGTATGTGGATGACTTATTTGTAACAGGGGATGATAGACTAATTGCAGATATGAAGTGGAAGCTTGTTGCTGAATTCGATATGAAATATTTGGGAATGATGCATTATTTCCTAGGTATGGAGGTGTGGTAGAGTGCAGGTGGGATCTTCCTTGGTTAAGGGAAGTACACAGTAGATATCCTGAAGAGATTCGGGATGATGGATTGCAAGGCCATGGCCACACCTATGGCTTCGAATCTGAAGCTTCTATGTGATGCTTCATCTGAGCTGGTTGATGTCTCTATGTATCGTCAGATGATTGGGTCCTTGATGTACCTGACGAACACGAGACCAGATATTTGCTTTGCTGTGAACACATTGAGCCAGTTCCTGACGGATCCGAGGAGTGTTTACCTGGTTTCTATAAAGCATGTTTTGAGGTACCTGAAGGGTACAGTGGATTATGGGCTAAAGTATGAGGCGAATCAAAAGTTTAACCTACAGAGTTATGTTGACTCAGATTGGGCTGGCAGTGCTGCAGATAGGAAGAGCACATCTAGGTGCTGCTTCAGTATGGGATCAGGTGTGATCTCTTTGTTTAGCAGGAAGCAGTCCCGCGTAGCACTTAGTACAGCTGAGGCAAAGTATGTTGCAGCCTGTTCAGCTAGTTGTGAGGCAGTATGGCTACAGAAGCTACTGTCTGAGTTATTTGATCTCCCGTTGGATGCTACTGGTATCTTCTATGATAACCAAAGTTGTGTGAAGCTATCCGAGAACCCAATGCTTCATGACAAGTCGAAACACATAGAGATCAAATATCACTATATCAGGGATATGGTGCAGAGAGGAGCTGTGAAGCTTCTGTATGTTGTGACAGACAAGAAGATTGCATATGTGCTAACAAAGCCACTAGCCAGGGTGAAGTTCGAGTACTTCAGAGAGAGGCTTGGTGTTCTTCAAATCGAGGACACTTCGAGGAAGAAGTGATGGACACATTTGCTGAATTCATTCCAAGCATGTTGGAAGGAGGATCCTTCACATGGCTGTGGATGTAAGCGTTGGATGACGAGCATCAGGATGATGTTCTGGTTTCTGCTTGGATATGATCAGTTGGATCATTTTTATATATGTATGTACGCATCATGTTGGATGCTGGATATGATCAGTTGCATCATTTTTATCTATGTATGTATGCATCATGTTGGATGCTGGATATGATCATTTGGATCATTTATATGTATGTACGCATCATATTGGATGCTGCATATCATCGGTTGGATCATGTGTATGTATTTTGTATAAGCATCATGTTGGATGCTTGGACCATGTATCTGTATATGTATCAGGTGGATACATTGTATGATCAGGTAGCTCATGTATGTTCATATATATTATGTATTTATATTTGTATTGGTTGGATACATTGTATGATCAGGTGGATCATGTATGATGATATGTATCAGGTAGATACTTGGTATGCATCAGGTAGATGCATTGTATGATCAGAATGATCATGGATGACGAGCTTCAGGATGTTGCTCCAGATGACATGCAGCAGGATGTTACAGTGATGATGATCAGGATGATCATGTGTACATCAGGATGATGTATGGTGAGTATCAGGTTGATACTCTGTGGCCGTGGAATAGGTTGTGCAGATAAGCATGTAATTTGTGCCCTGTGAGATTTGCAGATAGTCTTTCGAGGTTTTTCCTATGGCATGTAATTCGTACCCTGGGACATCTAGCAAATGCTCTTTTGAGGTTTTTCTTGGGAGGACATATAATATGTGCCCTGGGAGATCTACAGATAGTCTTTCAAGGTTTTGCCTATGGCATGTAATTTGTGCCCTGGGAGATCTGGCAGATGCTCTTTCGAGGTTTTGTCCTATGGCATGTAATTTGTGCCCTACGAGATCTGATAGGTTGAGCCGTGTGCTCGTAATCAGTCCTGGGATGCTCTTTCAAGGTTTTTCCATGACCACATGTAATTTGTTCCCTGAGAGATCCGATAGGTTGAGCCTTGTGCTCGTAATCAGTCCTGGGATGCTCTTTCAAGGTTTTGTGGTGACCAAATGTAATTTGTGCTCTGGGAGATCCGATAGGTTGAGCTGTGTGCTCGTAATCAGTCCTGGGATTCTCTTTTGAGGTTTTGTGGTGGGGTCACATGTAATAAGTCCTGGAGATCTGGACTGGATGAAAAATGCCTCTGATTCTCTTTAGGGTTCTTGCTAGTCAAGAGACTCTTTTAAGGTTTTGTGACGCACATAATAAGTCCTGAGATTTCCAGAATATGGCCAGTGATGATGAAGACCTGTAGGTGGTGGGCCTACATCCAGTATGAAAAAGGATTGGCTCTGTAGAACTTCCTATGACGAGTAGAGTCAGAGATTGGTTGAGATAGCAGTAGCAGTGAAGATGATGATGACGGTGCATCGATGACGATGATCTCGAGAACAAGACTTGTCTAGCAGATCTATGTTGAGAAATACCTTCCTAGTTAAGACGGAGTGTTGATGTATATGTAACTTTGGAATGTATTTCATCTATGTATTTTATATATATTTATTGTACCCTTATTAGAGATGTGTTATTCCTCTATAAGGAAGTGTTGTCATGTGGATTGACAAGTGTCGCAAGTGTGTGTACTTGCCGATGGGTTATTAGACCACCATGTGTGGGGTCGGCCCTGAAATATATATATTATAATCTGGATTTACCTAGCTAGACAAATCGACCCCATAAGGTCACTGGGAAAACAAATTAGTATAAATAGAGATCAGGTGATCTCTATTTAGATCACTCGGAAAAGTATCTCACTCTAACTCAGAAAGTGGTGCACTAGTGAGGAGGAGGATCATCTGCTACTAGGAGACTATCTCAGTGTATTTTGGTTGTACTTTGGTTGAGCCATTGCTCTCTCTATCTCTAAGGAAGTGGTGGGGTTTTTCACCTTAGGGTTTTCCCCACGGAAACTCTATGTCTCTTGTCTCTCATGATTTTGATTCTTGTGATGTTTGTCATGCTTATTGTGATTGTTATGCATTGATATACTGTATATGTTATTCTCTCAGTGAAGATCCTAGAGTATTGTGAATTAATGCTCAAAATTTAACAAGAAGCCATTGAAGAAGACAATATGGAATCTAGTCTTCTCGCTAGTTGAGCGTGCGAGTTTGAAGAGGCAAATACCGATATCATTTGGAAGAGTTATACGTATGTATTCTTAATGTTGAGCGTGAATTTGGAGATCTAGGACATACTGAGACATTTATACGTCTCTTGGGAACATCACTTAAGACTGTTTCTATTTAGTATCCATCTAAATATCCGTCTAAGTGATTAACCTCCATCTTAGCTTCATGTGTGAAGGATACCGACCACATTTCACTGTCATGAAAGTGATGGGAATTGAGTTATATTGGTGAAGTAGAAAACCAAATATAAAGACTGACGAAACCCACTTAGAAGAGGTGAAGTGGACAGGATGGAATATTTACAGTGTGTAATTTTACAGGATAGATCACACAGCTAGAGTAAACCTCACAAATCTCATTCAAGAATTGCAGAAAAGAAGAAGATGAAATGAATCAATTATCAGTCATGAACTCATAAATGGAGAAATATGCACTATAATCATACATCAGCCGTAAGATGGAACTGTGAAAAATGAATACAATACAATACTGCCTAGTGAATTTGAATTAGCCAAAGGTGATTTGAATTCTCCTCAATGTGTTGTTTGGATAGCATTCGAGACATCACCCAATCAGTGGCAATAGTCACAAATAGTCAAAAGTCATTCAAATCAGTCTAACTGAGTCTAACTGATCCATGTGATCACAAATAAAATGATGTAGACTCCAAGGAGGGCGCATGAGGTTGTCAGTACGTCAAGTGGCACTCTGCTACAGACAACTTGGAGCTATAAGCAGTTAAACTGAGCAATAAATGTAAGAACTGGTCAATCAATGTTGCAACTAACTGTTAGAATCCAAGTAGGTGTAGTAGGGCGCATATGTCATCCAAGCGAGGAAAACAAGGTGCACTAGGTAGGTAGGAGGGCTACCGAGGGATAAAAACAGGCTCTAGGGGGGTAAAAACAAGCTCAAGATGTTGGGGAGACTACCATATTGATGACTGGATGCATGCAGAACGCATGCAAAGAATGAAAATATAAATAATTATGGTGAGAATATTCCAACACCCCCCATCCCCCCCCCCCCGGGCAAGCCAAACTATGAGGAAGTAATTGAAAAACTAGTAAGGCCTTGGTAACTAAGACCATACGTCACGTTGTACAACAATCTAAATAAATAAAGTGAGGAAAGAGGGAAAACCCAGTGGGAAGAAATCCCTCCCCCCCCTCAAAATAGACTGTGGATATGCTAATGTAGCATGGCATCACTCACCCCAAGAAGAGATCTAAGGTAAGTGAACCTCTTCACCGAGAAGGCCTTTGTGAAGATATCTGTAATCTATTCTTCTGTAGGACACTAGAGCAGTGTGATGGTACTGTCATGCACCAGTCCTCGGATGTAATGCATGTGTATCTCAATATGTTTGGTTCTCTATCTCAGAATCGGATCTGTGGATATCTTGATAGCACTCTGATTGTCATAGCAGATGACTGGTGGAGTACTGAATGGAATCCCAAACTCTGACAATATTCCCTACAACCAGATGCACTGTATGGCTGCATTTACAACACCTCTATACTGGGCCTCAGTTGAAGAAAGAGCTAAAGAAATCTGTTTTTTGCTCGACCAACAGATAGGTCTAGATCCAATCGTGAAAATGAAACCAGATGTAGACTTCCGATCTGAGCTATCTCCATCCCAATTAGAATTTGTAAACCCAACTAGGTTCAAGAGAGACCCAACTGCATAGAAAATACCATGTGTCTTTTTCCCTTGCACATAATACAAGATCCTCTATGTTTCCTTCCAATCCAGCTCATGAGGCTCCTGCATGTATCTGGAGACAACACTAACTACATAGGATAGATCAGGTCAAGTATTTGTAAGAAACAAAAGACTCCCAATCAACTACCGATACAAAGTACTATCCACCAAAGTTGTGGAAGAACCATCCTCAAGGATGATCTCTAAAATAAAAGGAAATGATGTTGGCTTGCATTCACTCATATGAAAACCGTTAAGTAGATCTGATGCATATTTGGACTATGCAACTTTGATTCCTGAATCACTCTAAGTGACTTCAAGACCAAGAAACTCCTTTAGCAGTCCCAAATATGACATAGAGAAGGAGTTGTGCAAAGTTGTTTTGATAGATCTAATGCATGAATAATTTCTCCCAGTAATCAACAAATCATCAACATAAATAACAATAATAAGTAGGGATTTACCATCATGTCTCATGTAGACATTCGAATCTGATTTACACCTCTGAAAATCTTGTGAATGTAATAAAGAATCCATCTTGGCATACCAAGATCGAGGAGCTTGCTTGAGCCCATACAAGCACTTCCTCAATTTGCACACACGTGAAGTATCATCAATATACCCCTCAGCTAACAGGTCCCAGATGTTTTATGCGGAGGACTGCATGTCTCCGAAGATCTTCAACCAGTGCGAGGGACTCCTCGCAAACATTCGATCTTAGCTGAACAAGTGTCAGTGTGGATAGCTCAAACAATTCGGATACAGGATGATAGTGATTTCATTTCTATTCGAGTGGGTTCCCCTCTTGTGCCCACAGGTACCTTTAAATGACAGGGATCCTAAGGATCCTCACATGGCCAGATGGACATAGGTGATGGCTCGCCATGGTGGGGGCCCCATCATTGAGTATGGTCCTAAGTTCTTCACCTGGATGGAGGGACAGCTGCTCATGGTAGAGGACTACCCGTACAGTGGTACAGATTACAGGGAGGACCCAAACTTGACACTGCCCGAGGGAGCAGAGTGGGGAGACATTGGTAACAACAATGACCCTTGTATTTTTTAGTTTTGTATATTTTATGATTTTTTGAGTTATTTACATGTTATGCCTACTTTTAATAGTTCATGAATATGCTTATGTGTGTGCAATGTACCAATCTATGATGAAGTTGGCCATAGAGTCAGAAATTGTGTCCACGTCTCGTGGAATGTGCAAGTACTGAATGGACTCAAAGGACCTTTCCAAAAGACGGACTCATCTATAAAGACTGAGTAAGGTAGGATTGCAGATGGCGTAGACTCGGTTAGGATAAGAGACCACTAGTTGAGAATCCAAGTGGATGACAACATGGTCCATACCTAAAGAAATATTGTCGGTTAGGGTTCCAATGACTACTTGATATTCTGCAGCATTATTGGTCACGAAACCTAGACACATTCTCCCTGAGCTGATAAGCTCTCCAATAAGTGAATAAGGTACCTAGGTTTCCGAAGCAAGGATGCAGGTATGTTGGCTGGCAATGTTCGCAAATCCATAGCAAGTTGCCATCTGCACACGCAAATTGAACGTGGTATAAGAAACGAAATTTTTTAGTGAAAATTGTATTGAAATAAGTAGTAAAATTAATCATCCATTGAAGTCAAATAGAAACATAAAATGTGTGCTGTCATCCATTAATTAGTATAGTCAACATATATGTTACAATGGAGAGAAATCGATTATCCTAAAAGAATTCGAATCCATTTCAGTCTGGCATTCGAATTTTCACCACTAGACTGCTCTGAAAGTACCAAACTCAACTCAAGTCAACCAAAACTGAGTTAACTAAAGCTACTGTCTGTTAGTTGTTCAAGGAGGGTGCAATTGGGATTTTTTCATGCAAATAAATTGGAAAAGGGCGCATTATATCAGATTCAATGGTGATCGGCGCTAAAACCCCCACCAGAGTTCACGAAGTCAGGTGGACTGAACTAGAACATAAAGTTATCACCTAAAATGTAGGGAACTGACTCTGGTGGGCCTAAAATCATGTATGCAAGGCGCATTAGTTAGATAATGGGTCCTTGATGACATATGCACACCACTAGGGGGAAAATAACATCATCAACTACTAGGAAAATGTAAATAATGCTAAGTAGGACAAGGATGGAGTATTAATTATCCTAAGACATCATCCCTAGAGAATATATAATATGATATAATCTGATTTATTGAAGTTTTTAAGCATTTGTGCAAGATTGGAATACAATATATTGCATCATAGTTCGATAATTTCGCATTCAAATCTTTTTTGTTTTTGTTCTAAGTTTTTGAGAGAGGGTTTTGTACAAATTGTTCTTGCATCAAAGAGGATTTTGTGAAGATGACTTATCAGGAATGGGTTTATTTCTATATCAAGGAGGTTTCCTAAAAGAACATCCCTTCCAACCTAATGCATGGGTTCTATATATGTTGCATCCCAAGCTTTATTCGCCCATTTTTTTTATAACACCAAGTCGAACTGGGTGAATTAATGTGTCTCCATAGGTTTCCTACCTCATGGGAAGAACAACTAAATGGTGACATCTTATAATATGACTCCTATATGAAGGATTGATCATCCCATTTGAAATAAATTTAAGTTAGGAGACATTCCGTAAGATTTAGTTAACTTGATACCATGGGTATTTTCTTATCTAGATTGGATGCAGGATTTTCTTTCAATTCCAATAATTTACCTATTTATTAGCAGGATATGGTAGATAATTTTGATGGTATATATCTAAATGAAAACATGGAAGTACATCCCATTTGTGTTGAATTGTCATATGTACACTTTGACGACTGAATCCTAGAATACAAAAATTTAGGACTATACTTTAGCCCCCGCCCCCGCATAACCATGTACGTGCTAATACTATCTCAACATCCTACTCCCTCTATAGATAAAAAAATCCATTCCTTTCCTAATATATGAAATGTAGGATAATAACCAAATGGTTTATACCAGCTTGCATCTAAATATTTTCCTGGCATGCCACCTTTTAAAGTTTTTCCAATAAATCTAACCAATAACACCTTCCTCATAAACCAGAAAACATTCTCCATTCTAATGTTTGTGCCAAAAACATTTTAATATAGTTTTACTTCTCTCCAATGCCTCTCCTATGTTTCCAACTAGAGATTCCCTTTTCCTTTGCTGAGAGAGAATTGATCGAGGAAGGAGAAGAATCTATTTGAATTTTCATGGAAATAATAGCCTATGCTAGTTTTGATGTTCCCATGGTGGGTAAAGAACCATCAACAACAAGTGAAAAAGGTATATTTCATGGAATTTAATGTGGATTAGAAGAAAAAATGGAGGATCTTATGCCATTTGTGAATTCCTTGACTCCTTCTCCACTTTTCCAAAGACTAGTTGGTGGAGAAGACCTTGTGAGTAATATACCACCATGCTTAGATAAATTCTCACTAAATATAGTGTGTATACATATTTTTAATAGGTCTTCCCAATATCTAAACATTGAATGTGGTTTGTCAACATCATATTGTATGTAGTCCACCAAATAAATTGTAGGTTTGATAACCTTAACATGACCTAGGATTGAAGAATATAACTTATGAAGAACCAAAAATAACTTGTGGTAACCCTAGAAGGATACCTCTCTACTTCATTCCCTTTACATGAATTGATGTTAATATATATATATATATATATATGTAAAAACATTGATATTAAAAATAAACTACGATTTAATGTCAAAAATAGTAGTCTCTTTCCATATCATACTCTCTACATTTGCTATTCACTTAACCTAGTGGACCTCTTATAGCCCTCTCAGAGATGGATCTAGGAGGCAGTCCCCCCCATTCTAGTGGAAAAAAAACTCTCATTTCAAGAACTCATAACATCCATTGGAAAACTAAGTGTAAAATCACATCTTTCCAAATTTGTCAAGAAAATCAGTGAAATCCCTATTAAAGTGAAGTTCGCAATGGATACCCCTCATAACAAGGCCCTAGACTTTGCTGAAAGGGGGTTCATTGGCCAATTTAAAAGAATTTGGCCATCTCCAAAATCTATGGATCTATGGATGTATACAAATTGTATGGTAATGATGAAGGGGTAAATTTACCTACTAATTTGGTTGCTAGGGTTTTTATGCATTTATGTTTCATCTCAAGGAGGACAATTGTCAACTCTTCATAAAAGGCCCATATTTAAGGGTGACTCATGGAATAAACCTAACCAAATTGTCCTATATTTTTACCCCGAGATTGATGTTCCCTGTACTATTCATGTTTGTGTGAGATTACCCCATTTCCCTATTCACTGTTGGACTAATGACTCTAAGAACAATAGGAAATGCATTAGGAAAATATACAGATTGACCCAAGATAAAATCACGAATGTTCACTTATGTATGAATATCTGTGGAAGTCGATCTAGAAAAGGGTTTGTTTGAAGTAATCAAGATATGTGTTGGAATCTTGATATGTGTGAATGTTCACCTATGCTAAAATATGTGTTGGTATTTTACGATACCCACAACACCCATTTAGGTAAATAATGTTCGTCATCTCTGCGAATAGTAGAGGGCTTATGGAATAAAATCAAAATAGAATCCATTAGAGATACATTGAAATATGAATGACACATAATTATATTACTCTTAAGGGATTATAATTCATGAGAGGTATATGCTTTAGGATTATAAGAAGCTTTGTAAAAAGTGTGAAGGTACTATGACCACCTCCAAAGGTGTCCCAAGAGGACTATAAAAAACATTGAAAAACAAAATTCTAGAATTGAAGTGGGAATATGCCACTTAACATTCAATTCACTCAAAGAAGAACTTTCTACCAAGGGTTGAGCTATACAAAATCTTTAACATCTATTTTCCATTGCAATACAAAGAGAAGCAAGAATTCAGGTCCACCAATGAACAAATGAGAGATAAAATAAAATATTACATATACCATGTTCTAGACATTAATTTGGTATTAAAATCAACAATAAAAGGAGGGGACATATTATTTAGGATGAATTTACATCGTACATAAAAGATATAATAGAAGATTGGACACTCATGAAACATTAAATAGAAAAAAGGATGTTACACTTGTTCGAACAAGAGGTCATGGACTAGCCACATTACCATTGAGTTGGATATATTTCTTGATAATACATCCTTCTTTGATGACAACCTTAATATATGATCCAAAATTATACCCTCAGTGGTATCTTATCACAATCGCATCACCCTCCATTTTTTCCATGGAGAGAGTTATAGTCCATATCAATCCCATATGGCTATGGATTAAGAATTTCTTGACATTATCACTCAATCCTAGAATATGAAGGTTGAAGTGTCCCCACACTTCATATGGGATTTAAATATAAAAGAGACCAGAAAAGCCTTAAAAGAGTGGGAAAACAAAAAACCCTAAAAGAATACGAAAATAACAATTGCATAAGAAATTGGACTTACTGGTGGATTGAAGAGATGAAGCATATAATGGAGACTTAAGAGATCACTCCTCACATAAAAAAAGAAGAGAAAACACTACACAAAAAATTATCCTCACATCCAAAAAGAAGAGCAAACAATACACAAAAAACTTATACAAGGATTTAAAGTTTCAAGAAGAGAACTGGGGCTTGAAATTGCATAGTCTTTTCCTATCAATAGGTGATAAAAATTCTTATTTATTTACAAGTAGGATAAAGTGAATTATCTTAAAAAATAAATGTTGTGAAGATAACATGATAACAAGAAATTAAAATTAACACCTTCAATGGCACTAAAAATGAAACATATCATCATTCCATATAGTTATATATGGACAAAGATGCACCTGATGTAAATTCTAACATGATCATGCTCCAAGGAATCCCAAATTTGATTCGGCATGAGGAAAATGTATATTAACAAAAGATGTTGAGGAGGGTGAAATCATTGAAGACATTTGGGTGTTGAGATAGAAAAGGATCAATGGTTAGATGGGCTTAGAATATCAATTTACTTAGCATATTAGTACATCATTCAATTTGAAAATCAAAATGCATTGTTGGATCAAGAAATAGGAGAAAAGTAGGCAGGGGACTAAACTCTTTTTTGGGATCTAATTTCCAAATATTTTAATACTTTCTCCTTTTCCCAAGATTTTATTCCAAACATTTTAATACTTTCTCCTTTTCCCTATTTGAAGATATAGTTATATGTGCAATTCCTCGAATAAATGATTTTCGTGATCTTAGCTTAAGCAAATCAAGTTGAAAATCTCAATTTCCCAATCATATTGAAAATCATGAAAAATTCATTCAATAGAGGTAAATTCAACAAAATATTATTATGGTGCTAGAGGACATTCACTCAAGAAAAATAAAGGGTGGGAAGGGAATGATTATAAAATGGATATGCACAATTTTTTTGATAAGGTATGCAATTATTTCCTATATTTTGTATTTTTAAAATTTTGGTTTTTCAATTAAATTTGTCAATTAGATCAAATCATGCATTGGTAATCTTTGAATTTCCCCACTTATAAACAACCAACCTGTCACGTCCCCTCCTATCGATCCAATTCAAGGAAAGGAACATGACTCACATTCCGGGGCTTATTTGGGAAACTCAGCCCCGTTCATTACTAACAAAATTCACAATAAATAAAAACTCATGCGTGCATATTCATACTCAATGAACACAATGGAAATAAACATCATCCACACAAGTGCATCATTCATTCAACATATAATCATAATAGTCATCAATAATTAAAACATTTAAGAATTAGAAATGCATAGATAATTCTTATTTTTTAGATGAACTGTCCAAACAACTGGTTATGTGAGAGCAATGTTCCACCCAACCATAGGTCCTTGTCCAACCTATACTCTTTCAGCTAAGAGACCACCCCCAAGATGGGATGTATATCCACTAAGGAGGAATTAAACAGGCTCACTCACAACCATGGTTTCACAAAAACAATCATGCTAATCCAACACATAGTTGGGTTTATCAAGCATGCAAGATACAAAGGAGGAGAATGCTAAGCCAGCGAGTTGAACCACAGAGCTACAGGAATCTCAAGCTAAACTCAAACAACCTTCGCACCCACAATACCTACCACAACCAACACAAGGAAGGTCCCATTCTCTGTTCCACAGTCCTTCATGCGCCGCTTTCCTCCAGTGCTATTCAGGATGGGCATCGAAAGATCCAAGATTCTAAATCCTTGAGATTCTAGTCTTCAATGGATTTATCAACTAGGTCCAACCTCTGTTCTCTCTTCTGCTCTGTCATTCACGCTTGGATTTTCTCAATTCAATGGACAAATAACTATGTCCCGTAATTGGATTTTTGGGCTATAAAATATGGGTTCTCCTATGGATTTCGGGGTATCTAACACCCTCAAATTCGCCCCAACGTTCAAGTCTATGGATACCCCATTGGATTTTACTGTCCACACAAATTTCTCGGCATTTTTGGCACTCAAAAACATGGCTTATTTCATTGTTGCGATTTATGGTTTTCCTTTCTCTACTGGGACTGTGTAATGGATGAAAACTAATGCTTGGATGTTCAAAAGTGGAATGGGAATGAGGAAGAACAAATTCCCATGAGGTAGAGTGACTTGTGGGTCAAGAAAACAGAGCCCATACCCGCCATACATATTTCTGGGCTGCCCAAGCTCCATTGAATTCATGGATTGATTTCTTGAACCACTTCCTTACAACTAAATTAAATGTCAACAAGGAAAGTCAAATAGGTCCTCAATATGACATTTGGAAACATATGGTTTAACCCCACAACTCCCTCACCACTCCCCAGTGGAATACACATGGCCCCTTCGCATTAGTTTCTTCCATAGCCATTTTTTTGTATTTTATTTAAATATAATATTTACATCATTTTATAATGTTCCATGGCTTAATAGCACATGGATACCATAATATCAAATGCTTACATTTTTAATCAAATCCGAGCATACACCAGCATGGCCTTGGCCTTGAGCTCCACACTAGGGGAACATACATCGCATGTATACAATATTTACAATAAAATACAATATATCCTCAGGGTCAAAATGGGGGTATTACATTCCCCTCCCCCTTAGAACAACACTGTCCTCGGTGTTCTCAAAACTGAAACAAAAATGGGAATGCCTCTCTCATGGAATCCTCCATCTCCCTATGGCCTCATCGGGACTAAGGTTCTCCCATTGCACCTTTACCTATCCGATGGCTCGGTTCTGAAGCAATGTGACCTTCTTGTCGATGATGCACATAGGCTGCACTTGGAACTCTCCCTCGGGTTCCACCTGTATCACATTCGAATCAATCATATGATTAGGATCATGTAAATACTTCTTAAGCAAATATACATGGAAAACATTATGAGCTCTGATGTTAGCAGGCATTGCAATTCTATATGCAACTGGTCCTATTCTATCTAGGATTTCAAATGTCCCACAATATCTTGGTGCCATCTTGGAATAACTTCCCAACTTCAGGGAACTTTTCCTTGGTTTCACCCTCAAATAAACATGATCCCCAATTTAAAATTCTTTATGCACTCTTTTCAAATCTACATAACTCTTTTGCCTGTCCTAAGATGCCATTAAATTCTAATTAATCTTAACAAATTCTTGTTCAATTTAATTTATCATCTCTGGCCCAAGCACTACCCTGTTCACTGGACTATCCCAATTCACTCAAGTCCTGCATCCTTTGCCATACAATGCCTCAAATGGACTCATTCCCAATGATGCTTGATGTTTATTATTGTATGCAAATTCTACCAAGTGTAGGTAATCTTCCCACTTGGATGGTTTATCCATCACATACATTCTCAGCATGTCTTCAAGAACCTGACTCAGCCTCTCAGTTTGACCATCTGTTTGAGGATGATATGATGTACTGAAATATAATCTAGTCCCTAATTCCTGAAACAATCCCTTCTAGAAATTGGAAGTGAACTTTGTATCACAATCATAAATTATTGCCTTGGGAAATCCATACAATCTGAATATCTCTCTTATGAAGATATTTGCAATGTCATTAGCCTTGTGAGTGGACTTGACTAGAATGAAATGAGCTACCTTTGATAGCTTGTCCACCACTACCATGATTGAATCATGCTTCTTCTCTGTCATGGGCAGGCCTATTATAAGATCCATAGATATCACTTCCCACTTCCACTCTAGAATGGGTAAGGGCTGCAACAATCCTGTTGGATGTTGGTGCTCTGCCTTGACCTGTTGGCATTTTTGACACCTAGTAATGTACTCAACTATGTATTTCTTCATACCATGCAAAAAATATTTCCTTCTTGTTGATGTTATAGTTTTCTGGTATCTTGGGTGTCCAGAATATGGCATTTGATGTATTTCATCCATCGCTAACTTCTTTAAATCTGCATAATTTGGAATATACAGTTTATCCTTATAGATGAGGATATCGTCTTCACCAAGTTGATACCCTGCACACTTTTCATCTATTTTTCTCTGCTGCAACTTTCCTTTAATTTGAAGGCAAGTTTCATCACTATTTTGGGCTTCAAGAACTCTTGTCTTCAAATCTGATTTGCACATACTTACTGCTGCAATATGGAATTTTCTTTTGAGAGCATCTGCAACCTTATTCTCTTTTCCTTTTACATGCTTAATTTCAAAATCAAATTCACAAAGAAATTGCATCCACCTGGATTGTCTAGTATCAAGTTTGGCTGATCAAACAAATACTTCAAGCTCATGTGGTCTGGCGTAAACTCGAATCTTCTTCTCAACAAATAATGTCTCCACATCTTGAGAGCATGTACGATGGTTGCTAATTCTAAATCATGCATGGCATAATTCTTTTCATGCTCTCTTAGTTTCCTTGACTCATAGAAAATCATAATTCCTTCTTGCAGGAGCACTCCACCTAGCCCATCAATGTAAGCACTGTGCACACTACAAAATACTTCTTTGGATCTGCTATCTTCAAAATAGGAGCGTTGGTAAGCAACTCCCTCATCTGCTGAAATTTTTTCTCAAATTTTCTAGACCATACAAACTTAACATTCTTCCTCTGCAATGATGTAATTGGATGGGCTATCTTGGATAATCCTTCAATGAATCTTCTATAGTAACCAGCAAGGCCCATGAAATATCTAATGCCCATAACATTTCTTGGAGTAGTCCATTCCATGATGGAATTAATCTTCTATGGATGAACAGCAATACCCTCTTCTGAAATTACATGACCCAAGTACTGCACCTTCTTTCGATAGAATTCACACTTGCTTAACTTGGAATATAGTTGGTGTTCACTAAGGACTTGTAACACCATTCTTAAATGCTCATTATGTTCTTCTTCATTCCTCGAATATACAAGGATATCATCTAAGATCACAATCACAAACTTATCTGAATATTTTTTGAAGACACTATTCATGAGACACATGAATGTAGCAAGTGCATTGGTAAGACCAAATGGCACCAATGGGAACTCATAATGGCCATATCTTGTCCAAAAAGCTGTCTTGTGAATGTCTTCTTCTTTTATCCTCACTTGATGATAGCCAGACCTAAAGTCAATCTTGGAAGACACTTTAGCTTCCTTCATTTGATCAAATAACTCATAAATTCTTGGCAATGGATACTTGTTCTTGACTGTCACTTTATTAAGATGCATGTAATCAATACACAACCTTAAAGTCCCATCATTTTTCTTGAAAAATAACACCGTTGCTCCCTAAGGAGATACACTCAGCTTAATAGAATTCTTGTCCATTAACTCTTGTAGTTGCATCTTTAACTCGATCAATTCTGGCGTGCTCATTCTATAAGGATCTTTGGAATTTGGCGCTGCCCCTGGGACAACATTGATGGTAAAATCAATATCTCTCTTTGGTGGCAGCCCCGCCACTTCATCCAGAAACACATCTTTCAACTCTTGCAACAACTGGAAGTCTTCTATCGTTGGTACTTTGTCCTCCTATGAATTTGATATATGAGCTGCATATAATTGGCAACCATTTTTATAAAACTTTCTCAACTGTAAGGCTGAAATTTGCCGTACTAAAAGTTGCTCTGGAATTCCTCTTACCAAGCTTGGTCTTCCCTCTTCATCAATGCATACAAGTACCTTTTCATAGCAATATATTTTGGCTCTATTCCTTTCCAACCAATCAACACCAAATAGAGGATCATAAGATCCTAATGGTAGGACATTCAAATTTGCTTTTGTAAGGAATCCGCTCAACTCCATGGGGTTCTCCATCACTACTTCACTTACTTTTCTCTTAGTCCCTGTGGCTAATTGAACTAGCCAAGAATTATTATGCTTCATTTTTCTAAGAGAACAGCCTTCAACCACTTTTGTAGAAACATAACTATGAGTAGATCATGGATCAATCAAAACAGAAATAGATTTCTTAGTAATCTTACCTTCAACCTCCACCACTGCTAATTGATGGTCTGCCTGATGATTATCCAATGCTGCATAAATTCGAGGCGTTGCCCATGCCATATCCTCCACTGTATCTACTCCCTTTAAGTTGTGCAAGATCGAGGGATTCTCCCTCCAATGTGGACAATCCTTTAGCATGTGGTTTCATCCACATCCCCAACACTGAAGTGGCCCTTTTGATGCCTTTTTTAATGCTACTGCTGGCTTTTTTCCACTTCGTGCTTGTTGACCTTGTGGAAAATTCCTTGACTGATTTTTGAATGGTGGTTTGAATCCACTTTTCCTTTGATCAAAGCTCCCTCTTAGATTTCCTTTCCATGTTGGGTGAACCTCTGATTTTCCTTTACTCTGCTCATAGAAATTCATTGTCATTCTAATGGATTCATCAAGACTTGGTAGATTAACAAACTCAATCCTATCTCTGAAACTTTGAGGTAGACTCCCAAGGAAGCATTGGATCTTTACCCTCTCGTATTTGATATAGTCCACATACCTCAACAATTCCAATAATTTATGGACATGTTCTTCCATAGTTTTCTATCCCAACTTGATTTCATTGAGTTATTTCCTCTTACTATCATAATACCTAGCATAAAAGTACTTTTCCTTGAAATGCTTCTTAAATTGCTCCCAACTGATCCTTCTTTCACTAACCCCTTTTACTTCTAAGAGGTGATCCCACCAAATTGAAGCTTTTCTATTTAGATTGTAAATGAAAATTCTGGCCTTTTCATTCCCAGAGTAATCATGAATCCTGAAATATTTCTTCATCCCAAGAAGCCATGCCTCTTCCTCTTAGCCAGTCTTATCTTCTCCATCAAATGTGGGAGGCCTTGCCTTCCTGAATTCTCCCTATGGGATTCCTTTGAATTTCTTTCTTCCTTCAATTATGATAGAAGTATGTCGTGGACTTATCCTAAAACCTCTAGAGTCACATGACCTACTGGAAGAAGATCTTGAGGAGGGTGTTCTATGTTTTTTTATCATAGAACTCTTTCTTGGGCTTGGAGTCCTCCTCCTAGAATGACCTCTAGAGTGACTCCCTGCATCTCGTCCTTCTTCACCTACATTGCTTGGGTTGGAACCAAGTTTTATCCCCTGATGTATATCAGTGAGGCTCTGCAAAATAACAGCATTGAGTTGGTTATGTTCCTCCTGAGCCTTCATCAATCTTTCATTAAAGCTTACCATGGTTTCAACCAAATTCTGAGGAGTTATTTATTCCCTTCTCCCATTGGATTCAGTTTCAACATTCTCTCCTTGCACATTTTCTCCTAACATATCTTCATCATGATCATAAGGATATTGAGCATCATTTATGGTCCCCATTTTCCTTTGGAGACCCCTTTCCCTATATGCTACCCTATGGTACAACTATTCAAATCTTATACACTGCAAACACTGTGCATTATAAAAATATTTATTAGACACCTTAGGAATGCATATAGAAACCTTAAACATCAATATTTAACAAATTTAAAGTCATGGAATAATTCACAGAGCTATTATGCCTTTATTTATTTTGCCTCATTCATGCAATTCTGGAAATTGCCCATATTGACGAACAATTTTGTCAAAAGAGTCACTTGCACTTTTCTGCTCTACGTATCTATGATGTATCATAACCTAATTCAAATTCTGGTTATGCACCATTGTTCCCTGCTAGATAATATTTCTAATGCCTATCCACATGCTTCATTCTAACTTCGGGTGTGGAAATCGCATTACTCCAAAAATGACAATTTTTACCAAAATTCTACACTTTTTACACAGCTGTATTTTAGTCTGAAATGCTAACTTCAACCACTTGTAGAAGCAAATCTGGAAAGAATCATGAAAACATTTCTACTGGGAGAAGTTAGTCCATATAACAAAGAACAATTGGAAACTTTCAGACACCCATTCCAATGCACTAGTCATCTTCTATAAAATTCCGGGTTTGACCATTTTTAACTTTTAACTTTTTCCAAAATTTCAAAATTTTGGCCAAAAATGGCTATCTCTCAAACTGGGCATTTTTTTAAAAGTATCTATTTAAAAAGAAATGTCTGTCTTAATGAGAATATGAAATGTGGAGTTTAGTAAATTTCTTGAATCCTAAATATAGGGTCACTTTCATCCATTGCAAGCTTTTCAAAATCCTCAAAAAGTGGCCCGGAATAATGCCTTTTGGCCTTCTCACTCGCCCCATCTCCACATCCTTTGGAATTTTGATCCAAGCTTCCAAACTTAACACTTTTCCTGCTCCATGGCCACTCCATATTGATTTCAGCTCAGTCTGACCTCCACTCAAGCTTCGGGACACCGATATGCAAAAACTGTTAATTCCAATTTTATGCCAAATTGGAGCATAATGGGCTTGGGGCCCTCAATGGTTATTTCATGGCCTTCGTTAATGGCCTTGAAACACCATAGAACTCATCGAATTATGATTATGCATGCTCATACTATCCAAAAATTGAGTTTCGAGCTTGAGTTTCAAGCTCCAATTTTTTTTTTAACCCGCTTCTTTAATCTACAATCCGCAATGCGGAAGTCGTAATGTCAATTTTTCAACTCTAGAAAATGTCACTTCCACAATCTGCAATCCGCAATCCGTACTATGGAACTCAGAAATACGGAACGCCAAATTTTCAACATCGAAAAATGTCACTTCCGCAATCCGCAATCCGCAATCCATACTGTGGAACTCGAAAATGCAGAACGCCAAATTTTCAACATCGAAAAATTTAACTTCTGCAATCCGTGATCCGCAATCCATACTGCGGAACTCAGAAATGTGGAACGCCAAATTTTCAATTTCGGAAAATGTCACTTATGCAATACGCAATCCGCAATCCATACTGTGGAACTCGAAAATGCGGAACGCCAAATTTTCAACTTCAGAGAATGTCACTTCTGCAATCCGCAATCCGCAATGCCGGTTCGAAAATGCAGAATTCCAGAAACGTAAATATGAAAATGTTTCGTTTCCGCAATTCGCAATCCGCAATGCGGAATTGCGGAAACACCTCTTCTCCTCCCGCAACTTTCAGAGCTCATATCTTCCTCATCCTTTAACCAAAAAAGATGAGTCCAGTACCGTTGGAAATCTCTTGGAGAGATATATGCAACGGTGTAATCCTCTTCCACGCCTGAGAACTCTAATTCTGTCATTTTTCTAATCAATATGTCGTTCAAACTTCATCAATACCACGTTAAAACATTCTGATATCTGCCTGTAAACTCACAATTTTTCCCAAGCAGCCCCAGTGCCATAACATTAGCTTGGTTACCACTCTGTCACGTCCCCTCCCATCGATCCGATTGAAGGAAGGGAACATGACTCACATTCCGAGGCTTTTTTTGGAAACTCAGCCCCATTCATTACTAACAAAATTCACAATAATTAAAAGCTCATGCGTGTAGATTCATACTCAATAAACACAGCAGAAATAAACATCATCCACACATAAGTGCATCATGCATTCAACATATAATCATAACAGTCATCAATAATTAAAACATTTCAGAATTAGAAACACATAGATAAAGGGTGAAAAAATGAAGATGGGTGTCTATTTTGGGGGGTCTCGTGAGAAAATAATTCTGGTTTTTTCATGTTTTTCAACTTCGGGCGAACAAAAGTGATATTTTTGTTTAAAATTTCACTTTGACGTAAAAAGAAAACTTTTGTAGAATTATGTTAGCTTTCTACTCATAATTTTTTCAATTTGTTTTATTAAGATTTGATATGTCGATTTCGCAAATGTTTGACAGTATGTTCTTATAAAATGAAAAGACTACAAAAGAGTTATGATTTGTTGCACCACTAAAATAATCGTTAGACTTGTGTTTTGCAAAAACAGAAAATGCTACGACAATCTACACACAATGTACTAGTGCCTGACTATAAGTTTGCATCCAATGGACCTCTATACTAATTATTATATTTTTTTAAAGTCGATCAATGGGGAAACTCAGTCAATTTTCAACAACCTTTTTGTTGCACCACTTTTCTCTCAATCCGTTATAAAAGCAACAAATCTACGAACACCCTTTTGAAGTAGACACGTCAATGAAGAGTCCCACATTTTTTTCGATTTTTTTGGTGTTGTATTCTCAAAGTTATGGATTTTTATTTTCGCTGTTTTTTTAAAGAACTGAATCATAACTCGACACATGTTACGAAGATAAAACTTAAAAAATATCAGTTATTATCTATATACAACAAAATTTATACTTTCGTAAAGTAGATTCAATGATGAATCTACTGATATGAAGTTCGACATTCGTTTTGTTGTGTAAGAGGTGGTTTTCTCCTTCCAAAAATGGAGAAACCTGAAAATTTTGCAGAGATCTGAATCTTTCATGTTTTAGAGATTATTCGGCCGAAATAATTATTCGGCCGAATAACGGTTTTGCGTAATGGCGCCGTAAATTATGGCGAAGGTTATTCGGCCGAATAACTAAACGAAAAAAAAATACGTCGGCCGGAAAAAAAATAAAATAAAATAAAATAAAAATTTATACTCATATAAATAAACCTAAAGTTAATTCATTATTTTCGCATGTTTGAACTTCGTATTTTTTTGTCAAACTAATTTCGGAAGGAGGAGATAATTTTTGCAAAAGGAGGTTTTTACAAGGTATGTTTCTTCTTCTATTTTACAAAAGGCACATTGAAGGAGTTTTTTTTTCTAAGGCATATTTGCAAGGAGTTTTTCCAAAATATCTCTTTTCTTATTGCATTTTTACAAAGAAGACATTTTTTGCAAAATGAGGTTTTTACAAAGTATGTTTCTTCTTTTTTCCAAAGGCACATTGAAGGTGATTTTTTTCTAAGGCATATTTGCAAGAAGTTTTTTCAAAATATTTATTTTCTTATTGTATATTTGCAAAGAAGACATTTTTTGCAAAAAGAGGTTTTTACAAAGTATGTTTTTTTTTTTTTTTTTGCCCAAAAGACACATTGAAAGTGTTTTTTTTTAAGGCATATTTGCAAGGAGTTTTTTCAAAATATTTCTTTCCTTAGACATGTTTGCAAGGAGGTTCTTTGCAAGGATGGTTTTTTTTCAAAGTAGCTTTGCACTTTTTATTTAATTGAAAGAGGTTTTTTCAAATAGTTGTTTTGCTAAGGTATTTTGCAAATGATTTTTTTCCAAAGTAGTTTTGCACTTCTTATTTATTTGAAATGAGTTTTTTCAAATAGTTATGTTGCTAAGGTATTTTGCAAAGGATTTTTTGCAAGGTAATTTTGTACTTCTTATTTCTTTGAAATGGGTTTTTTTTTCAAAGAGTTATTTCTTTACAATGATTTTTTCCCAGATATATTTATAAATAAGTTTTTATTCAAAGTACTTTTTTTCTAGTTTTTTTTTCGTAGATATTTTTTCAAAAAAGTATTTTTGCAATGATTTTTACAACAAAGATTTATTTACAAGGTGTTTTTATTTTTTTCCTTGGCACGAGGTGTTTTTATTATTTTCCAAAGAAGATTTTTGTTCAGAGAGTTTTTTCAAAGGAAAGTTAATTCCAAAGAAATCTTCTTCAAAAGACTCTTACAAAATTTTTATAAGGTAAAGTAAATTTTAGTTCATGTTTTTATAAATTCCGTAAATGTTTTTAAATCTTAATTTATTTATTTTTACTATAAAGTAACATGATTCTTTAATTTATCGTCTATAGATTAAACAACCATGGGCAATAAGAGAAAACGTCAAAGAAAAGCTGATCGTAAACGTGATGATGATGATAATAGAGAGAAACAAAAACTCAGATATATTGCCAAAAAACAAAGGGTTGTCGAAACGGAAGAGAGAACTATTGAAGATATAAATACGGATTTACATGATAATATTGAAGAAATGGAAATTGAAAATAGAGTACAAGAAGAACAAATTGAAGTTGAAAAGAACATTGTAGAAGATGTAAATAGTGATTTACATGCTAATGCCGATGAAATCAATTTGAAGATCAAGTTCATGATCCAGAAATTGGACCTGGTATGTATATATCATATATTTTCCAAATTCATTTTTTTATAATGAATTTTATTTTTTGATATATGTTAAATTAAATTTAACTTGATGTATAGGTACTTTTACTATTGATGATGAAATGTTAGAAGACATTGATTGCGACAAATATGGAGAAAAACTACCAATACATGTTGCACGATATCGTGCTACAAAAATTTATGATGAAGTTCTCAAGGATTACTCAATAGCAGGACAAGCACAAATTTTGAGATATTTATTAGTGTCCAAGAAGTTAGAAGGTGTTACATCATTATTGGGTATTCACAAAGTAACAAAAGAGTCGAAATTGAAACAAAATGTGATGGAAAATATAGGCGATGCAATAAAAAAATTTGGAAAATCCAGGAAGAAAGATATCAGTGCTGCACGTAAAGCAATTCATACAGCAATTCTTTCATCTAGTACTAAACAAAAGCGTTTGACAACAGAACTAGCAAAAGCAGTTGGAACATCAAGAAAGACATTATACAAACATAGCAAATTCAGAATGCAAATAGATGAAAATAATGAACTTGCTTGTTGGGAAATTATTTGTAGACAACCTTACAAAGATAGATTAGGAGCAGGTGTTAAAGATATTGTACGAGAATATTGGTTGGAACATGCTCGAGTTTCACCAAATTCAAGAGATGTGATACGCAAAAGAATATCACGAAATGTATATGAAAGCCAACCAAAACATATAATGGACATGACACAAGTACAATTGTTCAATAAATTCAAGGAAGATCATCGTGGAATTAATATATCAATCACTACATTTGTGCAACAAAAACCATGGTATGTTCGACCTATAACTATACGTGATACATGTTGTTTCCGTTATCATGTGCAATTTCAGTTATATTATGACACGTTTCTTGAATTTGGTAAAATGTTTTGGACAAATTCACCACCTTCGCCGACGATACGTGAATTCATATCTCAAATTTTATGTGAGAGAAATCACGATGAAGTATTTTATTCAAAGAAATGTGTCAATGGAAAACATTGTCAACATTGTGGAAATTTGGTGTTATTCCTCAATAAATATCCTATCGATAATGATCAATCGTTGTCAAATATAAATGTTGATTGGAAGAGATACGAATACATCAACTATAATACAAGTTCTAGTGATTCACATTCCAAAAGAATTGATTTGCTAAAAGACAAGATATGCGTCACAGATTTTCTCAAAAAATTTGAAAGCGAAATTTATAAATACACCCAGCATTCACATAGAGCACGATGGTAAGATCTTCAATTCAAACAGTCTTGTGAAATTTTTTCACCCGGAACAATTTTGTCGGTGGTTGATTTTGCTGAAAACTATACATTTGCTGCACAAAAAGAAATACAGAGTGAATACTATCACTCTGACCAAGTTTCGATATTTGTCCATGTTGTATATAGACATTCTCAACAGGATGTCGATGGCATTGAAAGCACATGTGACAATCGGGATGTGATTAAAGAATATCACTTCTATATCAGCGATGTTCATACACACGACACACATTTTGTCCAACATTGTATAGAAAATATTTTCTATGACTCACTGAAAAAACGCGAAGTCAAATTCAAAGAGAATTGGATATGGTCTGATGGATGTGCGGGTCAATTTAAATCTTCACGGTCATTTTTTTGGTTATGTCGACTTCATAAAGCGCTGAACATTAAACATCGCTAGAATTTCTTTGAAACTGGGCATGGAAAATGTGAGCATGATGGTGCAGGAGCATCCGTGAAAAGAACACTTCGAAGATGGCAAATGAACTATTCTTCTGCACGGTTTCATTCAGCTGCAGAGGTTGTCCAATGGTGTCAATTAAATCTAAGCCATGATTATAATCAACAATCAAAAGACGTGCGCAGGTATGTCCACTATTTTTTTAATTTATATTATTTCTTAAAATTTAAAAAAATGTATATACTAACATTTAAGTACATGTACACTATTTATTGTGTAGGTTTTTTTGGCTTGTTGGGGTCCAAGATATAAATAGATCAATACCATATGACGCTAGCACCATACATGGAACTAGAGATCTTCACTCTATTCAAACAAAATCATTTCACAACGTGTTTGCATTTGACAGTAGAAAGCAATCATGATTTTGTCATATTTGCATTGAAAATGTTGAGTCTACAGAAGTTTGTGAAAACATAACAAACAACTACGTAAAAGCTTGGAGACACACAGAGATTAATCCAAAAGGAAAAATGCCACTGGCAAGTGTTGAAGAATTAGAATCAGAAGAAATAGCAATATCGTCTGATGGCGATAGAATTTCAGATCTCGTAAGAGAAGGTAATAAACTTGTTTTTGACATTTTAGTCAATTGTTCATTCTAATCCATCGCCATAAGTAGTCAATTTAATTCATTTAAATACGCTAACACCAATCATAACTTGCGCAGGAGATGTTTTCGCTGTGATTGCACCTGTAGACAACAACGAAAATGTCAAATATTATTTGATGCGATGCACTGAAGAAAAAATGAATTTATTGGAGGACTACAACGACAACGGATTTACATACGAAAGAGAATCCATCATTTTAAAAGGCTACTTTTTTCAGCAAACGCATATGACTAAAAATTATGTCTACTTTCAAGATTATGAGCCCGATGTTATATGTTGTCAATATAGTCATTTAGTATGTGCATCTCGAATAAAATTGATACAAGTTCCATCAAAAAAACAGTTAAAAACCAAAAAATGGAAACTATCCATATGTGACCATGAACGGATAGTCGAAGATGGCATTCCATTGAGATGTTTTTAACTACATATCAAAAATAAATTGATCTATATTTTTGTCCATGTCAATTGTTGTGTGCAATATATTTTTTGTCCAATTATCAAAATTGTTGTGCACAGTATATTTTTTCATTGAGATTTTATGAATATTTTCTTGAATGACAACTAACATAAGAGCTTAAATGGTTGTACTTTAACATGCTTAAAAATGAATTCAAATATAATTTGAAAATTCAAAAGTACTTTATTCGGGTCCCCATATGTCTATTAGACCACTAAGGGATGAGATAACGGATGTGGCTATCCCCCACTCCACCCCGAATTTTTGCTTTTGGTTGATTGATGCTAACGAAAAATCACAAAAAGACCTATTAAATTTTGTATTCTTTTAATCCATCGAACATGCTTCTTTAATACGTACTTCACCATAAATATGATCTTAAATAGATGTCTGTAAATTGTCACCAAGTTCTCCGTCCCAAATCTTTAATTTAAAATATCGCTTGTGCAAATTCACATAACTGAAATCATGGCAAATGGAGACAACGATCATTTGATTTTTAATCACAAGCAAGGATTCTAGGATTGTGAAGCTTATGCTAAATTAGAGAAATGATTATTTACAACAAATCAATGAAAATTCATCAAATTGTTGTTTAAAATCATTGCTCTAATTTAACACAAACTTCACAATCCTGGAATCTTCGCTTATGATTAAAAAATAAAAAAACCGTTACCCCCATTTGCCATGATTTCAGCCACATCAAATGTACCTAAACATTGAAAATAAAAATTAAATTAATTAAAAATCCTTTATATCAAAATTTGAACTTAACATATATTTGCTTTTAAACTTCCTAATTCATCCATATTTCTATCAAAAATTTTAACATTCATAAACTTCTGTCCAACATTAATTCTTACCATAACATTCATTTTCAACATTGAATATTTCCTAACTTAGATTAACATTTTAAACATTTCCAACACCTCCCATTCATTCTTTCCCAACAGTTATTCTTCCATAACATTCATTCTCATCATTCAACATTTCCTACCCTTGGGTTGCACCTATCAAGACATTTTAAACATTCATGCAAAACATATTATAATAACATTTATTCTCAACATAACAAATTGAAAACATTCCTTCTTCCATAACACCTCCCATTCATTCTTTCCCAACAGTCATTTTTCCATAACATTCATTCTCATCATTCAACATTTCCTACCCTTGGGTTGCACCTATCAAGACATTTTAAACATTCATGCAAAACATATTATAATAACATTTATTCTCAACATAACAAATTGAAAACATTCCTTCTTCCATAACACCTCCCATTCATTCTTTCCCAACATTCCTTTTTCTCTAACACCTCCCATTCATTTTTTCCCAACATTGATTCTTACCATAACATTCATTCTCAACATTGAACATTTCCCAACTTAGAATAACATTTTAAACATTCCTAACACTTCCCATTCATTCTTTCCCAACATTCATTCTTCCATAACATTCGAAACATTCAACATTCATTCTCATCATTCAACATTTTCTAACTTCATAACATTCATTCTCATCATTCAACATTTACTAACCTTAGATTGCACCTATCAAAACATTTTAAACATTCATGCAAAACATATTCTAAACATTTACCAAATGAGAAATAATGGACATGTACTCATGTATATAATCCAAAAAAAAGTTGATGAACATGTGAATTCAATGTACATATATATATAATCAAAAAATAAATACCCTCCATGTTCAAAACAACTACAATATATATATATCAACAAAAACAATAAAGTCTGAACCACTATCCATCTAGACCAATATCTTTCCACTATTTTCCACTAGGACCTTCCCTGGGACTCAACTCAACCTACAATACATAAAAAAACAAATTATAAATTTAGATCATAAATTATTTAAACAATTTTAAACTAAATTCAAGATATTAAGATATTAAACTCATCTACAAAACAATTCAATTATTAAAAAAATCGTACATCAAATTGTTTGAATGCATGTCCACCACTTTTTTCCCCTAGAGCCTTTCCTTTGGATCCAAAGGATCTCAAAGAGCCAAGCTGCAACATGTACAAAAACAATTTTCAAATAAATCAAAAAAATATAAAACATTAAACTTATATCAGAGATCATTTCTAGTTCAACAAAATTACCTCGGTGCCAATATCTGCATTCATTAAAGACCCCACAACTTCGCCCCCAATTTCCAAATGGTCTCTTCCCTAAAATTTAAATTTTGTTAATAAATAAAGCATAGTAGATACAAATAATAAATTAAGCAATTAACTTAAAACCAAAACAAAAAAATTAAAATCATTAGCTCACAAGAGATGGTAAACCATCTAAAAAGTTGGAATCTAAAGAAACCTGCATAAATAAGTCAAATTAACAATAAGATACATTAATATTTATTAAAATTCAAACAAACAAAAAAAATATCAAGTTCAATCATAAATATTATAATTAAAATACCTCTCCTAAGAGCTCTTCATTTTGACTAAGATGCTCTTGGTTTTGACTACTGGAGACTCAAAAATTATGTGCATTTAACATTCTCGAAAACTGCAAACAAAATAGATTTGCTTAATATATTTATTCCCATGTAGCAAAAAATTCAATTAAAAATGATTAATAGAAAATAAAATAGATTGTCATAGCATAATCAACAAACCTCTCCCATGCTCGATGTGTCATTAGATAACACATCAGAAGCTATATCTCGACAAGACTTAGCATAAGCCCTGAGATCATCCATGCTCAATGCATCTACCTCGTCATTCGTCTTGTAAACAAAACTTTGACGAACAATAGCACGAGCCCTCTCTCGCCCCAAACCAACTTCTACTCCAGCAAGAGCTGAAGCTAAACCATCACCTACCGATTCCCTTCCAATTGTCCCTAGTTGAGATGTTGTCTCCATCTCTGATCTTAAAGCCACAACCCTTGGTGGACGAGGTATCTCAGGTGGAGGTTGTATAGTGGTAGGGTCTCTGAGAGCACCTTTTCGATTATATATTCTACCCTTTCCAACTCCATAAAAGTCAGAAGGAACATCAGTATAGTTAGGCTTCATACCTAAAAAAAACTCCGCATAAAAAAATCTTGCAAAATAATTAGGAACCTCATCGTTCCAAGGCAATCGACCATAAGCTGCAAGAAATTGATCATATATTAAATGTGCAATTTGAGGATGCTTAAAATATTGCACTTTCAACATTTTTCGCTTAAGGCCTTCTTTGAAATTGAACATTGAATTGGCTTGTTCTCTGGCGACTCTCTCCTTCACAACCTCCCAATTGTCGGGACCCATAACTTGGTTCCTTCACATCCGCATCAAATGAACAAAACCATTTGTAGTTGGTCCAAGTTCCTCGTATGCATCAATGAATTTTTGCAAAGACGCCAAAACAATCTCTAGACTTTGTCGGCTCTCTGGAGGGAGATCCAAAGAACAAAGATCATTGTTCAACCTGTCATAGTGGGATCTACAACTTTCAAGAATAGTTTGTTGCACAACACCTTGCCATGGAAGCTCATCAGGTAAATCAGATGGATAAGTTGATATGGGTGTACACCCCTCGGCTAGTGGAACATATGTCGTCCTAGCTCTAGGAGGATCTTCAGGACCCTGCTCTCCACCCACACCTATTCCATCATCTACAATCATATCTTGATCTTCCCCTCGCTCCGTTGAATTACGCACATCTTCTGAACATCACTCTGCTTCAAATATAGCCGTAGTCAAGAATTAACCTTGTCCATAAATTCAAAACACAAAAAAATACAAATTATACATTATTAAACATTAATGTTCATACCAACAAAAGGTTGAGATCGACGCTCTCCCACAGAAGACGAAGGAGAATCATTTGTACCCCTTTGAACTTGTTGGTGATCAAATGACTGGGACCCATGCAATAAACTTGAACCCCGCGGTGAATTCGACAACCTTCGACTACCAATTGGAACACCAATTCCTGAGGATTGTGATGACCTCCTACGCTTTCCCTTCGAAGACTCTCTTTCCATTTGATATAACTTCTAAATTTACACAAACGTTAACATATTGAAATTGTACATGACTATTCTACAAGCATCAAGCCAATATTTGATAAAAAACTACAACAAAATGTAAGTCCCCCTCCTAACTCTAATTAATTAACTAAAATTCCTTACCATCACTAATATTGCAACGTAAAGATATATCTAATAATCATTTCATTATCAAATATAAGTTATAACACGGTTAATTGAAGTAGTATAGTAACCTTAAAAACTTTTAATCCAATAAATATGGTTGAATTATATATGTCAATGAACAAACATCTCACTAAACATATATATATATTCTTAAGAAAAGAATTCTAGCTTATATTTATGATCATACAATTTACACACATTGAAGTTGTACATGTTAACTCTCCAAACTTAAAAACATATCTATTAAAGATCTACATACAAAATGTAGGGCTGCCTAAAATAGTATAACATATATATACCCTTATTAAGAGATTTCTAGTTTATATTTATGATAAAACAATTTACACACATTGAAGTTGTACATGTTCATTCTACAAACTTAAAAACATATCTCTTAGAGATCTGCATACAAAATGTAGAGCCACCTAAAATATTATAACTTATTTTTTTTCGTAAGTTCCTCTCCTAACTCTAAGAGCACTATTGCAGCATAAACATAACATCAATAATCATCTAATAATCATTTAATTGTAATAGTACAATAACCTTCCAAATTTTTCAATGATCACTTCTGTTTTCATTCTATATCTCAATAAACAAACATTCCTTAATTTTTATAAAAAAAATACCTAAGAACTTACAACATCAAATTTTTAAGTGACTTTCTACATGAACTCTGTTCATGAAAAGGTTCAGTTCATGAACAGAGTTCATGAACTCATATGACATTCTTGTACCTCACTTAACATAGTAAAACGACCGATTGACCATTTATAAAGTTGTGTAGTTTACCCTTTATTATCCCTTCATTAAGAATTAGGGAAACTTAATATGAAACTCGTTCAGGATTAGGGTTTAAATATCCATATGTATAAAGAAGCCATGAGGTTACATTTCATAAGAATAAGACAAATACATGTTATGTTGTTTGATTTTCATTTTATATATTTCAAAGCCTTACTTGCTTTATACTTGTTCTTACCATTTTTATATAAAAAAAAGGAGTAACCGCTACCGCCTATAATTTGAGAGCATAACATGAACAAAATTCTGTTCATGAACTCCGTTCATGAACAGAATTCTGTTCATTAACTCTGTAGTATGAAAAAGGCTTGTTCCATATAATTCTCCTTAGGATTAGGTTTGGTTCAAATACTATAGGCATATCTAAGTTGAACAATTCCAGATCAACAAAACAAGATGGAACTCTAATTTGTTAACTTTGTCTAATGGCAACCATGTGTAGTTTTTTATCAATATTATACTATATATCTAAGTGTCAACTTGTCCTATAATTCTGTCCATGAACAGAATTCTATCCATGAACAGAGCTCATGAACTCTGTTCATGAACAGAGTTCATGAACAGAGTTCATGAACAGAATTCTGTTCAAGGACATACAAACTGACGTCTCTAAAATTAAAATTGATTATTAAAAGATTAAACCTTCTGATTTTAACCCCCATAACAGATATTTTTTTTAATTTTCTCCTACTGCTAACAACTCAATAGCAGAGTTTGCGTAACGATACATACCTGTATCCAAACGAGCAGTGAAGAGATCGTCGATCCACGACGCCGCGACTATTCGATCCACAAACGCTCCAAACACCAACTAGTTCCTTCACCAAGCAACAAATAATGTCATCATGTAAGAACTATAACATACGCAAACAGAATCATAACGTAAGAACTGATGGAAAAACGCACCTTTCAATGACGAGCTTTCAACCCTGCACACAAAACCGCAACACCGTCGACGCAGCAACACAACAGAACACACCTGCCAACCAAAATGTAACAGCCAACGAGCAACATCCAACGAGCAACAGCGAGAAACAGCCGATGAGCCGACGAACTATCCAACGTAACCGCCGACAAGTAGCAGCAGGTCGTGGAGCAGCAGCGGGTCATGGAGCAGCAGCGGGGTGGCGAACGTAACAGCAGCCGATCGTGGAGCGGCAGCAGGTCGTGGAGCAGCAGCGGGTCATGGAGCAGCGGCAGGGTGGCGACAAATCTACTGCGGGCCCGTTGCGGGGTCCAACTATTTCCAGCAAGGAATGCCAAATGGCAGCCGATGTTGGGTTTTTATGCAGAAAAATAGTTCGGCCGAACAATCATTCGGCCGAACAATTATTCAGCCGAAGAATTATTCGGCCGAATAATTGTTTGGCCGAATGATTGTTCGGCCAAAAACATGTTCGGCCGAATAATTGTTCGGCCGAAAAACTGTTCGGCCGAATAAACTATTGCCCGAAATATTTTTTTCCGTCTCGCAATTGTTTGCACACATTTCAAGGATCTCCGTTAAACTAGACGGAGAACTGTTTGTGGTTATTCGGCTGAATAACCTATGAATTATTTGGCCGAAGAATGTAAATTATTCGGCCGAATAATGTTTATTATTCGGCCGAATAATATTTATTATTCGGCCGAATAACTGCCGCTAAGACGATTTTGCGCTGGTTTCTCACGAAAGTGTTACCCACCTTCACGTTTTCACCCAATACTTATCTTTAAGATGAAGCTTTCCAAGCAACTAGCTATGTGAGAGCAACGTTCCACCAAACCATAGGTCTCTGTCTACCTTATATTCTTTTAACTGAGAGACTACCCCCAAGCTGGGATGTGTATCCACTAAGGAGGAACTAAACAGGATCACTTACAACCATGGTTTCACACAAACAATCATACTAAGCCAACACACAATTTGGTTTATCAAGCATGGAAGAAACAAAGGAGGAGAATGTTAAGCCAACGAGCTCGACTAGAGTGCTACAGGAATCTCAAGTTAAACTCAAACAACCTTCACACCCACAATACCTACCACACCCAACACAATGAAGGTTCCCTTCTCTGTTGCACAGTCCTTCAGGTGCCCCTTCCATCCATTGCCATTAAGGATGGGCATAGAAAGTTCCAAGCTGCTAAATCCTGGAGATTCTAGTCTTCACTGGGTTTATCAAGTAGTTCCAACCTCTGTTCTCTCTTCTACTTTGTCATTCACGCTTGGATTTTCTCAATTTGATGGCCAAATAACTATGTCCCGTAATTGGATTTCTGGGCTATAAAATATGGGTTTTCCTATGGATTTCAGGGTATCTAACACTCTCAAATTCATCCCAAGGTTTAGGTCTATGGATTCCCCATTGGATTTCACCGTCCACATGAATTTCTAGGCATTTTTGTCACTTCAAAACGTGGCTTAATTCAGAGTTGCGATTTCTGGTTTTTGTTTCTCTGTTGGGACTTTGTAATGGATGAAAACAGATGCTTGGATGTTCAACAATGGAATGAGAACGAGGAAGAACGAATTCCCATGAGGTAGAGTGACTTATCAATCAAGAAAATAGAGCCTATACCTGCCATACAAATTTTTGGGCTGCCCATGCTCCATTGAATTCATGGATTGATTTCTTCAGCCACTTCCTTACAACTAAATTAAATATCAGTAAGGAAATTCAAATGGGTTCTAAAGATGACATTTGGCAACATATGGTTTAACCCCATGACTCCCTCACCACTCCCTAGTTAAATACACATGGCCCATTCTCATTAGTTGCTTCCATAGCCAATTTTTGGTATTTTAATTTAATATTAATATTGACATGATTGTACAATGTTCCATGGCTTAATAGCACATGGATACCATAATATCAAATACTTGTCTTTTTAATAAAATCCGAGCATACACTAGTGGGGCCTTGGCCTTGAGCTCCACGCTAGGGAAACATACATTGCATGTATACAATATATACAATAAAAACTAATATATCCTAAGGGTCAAAATGCGAGTATTACACAACCATTCTTCTGACAACGTAAAAGGGGACTACAATTTTCTTTTCATGATTCCCCTTTATCATATATTATTATGGTTGATGCATTAAAAAGGAAAATAGATATCATAGATAGTTCGACAATCTCCAAGGAATCTCAGAACTCAGTGACACAAAGGCAATCAACCACTCAAAATTAAGTAATAATACAATTCTTCTAGGACAATCATGAAAGTGACTATTTCAAAGAGGTATTTGACATGTTTGTAAATGCTTAAGGAAATTACGTAAATAAACAAAAGTAATGTATATTGATGAAACATATGAGTCACTCTTCTTTGTAATATGACCAACATAGATCCATCTTAAATCCGTATCTATCAAGCACCAAGAGGGATCCAATTTCTTGAGGTGTATTTCTTTTTTTAAATTTAAATTCAAGAAATTTGATCTCTCTTGATTTATAGATCGGGGTTTAAGTTTTAAGTTTTTATTTTATAAACGACCACCTATTTTTTAATTACTTTTCATAATATTTTATTTTATGAATCAACATGGATTTTTTTTAAATACTTTCCAATTTTTTTTATTTCATGAGCCAACATGAATTTTTTTAATTAAAAAAATTACTTTTTACGTTTTATTAGATGTAACGCTACAACATCTCCCCCATACTGGGCTGTAGAGCACCGTGCAACTAGCATTCTAGAATTTACTCCAATAAAAAATTCCTCCTCTCTCGTATATTTGGGCATTCCTTCTCATATATTTGGGCATTCGCAGTCAAATAGGAAATCCAAAGTTATCATATAAGAATTTAGTTCTTCAAAAGGTTTCGAAAGAGATTCAACATTGCGGTACCCAATGGATAAATCCAAGAGGTTGGGCTTTTGTCATCAAGGATTTCCTCTCATCCCTTCAATTGTGTGAATGTTAAACACCAATAGCACCACCAAGAATCTTGGCGGAGCTTGAATATGATATTAGAAGGTGTATTTGGTGAGGAGGTAAGAGCTTGATGTTAAAATAAATCCCCTCGTAAATTGGGGAATGGAAACCTCTAACTAGAATCGAGGTGGACTGTCAATTAGAGAACCAAATATTATGGATAAGGCCATGAAAGCTACGGTACTTTGACACTTAATATCTGGTATCAATAGCTAGTGGAAAAGAGATATGAAAAAATTAATTTCAAATAATATTTCTAGATTTTTTGAGATCTACTTTTTAAATATCAAAGGATCCCCTCATCTGGAGAGTCTACAAAACTTATGCTCCTCTTATCCATGATAATATCTATTATGATAAGATCAAGGGAATACCTTCTATCATCCTATCAGAAGGCCTTTATTAAAAACCCTTGTGGATGAAGCATTAAAATATCCTAACTTGTTTTGAAGTCTATATTATCAAACGACAACGCCGTCACCACCGTAACGTGTCGGCCTATCAAAAATACAATACCCCTCCTATAAACTCTGAAAATGGAGAGCCCACGACATGACAGCAACGTCGATATGAATAATGATACAACTAAGGCTCAGGCGAGAAAAATATTTGACACGGCAAGGAGGTATACACGTGTTGAGGGAAGAGCCAAGCTGCTACGGAAACCAAGTCGAAGTAACGACCAAATTTCGCAGGTTGATGGTGAAGGTATTCAGCAACATTTGATCTCGAGTGTTATCTTCAGAATTATTAGACATTCGCATAAAGATAGATGGGAGCTTGAGAATATATGGTATAGTGTAAACGTGAGTCAGCTGGACGCTGCAATAACGACAATAAGACTGCAATGGCCGAAAATATTAATGTTGTTTTGTGGCGAAGGATAATGGATTGGAGCAAAGAGGACGGAAATGTTCTGAGCATGCAATTTGTATGGAGTGGAAGTTTCATGGAATATCAACTTGTGGTGGAACTCATTGAAGATAGCAACGATAGACCACCTCTACAATTAAGAATTGAAGAATTTTCTCTTCATCCTCAGCTAAGACGGCAGTTTATTTCTCGCCATGAAACTCATCCAATCGCCGCTTCTTTATCAGCTACATATTCTTCAGCAACGGTTAGTATTGATGATGATGGATTTTTATGTGTCATTTGTCAAGATATGATTTCGATTAGGGTTTCAGTCAGGCAACTGCCTTGTAAACACGTCTTTCATCAAAGATGCCTCGTAAAATGGTTTCGTGAACAGCTTAAATGCCCATTATGTAGAACTGGGTTACAGTCGCTTTCCCTAATTGTTTCTCCTTATCTTACCCTTTTTGAACTCGTTATCTCTTCTTTTATCTACAGTAATCAATGCATTCAATTACTTAAAAACATTGACCATTGGCATCCACTTTTTACGGAACCGTTGATCCATACATTGGATAAGGTCATAAACTTATAAATTGGTCAATGAGGTCTCTTTTATTAAACATTAATATTTTAGTATAGTAACATAATTCAGTTGTATTGGTAATTGTGCACGAAATTCATAACAAATTATAATAGTTAGAGTATTTGGTGTGGATTTTTACAAGTGAATAATTAAATTTTTAAAACCAATTTAAAATACCAAATTTTAATTATTTTAATAGTATAAAACAAAAATATCATTCAATTCAATACTATCTTATTAAAATAATTATTAATCATTACTTGCCATCTCTCACACTCTATATTTCATGTTGTTGAGATGTTATATTTTTATATTTTAGATAAATGTTTGATTTTATTATAATGTTTATATATATTTGCGGTATATTTGTCATTTAGTGATTACAAATATTATATGTAAGCACTCTTCTTCTATATTTTATTAATATTATTTTTTTTATTAAATATTTTTCTCATTTTAAATTGTATAAATTGTATATATATCATATTCATATTAGAATTATGTTACTATGTCTTAAAGTAATAAGAGGGAGAAAGAAGAAATATGGCACTAATTCAACCGTCTCTATGCGACTATGTTTTAAAGTAATAAGAGGGAGAAAGAAGCTTCAAATATGGCACTAATTCAACCGTCTATGATACTAATTCGACATTCTTAACAAATCAAGATGAAGTTTATTTATTTGTAGGATATCAAAAATGAAAGGATTGCGTTTTTATAGAAATGGGAGGGCCGATCAATTAGATGGTAACAGTTAAAAAGAGAGATAAAAAAACATTACAACTGCGCATTATAAATAAACATTACAACTGCGCATTATTATTATAGTCATAATGCTCAGCTTTTAACCTTATGCAAAAATGTATATTTTTTGGAGATTAGTATAGTGTGGAGTTTTTGTTCTCGTACGTTTCCCACTTCAAAGCTAAGTCAAATGCATTTCCTCGTAAGGAGACTCTTTAGACCAAAACGTACTCACAGTACAAAAATGATTCTGATGTGGTATTAATTGTGTTGTTTAACCAGATATCATAATTTCAAAGTATTATTTACATTATTTTAGAAAATTTAAAATTAAGGTAAGCAAATGGTATGGTTCAACAATAAATTTAAAGATTTATAATCTTAATTACGAGTATAGATCTATCTTAAACTCCTATCTATTAAGCACATATAGAGATCCATTTGCACATTAAGAAAATATCTTAAATTTGTTACATATTAAGAAAAAAAATTATCTTAAATTTTGTACACATTAAGAAAATGTTTACACTTAAATACTAGATTCTAAGCACCTCACTACAATTTCTAGGGATTGAGATACACAAAGATAAAATACATGTAAAGAGAATTGTTGAAATAAAGTCATATATAGAAAAGAATGTGTAGTGCTTCAATAGAGAGAATGTTAGATTGTAATTCCCTAAATAATTACAGTCTTATATCACCTCTAATCTCAGTTATACATATGATTTTAGTGAGTGATCCATGTAATAAATAATACTCCCATTGCTAAGAATATTAATGTTAAAAATGAATAAAGCAATTTGAACCAGGTTTCCTCTTGTGCTTGTTTTATATTTTGTCATGGTACCAAAGCTCCTTTCAAGGAACCTAGTAAATCATTCATGGTAGTGGTTCATGAGAGGTTGATTGGTGCTATGAAAATTTTATTCATGAAATTGATGATAAAATAGATAAGTCATGCTACCGATGCTTAAGAAATGGATATTTACATCCACAAGAAAAGATAAGGACATAGATCTCTCAATTTTTTTTCATGCAAATGTTGTTTAGAATCTATCATAACTTTTGTGATCCATGATTGTGGACTTTGAGTAATGGTGTACAATTCATGAAAATCTATTTTGAAATTTGAGTTTTTTTTTTTGAAGTTTGATTATATTGTTTATACATATATAATTTTTTATTGAAAAAAAAAATAGTGACCAGCCTTTAGTGATCTTAAATACTAGCATGTCTTCTTGTCTTTAGAAGAAAAAATGATCTTAGATTGCTTTCCCACTATTTCAAATTTAGAATTAGGTATGAAATTTGCCTAAATTTGCCTCTCATATTATTGTTTTAAGGTTTTTTGTTGGATAGGCAGGGGAACATAAACATAAAATAGATATTGATATGAAAACAAAAAAGCACACAACTACATCTGATTTAAATATTGAGAAAAGTGGATCTTTCAAGCTCTTCTCTATGAACACAGAAAAATACTCTCTTTTACTCTATCCTTTACCTCTACAACTAAAATTAGAATTTATACATATAAGTAACTTCTAAGCTAGTTTTACTCTATCCTCTACCTCACTAACTGCTTTACCTAACTCTATTAAAGGCTATCACATCTATTGTCAAAATGTACATCAAGTAGTTTACTTCTTGCAGAGTTGCTTGTACTACTTTACTTATGTTAGATGGATAGATTAATCCTTCTTACACTCCCGCTTAATTTATACCTTATACATTTCATGACTACCTATACCTAGTTCATTCCTTTGAATTAAAAATTTAACTCTTACCAATGCCTTAGTGAAAGTATGAGGGCCAGTTGGTCTTGAGATTTACAAAATTATGATAAAATGATATCTCATATCAATATGTTTGATTTTCCAATAGAATACATGATTTTTGGATAGAGATATGATCAATTTGTTGTCCCAAAAGATGTGTTGCTTCATTTTTTGTATGTTGAAGATCTTCTAATATTATCCTCAATCATACAATGTGACATGTTGTTGATGTTACTGCCACATGCTCTGCTTTTGCTGGATATATTGTAACAATCAGATGCTTTTTTTATGCCCATGAGATCAAACCTGATCCAAGATAAAATGCATAACGTGAAGTGCTCTTTCTATCATCAATACTTCCTACAAAATCACTATCACTCTACCCAACTAGAGAACTGGAATCTATGCTTGAGTACATGATGCAAAAATTGATTGTACCTACAATATACCTCAAAATTGTTTTACCTACTTTCCAATGGGAATTTTTTGGACTTTCCATGAACCTGCAAATTAAAATTACTACATAAATTATATCTAGCCTTGTGGCTATTAAATACATCAGAAAACCAACAAGTCTTTTATACAAAGTGGGATCCACTATTGTTCCTTATTCCTGCTTGCTTAATTTTGTGCATATTACTACTAGAGTGTATGATAGCTTGCAATTTGTCATTCTAAATCTGTTCAAAACATTTTTAGCATACTTTTCTTGACATAAATATTTCATTATCTGATTGTTCAACTTCAATGCCAAGGAAATATTTCATTAACCCAAGATCTGTCATTTCAAACTATGTTTTCATGACTGATTTGAAATTCTCCATCATTAAATTTGTTGTGTAGATTATATCATCAACATAAAGACATACAATCAAAATTATGTTTTGTTGATCTATTTTGGTGTATAATGTGGGTTCACATTTCCTTCTCCAAAACCCACTACTAATTAAATATGAGTCAATTCTTCCATACCCAGCTCTTTCTACTTGTTCCAAACCAAGCTCTTGATTTTTGATTTCATACCCACACGGCTAATTAATGTACACTTCTTCTTCTAAAATTCCATTTAGAAATGTAGATTTGACATCTAACTGATACACTTGCCACTTATTTTGAGTTGCTAGTGCCAACATTATTCTAATGGTGTCTAAACTTGGTAATGGAGCAAAGGTTTCTCCATAATCATTACCTGGCTCTTGTGCAAATCCTTTTTCAACAAGCCTTTCCTTATGCTTCTCCACTTCTCCCTTTTCATTAAATTTCGTTTTATAAATCCATTTTACTCCTATGTTATCCTTTCCTAGTGGCATATCTACAAGATCCCAAGTTTCATTCTTTTCAATTACATCAATTGATTCATTCTTTGCATGAATCTATTTATCTTCTTTAATGGCCTCTTCAAAATGCACAAGCTCACATAAAAATAATGCAAAATGTGCTTGCATATCTATCTCATCATCTTGATTATAAATTTCTCTTAAGATTCTAGTCTCTTATTTCTCATTGAATCTATTGTAGGATCTAAATCACTACTAGAGTGAGGATGGTTACCTTGATGCTCTCCATGTCTTGAGGTTTCACCTTGAATATGCAATATTTGTAATTTGGATGGATATCCTTGTTGTCTTACTGGTTCCACTTGGTCTTCTGCTAGTAATAAGGATGTTGAATTTTCAGTTGCAGTTGATTTTTCATGTTGACTATTCCAAGATTCTTTTTCTTTGAATTCTACATATCTTCTTATTATAAACTTCTTGGTGACTCGTTTGTACACTATGTGTGCTTTTGAGTGCTCATTGTACCCTATAAAAATGCATTTTTCACTTCTATTATCTAAATTTCTTTTGAGTTGCTCAAGAACATGTGCGTAATCTACACAATCAAATACTCTAAAATGTGAAACGCTTGACTTTGTTCCACTCCATGATTCTTGAGGAACTTTGTTTTTGACACTTTTTGTAGGTGATATATTCAAAATATAAATTGAGCAGGTAATTGCTTCACCTCAAAATTCACTTTGAAGTTGTTTTTCTTTGAGCATACTTCTCGCCATATTCATTATGGTTTTGGTTTTCCTTTATACTATTCCATTTTGATGAGGAGTAATCTTCATAAAATAAGAAGAAACTGAATAATCCTTGCTGAACTCACGAATTTGATCCTTTAGGGCCAATATTATGTTGGTATTCTCATTCTCATACAGATTCTTCAAGGCATCATACATATTCTTAGTTGTGTCTTGGCTCTCAATATGGGTTACAAAATGATATTTTACTGAGTCCATCAAAATCCTCATGGTTGTGGCTTTATTCTTCTTGTGTCTTGTTCTCTCTCGGGCTTCCTCTAGCTCTTGAATATCTTTGACTATATAATCCTTAAGCTCATGTTTATTTAGGATCATAAGAATCCTACTCTTCCAAGATCGTAAGTTTGAAATTCCCTCCAATCTATCTTCTACTTTGAGTCCAACAACTATCTTGACCTAGGTTGAGAAATAGGTTAAAAAATGAAATTGAAACCAATTGCAGAAAGCCTAGGAGCTAGGTCAAAAATGAAATTTGGAATTTGGAAAATATGATTCCACAAGTGAATGCGCACTCATAGGGGGAGTTGAGTAGACCTCCTTTTCTTTTGGATCAGTGCTGAGAACAACTCACAATATTAAACCCTAATTTTTGCAGTTTCTTCAGAATTTAGGTCAAAACCAAAATTTCAGCAAATTGATTTTTATCTCTAGAGAAAGATGCACCTTCCTAGGGCAAGTTGAGTAGCCCTCCTTTTCTTCTAGATACATGGATGGAAACCCTATAATAAATAAGCCGTAGTTTCTGGAAGTTACACAGCAGGAGCATGGTGTGGGCCCATAACCTATTAGTTTTTTAATGATATAGAAATATAATTTTAACATTAATAAGCACGAAAACAAAAGAGGCACAATAGTCTACCCTGGGAAAAACTAAACTCGGGAAAACCCAACAATCCTTTCTCATTCATATATTCAATACATAATACAAGTATAACCCGATATAGATGTGACCTTGAAAAATATATATCGCATAAAAATGATGCCAAAAAAAGAATCCCCCAAAATAGTAGTCTTCTACAACCCTTGAGTGAATTTATCATTGCTTGAGTGGTGAAAATGAGGAGGACATCATCTCTATTTATACTTGATTTTTGGGTGACTTTTCCAACAAGGGCCAACTTGTCTTATTCAATTGGGTTGACTTGTCATTTGGGCACAAAGATATTATTTATTTGTTCTTTTCTAAGTCGAATTAGCTAGTGAGGATACCTCACATTAGATACTAACATAGACACTTATCACATAATTACAATAATTTTCACAATAGATTTCAGCATAAATACCTAAAGGGTCTCCTTCACCCTATTATATAGCTAGAGATATAGAAGAATTACATCCCATAATACATGTGGGATAAATGATTTTCCATCTCCTTATATAATGGATGGTAATAGGAGAATATTACTCCATGATGCATGTAGGATAACTCATTTTACATAATAGGAGAATATTTCCTTTCGTTTCTATATAAGACATCATAACATCTTACAACATCGCACTTGACATCGTTACACTTGCAACATTAAGATTACACATTGCAACATTGTTCACCTATTCAATACATATGATCTAGATCATCTTAAAATGGGATAAAACCACATGCACAAATTTACATGGCCAATGGAGTTGAATTATCACTCCTAGCATAGGTCCTATAAAATTTGGGGATAATTTTCACTAGATTAGGAGACAAGTATGAGCGGCCCTTATCCCATGCCATTATTGATGGATGTTGAAATTCAACAGTAAAATAATATTAACCAATGTAAATATTAATAATCTGATTTGTGTAGTGGAGCTTTCAGAATAAATATGTATGATGCAATTCCTTTACTCATGAATTGAATCAACCCTATAGTTTTCTGACTATAACCCTACCTATAGAATGAGGAAGATTGTGAAATATCAAGCACAACATATCTATGGAACAAACACAACAATTAATAGATATGCATTGATCCGCATCGCAGTTGACAAGTCATCGACGTTGATGGAACTTCGACATGACTTCAACTCGACAGGTTATCTCCGACAGGTTCCAAACTCGACACAAATCCGACGAGTCTAGACTTTGACACAACTTGACACATTCGTATCTTCCACATGTTCAACAACCTCATAGTTCATGACATTGACAAGCAGCATCGACATGTGCCCAATGACTGTCGAACTTCAACAAACTGTCTCTCTGGCTTCCAGTCGATTGTAATGGTTGAACTTTTGAACCGTTCTAACTTCCTCTTTGTAAATGAATGTAATGGGTAGGCACCCACGCATCTTAGAAATATATATAAGCATGTATAATATTGTTACATATGGTAATGGATAGAAGACAGCTCGCATACCTGCATATTGTCTATGCATATTTGTGTTTAACTGTGTAGTGTAATCCTGCTTTGCCTATTCTGCTTAGTCTTAATTGCTTCCGCCTTAACAGAGTCGACTCACTCAGTCAAACTGTTGTCCCCCTCATGCTTCATGGACACGACCCGGATCATTGGTATCAAAGTAGACTCAAATTAGAGCATTCAGTTTCATGTTTAAGTTCTGTGTATACACTTATCTCGAAGTTACCTGACTTATGTCAATTCAAACTTGTTTGCAATCTCAGCAATCCAAGTAGACACTACCTCAAAAGATTCCAGAAGAAACAGATGATAGACATGCATCCGACGAGACAACATAGCTCATTGAGCAAGCTCTTGCTCGACAATGAACTAAAATGTTCGCCCAATTCAATTAGATTCTCATGCGATTCATTTCGACATCCGTAGTACCTTCGACGAGAACTCACTCTGATAAAATCAGCCCCTTCAAAATGCAAATGAATTTGGATATACCGAATATTGAAGGTAATATTGATGCGGAATCCATTGACAATTGGGTACTACAATTGGAATCCTATTACACTATAAATCAACTCTCTGAAGCTAAAAAGATCATCATTGCATCCTTAAAGATGTCAACCTCCGTCCACTGCTGGTGGGAGAACCTCTCGACAAAGATGGAGAAAAGCAGAGACCCCATCGACACATGGGATAAATTTGTCGAACACATCCAGAAGGAATTTTACCCACCTAAATACCTCAAGCAGCAGTATAAGAAGTGGCAGCATCTAAGGCAATGGAAAGACCAATCAGTACAAATTTACACTGACGAGTTCTACCGACTTATGGAAAGACTTGGCATCTAAGAAGAAGAGAATTGCTTGTTCTAAAGTACATTAACACATTTTCCCAATACATTCAATAGGAGATGGAATTTCTTACTATCAATACACTTGCGGATGCTTTCCATTACACCAGCAAACTGGAAACCAAGTAGAAAGGAAATGTATTTTCATGACAAAGCTAACATTAGGATGACCACCCGACAAGAAGGCACCAGCCGAATTTGACAAGTTGAAATCTTCTCGGCCAACACTGCCAAAGCCAGACCACAGTAAGAATCCTTTTCACAAGAGGGAACGTAGCAAATAGCCACCTACCGAAAAATGGTGCGATTACCACCACTCATCTTGGCATGATGCGTCTTAATGCAAAGCTTGGAAGACATTTTTGGAAAAAGTGTCGACCTCTGATGCATTCGACAAGACGGTGGAAGAATCTGATCCAGATGTGAGGACCCTTTTGACCTCGACCACTCTAGCAGCCTCAACTATCATCAACAAGGAGGAACGAGAGTGCCTATTCCATACACGGATATGGGTCCAGAGCAACCGATTGCTTCTGATTGTGGACAACGGGAGCCAGAAGAACTTTGTTTCTGAAGATCTAGTGAAGAAACTAGGTATTGTTACCACTCATCATCCTCAGCCTTACGACATCGGTTGGATTAAGGATGGACAAGAACTACGGATCACCCGACAATGCAAAATCACCTACTTCATAAAACCTTCTGAAGATGAAGTACTCTACGATGTGGCACCACTCTCCATAGACGACGCCTTATTTGGGAAACCTTACCTCTAGGAGAGACATGGAAGTTATCAGTCATGACCTCAGAAGATGATTGTTTGAATACGAAATCAATGGTTCAGCATACTAGAGTGTCAACCTACACCGACGGTTGAACTGATATCTGCGAAACAGACAAAGAAGCTCATCAATCATGCTCAGACGTTCGCATTAATCGTGATCAAGCGATAACATTCTAAGAAGACTGCAGCAACGAGTCAAGCCACCGACCAATGCAGTTCTCGATAGAAGCAGCAAGTTGGTCATATTCTCGATGAGTACCAGAACCTCTTTCAAGCTCCAGACAGAGTAACTCAACATTGTCAGGTTAAACACTCCATTGAACATGTTCCTGGTTCTTCTTTGCCTAACGCATCTGTTTACAGAAGATCCATTCTCGAAAATGAAGAGATTCATAGACAGATCTAAGAACTAATCGACAAAGGTCATATCCAACTCATCTCCTCTCCTTGTGGAAGTCTAGTTGTACTAGTTCCAAAGAAAGATGAGACTTGGCGCATGTGCATCAACTACAAAGCTCTATAAAAATATCAGTGAATAATCAGTACCCTCTGTCGCGAATAGATGAGCTCATCGACTCTCTGAAAGGTGCTAAATTCTTTACTAAGCTCGACGTCAAGTCAGGATATCATCATATTCCAATCGAGCCCTCAGATGTGTGGAAAACTACTTTCAAAACCAAGGAAGGATTGTTTGAATGGTTAGTCATGCCTTTTGGCTTAACCAATGCACCTGCGACCTTCATGCGACATATGGATAACCTTCTTTGACCTTTCATCGGCAAATGGGTTATTGTCTACCTCGACGATATATTGATATTTAGTTGATCATGGGTAGAATAGGTTAGACATCTTCGACAAGTCATCGACACTCTCCAACAACATCGGATTTATATGAACATGGATAAGTGCTCTTTTGTGATGACCAGCATCAAATATTTGGGGTATGTAATTGACTCTGCAGCCATTCACGTTGACCCAGAAAAATTACAGATCCTCAAATATTGGCCCATTCCTAGAGTCATTCAAGAACTAAGAAGTTTTCTTGGTTTGGTGAATTTCTATAAACGATTCATACTCGGCTTCAGTCACATAGCCTAGACTTTGAATCAGTTGACGAAGGGAAATGGGAAAGTTGTCTTCCAGTGGACAACAACACAAGAAGAAGCTTTTGAACAACTCAAATACAAGCTCTGCAATGCACCAGTACTTGTGTTACCTGATTTAAATCATCCCTTTGAGATTGAGACAGATGCATGGGACTATGCCTTGGGTGCAGTGATCACTCAGTATAGTCACCCAGTCGATTTTCATTCTGAGACTTTTAATGACATAGTTAGAAGATATCCGACGTACGAAAAAGAACTATACGCCATTCTACAAGCTCTCAAGCAATGGAGGCATTACCTTGTTGGAAAGGAAACGATCATTCTCACTAATCATAAGCCTCTACAGTTCGTTCTGACACAATCAAAGTTGGAGACAAACCAACAACACAAGTGGATTAATTACCTACAACAATTCCAGTTGGTGATTAAGTATCGAAAAGGTAAAACGAATGCCATTGTTGATTGCATTAGTCGACCACCCATTACTCTCCTTTTGACAGTGATGAGTATGAAAGGATACGACATGACCACTTGGCCAGAGTTGTATGAGCACGACAAAAAATTCTCAGCAGTCTACTGACTGTTACAGACTAACAAGTTGTCGACCTTAGACTCCAACTATTTCCTGAAAGACACCTTGATGTACAAGCTTGGACAACTTTGTGTACTGATCGGTGAGCACCGATAGCAGCTCATTTGGGACATGCACTACAACAAGACTGCAGGACACTTTAGAGTAGCAAAGACACTTTCTATTTTACAGAATTATTTCTTCTGACCTACACTTAAATCCAACGTTAACAAGTGTTCGTTATGGAGCCTGATCTCCAGATTCATAGATATTATTATTCAACCGTGTTTGTACCCCATGTTTATATAATATGTAAAATGGACTGTACACTCACCCCAACGGGGTTATAACCCCCAGTTGGGGGGTTCGGGGGCGAAGCCCCCGAAGGAAATTTTTGGGGTTGTTTTATGGGCCCATGGTTTTGGGTAACACATGGCATTTTCCCATTGTATCTCCCTTATAAAAGAAAGACATTGTAACATGACTAGGGTGGATGTATTAGGTATTATGAATTGTAAAGATCTCTGAGATCAAGAAGAGAGACTGTGAGACAGTGAAGAGGAAGTGTAGCGGCTGTGCTGAAGGTTGTATCCCTTCACTTTGCTGGACAGAATAATAATAAGGACTGGCAACCTCAGTGTGGACATAGCCCAAGTTGGGTGAACCACGATATATCTGTGTCTCTCTTGTAATGTGTATGTGTGATTATATTTGCATTTCTATTTATTGTTATTGCTTTGCGATCCTATTTTTCTAACAACAAGTACATTCGATCATGCGTGGTTTGTTCCATTGCTAAGCCACCTAATCAAAGATAAGGATTGTATACACCTCTACCAGTTCCTAGTCGACCATGGGAATCTATTTCTATGGAATACTTGACGGGTTATCCTACTACTAGACATCAGCATGACACGATCTTAGTAGTATTCGACCAATTTTCCAAGATGTCCATCCTCATACCTTGTAAGAAGGCCACGATAGCGCAACAGACTACTCACCTCTTCTTTACACATGTTTGGAAACACTTTGGTCTACCCACAACCATTATTTCCGACCGAGATGCCAGATTCATCAGCATCTTTTGGAAGACTCTCTAGCAATTGCTAGACACGTGACTCTCATTTTCAACAACTTTCCATCCCTAGACCGATGGACAGACAGAAGTTGTGAATCGCTTGGTAGTACAACTACTTCACATGTACAATCACCAGCATCAACACACATGGGATGGAATTTTTCCATACATCTAGCGCAGCTACAATCATGCTCAGCACAACTCTACAGGAAATATTCCGTTTGAAGTCTGTTACAGATTTCATCCCTCAGCACCTATCGACTTGATCATCTCCTCAACACAGCCAAGCGATACCGACTATACCAAACGAGAAGTTGATAACGCAATCAAGTTCAAAGATCAGATATGCGACATTCAGAAGCAAGCACGTGAAATGTTGCACATAGCAAGCAAGAAATATAAGGCCCGACACTACAAGCATTGTATTCCTCATACATTCCAAATTGGGGATAAGGTCTGGTTACATATCAAGAAGGAGCGCTTCACAAGCCCATTCAAGAAGCTCAGGCCTTTGTGATATGGTCCATACAGTATTATTTGACAAATTGGAGAAAATGCTTTCCAGCTCGACATTCCAGCATGCCTGGGTCTACATCCAGTATTCAACATGGATCTAATTCGACCATATCATGCACCCTTGTTGGAACATAATGACTTGCAGACAGCATAACTCGAAGACATCCATCCAGATGTTCAGGAGCCTCTTCTGTGCGACACCATTGTGGGACGACGAGTACGCCATACAAGGGTGAACACAACTCCCTTGTTTTAGGTTTCCAAGACTGGCCAGATCCCATCTCAAGGAAACTGGTACTCTATTACTGAAGTGACCAATAAGTTTCCTCACCTTTGTGAGCAAACAATGGGGTCCATTGTTTCTTAAGGAAGGAGGTCTGATCCACATCGTAGTTGGCAAGTCATCAACGTTGATGCAACTGCGACAAGTTTCAAATTCGACACAACTTCAACTCGATAGGTTCTATCCGACAGGTTCCAAACTCGACACAAATCCAATGAGTCACGACTTCGACACACCTCAACACATTCACATCTTTAACATCTTCAACAACCTCACAGTTCGTGACATCAACAAGCAGCGTCGACATGCGACCAATGACTGTCGAACTTTGGCAGAATGTCTCTCTGGCTTCTAGTCGACTATAACAGTTGAACTGTTGAACCGTTCTAACTTCCTCTTTGTAACTGAACATAACGGGAAGGCACCCAAGCATCTCAAAAATCTATATAAGCATGTATAATATTGTAACATACAGTAATGGATAGAAGATAGCTTGCATACCTGCATATTCTCTGTTTGTATTTGTGTTTATCTATGTAGTGTAATCATGCTTTTCTTATTTTGCTTATTCTTAATTGCTTCCGCCATAACAGAGCCAACTCATTCATTCGAATTGTTGTCCTCCTCATGCTTCCTGGACACATCCCGGATCATGCATGGAACAAAATGTATGAAAACAATGTGCAGAAGGTTTGCAGCAGTAGAAGAATCTCATAAACTTAGAATATAGATTACAATGTGTAACAATGGCTAAAATAAGCTAAGCAATTTGAATTCCAAAGGTGCTCATTCGAATTGGTGCATGAGAGTGGATTACTAGGCAGTTAACCCACTCGGCACATTAGTTAACCACTTAAATAATCAATAATTGACTCTAACAGACTCTGAAATTGACTAACTAAGTCTAACTCAATGTAGAGCTCAACTGATTCCCCAAAAATAGGGGAGGGCTCCATATGTATGTAGTTGAATTGAATGTTAGGTGAGAATAACACTAAATCATGTCAAACAGTGTAGTAATGAACCCTAGTTTCATCAGTTGGATGAATAATGTGCATAAGTCATGCAAATCAACCCCTGAAAGGTGGAGGAGGCTCAATAGGTGGCCTAGTTGGATCCTATAATGTAGGAGGAGGCTCAGATGATGGCCCAATTGGCTCCTAGAATGTAGGAGGAGGCCCATTTGACTGAAACTGTGATGTAAGAACATGATGGAGTCAAAATACTTAGGATAAGTGGATAATTAAGATGTAAGGCTCAAATAAATGATGTGTCGTTGGAAAAAGGTCCAACACCCCCCCTTAATATAATCTCATGTAGGTATAAAAAAAAATAAAAGGGCCCTAGCAACAAAGTCCATAGGTCACCCAGTACAAAAATAATCCAAAAATGATAGAAAAACTCTAAGTGTGGAAAGAGGGAAAAACCCAGTGGGAACGAAAACCCTCCCTCAAACTAAACACTGAAGGATCCAATTTTTCCTCACCATAGTATGACTCACACCCAGTAGTGAACGAAGGTAAGATAACTTCTTCTTAGTGAATCTCTTGGTGAAGATGTCTACAATTTGCTCTTCTGTAGGGAAATATTGCAGTACAATGGTTCTGTCATGCACAAGCTCTCGGATGTAGTGCATGTGGAACTCAATATGCTTGGTCCTCTGTCTCTGAACCGGATATTTCGAGATATTTATAGCACTATGATTGTCAAAAAATATGATAGCAGAAGTGGTGCTACCAATATCAAACTCTGTTAGAATACCCTGCAACCAAACTACCTGAATGCAAGCATTGACTGCTCCTCGATACTCTGCCTCTGCTAAAGATAAGGAAATGGCATCCTACTTTTTGCTTGACCAGAAAATAGGACTTGTGAAAATCATGAAAATATGGAAGTGGACTTTCGATCAATGTTATCACCCGCTCAATCTGAATCAGTGAATCCAACCAAATCTAGATCGAAATCTGCAACATAATGAATGTCAAAATGTCTTATACCCTGCACATAGTGGAAGATTCTTTTGGCTACCTTCCAGTGAAGCTCATGGGGTTGCTACATATACCTTGACACAACACTCATGGCATAATAAATATCAGACCTAGAGTGTGTCAAGTATAGAATACTACCAATCAACTATCGATAAAGTGTTGAATCCACCAACGGTGTAGAATCACCATCCTCAAGACTGATTCCTAAGAGGATTGGGAATGGTGCCGAGTTACAATATTCCATATTAAAATTGTTTAGCATGTTTGAAGCATATTTTGACTAATATATGGTGATCCCATCAAAATTTTGAGTGATCTCTAAGCCAAGAAATTGTTTCAGCGGGCCTAAATCAATCATGTTGAATGCTAGATGTAGTATGGTTTTTATATTGCCGATCGAGGAAAGAGTGATTCTTGTAATCAAGAGGTCATCAATATAAATGAAAATGATCAGAAAATTACCTTCATGCTGCTATAGGTACACATTTGCATCTTGCAAAATTTTGTGATAGAAGGAAGGAATCCATCTTTGCATACCAACCTCTTGGGGCCTGTTTTAAACCATACAATGATTTCTTCATTCTAGACACTAATGTCTGATATGATATGTATCATTCAGGATGATTCATGTAAATCTATTCCTTCATATATCCATGAATAAATCCACTCTTCACATCCATGTGGTGCACTTCCCAGTGCTTAGATGCAGAAATTGCCAAAACTAGGCGGATAGAATCCATTTTTGCAACTGGTGCAAAGGTTTTTGTGTACTCCAAACCATGAACTTGTGAGAATCCTTTTGCCGGAAAATTAGCTTTGGATTTGCAGGTTGAGCCATCTACAACAACCTTATTTTGGTATACCCATTTGCATTGAACTAATTTCCTCCCATGTAGAAGAGAAACTAGCTCCCATGTAGCATTTTTCTGAAGAGAATTGTACTCTTCATCCATGGAGGTTTGCCATCTCGGATCTCAATGGGAATGATAGTATGATTCAGGATCTGAAACTATCATAAAAAAAAAAATTCAGATAGTAATAGATCACAATATTAAAGAGACATACCTTCTCTTTGAAAGTCTGCTTGAGTTCTTCTTGGATCGGCAGGATTTCTAATGTTAGAACCTGTAGAATTGAGAGTCTTTTCTTCCCACTTTGGAAACTCAGGGGGATCACCTAGATCTAAATATTAACATGATATTTCATGTTAATTAATGTCTGATAAAATATCATAAATATCATAACACAAACTTTGATCATCTTCTTTCGAATCTTCTTCTTGGAGAGGAGGAAATTCAATAGTTTCTTCCTTGACTAGTTCTAGATCTTGAAGTGGTTCTTCAAATTTGACACTTCGCTCGATGAATATATTTTTGGATCTGATATCCATGAGTTTGTATCCTTTGGATTATTCATCATATCCAATGAGGATGCACTCAGTACTCTGTGGATCCAATATCTTCTCTTCTCAGTCGGAATTCTAGCCCATGCAATGGAGCCAAAAACCCTGAGATTGGACACATCAAGCTTGTGACCAGTGTAAGCTTCGAAGGGAGTAATACCTTTGATGGATGAGTGTGGAGATATGTTTTGAATGTATGCAGCAACATTCATGGCCTCATCCCAAAGGTTTGGATCCAAACCTTTCGACTCAAGCATACAAGTAGCCATCTCTTTCAATGCTCGGTTTTTTCTCTCTACTACACCATTCTGCTGAGGTTTGCAGGGGACTATGTGTTGGATTTGGATTCCATTTTCCGCACAAAGTTGCAACAACTTGGTGAATCCCTAAGTATGTAAATTCTTGAATGTTTTTCCAAGGCTAGCAACAGAGGGTGACAGCCCAATCTGAAAGGTTTCAAACAACTCTGCGCAAGAGCAGTCCTATCCCGAGACTGTTTGGTATGGTTGACTCCCATGGATATTAGGCCTCCACTGGAACTAAAATGGATTGATCCTCATGGATCTATCTTCTTGTGAGGAAAGATCAAAATATGTTCTATCTCTAGGAGTGAGTAGTATTTTCTTTAAAGGAAATCTTAGATAATTTAGATCTAAATTAAGGAATAGTTTTGATGTGCAGGACACTCAGATCTGGAAATTAATAAGTGTTTCACCAATCAACAGACATGTGAATTGGGTCTCTACTTGTCAGCTTAAGACATGGTCAAACAATGAAAATTGAATTATTTTTGCTTAAGGGTTAAAGCACATGTGAGATTATCGTGCTATGACATGCTAATTGAAAAATTGACATTAATGTGATAATAGTTGTTTATCATTTGGAGAAATAGATAAATGAGTTAAATAAATAATTTCATTTAACACATGAAACACATGGATCAAAAGTCAACAAAAATCTTACCTATAGATCGATGTATTAATTATGGTTTCAAAACAAAACAGATTTCATTCATGGGTTGAAGGGAAAATCAGAATCTATCAATGAAATTTCATAAATTAAACAAAAGAGATAGCAAGAGAAAACTAATTGTATTTCATTTAGCCTACAAAAAATTACAATGTCTCAATGAAAAAAAGTATCTGCAGTCCTCTTTTGGTGATTTTCTGCCCCCATGCCCCTGTGAGCTCTAAACCCTTTAATAATAATTTCGAAATATTACAAAGGAAAATATCCCATGAAAACAGGGATTGCAAGATATCGTTCAAAATCCACCTAAGGAAATCCTCCACTTGGAAGTTGCATCTAATAAGTATTTAACATATTGATATCTAGCATGTCCAAGTGTCAACTGGGTCTGGTAATTAAAGGATTTGATTTCCTTAGCCTTCAACTTATCCCATTGGCATAGGAAAAGCTTGATCTCCACCCCCAAATTGATAGGCGACTCAATCAGTTCTTTTAGCTCGACAATTTCAAGGTGTTCCAACTGATTTATCCTCTCCTTGGATGCCTTACATCTTTCTTCTACATACAGTGTGAATATCTTGGGAGGATCAAAGTTTTCAATCACGGTGGGAGTTTCAAAATCCAATGTGGTCAACCGCGCATCAGAAGCATACCATCTTCTTCTACAAACTACTTGTGCTTCCTCTATAGTAGCTTATACTATTTGACATGGATTTTCCTATGAATCCAATGAAAACCTAACTTTTCTAAACTTAATGCTTTCAAAGAAAGGTATATCTTCAGGCCTATCTTTTATGTATTTTTTCCAATCTGTAACATTATCAAATCTGTAACATTATCAATGGCCCTGAGTGCTTCCTGTCTTCTTTCATTATGGTGAAGGAGAACATCAGACTGTTTTTCAAAATCAATGTAGGTCTCTCTAATTTCTTCTAAGCATTCAAACAACTGAACTAGAAGGTTCTTGTAATCTTCATTTACTTTTAAATCAAATTCCTTAAAAACCTCTGCAGAAAACCTAGGGAAAGAAGAGACATTTGCCATGGCTTTTGCTTCCTTAACTTGTGATTCCAATGTTGTGATCTTCTAAGCATAACTGTCACTTAACAATTTAGCTTGCTGAAGCTGATGTACAAGAGCTATGTCCTTTTCTTGCAACTCTTTAAGCTGACTCTCATGCTCATCCTTCATTTATTGAATATGAACTGTATGATCTTCTTAAACATGTATCAGCTTCTACTTAATCTCTTGTAACTCATGTTGCTTCATAGTGATCTCCTTATTTAATGAAGTAACCGAATCATAGTTAGCTCCAACAAATGCCCCCATTGTTGTAGTAGTGTCTAATGCTTCCTGTTGGATGTCAACAGACTGTTTCGTCCAAATTATTTGATTGGGAATAGGCCCTTGCACCATTGTTTCTTCCCTGCTTCTCTTATTACCTCTTTTCACCACTGCTTTGGTTGATATACTATAGAAGTACTCCCCAAGGGAAACCATAGCATCATCTCCATAATCAACTATCAACTCTGTTGAATATGTGGCTACATTACATGTTGCAACCAGTGGGGTTGGTTGGTTGACAGTAGAATTTTGGATGGATATAGTGATTTGGGAGGTAGATATAGAAGAGGTGGTGGTAGTAGAAATTGAAGGTACAGAAGTAGGAAAAGTAGTCAAAGTGAAAACCTCACGGAGGGAAGTAGATACAATGGTAACTAATGGTTGTAGAGAAATAGTTGGGACTTGCGTCTCAGTAACTTGTGGCAGTAAGGTGATAGGTGGAGTTAGCAAGGTTGGTTGTGAATTAATGGTAGAAGTAGCAAGTAGTTCAACTATGGTGAATGGTGGAAGGGTAACATCAACAGATGAGGTGAAAGGAAGCTCAATCGAAATGAGTGGGGATGAAGGAGTTAATGTAGCAACAGTGATGGTGACTTCAGGAAAATGAACTTCTGGAGTGTGATCATCAATTACAATTCTATCAAGCAAATCAACAATAGCCTGAGAGACTTCAGTGACCAATTGTATAATAGGCACAACAGGGAAAAGATATCTGAATGGAAGCCTTTCATCTTCTGCATCACTATCTTCAATGTTTAATGTGGATACTTGAGACCCAGGGGTTTGAATCTTTTGCCTTTTTGCTGGGGTGCCCGTGGCAACCACCTGAGTATCAACCACTGAAGTCATGTTTGGTAATTCCTTCTTTAACTCTAAAGCTGATTGAATTAAAGTCTTAAGTTGTGTAGTAGGTTTGGCTTGTTGAACATCCTCAACAAGGTCTTTGCCTTTGCCTTCATCCAAGTAGGTTAACATCAAGGGAGTGTTTACCTTTTGTGCATCTTTCTCTACCCTGTCCCTTTTAGCATGTTCTTCAATTGAGAGTTCCAATTTATCGTAATTCAAAACCTTGGACTTGATCTCCTATTTGTATTGGAGAATGGAACTTTGTTCTTCTTTGGATTTGGACCTGATTAGGACCTCAAAAAAAAAAAAAAAAAATCTCCCGGTTAAATTGAATCATCAAGGGCAGCCTCTTGAGCATAAGTAGTCCTCATATGTTCCTGTGTAAAGTGGTTAGCCAGGAATTGCTTGGGATCATGCATCCTTTTGGGAGCTTTTCACAGCTTTAGGGAAACAATTTTCTTCCTCAACGCTACAACATGTGTTGAGTTTTGAATGACCAGAGGCCCAAGGTTCAATGGGAATTTGGGCCATCCTTTTCTTTTAGTTTCGGTTAAATTCAGGTACACTCCATCAGTAATAGTCTGATAAGCAATCTCCTCTAGCAGCAACTTAGCTGGGACTATTCTTGGCTGCAAATGAGCTGTATCACTTCCCCAAACCCTAATATAGGAGAAGTATTCTCCTACATGCCAATCACTAATAGTGGGGATAAGTGTCTTGGCATGAGCAAAGAAGGAAGGTGAATCCTCTTTGAATATCTTCTGATAAATTGTTCCAAAGAAATGATCACAAATGTCATATAGCAGAGGTACAAAGTTTTCTTTCCATAATGCAGAACATTATATATGAACCGAGGGTGTTGAAAGGGTCGAGTTCCATCCCATGGAGGGGAACTAGAAGGCTGAACAAAATACATAAATAACGTAAGATGAATAGTAAAAAGAAGGTTTCGTGGAAGCCGGTGTTTTCTAGTAACATTCAATTGTTGTCTTTAATTCGGCTGAAAGAATATGAGCCCAATTAAAATATTCTCCTATCATGAGAACATGATGAGCCACAAGTTCCCTTCAGCTTTAAACACATAACCGTTTGGTAAGTTGTATAGTCTGCAAAGCGAAACGGTAAGTTGTATAGTCTGCAAAGCATCGCTGCTAGGAGGGAAAAGGGTTCCTTGAACCAAGAAATAGGATAGGAATTATCAGCTTTCGGTGCGAAGCTGGCTGGGTTGCTCATCCAGGATTTTATGATCTCATCAAAGTTAAACCCGGTCTTTACAGATTCTAGGAAATATGGATTAAGGAATTGGTTGGTCGGCCTAAGGGAATATGCTCTAACAAAAACTTATGAATGGAAAGAAGTCAGTTGGGACCCTGCATTATCGTTGAAAAAAAGGTCTTTGGGGTCTGCATGAGCACTTATCCATTTTCAACGTCTGTGTATGGCAAGAGTGTTGGTCTAGTTGCTATTGCATGCAACTGAGAATCTTTGATATTCTGTAACAACCCTCATATACGAATATAGGGAATATCTGGTATAATATGATACAATGTAATATAGTACAATGTAAATAATCAAAAGAAAAATGAAAAAGAATTAATGGAAAACAAATTTTGGATAAAGATAGAATTTAAATAAGAAATTAAGAAATTGGGAGAAGGAGGGGATAAAAGGAGGAGAAGAAGTGAAGAGAGGGATCTTTTTGTCTTTTGGCATTTGGAAGAGAAGCTCTTGAGGCGAGGAAAGCAAGATAGCACTGGCATAGGGTTAATTGTTGGGGGCTCAGGGGCCTCAGCCTTTGGCTGGGGTTGGTTGGGTGGAGAGTCGTCCCCCCACCTTCAGTTGCACTATTGGAGATGTTAAGGTAATGGTAGATGCTAGGTCATCTAACCAGGTATGGTTCCTTAATTTTCATAGCATATTTTCTGTTAATATTGATTAGATCCACTTTCTTTGTCTGATCTTCTATGCATGTTGTTCTTGTTTGTTTCTGTATTTTATAAGATTTTACATGTTATCAGAAACTTATATTGGTTCATAGATCTGCATGCATATTTAATATTGTTTTGTTATTTAGGTTTTATGAATTTTATGGTTCTTACATTTGGTATTAGAGTTTTGTTCCAAAGCTTGGGCCTAAGGGATTTCACTACACACACATGATATGTTGATGATCATCTTTTAAAGTAGATCTCCAAGAAAATATCATTAGATTGAGTGGTGAATGATACATATCAGACGAAGAAATCAATGTGCAGATTTGTATCTTTAGGTTAAGTGCTTAAGAAAAAAACTAAATCTCTGTGAGATTTAAAGACTAAGATTAAAGTCTCGTTAATGGGTGCTAGGATTTGAACTCAGATCTCCTGGCACAACAGGAGCCTTACTTAGGTTACACCCATGGCTCAATATAAAGATATAGATCTGATCTGAAGCTATCCAAAACTCCTCCACCATCTTGCTCTAGAACCAACTATTTTCAACGCACCTTAAATTTAGAGCTGTAAGTGATCTTGCTTAGCAGCACCATCTTTCATCCTATACATGCTTTGATGTAACAGAAGTAGAGTCCAGCAACATATCTGGTTCAAATCTTCCTGCATCTTCATAGTGGAAGAGAATTTCCTCATATTAGTTCTTGTGCATATGCTCGAAAGAGTGATCCTCGCTACCATTCACTGATACCCAAATATCATTTAGCACGTTGCTCCAAGAATCGGTGTGATGACTTGTAGAAGGCCTGGATAATGTTTTTAAAAGAAAACGATATCTAGGAGTTCACCGCTCAGAGTTTGTCCCTGCCTTCTTCTAGTAAACCAACTCGCAGAAGATGAATTAAGCTGGGATGTATCAATTTCTTCTAACCCTAAAATATTTATGGGATCAAAACTAAGAATCACAAAATCCTTAATCGAACATAAGAAAATATTTAATGCCTGAGCAACAAAAAAAAAAAAAATTGTGAGGGGGTATGATTTAAATTACAAGTGAGTTTGATAAATCTATATATAGAAAAACCATGTGCATACCGTTTTCCTAGAGCTAAAACCAATTTCTAGACTATGCTGAAACTGAAAGCATTGAAAGGGAAAAAAAAAACCAAACAAACAAACTCGAAACCATGGGTTATTCTGGAATCACAAAACATTTTGCCAAGGTTCAAATTAAAATATTGTGATATTAATTCATTTACTTTGGTTAGCTTACAACTTCATTTACAAGGTTATTATATATTTTATTTATCCCAGCGCATTATATTTATTTTCTTTCAAAGCCATCTCATGATCCCCAAGACACCAAATCTCAGACTGGTGAAGCGAGGTGCCTGTAATGGTCCTGGTAAAGCCAATGACTCTAACCGCAACTCTATAAGAAGCGAAGGGGCAGTTAGCTGCTGAATGCCTTCCCTCTTGGCTGTAAGTTTTCCCTAAAGTAGTATTTTTTTTACTGAGTGCCTATCGGCCCTCCGGTTGCAGGTACATGGATACCACTAGATAAATCAGATAGACAAATAGATAGAGACTTATTATGAATGACAGGCGGATAGATAGAGGCAGATCGGGGGTTATGGTTCTCTGTTATTTGGTTGAATGTGGATGTTTGTCATGGTAGAAAGAAAATTGCTTTCCCCATTTCCATCCAACAAGCAGATTGAAGAAAACGGTTCAAAGCTTCCATCCTGCATCTAAATGGTTCGAATGGTAAGTGGAACTCCCATCATATAACTACCATGCAATATAGCCAGGCGGCAGGCATTTGCATAGCTTGCAGGCTCATGAAACATATTGCATGCATTAGAAGTAATGGTGGCAACAGCATAGCTCTTTTATTAATAATCCCCATACACTTCATTATCCCCAGTACTCCGGATCGCACCACCTTCCATTTCCAACACCAAGCCGCAGCGCAGTAAATGCTAACTGGATATTTGTTAGAGCGATACTTCCCAAGAGATCGACCCGACTTCTTCCGTTACATTACTTACAAAATGAAAATTTAAAACAATATGTGTAGCGAACAGGTAATAACTAAGTCCATAGTAATAGATGTTACATAATTTACCATTCCAAGGTGTACTTTGGCCAAGACTACTGTTAATCCCTGTCTAGAGAAATATGTAGCCCATGCATTCTTGTCAGCAGTTGCGAGCAAAAATTAATTATTTCCATCCATTGCCAGTTGTCAGCGGATGCGTGGTGGTTGAAAAGAAAATTGACTCCACCCAACGACCACAATATATTATCGATCAGTTGCAAGGAGAACAGGCCAAAAGAGGAGAGTCGTGCTTATGAGGGAGGAGCACATAGTTCAAGATAAGTATTATTTATACTTTGTTTTTGAGGATCAGTCAGCTCTAGTTAATGATATATTTAAATTCCTGCGTGTTCTGAGGCTCCTCCCCTTTTTTATTTTTGTGCAATAGAGTTCCATTTCGTTTTAGGGTTGGGGTGAAGGGTGTGCTATTGAAGGGAACGAGCCAATTTCTCTTTGATTTCTAGTTATAAATGAAGTGTGTTTTCTGTAGAAAACACTGGTGATCTTGGTTGGAAAGATGACCCATCTACATCCATTTCTTGCATGTGTTTCTTTTTGTGTGGGGGGTGACGTTGTTTTCATTTTTGTGTGGGAGGGAGACCTTTTAAATAGAAAGGTCGACCCAATGACCTTTTTGAAATATATGATTGACATACCAAGAGAGGAATGACCTCTTTGAGAGAGGGCTGACATTTTCAGTTGTGACATTTTTGCTTTGGGATAGCCTCCCCTACAGTTTTCTTTCAGAAGAATATATGTAGATGGCTCCATATTCTGCATTCTGCCAAGGTCTATCTTGGAGGAACTAATTCTTGTTTTGTTAGAGGAGCGGTCTGTGTATAGAGTGTCAACTCCTCCTTTTTATATCGTTCTTAAATGTAGAAAGGGTTGGTCTCCTTTGGAGGAAGACCAACTCCTGTCCTTTATTTAAACATGGCATTGTTGTGCAAAAGTGGCCAGCTCCTCTAATATTTATATTGTGTTGATGCAAGAGGTATTTAAAATATTCGCAAATATCCAATGCATTTTATTTGTGCTGCATATTTTGGATTGGCGGCCTCAAGAAAAGAGCAAGCCATTAACGAAGTTTGTTGTCTGAGTTCGGTATTAAGTCTTACCCCATAAAGGTTTTTATATGATGCGACTCTGGTCGAATGCATAAGGAGTGAATGGGTCGTCACTTTATGGAAACTTGTGTGTTCTGAAAATCCCGTTTGCTAATTTTCTAGCTGAGTTTTTATGGTGCATAAATGCAGCGCTCTGAGATTGCTAATGTATGTTTTTGGGTAAACCAGACCATAAATCTAAAGACTATTGAAATTATTTTAATTGAATTTGAAGAGTCTGGGTTGTCTAATCACTACCAAACCAAAGGGTCTCTATAGTGAGCATTTTGCTTGTCCGTTAGTCTATGCAATAGTAGATATGTTTTGACAGCGGGGCATTTATCAAGAAAGAGCGCTTGTGACACTTTAATACCTAAGTACGAGTGTGATGACCCTGCAAGTGTTGATATGTTGTCCTCTCCTTGTATCTAAGGATAGGCATTGTGTTTATAGCTCTCTTGTGACAGCATTGTCCCTACTGCCGTCTGCTTTCATAATGAACAAGAACTAATCTTTGTATACCTTTACCACGGATCTGCAAACACCGTTCTCAATCAATGGATCTGTAGAGAGTTTCTAATCAATATTTGGAGGATATCAAAGAATATTCCAAGTCCCAATGCTTTGTGCAGTTTTGTTATAAAATATGGAAACACATGCACCCCACAAGCCTACCTCAAGGCGTTACAAAAACACAAGACGGAAAAAATTTGTGGCGATAGTTGTTAGATCTCCCGCAATCTTATTCGCTAAAAATATTTTCCTTTGTTCAATTGCATCGATCTGTCTCTAACTATTCATAGCGATCTCCAACTGGAAAGGGTGCAGTTAAAAAAAAAAAAGAAAAAACGGGCATTTAGGAAAGAACCCATAACTGGATAATGACTTAGCCACTTCCTGTGAAACCTAGCAAGATCCCACTATCATTTAAAATAAAGGTAATTGTTTTATTTGTGGTTCTCTCTATCCCACATCTTCCAAGAACAAAAAAAGATTAACCTAGTTCCAATGGTAACGCACGACCCTATTCAAAATAAAATGCATCGTAACACCTTTCCTCAAATGTGTGCAGAATGTGTGCCACACTGTTCTAATGCCTTTAATAGCCATCCCCCGACTGCTAGATGCATGGAGGTTTCAAGCCCTTGAAAAGGTGTAATGCATACAGACAAAAAGATCAGCCAAAATCTTAAAAAAAAAAACCAAAGGCATTCAGCTAGCCTTGGATTGATGAATACAGAGATCCGGCCACAACTTTCCTTCTAGTAACATATTCCTTCTACATATCCATCCCAGATCCATTTTAGGGACAAATTTATTTAGGGTATGTTTACCAGTTGATTGATGTCTGTACCCAGAGTTGATACAGCTCCAAGCCATTTGAATAATAAAATTTAGTGATTCTTAAATGATCAAATTTAGCACCAACTAACTAAAGTTGGCATTTGGATAAGTATAGCGAAGAAAGGAACAATCTACGGCTATTTGCATGGAAGGAAAGCAAAAGGTGACTAAAATATTATATCAGAATACATGTTATTGTAACTGTCCTGGCAAAAGTTTCGTTGGAAAGGAAACAACAATATTTTTAATAACCAACAAATACTGGCAACCATGCAACTAGCGTAAAAATATAAACAATGGAACTGAAACATTCACAGCTATAATAGTTGACTAAGAATGGAACTGGATAACTCCTACAATGTCAAAAAAAAAATTATTAGAAAATAAACAATCAATATAACCAGATCGAAGACATGGCGACATAGGAAGTTTGTAAAGTTTCATGGATGTTGTCTGGAAGCAAAAAGTTTCTTTCACTACCACCACTTCACCATCTAAAAGAGTGCCTTTATAAACTACACCATATCCTCTGAAATTTTTGAACATAACTGATGCCCTTTATGGCTGACAAAAAGTAGTAGTCATTAAGATGGAAACACACGCCCATCCTTGTTTCTTACAACTAAATTAAACCAGAAATGTAAGGAGAAAGTAGTTTAAGAAGATTATCCTATGCTCGTGTGTAGCAATGTTGACTGGTGATAGGTCATTCCCGCTGCTTCTCGCCCTAGTTCCATTCTCTTTCGTGCCATTGTCCTTTGGCAGTGACCTATGGTGATGGCATTTTCTCTGGCCCCACTGGTGTTGATTGATGTACGCAGGCTTTCCCAGGTTGCGTGTAATGTCTTTACATGTCGTTCTATCCTCCCAATGGCCTTTTGTTTGCCAACCATTCTACAAATGTGTATTCACTACCTTGGTGCTTGGCAATCATCATCACCATGATCACTGTTGTGTGGCTCATCATGAGCTACGCATTCTGCCACGTCCACTGCCAATATCTCTTGCACCTAATTATCTTCTCTCTAGTCCACGTGGGCTCTTGCCAGATCGCCTTTGTAATGCCTCTCTCCATGACATGTGTGAGCGTCCTTGGATTGCAAGTGATGGACTGTTAGATAGGGTTTGCGTGGATATTTTAGAACAAAACTTTATCATTCTTTTTATTTGGAGGAGCAACTCTAGGGAAGAGGTGGTTAAGGGCTTATAAAGTTATCATATATATATATTTTTTAAATGAGGAAGAAAAGGGAAGGGTAAATGAAAAGGAGAAAAGATAAAAAGGATGATGGTCAAGGTGATAAAGAAACCTTTTTTTAACTCAATGAAAAATGGTAATTTATCTTTTGGTTCATTTTCGAAAAAGGGTAGGTAAGGCAAAGTTTATTAAAGAAATAATGGGAAATGGTGCATTTTTAATGGGAATATATATATATATATATATATGCCATCAACATAAACATTATGCCATCAATTTTCTATATTAGGGAATAGATTTGGAGAAATATCATGTTCGAGATCATGACCATGTCATTCACTTGCAACTAAGAAGTGTATCACCTAATAAATTGAGACTAAAAAAAAATGGTTCAAAAAATGTTAGATGCATATTTCATGTTGATACTCAATTTATTATGGTTTCTAGATGTATAGGACATGAGGTACATGATACGTTGATTGCTAATACTCAATTGGTAATGCATAGTTTTATGTATGGCATCCTGAAATGTAAGTTATGCAGTACATGATATGATGTTATTACTTGATGCCTTATAGACATGTGATTCATGGTCATGCATTATTCATGTGAAATTGATATTGTTATTTCTAGCCATGAGATTTATAGCCGTGGGTTGTGCATGTGATACTTTTGGATGTTACTTCGAGATGTTATGGTGCTTTATAAGATAGATGACGTGTGGAACATTAAATGATACTATTTGGTAATGATATTATAGCTTATCATTGCATCTAGAAATAAATGACATTTGGCACATAAATGGTATGAAAGCATGTTCTGATTAATTTTGGTATTTTACAGCTATGTTATGTGTTAGTGAAGAATAAGAGAATATATCATATATTTGTATGACATGTTAACATTTCATGCTAGCCATTATTGCTCCCCGTAGAATACATATTTGATATGATGATCGATTATGTGGGTTGTCATAATGCATATTTGATATAATGATGGATTATGTGAGTTGTTGCTCCATGTTGATAGTACTAATGTTGAAATATGGTAGCTTATCATGGCATATTAATGAGATGCTTAATGACCAGTTATTTTATAATGGTAGCACAAAGCACCTAAATGCATTAGATGTTAAACTTGGCATGACTTATCGTGACAACGCATTATGATGCAATGTAATGCAATATGAATTGGTGGCTAGACATTATTGTTAGCACATGATTCAAGGTTGATCCATGATATTATTATATTGAGAAATGGTTACTAATGATTATTCATTATGGCAAGTGCCAGTTGTTCCAAGTGATCCGCTCAAATAGCCTGATGAGGCTAAGTATTCTATGATTTTGTGAGAACCCATAACCACGAATGAGAATGACTACTATAAATATATTATGGGCTGGGGGACAAGCCCAACCATTAGCTCTATGCTAGCAGTGCTTGACTTTTGTACCAGAAGTTGGGAAGGTGGCAGTGCCACAGATACTTCCCGGAGAACTTCTGATGTTACCAGAGTCCATGGTTGGAGACATACTCACCGAGAGGGAGGTTTATGGAGAAGGACTTCTTATTCTTGGGGCTAGTGCCTTGATGGTGCTGTGGAGGATGTTTAGGCTAGCCTTCCGAGATGCCTAGGGTATAATGATCCTGATATGCACAGTGGAAGCGTGGTGGGCCCATAACCCACAAGTTCCAGGATCGGGGTACCGTGAACCAAATTCCAGTTAATACTGATGAGGCCGTACTATTACCAGAAGTTGGGAAGGTGGAAAATGTCGGGGTAACTTCCCGAATAACTTCTAATGACAACTATATGATGATTCCGGTTAGAATCTGATGAGGCAGTATTATTACCAGAAGTTGGGAAGGTGGCAATGTTGCATTAACTTCCCAGGGAACTTCTGATGCCTACTGTATGATCCACAAATGGATTAGAGTAGAGGGCCTGTGCCATGGAGAGTCGGACCACCCGGAGTTGGAGGGGAGGTTTATGGAGGTGACGGATGGTATGATTCTCAGGGAGAGGGTGAGTAAGGAAAGAGGAAGTAAACAAATGCACAGCTATTAATTATTAATTAATTATCTAATGCTTTTGTATGTATGATGCATAATTGTTGTTATGGTTGCATACTAGACTCATAGGGAATTACTTAAGAGCATGTTGTAACTTAGGGCGTGTGATTGTATTAGTGTGGTTTGGAGACTTCTATGTGGTGGCCACACATATAAATCTCTTAAATTCACAATAGTACTAGCTACCTATATATTCTAGTATTTACCTGATTGATTGATTGAATAACTATTGTATTTATTGCTTGAATATTATAACTTCGGGACAAAGTTTCTTGATGGGGGGAAGTATGTAAAAGCCCTCATATACGAATATAGGGAATATCTTATATAATATGATACAATGTAATAGAGTACAATGTAAATAATCAAAAGAAAAATAAAAAACAAGTAATGGAAATCAAATTTTGCATAAAGATAGAAATTAAATACGAAATTAAGAAATTGGGAGAAGGAGGGGATAAAAGGAGGAGAAGAAGTGAAGAGAGGGATCCTTTTGTCTTTTGGCATTTGGAAGAGAATCTCTTGAGGGGAGGAAAGCAAGATATCACTGGGATAGGGTTAATTGTTGGGGGCTCGGGGGCCTCAACCTTTGGCTGGGGGTTGGTTCGGTGGAGATTCGTCCCCCCACATTCAATTGCACTATTGGAGCTATCAAGGTAATGGTAGATACTAGGTGATCTAACCAGGTATGGTTCCTTAATTTTCATAGCATATTTTCTGTTAATATTGATTAGATCCACTTTCTTTGTCAGATCTTCTATGCATGTTGTTCTTGTTTGTTTCTAGATTTTATAAGATTTTACATGTTATCAGATACTTGTATTGATTCATAGATCTGCATGCATATTTAATATATTATTTTTTATTTAGGTTTTATGAATTTTATCGTTCTTACATATTGTCATAAAAAGATTGGTTATCCTGAATTTCTAATAGGTCGACAATGTCAAAGATAGCATAAATTCGTGACCAATCCAGCTGATAGGTTTCAAACACTCTATCACTGGTATCGGTGAGAATGCCATAGTTAGGGTCTTTGTTTTTCATGTATTTTAGGGTTGTCTTGGAATGGGTATTTCTTGACATGGTGAGAGACTGGTAAATTTTGATAAATAAATAAAACCAATCAATAAACAATTTGAAAATGAGGAAATTCTGTAAACAATCAATAGGAAAAGAAAGAAAACCAACGTGTGCTGACGAAAGAGGCAGGAAAACAACCCTGGTAAAAGCCCACGATAAAATATTTGTCGTAGGTAAAATTCACGAAATTGAAAATGGTAAAAAAAAACAAAAAATCGAAATATTTAACAAACTTGTGGAATGAAATCTGGATCGTAGGATCAAACCAAATCAATGGAAAAGATTAAAATGCAAAAGGCAGAAGAAGAGTTGCAGAATTGATTTTTGCAACAATATACATGATTTCCGCAATCCGCAATGCGTGTTACAGGTTGCGGAAACGCAACTTTAAATATAAATGAACCAAAGGTTCCCGCATTCCGCAATTTGGGTTGCGGGTTGCGGGATCACAAATATAATAATTAGAAAACAAACTATGTTCTTTCCACTTTTTGCAATCCGCAATTGTGGGTTACGGATTGTGGAAACGCAACGCACAAACTTCTTTTTCAAACTCTTTCCACAATCCACAATGCAGGTTGTGATTTGCGGAAAAGAAAATCCAATTTATTCCAAATTGTTTCTGACATCCGCAATCCATGCGGAAAGGACAAATTTTGGAGAAACTTTATGCTTTCCGCAACTCTCAAACACAAAAAAATCCATAAATATTTTAATGGAAAATTTATTTATTGGATTGAAACATGACAAGAAATGAGGTGTATGATCAACATCATGAAACCCCAACTTGAGTAAGGGAATTAAACATTACCTTTGCAAATAAAAATTGGGGCTCCCATTTTTTGTAAAAAATGGGATATGTTGTGCCTACAACAAAAAGCGATTAGCTGGGTGAAACAATTTTATCTATGAATTTAATCCTCAGTTATGAGGGAGATATGTCAACATAAAATATGTTCCAGCCTGCAATTTACAAAATGTTCTCACAAACACAACCAAGCAGCAGAGTTAAATCATATGATTGATATGTTCCCATCCAAAATCAATTAATGATGATGTCTATTTGAAAAGGAAGCCTAAAAGTAAAAAGGAAATTCTTTAATCATTATGCAAACATAGGAGGGTAGTTTATGATAAGCCTTAGAAAAAACTTACAGCCATTTCAGATCACAAAATCATGAGTCACCTTGACTAATTAAACATTTGTTTATAGTATGTACAGATGCATTACTGAAAATATATACACTCCTTTTTTTTCTTTTTTTTTTAAATGCAAATATGCAAGTAAGACTTTATTGAAACAAGGCCATTTCCATGACTTGTGATCAGATTTTGGCAATGCCACTCACAAACCTCATCTGGAAACAGAACAAGATAGCTATGTAAGGAGACTCCTTGTCTTCTAGCTTTTAACACTAAAAGCAATTATCATGGATTGGTAACTATAAGGTGATAATTCCAATCCAAAATAAATTTCATTATCATGGTAGGGATGGCTTGTAATAAGACCCCCCTATCCTTAAATACAATAAGTTATCTTATAAAAAGGAAACAAAAGTTATTGATGTGTAACTTACAAGACACTACCATTGCTTGGTGACCATATTCTAGTAGTTTTACTCATTGATGTTTGTGGATCATGAATGGACCGACCTGTAATAAGATCTTCCACCTTCCAGCAGCAGTTGAAAGTCACCTCCATAGCTTGGTGACCAGATGTGGAGATTTCATTCCACTGAGCATCTATGAACATAATGGGCTGGCTTTTGATAAGAACCCCATCTTGCAATTTACAGTTATTAAAGTGCATGAATTTCAAGGTGATCATAATGGGATCCAGAATAGATGAAGGTTGACTAGGATATAAAGATATGCTACCAATGACTAATGAAACATAAGGTAAGAAAAACCTAACGACTTCTATAAATTCAATTAACAAAATAAAACATCTATAAATATTGTGATTGAGGTGGGAAAGTATCAATTAAAGCTCTGCAAAAGATTGGTTGTTTCATTTCATGAAAAACATTTTCAGATATAGAATGAGTAAGGTAAAACTGACAAAACTACCCCAAAACTTCATACTATATTGATCTAGGATAGACTGATCAGTAGCCTTTGCCAAATGTGTGTGGACATTATTATGATTCAAAAGAAAACCACACTTATGTACATACGAATCAAATACTCCTCTAAACAAAATCTTTTTTGAGTAGCTAGAAATTCACTAGATAGGTCTCAAGTACACCTTCCAACATGTATAACTGGACAGTACCAGGACCAATATTTTCTATAGTAATGAATGGTCCTAACCATAAGCGCTAAAATTTGGTATAATCATTCTTATCTTTATGTCGTTTATCCCATTTTAACACCAAATCTCCCACCGTGAACTCCCTATCAGTTGAGGACTTCTCATCAAACCATCTCTTCACCAATGTTAGTGCCGATATAGCTTATTCTTGGATTTTTCCCTATCTTCTTCCAACTTAAGTAATGTATCAATACTTTGTTGGAGTGGAGAAGAATCATCCTCTTGTATTGAATGTGCTAATTGTAGTGAAGGAATCATAAGATTGGATGGTAAGATGGCCTCCTTACTGTAGACCAAACAGTAAGGGGAGTTGCTAATGGCTGCTTTTCTGGTGACACAGTCTACCCAAAGAGAATTATACAATTGGTTTTTCCAATCCTTATGGTGGGTGGCTACTGTCTTCTTTAATATGTTAATCAGGGTTTTATTGGAATACTGGGCTAGTCCATTTCCTTGCAAATAGTAGTTGGAAGAATATTTCAGTTTTATCCCTTTTTTAAGGGTATACTGGGTAAGGTCGATATAGGAGAAATAAGAAGCGTTTTCAAAAAACAAAAACTTAGGTGCTATGAACCTGGTGACTATATGACTCTCAAGAAAGGATATTACTGAGTTGGTGTTGGAAAGTCTGAGAGGAACTTCCTCTACCCACCTGGTAAAGTAGTCCATAGTTGTCAGGATGTATTTATGTTGCAAGGAGGAGGTAGGGGTAATAGGTCCAACAAAATCCAAGCCCCATTGTTGAAATGGAAACTGAATTGTAACTGGATGAAAGGGAAATGCAGGATTCTTGACTTTCCAGCACATTTTTTACATGCTTCACATTTCCTGGTAAAATCATAAGCATCTCTGAATAAAGTTTTCCGGTATTATCCTGCTCTCAGTATCTTGTGGGAAGTAGTTTCCCTTGAGAAGTGTCCTCCTATAGGTCCTGCATGAAATTCCAATAAAATGTTGTCAGTTTTAGTTCTCTCCAAACATCTAAGAAACACACCATCATATTTTTTCCTAAGCAATACATCATCAATGAACTGATATGGTGTAGCCTTTAATCTTAAGGCCTTATGCTTTTTAAAATCAAGGGTTTCAGGATCAAACTCATGTTTTAGAAAAAACTTGAAGTCATTATACCATTCAGACATTTGAGTTGTAATGACATTTACATAACCTTCTGATTTACTTTCTTCTTGATCCCACTCGATTTATTGTTGTACAGGGTCGTTAGCCTGAGAAGTGAGTAAGCACAAACCTTGTCCTTTTACAATTTTAGCGAGTCTGATCTCAAGGTCATATTCTTTGAGAGTTGTCATCTAGTGAGCGCGTTTTTCACCGAGCTCCTTTTGGATTAGAAAATTCCAGATAGCTTCTTAAGGGACAATAACCTTAGTCCGAAATTCCAGAAGGTAGGGTCTATAGTGTTTTACTGACTTATAGAGCACGTAGGCTTGTTGATCAATATGGGAATAGTTTAGTTCGAGCCCTTTAAACACGGATCTCATGAAGGAGATTGGAATCTCAACATCATCAGGATGTTTCTACATGAGAACAACTGCATACAAGAAGTTAGTGGAGAATGTATATAAAATAAAATCTTTGGTGAAATCAGGAGACATCAAAGTAGTAGATTCTGCAATGGCCTTTCGAATTTCAGCAAAGGCGTTTCTCTATTCATCAGAAAATTTGAATTGTGCATCTTTTTTAATCAGTTGTTGTAATGGTTTGAAAATCTCTGCAAAATTAGGAACAAATCTTCTAATAATTAATCTTACCTAAGAATGACTGCATGGCGTTTCGAGAACTGGGAAGTCCAATCTTGGAAATAGCTTCTGTGTGCTCTGGGTCAATAACCAACAACAATAAAATTATGCATTAATCCCCTGAAAGCTATGTCCATAGCTCTCTGGAAAGTGGCACCTACATTTATAAATCCAAAAGGCATTCGTTTGTAGGAAAAAGTTCCCGAAGGGTTTCTAAAAGTTGTTTCCAATTGATGAACAGCGGCAAGTAAAACTTGATTGTATCCTAAGAAGCCATCTAGCAGAAAAAACATCTCAACAACTGCAACCTTTTGTAAAATATTCTCCATGGGGGGAACAAGATAATTGTATTTTTCAGATGCTTTATTAAGGTTCCTAAAATCAACAGACAGTCCAATTTCCCCATTCTTCTTATGAACAGTTACCAAGTTTACAATCCACTATGTGTCTGACTGGAAAAACAATTCTTGCTGCTAACAGTTTCTCGAGCTCTTTTTTAATAAATACTTCTAGGATGGGATGAATCTTTCTCAGTTTTTTCTGGTAAGTTTTAATATCAAGTTTCATGGCTATGTTGTGATGCATGATATTGGTATCAAAGGTTTTGATCTCGTCATATGTCCAGGCGAACACATCTTTGAACTCTCTGCACAGTTTAATGAAATCTTTCTTCTCCTCGAGAGAGCAGTCAATCCCTAAATTGATTAACTGAGGGTTTTGATCAGTTCCCATGTTGACAGGTTCATAGTTTAGGGATGAGATTTGATTTTTGCAGTTTGTCTTATGTTTGAATTTGTCTTGCAGATCATAGTACTTTTCTAGATTGATAATTGACTTGGGAATGAGATTAGAAGGGAAGAGAGGATCAAATAAAGACTTCTCATGCTCAACTTCATATATTGCTACATCTTGGAAATTATCTTGGGAAGTGAGGAAATATAAGATCTATTGATCATCATCAGAAACCTTCCAACTAGTTACATTGTCAGGGATAGAAGGTCTGTATATTAACTCAATAGAGAAAGTATTAGGAGACAAACCTTCTAGAGGAATCAATCTGGATGCAGTGTTAGCCAACATGTCTGCATCAAAATTATGGGACCTATGGACTGACTTAATATTGAATTGAGTAAAGAATTAGTCAGATCCCTTACGAGCTTCTGATAATTAATCAAACAGGGAGATATATAATGGATTTTATTTCTCACCTGTTTTACAATAATTTTAGAGTCCCGTAGCATTCAATTACCTGAGCGCCCAGATCAATTGCCTTCCTGAGCCCCTGAACCAGAGCCTCATATTCAACAATGTTGGTAGTGCACTCAAACTCTAGTCTGCAGGCAATCATTATCTTGCTCCCCTTTGGGTCTATGAGAACACATCCTGCACCAGCTCCATCTTTGGATTTGGATCCATTAAAGAACAAAGTCCATGCATTTGAATATATTCTAAAGTTAGTATTCACATTATAAAAATTATGTACAATAGAACGTGAGAATGGAACAAAAGTAAAATTAACAATTTGGGATTGATTCTGCACATTCTCGGCAAGCGATGAATCAATAGGTAAATCCCCAAAGAATGTATCAAAAGTGAAATGCTCAATGTGTGAACTAAAATAAGTAGCAGGTTCACTAGAATCATTGAGATCAGTGACAACTTGTTTCATGAATGGCTCTCTACTGATTTTGATTTTATTTGGTCTTCCATTGTAGGGGAGCCATAAGTGGGACCAGTCAGTAGCAAAATAACCTTTAATATTTTCCGACCAGTTTCTACTTAACCACATTCCATATGCCTCGGGGATATCAGCCACAACTATGTCAATGGTTTGGTGGCTTCTTGGGTCAGCAGACAATTTCAAAAGAACATTCTTCAACTCTCCTACTACCCTAACTTTGGATCGGTCAAGTTGAACTATCTAGGTAGGGAAAGGTTCCCAAGATGTGTTCATCTTTTTACAGACGGATAAGGGAATCACATTAGATCAAGCCACTGAGTCTATCATGCAGTTATGGACATTCCTATTGAAAATCTCAAAAGTAAGCAAGAAAGGAGGTGTTTTCCTTCCACCTGGTTTCTGGATACCAGCTTTAGGATAGGTCTCTAAATTATTGTTTTCAACTCATCTAGTTTTGTTGACAACCATACTTTTAGGAAGACTGTCTCTCATGGCAGGGATTTTCAAAAGTTCAAAGAGAGATATGGTGTCCTTCACCCTTTTCAAGTCATCAATTAAACTATATTCGATATGAGGAATGACATTTTCTTTCTGTGTTGCTGCTTTTCCTTTGTTTGGGGCAGATGTTGAAAAGGAGGCTTCCTGTGAAGATTGTCCTTTGCTTTTTGTATTATAAGGATTTTGGACATTAAAAACATCCTCAAGCTCATCTTCCTCTTCATCCATGGGGAGTTCTAAAAGTAATTGATCCTCTTCTTCATCTAGTGGTTTAGGATCTTGATTCTCTTTTGGATTTTCATCAAGGTGCTCTGGAGGATTATGAGATTCAGAAACCAAAGATTTAAAAAATGAAATAATTTCTTCAGAATTTAACCCCTCATCAGGATTAGGTGGGACTTGATTCTGTGGGGGTTGACAAGGTCTCCTCAAAGGTGGTCTATTGAATCCCCTGTTGTTTGTTTGGTTTTCAGTTTTGGTCTTTTTTAAGTCTACCATTTCATTAGATATCTTTTCAAGAAAATTTTCATGTCATTCATTTCAAAAGGATCCTTGTTTTGCACAGTGGGTTTAGGAGGATTATCTTGTTTCTTGCCGGAGGTAGAAGGTTGTTCAGATGAAGTGTCAAGGTTATCTTTTAAGTAGAACATGTCCTTTTCTACCTGGATGGCTTCAGCAAAAGCCTCCTACAAGTTATCCTTGTGTGCTCTTTTGACCTACATAGCAATGGGGATGGGTAAACCTTTAATGTAATATGCAACCAATAGTTCTTCTACAGGAAGAACAATGGTAGGGATTCTATTCTTAAGGTAGGATAATATCTAGTTGCAATCTCTAATCCTTTCTTTTCCCTTAATGTTCATTAAAGACAAATCTATGACAAGATACTTGGGGGTTTTGTCAGCTCCAAATTTCTTGATAAAAAGTGTTTCAAAATAATCCCAAGAAGAGATGGATTTGGATTCTATGGAAGTACCAGGTAGATGCTTTCCCCTCAAAGGTGTAAGGGAACAACCTACAAACTACATCTTCATGTATGACACTCCTAAGTCTAATGGCCTGCATGAATATTTCAGTATGGTCCGTTGCAGGTGATTTATCATCGGTATTAAACTTAGGAAGTCACTTTTCTAGGTTTTTTGGAAGTCTGTGTTGATCCCCAACAATAAATACAACATTTTGGTATAACCAAGGTCTGTTTTGTCCTTCTGCCATGGGTATATCCTCTAAAGAAGAAATGGAGGATGACTCACTATTTGAGGATTCCTCATATGAGGATGATGATGATGAAGAAGGTGTTGGTGGTGGTCCACCTGTTGCAACATTGGGTTGTGGAATTTGCAGATCTTGATTTGTTTCTTCAAATAAAGATGAGATCTGGATATCAGGAAATAGTTCCTATCGATCTATGTTAAAATTATCTGTGTTTTGATCATCATAGTTTTGATTCTTAGAGTCAGTAAAAATCCCAAAATTATTGGTCTGTTGTTGTTGGGATAACCTGTTTCTCAGGATCCGATTTTGTTTAATTCTTTATTCAACCCTACAAATACTATCATGTGTACTTTTTCTTAATTTCTCAAGGGTAAGAGGCCCCCTAGTAGGTGAAAAAAATATAATTTGAGTTCTAGGGGTTTCTTCTACTGTTGTAGGAGTAGAAGGTATTATGGTTGGATCTTGTACTGGTTGTTCCGTAGATGTAGATGCTTGAGTTTGGATCATGGTAACAACTGGTGTTCTTGCTGGAGGAGGTCTACTAGTGTTTTGTCTAGGCATGAATGGTCATGTCCCTCCTTCTAGTGCCATTTTTGAATCCCTGTGTATGTAAATGATGGAATGTTTTTCCAAGGCTAGCAATAGAGGGTGACAGCCCAATCTAAAAGACCTCAAACAAATCTGCGCAAGAGTAGTTCTATCCCCAGACTATTTGGTATGGTTGACTCCCATGGATATTAGGCCTCTGCTGGCACTTAAATGGGTTGATCCCGATGGATCTGTCTTCTTGTGATGGAAGATAAAAAGGTGTTCTATCTCTAGGAGTGAGTAATATTTGCTTTAAAGGAAATCCAAGATAAGTTAGATCTAAATTAAGGAATAGTTTTCATGTGCAGGACAATCAGATCTGGAAATTAATAAGTGTTTCACCAATCAATAGACATGTGAATTAGGTCTCTACTTGTCAGCATAAGACACAGTCAAATAATGACAATTGAATGATTTTGGCTTAAGGGTTAAAGCATATGTGAGATTGCCCTGTTATGACATGCTAATTGAAAAATTAGCATTAATGTGATAATAGTTGTTTATCATTTGCAGAAATTGATAAATGAGTTAAATAAATAAATTCATTTAACACATGAAGCAAATGGATCAAAATTCAAGAGAAATCTAACCTACAGATCGATGTATTAATTATGGTTGCAAAACAAAACAGAGTTCATTCATGAGCTAAAGCAAAAATCAGAATGTATCAAATAAATTTGATAAATCAAACAAAAGAGATAGGAAGAGAAAACTAATTGTATTTCGTTAAGCCTACAAAAAATTACAATGTCTCAATGAAACAGAGTATCTCCAGTCCTCTTTCAGTGATTTTCTCCCCCCATGCCCCTATGAGATCTAAACCCTTTAATAATAATTACAAAGGAAAATATCCCACAAAAACAGGGATTGCAAGATATCATTCAAAATCTGCCCAAGGAAATCCTCCACTTGGCAGCTGCATCTAATAAGTCTTCAACATCTTGATATCTAGCATGTCCAAGTGTCAATTGGGTCTAGAAATGAAAGGATTCGATTTCCTTAGCCTTCAACTTATCCCACTGGCGTAGGAAAATATTGATCTCCACCCCCAAATTGATAGGAAACTCAATCAGTTCTTTAAGCTCGGCAATTGAAAGCTGTTCCAACTGATTTATTCTCTCCTTGGATGCCTCACATCTTTCTTTGACATCCAATATGAATATCTTGGGAGGATCAGATTTTTCAATTAGGGTGAGAGTTTCAAAACCCAATGTGGTCAACAGATCATCGGAAGCATACCATCTTCTTCTACAAACTGCTTCTGCTTCTTCTATAGTAGCTTCTACTATCTGACAGGCATTTTCCCATGAATCAAATGAAAACCTAACTTTTCTAAACTTAATGCTTCCAAACAAAGGTATATCTTCAGGACTATCTTTTATCTATTTTTTCCAATCTGTAACATTCTCAATGGCCCTGAGTGCTTCCTGTCTTCTTTCATTATGTTCAAGGCGAACATCAAATTGTTTTTCAAAATCAATGTAGGTATCTCTAATTTCCTCTAAGCATCCAAACAACTGAACTATAAGGTTCTTGTAATCTTCATTCACTTTCAAAGCAAATTCCTTAAAATCCTCTACAGAAAACCTAGGTAAAGAAGAGACAGTTTCCATGGTTGCTGCTTCCTTAACCTATGATTCCAATGCTATGGTATTTTGAGCATAAATGTCATTTGACAATTTGGCCTGCTGAAGCTGCTGTACAAGAGCTGTGTCCTTTTCTTGAAACTCTTTAAGTTGACTCTCATGCCCAGCCTTCATTTCTTGGATGCGAAATTTATGCTCTTCTTGAACCTGTATCAACTTCTGCTTAAGCTCTTGTAACTCCTATTGCTTCATACTGATCTCCTTATTCAACGAAGTAACCAAATCATAGTTAGCTCCAACAAATGCCCCCATTGTTGCAGCAGTGTCTAATGCTTCATGTTGGATGTTAGCAGACCATTTCGTCCAAATTATTTGATTGGGAATAGGCCCTTGCACCATAGTTGCTTTCCTACTTCTCTTATTACCTCTTTTCACCACTTCTTTGATATGATCTACTGTAGAAGTATTCCCCAAGGGAAACCACAACATCATCTCCACAATCAACTATCAACTCTGTTAAAGATGTGGCTACATTACATGTTGCAACCAGTGGAGTTGTTTCGGTGATAGTAGAATTCGGGAGGGACATAGTGATTTGGAAGGTAGATATAGGAGAGGTCATGGTAGTAGAAATTGAAGGTAGAAGTAGGAGAAGTAGTCAAAGTGACAACCTCAAGGAGTGAAGTAGATACAATGGTAACTGATGGTTGCAGAGAAACAGTTGGGACTTGCGTCTTAGTAACTTGTGGCAGTAAGGTGATGGGGGGATTTAGAAAGGTTGGTTGTCAAGGGATGGTAGAAGTAGAAAGTAGTTCATCTATGGTGAATGGTGGAAAGGTAACAACAACAGATGAGGCGAAAGGAATCTCAATAGAAGTGAGTGGGGATGAAACAGTTAATGTAGCAACAATGATGCTGACTTCAGTAAAATGAACTTCTGGAGTGTGATCATCAATTACTATAATATCAAGCAAATCAACAATAGCCTGAGAAACTTCAATGACCTCTTGTATAAAAGGCACAACAGGAAAAAGAGATTTGAATGGAATCCTTTCATCTTCTGCATCACTGTCTTCAGGGTTTAATATGGGTACCTGAGACATAGGGGATTGAATCTTTTGCCTTTTTGCTAGGGTGCCCACGGAAACCACCTAAGTATCAACCACTAAAGTCAAGTGTGCCAATTCCTTCTTTAACTATACAACTGAATAAATTAAACTCTTAAGTTGTGTAGCAGGCTTGGCTTGTTGAACATCCTCAACAAGGTCTTTTCCTTTCCCTTCATCTAGGTAGGTTAACATCAAGGGAGTGTTTACCTTTTGTGCATCTTTCTATGCCTTGTCCCTTTTAGCCCGTTCTTCAATTTAGAGTTCCAATTTCCTGTAATTCAAAACCTTGGTCTTGAGCTCTTGTTGGTATTGGAGAATGAAACTTTGTTCTTCTTTGGATATGGCCTTGATCGGGAGCTCAGAAAACAAATTGGATCCTTGGTAAATAGAATCATCCGGGGTAGTATCATGAGCATAAGTAGTCTTTATATGTTCCTGGGAAAAGTGGTTAGCCAGGAACACCTTGCGATCATGCATCCTTTTGGGAGATTTTCCCATCTTTAGGGAAACAATTTGCTTCCCCAACACAACAGCATTTGTTGAGTTTTGAATGATCAGAGGTCCAAGGTTCAATGGGAATTTGGGCCATCCTTTTCGTTTAGGTCCAGTTAACTTCAGGAACACTCCATCCGTAATAGTGTGATAAGCAATCTCCTCTAGCAGCAACTTATCTGGGACTATTCTTGGCAGCAAATGAACTGTATCACTTCCCTAAACCCTAATATAGTAGAAGTATTCTCCTACATACCAATAACCAGTAGTGGGGATAAGTGTCTTTGTAATGTCCCTTCTTAGGAATTTTATTAAAATGAAAATTTTTCACTTTTTTACCTAGTTTGACCTTTGACTAGTTTGGATCTCTAGGTCCCAAATTTGCCCCAAATGATCCCAAATCTTCTGAAAAGGTATATGAATGATATTAGAACATAAATATGTGTTTCAGGGATTCCTTTGGACCTTTAAAATACTTTTTCAAATCGTGTTTGAATTCTGATCAATGTAGGTAACTTTACTAGTGATTTTCCTTTGACTAGTATTGGTCTCTAGGCCTCAAATTGACTCCAAATGCCTTCAAATATTCAAGGAAGATGTATGAATGATATTAGAACTTGAATATGATTTTTATGGATGACATATGGCCACCAAAAGACCTCTTCAAACTCTCTTAAGATTCTGGACCAATTATGCAATTTTACTAGTAATTTGGGGTTCAAATCCCCATGGGGTAAGTACTGAAAATGGCTTCCCAAATGCCTCCAAACCCACTCAAATTTATGAACAGAGGTATGTAAGGTGTTAAGTATGTTATTAAATTATCATATGCACCATTAATGGATTATTACAACTGTTCTCACCCTCTCCCATTCAACTGCAAAAATCCCCAATTTGACCCTTGGGGAAATGGCACTATTTCACCTCCGAATACAACTAAACTAAGTAAAAATGCTTCAAATGCTCAAGTACAGTACATGAAACTTGTAGAAGACATCCATGGAATTATATTTATCACAAATATATCAAAGAATAATCCATTCATTCGAAATCATCAGCATTACATTGATTCACAACAAGGTAGTGGGGAAATGGCACTGTTCTTTCATTAAAATTGAGATTTATACATTTCTACTTGGACTTTCGACCTGAAATTTTTTGGAGATGAAGAAAAGAGTATTTAATTCATAGTAAAAAAGAAAAGGGGCATTAAAAGCTCCCCCAAAGAGTACAATAGATCACCAAAAATGCCCTCCCTCAAGGATCAAGAATATGCCATCAAAACTGGAAATGGTTGAAGGAGTGAGCTGCAATAGAAGAAACCATGAGCTGCCCTGTAGCTTACACCTGCAAATAAAGACTCCATTAAAGATCCAAATGAAAGGTCTGAATGGCCTTTCCAATTACCAACTTAGATGGGAATCTTTCAGCCTCGAAATTGGCCAAGGCAAGAAACTAGTCATCCACTAGCTCTCCCTCTTCACAAATGCAATTGCAAATTCTACAAATGATCAAAATCTGGTTTCATTCTTTGTTATTGACATTTATAAACTTCTAATTTCCTCCATGGGTCGAATTCCTTCCAAGAGACTCATGCCAACTCATGTTGGGAAGAGATTCCAAAGAACGCCACTTGTACAACAATTCCTAGTCTCCCACTTCCACCAAATCACATGTGGAAGCATCGTAGCTGCCCTAACACCCTTGAGCGCCCTCTTGGAGTCTATTTTAAGCTCTGACATGTCATATATGTCATATGTCATCCTTCAGGTCTGATTTGTGTCATAGGTGTCATAACATCTTCATCATTGTTGTCATAGAGCTAGGGAATCTAGCCCAAGTGTCTCACTAGCTCCAAATTGCCTCTTCCTCTTCCATGGGAGTTACTCTTCCTCTATATTTCGACCTTGGATGAGTAATGCAATGAATAATACCTTTTGGACTCCCCCAAGTATGTTACCATTCACCTTGAATTCGAATTGGTGAGAGAATGATGCCAATTGTAGTGGGGAAATCTAGCCATATGTGGGTCCCACTTCCTCCATGTGTCTTCATGATGAAATGCCACTTTGATTTTCACTTGTATATATTTATTTAGCTCCTTTATTAAATATTTATGCCATTCTAATATTCAAACATCATTTATTATCCCCATTATTCCAAATCCCAAAGCTTCCACCCCAAACCTAGGAAACTAGTAATTTTCCTCCTTGGCAATTGTTTGACCTTTAGCATGAATTTGACAAACTCTAATGAATAGGGCCAATGTGATTAGGTCATTAGGATTCCTGGATCCCATTTTCTTGTATGCATCCTTCCAAACATCATGAGTACCAAATATATATCATCAAAGTACATAACAACATAATGAAAATGTACATCAAGGATATGCTGCATCAAAGAGTCATGAAAGTGCTTATACCTCTAAGCAAGTAGACCACCATTTTCCAAGTGCATACAAGCTTCAAGTGACCAATCAAATCTGCTTCAATGACATAGGTGAGGATCCCATGTCCTATACTGTTGCTCCAAAAGGATGTGATATGCATCAAAATATTCAACCATGTATTCTTTCATCCAAGAAGTGAATGAAGAATCTCCACTAAAATCTGAACCAAAGAATGAGCAGAAAAAACAAGGAGACTTCAAATGACTCAAAGAATTCTCACCCATACATCCCTGAATGCGAGAGTCATAAAGATATAAAAAAGTATGTGTCTTGCAACAAAAATGTTCTCCAATCATAAATCTATTCACCCAAGTGTTGGATGAAGTTCCTCCAACATCAATTGAATCAAGTGTTGAGCAAGAAAAACCATGAGTCTTCAAGTGACTCAAATGCATATCATAGGTGCATTCGTGTAGATGTGCATCATCATAAAGTAACAAAGGATGCTACTACAAATGTGAATAAGAATGTGCTCCAACCATGTCATCATAAAAGTTAAATCTAGGAGTTCCATACTCCTCATGTGGCACCATCAAAAAGAACCCTTTCACCCATACTTCATTGAGACTAATGCTGCAAAACATGGAATTGTAGGATGTAGGATAATGAACTAACTTACCCAAATGATAAAAAAGTGCAGAAGTTTCATCATGGGAAGTATCCATATGGGTAGTATCATGCAGCTCCTTCAAAAGTGTGAAACCTTTGTCATAGATTGGTTCCAATGTAGAGGAATCATGCTCTTCTTTAAAAATTGCATAACCTTCATCAAGAGACAATTCAAGTTCCTCTTCCACCACATCAAGTGTTTGGATATCTTCAAGTTCATCTTCAAACACATTAAGCACATTCAAAATTTTCACATTTCTCATGATCCACCATGTCATGAGAATCCTCCAAACAATCTACCCTTTCACAATCTGAAACATAGGAGGAAAAACAAGTATCTTGCAACTTTTCAAGAAGTTGCTCATTTTAAATTGTGAGCTTATGAATATCCTCATTATTTTTCAAGTATGCATCATGTAACAATTCATTAAGCTCAAACAAATGATTTCTATCAAAAAGCGAAGACATGAAATTACCTTTGATGTGGCACATTGCTCTTTGAATCTTCTCCATGTCTTCAATGAAGGAAGTTTCCTCCAATGAAGTAGCTCTCCAACAAGAATTTGACACCAATGCTTGAGTGTCATGGAGAATGATGAGGGACTCTTGGATCTTCTTTTCATTCATCTTTAAGGACCCTTCAAGAAAATGAGGCTCTTGCAAATGAACCTCCTCATCTTCTTCATTTTTGCTTGGACCAACTTCATGAAGCTCAAGTGGTGATGGGGAAGTTGATCTTGGTTCTTCTTCAACTGCTACAAGGTCTTCATTATCATGCTTAATGGAACTTGGGCTTGCAACAACACTTTCAAAAGTGATCTCTATGTCACCAACATAGAGGTGTGAGCACCCATCAGTAGGTACTCCTTCATAGTTTAAGCATCCATCAGTAGATGCTCTTTGGTTCATGTCTAAGCTAGAAGGTGTCTCGAAATGATCTTCCATATTTTCAATAAAATCTTCTTCATAATCTTGTGATGTCTCTTCATTTTTCTCCTTTAAGAAAGCTGATGCATTTTTCCCCTTGTTTTCCTTAGGATCAGTATATTTGGAATCTTTTCTTGAATAAATCTCAAAAGCTCTCATCAAGGAGGAGATCATTTCATGCACACATATATGATACTCGCTCTAAGGGTTTTTATAAGAAGGGCATAAACCTTTCTTCACTAACTCCACATCTTCATTTTTGGGCCTATTTTCAAAAACATGTTCAGCATAGTACTCAAAAGACATGGCATTTTGTGTATTTTTGCTCGAAGCAAGATATTCTTGATATTTTTGATATTGTTGGGGCAAGGTTTTATATTTTTCTCTCCATCTTTGGAACTCACTCATAGAATTATCCTTGGTTGTTGTGACACACTCATATTCATCAGATATAATGTCATAAGAATAATCTTCATTTCTCTTGAAATTGTATGAAGTGTTGCATGATGGCACCTCTTCCTCGTACCATTCACATTCTGCTTCATATTGCTCATAAGCATATGCATATTCCTCATAAGAATTGTACTCATAGGATTCATCATAATACTAAGACATGGATGCCAATTATTCTTGAATGTATGTACCTAATCCACAGGTGCAAGGACCATGCTCTGATACCACTGTAATGTCCCTTCTTAGGAATTTTATTAAAATGACAATTTTTCACTTTTTTACCTAGTTTGACCTATGACTAGTTTGGATCTCTAGGTCCCAAATTTTCTCCAAATGATCCCAAATCTTCTGAGAAGGTTTATGAATGATATTAGAACATAAATATGTGTTTCAAGGATTCCTTTGGACCTTTAAAATACTTTTGCAAATCCTCTTTGAATTCTGATCAATGTAGGTAACTTTACTAGTATTTTCCCTTTGACTAGTATTGGTCTCTAGGTCTCAAATTGACTCCAAATGCCTTCAAATATTCAAGGAAGGTGTATGAATGATATTAGAACTTGAATATGATTTTTATGGATGAAATATGGCCACCAAAAGACCTCTGCAAACTCTCTTAAGATTCTGGACCAATTATGCAATTTTATTAGTAATTTGGGGTTCAAATCCCCATGGGGTAAGTATTGAAAATGGCTTCCCAAATGCCTCCAAACCCACTCAACTTTATGAACAGAGGTATGTAAGGTGTTAAGTATGTTATTAAAGTCTCATATGCACCATTAATGGATTATTACAACTGTTCTCACCCTCTCCCATTCAACTACAAAAATCCCCAATTCGACCCTTGGGGAAATGGCATTATTTCACCTCCCAATACAACTAAACTGAGTAAAAATGCTTCGAATGCTGAAGTAAAGTACATGAAACTTATATAAGACATCCATGGAATTATATTGATCACAAATATATCAGAGAATAATCCATTCATTCGAAATCATCAGCATTAGATTGATTCACATCAAGGTAGTGGGGAAATGGCACTGTTCTTTCGTTAAAATTGAGATTTATACATTTCTACTTGGAATTTCAACCTGAAAATTTCTGGAGATGAAGAACAGAGTATTTAATTCATAGTAAAAAAGAAATGGGGCATTAAAAGCTCCCCCAAAGAGTACAATAGCTCACCAAAAATGCCCTCCCTCAAGGATCAAAAATATGCCATCAAAACTAGAAATGGTTGAAGGAGTGAGCTGCAATAGAAGAAACCATGAGCTGCCCTATATCTTACACATGCAAATAAAGACTCCCTTAAAACTCCAAATGAAAGGTCTGAATGGCCTTTCCAATTACCAACTTGGATGAGAATCTTTCACCCTTGAAATTGGCCAAGGCAAGAAACTAGTCATCCACTAGCTCTCCCTCTTCACAAATGCAATTGCAAATTCTACAAATGATCAAAATATGGTTTCATTCTTTGTTATTGACATTTATAAACTTCTAATTTCCTCCATGGGTCAAATTCCTTCCAAGAGACTCATGCCAACTCATGTTGGGAAGAGATTCCAAAGAACGCCACTTGTACAACAATTCCTGGTCTCCCACTTCCACCAAATCAATTGTGGAAGCATCTTAGCTGCCCTAACACCCTTGAGCGCCCTCTTGGAGTCTATTTTAAGCTCTGATATTTCATATATGTCATATGTCAGCCTTCAGGTCTGATTTGTGTCATAGGTGTCATAACATCTTCATCATTGTTGTCATAGAGCTAGGGAATCTAGCCCAAGTGTCTCACTAGCTCCAAATTGCCTCTTCCTCTTCCATGGGAGTTACTCTTCCTCTATATTTCGACCATGGATGAGTCATGTAATGAATAATACCTTTTGGACTCCCCCAAGTATGTTACCATTCACCTTGAATTCGAATTGGTGAGAGAATGATGCCAAGTGTAGTGGGGAAATCTAGCCATATGTGGGTCCCACTTCCTCCATGTGTCTTCATGATGAAATGCCACTTTGATTTTAACTTGTATATATTTATTTAGATCCTTCATTAAATATTTATGCCATTCTAATGTTCAAACATCATTTATTATCCCCATTATTCCAAATCCCAAAGCTTCCACCCCAAACCTAGGAAACTAGTAATTTTCCTCCTTGGCAATTGTTTGACCTTTAGCATCAATTTGACAAAATCTAATGAATAGGGCCATTGTGACCCAATACCAAATTTGGGACATGAAACTCTTGGCATGAGCAGAGAAGGAATGTGCATCCTCTTTGATTATATTCTGATAAATTGTTCCAAAGAAATGATCACAAATGTCATACAGCAGAGGTACAAATTTTTCTTCCCATAATGCAGAACATGATATATGAACTAGGGGTGTTGAAAGGGTCTAGTTACATCCCATGGAGAAGAACTATAAGGCTGAAAAAAAATACATCAATAACATAAGCTGAATAGTAAAAAGGAGGTTTCCTGGAAGTCGATGTTTTCTGGTAATTGATGGGTCCAATGTTCAGGTATTTGATAACCCTTTTTCCATAGTCCAGCTCAAGCAATGGCAAAGAAACACACTCAATTGTGGGAAAAGTGTTTTGCTTTAATTATTTAATGAAACTGTTTTATGATTATTCTTGTATGTTAGAATGCGTATCAAATAAACTAATTATATGGAAACCAAGCATGATTGAGCAGGTTCAGGGTCATTAAATGATGGATGTGTAGAAGACTAAAGGATCACGAAGCTTGGCGCCCGATTTCCTGATTTATAGAGGACGCACTCCCACTTTCAAGAAGAATCGGCATTTTGAAAATCAGTTAGGATCAGCATTAAATCATATAAATATGGACCTCTCACATAGCGAGAGGCACCTGCTGTTATTTTGAGAAAAACATTGTTTTAATGTTTTTTTCCCTATCGATACTGCGAAGTACATACCTTTGTTTTGACATGGATTTTATATTTTAATAAGAGATTGATGATTAATTCCAGCTAGCATTTCTAAGTTTTATTCTCTCCTGAGTACGGGTTGGGGAGGGCCCCTCCAACACGTAGGTCAGGAGATTTCTATTTGCAGGTGTTTCTTTCAATTATGTGTTTTACATTGATGAACAGTTCTATTACATATGGAAGCGTTTGAATGATTTATTATTTCTATAGTATTTTATAATACATTCTGTAGTATAGCAGAACAGTTTCAGTAGTCCTGTAGGTTCTTTCTTTCAATGCATATTTGAATCAACGATTGCATGTGTATCATCTTTGCTTTCGATATCATGGTTTATATCTAAGGTTTTTGACTGTTTCTCATCATGATCAATTTCTTTAGTAGTATATGGATAGCTTGAGACAATTGCACTTCAATGTTAGTCTTGGGATTTAAAATGGTTTAGATTATAATTCTAGTTTTAGGTATAAAGTAACTACAGACTTCATTTTTCCAAATCTTAGAATAGATCTGTTATGCCATTTTCATTTTCTAGATTTACCATTGCGCATTGAGTAATTTCATAAGATCATCTCCTTCACTTTGAGCATTTTAATTATTTAAAATAGATTTACTGCTTTTGGTATCTTTATTTCTTAGAACAGATTTACTACTTTTGGTATCTTTATTTCTTAGGACCGATTTTCTGCTTTTGGTACTTTAATTCTTTTAAATAGATTTATTACTTTCCAGTATTTAATTCCGTACCATAACCAGTTTTACATATTTAGTAGGAAACCTTTAGAACATCGATACCGACATCCAACTGTGACAGAGATTATCCTATAAGAGCACAGATAGTGCATGCATCTCGAAAGTTTGTACGTTCCCTGGGTTGACATTTAAAGTAGGCTCTTGGTATAGCTGCCCTCATTAGGCATCCATATTAGGAGCTCACCACTTTTTGGCACCGTTTCCGGGGAGGTGCTAAATATTTTAGGAGACATCACCTAAAAACCACAAAAAGAAAACAAAAAAATTACATAAAACATAAACATAAATATTTGTACCAATTAATGCCTCATCGGCAAAGGGATAGATTTGGTTGCTTTGTGCCCAAGAACCCCATGAGCAACAATGGTAATAACAGTTCTAACCATTCTCAGTTTGACTTGGTACACTCTGAAGATGAAACTGACCACACATACGACCCAAACAGAGAAAACTTCACTACCAGTTCCAGCTCAAACACCTCAATGGAAAACGAAGAGGAGGAAGCTAGGGATCTTTTCACTTTTCCCATTAGCATACCTCTCGGAGATGCCAGAATGAAGAACATAAATCCTAATAATCTGCCAAACTTTCATGGTTTGACTTCAGAAGATCCTGACACACTCATGTTTGAATTTGAGGTAGTTTGCAGATCATTTGATTACACTACTGATGCACAAAAGCTAAGGCTTTTTCCTTCCACACTGAAAGACCTATCACTTCGGTGGTTCATGAGCCTTGAAGGAAATAGTATCTTTAGCTAGGATTAAATGAAACAGACATTCTTAGAAAAATATAGGGACTACTACAAGGCCAAAGATACTAGGAATGAAATATTTAGGATGCAACAATGAGATAGAGAGTCATTAGAAGATTATGCCCAAAGATTTCAACTCAGCTACAAACGAGCCAGCCATTGCACATTGGATCCTGAATCACTAAAGCTTGTCCTTCTCAGAGGTGTAAAAGAGAAGAATTTTGAAGTCTTAAATCTCCTTGGAGATGGAGATATATTCCAAAAATATTTTGACCAGATCTTGCAAATCTTCAAAAACTACTCAAGATCTAGGAAAACTAAGAATGGGACGAGGGATACACATACAACCACTGGTGGATCATCATCCTAAACACCAACACTTACAAAATCGGATTTAGGAAACCTGCTGGATGACATGAAAACCGACATATTGCAATCCTTAGCCATGCAACTTGATGCTCTTCAAATAAAAAAGAAATAGGATGAAATTAACCAAGCCTTGGCAGTATTTTTTCCTCATTGTAGAAAGAAGCATGAGAAGGGGCAGTGCACCTTGAACACAATAGAAGTATGTGGTATCTGCACCGATGACCATTCCACTGATAAATGTTCCCTCTTACCCTCATGTAAGGCATTCAAGACCCAGCAACTGAAGGAATAGTAGAACAGCTCTATTTTATAAATCAGAGGAGGAATAATTTTGTTAGGCCATATCAGCAGAGCAATCAAACTTACTATAAACAAGGGAAGCCAAATTGGAACTCTACACTGAATCCATGGCAAGCACAGCCAAATCAAAACCAATGGCAACAAAACCAGCAAGCATATCAACCATCCTATCAACAGCCGTATTATCCACTATCTTATCCTCAATACCCCCCACCTTTTCCATCCACCACAAATTATGCAAACCAGTACCCCCATCCATCAAATTGGAGGGCGCCATTACAACAGCCACTTATTATGCCACCCCCACAACCTCAACCACCCCCCAGACCTCCACCTATTCTAGCCCAACCAATTCCAAATACTAATAATAACAGACCCCCACAACAGCAGCAGGCTTATAACACTGATATCACACCATTCCCAACTTATGTTGTAGACACCATAGAAATAAATGAAATAAACCTACGATCTGGAAAAATGTTGCAGAATACATCCCCACACAACATCCAACAACCTGTACCTGAAGCTCAAGACCACCCATCAGAACCCTATGTTCAGCATCCTAATGAACTAGAACCTCCCAAGGATGAAACCCAACCACTTCCATGCAATAGAAATCCCCCATTTCCAGAAAAACTTGTCCAGAATACAAAAGAAGAGGAAGAGAATACAATCTTAAACGAATTCAAACACGTAAACATCCAAATCCTGATTTTACAAGCCATAAGGGATGTTTCCATCTACAACAAATTCATTAGAGAAAATTGCCTAAAGAAGCCAGGAAGGAGGAAGCGTGACCCACCAACTATTAATGTAGTGGGACAATTGGTCGATTTGATGCTAGGTGTCATGAAAAATCCTAAATATCTTGATCTTGGTAGTCCTGTAGTAAACGTCACCATAAATAACAAGCAAATAAATAAAAGCTTAATAGATTTAGGAGCTGCAATCAATGTCATGACTAAGGAAACCATGTTATACCTCAGACTCCAATCACTGGTCAGACCAACCACAACGGTACTCCAACTAGCAGACACATCCACTGTGAAGCCTAAAGGAATGCTAGAAGACATTATGATCAACATTGAGTCCTGAGAATACCCAGCTGATTTTATAATAATCGAAATCAAAAGCAAACTTAGTGGCTATCCAATTATCCTAGGTAGACCTTGGTTAGCAACTGCGGACGCTTACATAGGTTTCTGATCAGGAAATATGACAATCACCAGTGGACATACCAAGAAGAAAATCACAATTTACCCACCAGCAATGAAATCTTAAGAGTTAGAATATCAAAATTGGACTGATGATTCCCAGAACACACCAAATCACAACCTCCGACCTATCTTAACAATTGATGCTGCAATATTTTTAAAGGAATTAGATGAAGATGGCCATATATATAGATTTATACAAAATATATCTCCTAACAATCATGTTATTCAAGAACGTTTTTCTACAGAAACAAGTGAAAGTTCAAAATAGAACATGGATGACTTATGGATAGAAGTACTACCAGAACAGATTGAGAAGTTAAAAGTCATGGAAATTCACCCTGGAAAAATACTCAACATAAATTCCAATTTAGAACCGAAGCAAGAAGAGAAATTGATGAAGATAGTAGCACAACAAAGTAAAGCATTAGCATGGACATATGCAGATATGAAAGGAATACAACCTGATATCTGCAAACACTACATTTACATCAAAGAAGGTTCTACTCCCATCAGGAAACAACAAAGAAGGCTGAACCCTGCACTAAAAGACATAGTCAAAGTGGAATTACAAAAGTTATTAGATGCAAGGTTCATCTATCCAATATATGATAGTGAGTGGGTCTCACCACTAGTCATAGTGCCCAAAAAAAGAGGCAAATGGAGAATTTGTGTGGACTATAGGAAGTTGAAAAAGAAACAAAGAAAGATCATTTTCCACTTCCATTTATAGACCAATTGCTGGATACATTATCTGGAAACAAGTGATTTTCATTCTTAGATGGTTTCAGTGGGTACAACCAAATTTTAATACACCCAGCTGATCAAGATAAGACGACCTTCACATGGCCATGGGGAACTTACACCTATAGGGTCCTACCATTTGGTCTATGTAACGCTCTAGCAACATTTCAAAGAGCCATACTAAGTATTTTCTCCGATTTTTTTAATAACAAAATGGAAGTCTTCATGGATGATTTCACACCTTATGGACAGAGCTTTGACCAGGCATTGAAAAATCTTGAATTAGTATTAAAGAAATGTATTGAAATGAGATTGTGCCTAAGCAATGACAAATGCAGGAGGTTAATGGAAGAAGGAATTGTTCTAGGACATCATATATCACAGAGAGGTATAGAGGTGGATCAAGCCAAAGTCTCAGTAATCAGAACACTGCCCCCACCTATCAAACAAAGAGATGTGAGAAGCTTCCTTGGACAGACAGGGTACTACAGAGGGTTTATTTAGAATTATAGCAGAATTGTTTCCCCCATGTTTGCACTTCTCAAAAAAGGCAATGAGTTCATATGGACAAGCAACTGCATGTCAGCCTTTGAAAGTCTTAAACAAAAAACCATCACAACACCAATACTTCAAGGACCAAACTGGGAAATTCCATTTCACATTCACACCGATGCATCAGATAAAGCCATCGGATCTATGCTTGGGAAAGAACAAGACAAGAAGCCCTATGCCATATACTATATAAGAAAAAATTTGGCTGGGGCATAACTCAACTACACAGTCACAGAGAAGGAATTTCTAGCAGTCATACATGCAATCAATAAATTCAAGCATTACATTACAAGATACCAAAGTTTTATCCATACTGACCACTCAGCAATCCGATATCTTATGAACAAGCCTAATACCAGTGCAAGAATTATTCGATGGATGCTACTTCTGTAGGAATTTGACATTACGATAATAGATCAACCACGCAAGCATAATGTGGTAGCCGACATTTTGTCAAGAGTCACACATGGAAAAGATAACGAATTGGTTCACGATAACTTCCCTGATGAACACCTTTTTGCCATATCAATAAGAAGCCCATGGTTTGCTGACATAGCAAACTATTTAGTATTAGGAAATTTTCTAGAACATTACAATTATAAAGAAAGGACAAAAATAATAAGGAAAAGTGCCACATATACATGGATAGAGGGCATGCTTTTTAAACAGGGACCAGATCAAATACTTAGAAGGTGCATTAGGGAAGATGAAGTACATGACATAATGCATGCCACCCACAATGAACCCTGTGGAGGACACTATGCTGCAAAAAGGACAACCTACAAGATCTTGCAAACAAGGTATTATTGGCCAACACTCCACAGAGATGTTTATGAGTATGTGTCCCATTGTGACGATTGCCAGAGAATGGGAAAACCAACACAAAAACAAGAAATGCCACTACATCCACAAATATCCTTACAGGCATTTGATAAGTGGGGATTTGATTTTGTTGTCCCATTAAACCCATAGTCCAATCAGAAGAGCTACATCCTTGTATGCACTGATTACCTTACAAAATGGACAGAGGTAGCAGCACTGGCTGCTGCAAACGAAACCAGTGTGGCCAAATTCTTTACTAAGTAGATCTTTCACAGATTTGGGGTGCCAAGAGAAGTAGTTTCTTATCAAGGACCCCAATTCACATCAAATTTAATTGAAGACTTGATGAAAAGAAACAATGTAAAGCACAGACAGTCATCCTCCTACCACCCTCAAGGAAATGGTCAAGCTGAGGTAACCAACAAGGAATTAGAGAGAATCTTGACAAAAGCTGTCCAACTTCACAAAAGGGATTGGGCTGACAGACTTAGTGAAGTAGTTTGGGCTTACGATACTACATGGAAAACAACAACAGGATTCACACCTTATGAACTAGTCTATGGGAAAAAGGTCATGCTACCAATCAAATTTGAAGTAAAAAAATTAAGAATTGCAGCCGATTTAAATATGAACCTATCAGACATTAAAAAAGAACGCATGCTACAGTTAAATCAATTGGATGAACACCGCCAACAAGCACTTACACATACTGAAATCATCCAACAACAAAGAAAGAAATGGCATGACCAACATTTGAAGGATAAGAAATTTAACAAAGGTGATTGGGCACTACTCTACGACTCCAGATTTCACACATTCAAAAAAAAGCTAACCACTAGATGGCTTGGACATTACAGTATACATAAAATTTATGACAATGGGGCTGTGAGAATTATTACAATTGATGATGATGAGTTCCCCATGATAGTGAATGGGCATCGCCTAAAACTCTACAAAAAACCACAGTCCAAAGAAGAATTTACACAAGTACTCTACCAGCAACAATTGATGTTGATAGAGCATGCTGCAAATCAATAAACTTCAAAACATATCATGAAAAAAAACAAGAAAAAAAATATATATATATAAAAAGAAAAGAAAAAAGAGAGAAAAAAACCAAAACAAAAAAAGGGTAACAGGAAGTTTACAGGGCATCAACCACACTTCAAGCAAGCCAGATATGCATTCAAGCGAGGCTGCCACCTATTCAAGCGAGCCTGCACAATGATTCAAGCGAGGCTACCATCTATTCAAGCGAGCCTGCAAAATGTATCAAGCGAGGCTGCCATTTATTCAAGTGAGCCTGAAATCAATTCAAGCGAGCTAGCCACGTCTACATTCAGAAATCAGTCATCGTCTACTACAGAATTCTTCAAGACACACCATGCCAACCTTTTTCAAACATATTCATGTGAGCCTACAAGTTATTCAAGGGATCCAATCACATCCAACCATACAATCATCCAAATATAAAGCACGATCGCCTGATTCGTATCAACAACTGGCACAATTTTCAAAAGAACATACTTCACCAAATTCAAAACACACAAAATGGAAAAAGAAGCCTATGGACATAACTACTGACATGCATAAATCAACTACAGACACCGTCAAAATATACTACAGAATCCACCATGCATGAAAAACGCACCAGATCATCAATGCAGGTACGCATACATACCAAGGTAATCTCTAAAATGATTTTATTTGATTCTTAAGGTAAAACATTTTCCCACAATACATTCATTTCTAGTCAGCTGAGGAGAGCTTCCATTTCAAATCGGCGGCATGGTGGAATGACCTTCATAACTCATGATTGCTACCAAAGTTCCATCACCCTCAGCAAATCATGATCGCAACCTTCACCACATGAAATATATAGGTCGATCATGAGAAGGCAAAGATCGATCATGAAAAATAAGGGATTAAAAGTGGCAAGTACAGCTATGATGGAAAGGATAGGTGCAAAAAGGCAGTGAATTAGGGTGCATAATATTCCACAATTTTGCATATAAGTAACCACCCGGAATTCCCGAGAAGCAGCCACCATTGTATTCCTTGAGCCTATAGGCAGAGCCCGACCAAGTTAAAGGTATAAAACTGCATTCCAAAAGCCATGGTTTTGTTTGGTTATAAAGAAGATTCTAAAAATGACAAAGGGTTTTAAAAAGAGTGAACTGGAAGATCACAGTGCCATTTATCAAATCCCAAGAGTCCTACAGATCATTCACAACTCAGGTTGGATGCCATTTATCTTTGGACTGAGAGGATATCATACAGGGGTAGCCCAGGAGTTTGCAAGAAACTTCAAGCATATTAAGGATGAACAGTACGTCACCTGGGTGAAGGGGTTACGCATAAAAGTGGATGAGGACATGATAGCCAAACACACTGGTCTTCCAATGGGCCTGCATTGGGGCAGCAACGACTGGGAGGCAAACCACACAGCAAAAGCAGCATTCTTTGAGCATGGAGAGGTTTATGATGAAGACAAAAATGGAGTCAAAAGACCCTCCATGCCAGCACCATGGGATGAAATGGCTGCAATTGTCCTGAGGTATATTACATGCACTGGAAGATTAAGCTATGTTCCCATTTTCCATTTTTGTATTTTAGAGCTTCTCAGGCACAGAAGTCACATTTCATCAAACAACAATATTAGCATTCCATTTTACCTGCTCCAATCCCTAGCAGAGATGAGCACGAAGGTGGCTAAGGGAAAAGAGGATGCTTTGGCCCATCATGGGCTGATCAAACTAATAGTTGGTGAGGAGCTAAAAGCTCAAATTCTAGAGCTCTCCTGGGAGGAGTTCATCGTGGTATCTGCTGAAGACATTCAGAGAATGAGGACTACGCCCTTGCCACCTGAATCGAAAAGTAAGACCACATCTGTATCAGGGGAAAAAAGAAAAATTGACTTGGACAGTGTGGCCGACACCTTGGTCAAAATAAAACACTCCAAAGAGGACTCCCCCAAATCAGACCCAGATATTCCTACCAGTAGTCAGGGGTCGAAGAGGCGCAACAAGAGATTCACGCAAGTATCTAAAATTTGAGTCTCCAAGGAGAAAGAAAGTGAACCCAGCCCCTTGATTACCAATGTGTCTGATGATGACATTGATCTTTTTATAGATCAGAAAGATCCCACTACAGATGAAGAAGAGGATGAAGAAGAAAAAGAAGAAGAGGATGACGAAGAGGAAAAACAAGATACAGAAGAAGAAATGGATAAAGAAGAAGAGCAGAGCTTACAGGAGCAAGGCAACTTTCAGGAAAACCCTCCAGAATGTAATGAAGACCTCGAGGTCATTTCCCAGCTCGCTGAAGCATGAGCAGAATTGGAAAGGCTCAGAAATGAGTTGGAAACATTAAGAATTGGGCCACGAAGCCAGTCCACACCTCCCCCATTCTCAGCCGAGAAGACACAAATCGTAAAGATGCATCATGCAGAAGAGCTCCAGCTGGCCGAGCAAAAGAATTTAGCGCGGCAAGAAAATTTGGCCGAAGCACAGAATGAATTAGCAAAGAAAGACCGAGAGATTATCAAATTTAAGGATTTTTTTGCCACTACTATCGGCATATATGAGAGATTGCGGGACCTCAGACCACCATCGGCGGTATATGCAGTTTATTTATAGGAGAAATGGGGCGAATTCCAACTCCAGAGGTTGAAGAAAGGACTCCCTATGGAGGTAAGCACTCCCAAAGAATTTATTGATGCATCTTTGAACTCTACAGAGCTGGAGAAATACCAATTGAGTGAGTTCTTCTTGCATAATTTCATAGTTTTGTGATTGCCCAACTGGTGGCCAAACCCACATGTGGGTGATTTCCAGTTAAGGGCATTGTGTTCGTGGATGAACCACGAAATTGAGCAAGCCCAAGAATACCATCTCTATGTTTCATCCAAATGGAAAACCCCATTAATGATCAGACCAGAGCCAACTCACCCTGAAGGGATAATCTATAACCACAGGATCCTCACCTAGGATGAGGAACTGATACCCATTCTCCTTGCAAAACAATAGGAGGTGGTGATTCATTTTGATATTACACTCCATAGCACACAAAAGGAAGTTAATGAGTCCATCAGGGAAAGGTGGAGCAGGGTGGCAAACGATCTAAAAAGAAGAGAACTCAACTCTCCCCTCAGGCTTGAGGATGCTCTTTTCAAAACCACACTCTACAAAGAATCCCTGGTAAGAAACCAACCTAGGTGGATCTGGATGAGGCTGAATCCCCCATTCTTTCTTTCCCCAATCCTCAAAGAACAGATTAATGAAGAGGAAGAGAGGAAGGCATGGGCCATGGAGGATCAGAATTTTTGATATCACAAGCAGGTAGGGACACCTAAGGTGGTAGCATGGGATATCAGGGAGGTCATCGATGAATTGAATAAGTCACCCAAGGATGGGTGAATCCTTCAAGTAGGGGAGAGAATGATGGGTCCAATTTTTAGGTATTTGATAACCCTTTTTCCACAGGCTAGCTCAAGCAATGGTGAAGAAACACACTCAATTGTGGGAAAAGTGTTTTACTTTAATTATTTAATTAAACTGTTTTTATGATTATTCTTGTATGTTAGAATGAGTATCAAATAAACTGATTATATGGAAACCAAGCATGATTGAGTAGGTTAAGGGTCATAAAGGATGGACGTGTAGAAGACTAAAGGATCACCAAGCTTCGCGCCCTGTTTCCTGATTTATAGAGGACGCACTCCCACTTTCAAGAAGAATCGGCATTTTTACAATCAGTTAGGATCAACATTAAATCATATAAATATGGACCTCTTGAGTAGCGAGAGGCCCCTGCTGTTATTTTGAGAAAAACATTGTTTTAACGTTTTCTGCCCTATCAATACTGCGAAGTGCAAACCTTTGTTTTGAAATGGATTTTATATTTTAATAAGTGATTGATGATTAATTCCAACCAGCATTTCTAAGTTTTATTCTCTCCTAAGTATAGGTTGGGGGGGCCCTCCAACACGTAGGTCAGGAGATTTCTATTTGCAGGTATTTCTTTCAATTATGCATTTTACATTGATGAACAGTTCTATTACATATGGAAGCATTTGAATGATTTATTATTTCTGTAGTAGTTTATAATGCATTCTATAGTACAGCAAAACAGTTTCAGTAGTCCTGCAAGTTCTTTCTTTCAACGCATATTTGAATCAACAATTGCATGTGTATCAGCTTTGCTTTCGATATCATGGTTTATATCTGATCAATTTCTTTAGTAGTAGATGGATAGATTGAAACGATTGCACTTCAATGTTAGTCTTGGGATTTAAAATGGTTTAGATCAGAATTCTAGTTTTAGGTATAAAGTAACTACAGACTTCATTTTTCCAAATCTTAGAATAGATCTGTTATGGCATTTTCATTTTCTAGATTTACCATTCCGCATTGAGTAATTTCATAAGATCATCTCCTTCACTTTCATCATTTTAATTATTTAAAATAGATTTACTGCTTTTGGTATCTTTATTTCTTAGAATAGATTTACTACTTTTGGTATCTTTATTTCTTCGAACAGATTTACTGCTTTTGGTACTTTAATTCTTTTAAATAGATTTATTACTTTCTAATATTTAATTTCGTAGCATAACCAGTTTTACATATTTAGTAGGCAACCTTTAGAACATCGATACCGACATCTAACTGTGACAGAGATTATCCTATAAGAGCACAGATAGTGCATGCATCTCTAAAGTTTGTATGTTCCCCGGGTTGACATTTAAAGTAGGCTCTTGGTATAGCTTCCCTCATTAGGCATCCATATTAGCAGCTCACCAGTAACGTTCAATTGTTGTCTTTAACTCAGCTGAAAGAATCTGATCCCAATTAAAAGATTCCCCTATTGTGAGAACATGATAAGCCACAGGTGCACATTCAACTTTAAACACAAAACAATTTGGTAAGGCGTCTAGTCTACAAAGCATGGCTGCTAGGAGGGAAAAGGTTTTCTTGAACCAAGAAATAGGATAGGAATTATCGATTTTTTGTACGAAGTTAGCTGGGTTGTTCATCCAAGATTTTATCATTTCATCAAAGTTAAACCAGGTCTTTACAGATTCTAGGAAAGCTGCATTGAGGAATTGACTGGTCGGCCTAAGGGCATATGCTCTAACAAAAAAATTTGAGCGTAAAGAAGTCAGTTGGGACCCTGCATTATCATTGAAGGAAAGGTCTTTAGGGTCTACATGATCAATTAACCAGTTTACGACATCTTTGTATGGCAAGAGTGTTGGTCTGGCTGCTCTTGCTTGCAACTGAGAATCTCTGATATTCTCATAAAGAAACTGGTTATCCTGAATTTCTGACAGGTCGTCATTGTCAAAGATAGCATTAATTCGTGACCAATCGATTTGATAGGTTTTCGACACTCTATCACTTCTATCAGTGAGAATGGCATAGTTAGGGTCTTTGTTTCTCAAGTCTTTTAGGGTTGTCTTGGAACGGGTATTTCTTGACATGGTGGGAGATTGGTAAATTCTGATAATTAAATAAAACCAATCAATAAACAATTTCAAAATGAGGAAGTTTCGTAAAATACCAATAGGAAAAGAAAGAAAACCAACCTGTGCTGACAAAAGAGGCAGGAAAACAACCCTGGTAAAAACCCACAGTAAAATCTTTGTCGTAGGTGAAATTCACAAAATTGAAAATGGGAAAAAAAATAGAAATTCGAAATATTTAACAAACTTGTGGAATGAAATCTGGATCGCAAGATCAAACCAAATCAAAGGCTAAGATTAAAATGGAAAATGCAGAGGAAGAATTGAAGAATTGAATTTTGCAACAATATACATGATTTCCACAATCTGCAATCTGCAATATGGGCCACGGGTTGTGGAAACGCAACTTTAAATATAAATGAACCAAATGTTCCCACAATCCTCAATTGCGGGTTGTGGGTTATGGGATCACAAATACAATAATTAAAAAATACTATGTTCTTTCCGCAATCCGCAATTGCGGGTTGTGGATTGTGGAAACACAAAGCACAAACTTATTTTTCAAACTCTTTCTGCAATCTGCAATGCAAGTTGCGGAAAAGAAAATCCAATTTATTCAAAATCATTTCTGACATACGCAATCTATAGTTGCGGATTGCAGGTTGCGGAAAGAAGGAATTTCAAACCCAAATGATCAAGCATTCGAAATCCGCATTTTAGATTGTGGATTGCGGGTTGCGGAAAGGACAAATTTTGGAGAAAATTTATGCTTTCCACAGTTACTCTCAAAAACACAAAAATCCATAAATCGTTTATGCGAAAATTTATTTATTGGATTGAAACATGACAAGAGATGAGTTATATGATCAACATCATGAAACCCCAACATGAATAAGGGAATTAAACATTACCTTTGCTAATGAAAATTGCAGCTCCCATTTTTTATAAAAAATGGGATCTGTTGTGCCTACAACACAACACTGATTTGATATATTCTCCACCATTATCAGATCTAAGATCTTTGATCTTGTTCTCATTAGCGGTCTCAACATAAGCCTTGAAAATATTGAATTTTTCTAGCACTTCCGATTTGTTCTTAAGAAAGTACACCCATGTGAATCTGGAGAAGTCATCAATAAATATCAGAACATACCTTGATCCATTCATGGAGGTATGTGGTAGCGGACCACTGATATTATTGTGAGTCAACTCCAAAATACAAGAAGCTCTGCTAGCTTTTCCTCGATCAAACTTATGCTCGGGGTGCTTCCCAATGATGCAACCCTTGCATATCCCTTTCGAGGATTTGATGTTCGGAAGGCCTTCAACCATGGAATTATTTTGTAGCAGCTAAAAATATTTATAATTTAGGTGTCCAAACCTCTCATTCCATAGCCTACTAACCTCATTTCCATGAGTCAGAAGGAAACATGGCTTTGAATGTGGTAAAAAGTGAGAAAAATCATATGTTTTTGCAACATGATTTTCCTTTCCTACTTCAATGAGATTTCCGGTGGAAATATCAGAAATTTCAACATTATTAGGGCTGAATAAACTAGGTTCGAATCTAGAGAAGGAACATAGAGAACATTTTGAAAATTGCCATGTTTGAAAAGAATAGTACCTTTGCCTTTCGAAGAAATTTGTGAGTCATCTCCCATGTGGATGGAGATGCAGCTGTCGGATTACAATGATGAGAAGGAGTCTTTTCTTGCAACCATGTGATTTGAAGCCCTTGAATCTATGAGAAGAGTTGTAGAATTCAAAACACTAGCTATGAGTGCATGACCTCTTTCTGTATGATCAGTGTTGTCCTTCTTCCTTGTGCCGTCTTGAAGAGTAATGTTGTTTTTATCAAAGAGAAGGGCAATCTAATCTATAGTTTTCTTCATGCATGAGATTTCAGGATGAAATCCCCTACAACAATAACACTTTGTCTTCTATTTTCCCTTTTTCTTTTCTTTTCTTAAACCAGAGGGCTCATTTGACTGCTTGGTCTTCTCCTTTTGCTTTAGATTTTCAAACTTGCCTTCTCTTTCTTTTGCTTTCCTTTACCATTCGTAGCTTTGGGTCCTCCAGCAAAAAAGGGATTGATATTTTGAATTTTTAATGGAACCCATTTGAACAAACTTATCATGCTCTTTTGTTAAGGACTCAACGAAGGCATTCAAGGTAGGCATCTTCCAATTCAGAATGGTGAGTTTTCCCGAATTGAAAGTAGAGACAAATACTTAATAATCTCTTCCTAGGTTCATGGGAATAAAAAGAATCAACTCCTTATCTTCCTTCTCAACACCACATTGCTTCAACTGTAGTACCAACTGATGGTTTCAAAATTCTTAAGATTTAGGGCAATCAACTCATTCTCTAGCTGATAGGCCCTCATCTTATCCTGCTTACCAAAGAGCTTGGAAAGTTGTTCCCACACTTATTTTGGAGTAGTCAATCCACTGATGTGGCAAAGAAGATCCTTCAAAATATTGACACAAAGAAAACCATAAGCTTCATCAAGCTTGTTGAAGTATTTGGACTTCTCTATGGTATAATTTGGCTCCGATTCTAGGCCCACGATTACTCTTTAGAAGCCCTTTGAGCGCAACAAAATCTCAACATCATCCTTCCATTGATGGTAGTTGAAAGGAGTGAGAATATTTTGTGAAGAATATTCCATCTCTGCAATAGAGAATGCAATTATAGGAGGGAGTGAATAACCTGCAATCACAAACAAACAAGAACCATTTAGGTCGACAACTTGCACTTTTCAAGTTGCATCACACCTGGCATAGACTATCAAGCAAGGTTGAAGAGTCAGATGCACAATATCCAGAAATTATGTGGAAACTCTCAGCTTCTAGTGGAGAATTGGAAAATTTTGAGCAATAGGTGCAACTACAGAAAACTACTACAATTATTTTTGAGAAATAGCTGCTCAATCTTCATATGATATCTCTCTAGAAGATTTGTCTTGTCCCTTCCATGAGCCCTGATACCATGTGAAATCTCAAGCACAACAGATCTATGGAACAAACACAACCGTTACTAGAGATGCATGCAACAAAATGTATGAAAACACTATGCAGAAGGTTTGCAGCAGTAGAGTAATCTCATAAACATAGAAGATAGATTACAGTGTGTAAAAATGGCTACAATAAGCCAATCAATTTGAATTCCAAAGGTGGTCATTTGAGTTGGTGCATGAGAGTGGCTTACTGGGTAGTTAACCCACTCGTCACATTAGTTAACCACTTAACTAATCAATAATTGACTCTAACAGACTCTGAAACTAACTAACGGAGTCTAACTCAATGCAGAACTCAACTGATTTCCTAAAAATAGGTGAGGGCGCTATATGTTTGTAGTTGAACTGAATGTTAGGTGAGAATAACACCAAATCAGGTCAAACATTGTAGTAAGGCACCCTAGTTTCAATAGTTGAATGAATAATGTGCATAAGTCATGCAAATCAACCCCTGAAAGTTGGAGGAGACCAAGTAGGTGTCCCAGTTGGCTCCTATAATGTAGGAGGAGGTTCAGATGATGGCCCAGTTGGCTCCTAGAATGTAGGAGGAGGCCCAATTGACTGAAACTGCTGATGTAAGCACATGATGGAATCAAAATAATTAGGATAAGTGGATAATTAAGTTGTAATGCTCAAATAAATGATGTGTGGTTGGAAAATGCTACAACAAAGATAAGGGACTTAATTGTACCCCTCACAAGGAAAGACATATATCATGGTTTCATGGGAATTCAAAGAAGAAATTAGGTAGTTTGCATTACATCAAGAAAAGAGTTGAGGGAATCCCCCTATTAATTACACTCCTTAAGAGGTAGGTTTCATTACATAAGTCAAAGCGTTGCAAGTAGATTTGGGTTTCCTAATTTCCTATAGAATTGAGTAGTGTAGACCAATTTTTACCATGCCTCTACAAAAGTGTAAATTGTAGTTGTACTTGCAAAGTATAGATCTAGATAGAAATCAATGAACAAAACTTGCAAAGGTAGAAAATTAAGAGAAGAAAATGAAAAAATAATCGAATAAATTCTATCACACAATGAGTCAATAAATAATTACAAGAGATACAAATATACATGCGTCATAGGTGAGCATATAAAGATATGTTGACATGCACTCAAGCAAAATAAATTGAACTGACATCAGGTCGTGGTGAATTTAGCTAGAACTTATGCATGCACCAGTGGAGTTCCCTCTTAGATTTGGGGAAGTGTGCATGTAGTGCATGGATATGTGCGCACGTAATATATCCAATAACCCCTGAAGCACAAATGTGGAGAACATAATGAATGGGTCTATAAAATAATCCTATTGAGGTACCCATGTACAATGCATAAAATATGAAAGAGGGAATACATAATGGGAACAAACCCCCCACTGAAAATGCAATGCAAAAAGAAAGACAAATGTTAGTAAGTTGTTTTCTTCACCCCTAGGAAGTCGTGCATAAATTGAAACCCTTCGTGAAGATGTTGATAGTCTATTTAGAACTGGGATAGTACTACATGTCAATGAACCCATAATTTACCAATCCATAGATGCAGTGCATATGGATCTCGATGAGTTTGGTCCCTTGTCATTGCATTGGATATCTTCATAACTTCATTGTACTTAGGTTGTCTCACCAAATGACATTTGTATGATGAAATAGCATACCATGATCAGCGAGGAAGTTTTGTAACCACGTGGTTTGAATGATAACATGTGTTGCACCTCTTTATTTGACCCCTGCAAATGATAACGTAATGGTAGGATGATTCTTTATAGACCAAACAATGAGGATGGATCCCAACTAAGAACATATCCTAAGGTGGACTTGTGGTGCAAGTTCAGATACAATTTTACATGGTATCATAGCTTTGGTGAATCAAAAGAGGAAGTATACAAAGGCTACAAAATTTGAAAATCATAGTGATGTCTGAAGAGGTTTCACAAGCTCTACATATCATTTTAGAGGGGCTGCCATATCTTGTTTGAAATGTATTTTTGTGATTTGAAATGGTTTTTTGTGGAATTCAATTTCGCTTCACCACTTGGAATATATGATCAAATGCACCTCATAGTTGTTTATGAGATCTAGTCTACCCATACCCTCTATTTCAGAAAGACATTTTTCACTCCAAATGGTGACATAGGTCAAATTACATATATGATTTGAGATCCCTTCGATAGTTCAAATGGGCCTTCAACAGAATTTGATTATATTTCATGTAGTAGAAGTTATGACTGAATTGGAAAAAATACGTCAATCACGTTTTTGAGTTTCATTTGCGTTTATATGCGTGATTTGATTTACATGATGTTAGATTTGAATGATATAGCGGTATAATTTTCACATAATCGAGCATAAGAACAAGAGACACAATAGTTTACCCTTAGAAAACACTAACTCGAGTAAAACCTGACAAACCTTTCTTACTCAGAGATTTAGTACATAATACAAGTACATCATATATGGAAGTGATCTATATCAAGAGAGATAAAAAATAGACAAGATACAAAATAAAGAGCCCCAAAAATCAATCTTCTACATCCCTGCAGTCTTATTATCTCCTTCTTGCACACTTGAGCAGAAACCTTGAGCAAATTTGTTGAAGGTCCAAATGAGGACGGTGTCACCTGTATTTATACCGGTTATGTGATGACCTTTTTCCACTGTGGGCCACATTTCCTTCTTAAACTGGGCCAACTTCACTTTTTGTATAATAAAATATATTTTATTTTATGTATTTCTTGTGTAGATCGGATTTAGCTAGTGAGGATACCTCACATTGTTAAAACAACAACACATGTATGAGATGATATTTCTAGCTATTTAAAAATCAGATTATTTGAGCCTTTGCAATTGTAGCCAGACCCAAAACATATTGGTTTTAGTTATAAGGGAGATTATTTTCATTCGTAGACAAAGATATCATTGCCTCCAATATTCACAATCACAATCGAAATATTGTTAGGCAAGTTAGAAAACTTCAAGATGATTTAGATTCTTCACAAGAAAAGCTCAAGATTGCTTTTTAAATAGAAATGCAATTGCAGTTTTAGGAAAGGAGTTACAAGACGAAGTTTTTCAATTAGGAAACCCGTTATGATGAGATGGAGGAAAAATCAAATCTCCTCATTGAACAACTCATGGTCGAATTAAAGGAGAAGGAAGATATAATATCTGTCTTGTAGGCATATTTGCAAAAAATCGTTGCTTCTAGTGCAATTTCCTCCTTTTTTGATTCTTATTATGATAGTGATAAATCAGGTTTTACTATAGATTGTACCTTTGTTGCTACATAATATTCATCTTTAATTTTAGATACTGATAAAGAGAAAGACATTGTAGATTCAACTACAAATCTAAAATAATTTATTGCTATTCAAAAGCTTCCAACACCTAGTTCTTTTGAGTTGCATACTTGTGGAATTCGATCCAAAGTACTTTTGAAGATGGGATACACTAGTGGTGGCCTTGGTAAGAATGGACAAGGGATGTCAAACCCTATTTATACTGTGATTATACCAACCAGATCCGGATTATGTTTTGATGCGGTTTCTAAAGGTTGGAGGCAGAATTTAACACAAAGATTATTCAGAATGAGTTGCGGCTCTTCAATATTTATTGATGGAAACAAGAAAGATATAATTGATGCAATTACAATGAAAGCATGAAGGTGTATTCAAACACTTATTGAAAATATAAAATGCTAACCTAGCTCATGCATGCATGCTTTATGATTTTTCATGATTTATTAATTGAATTGAACTTGAATTCTAATAATCGAACTAAAGATAAATTGGGAGCTAATTACTATTTCTAACACTCCCTCTTAATTGTGGTCATTGACTAATGCATCTTTTACAATGCCTAAATTATCTCTACAACTTTCAAAAATATATTTTGTCAATGGTTTTTTGAATATGTCAACCAATTGATCAATCGATTTACAATTATCTACATGAAATTTGCTACTATTCACAAGTTCTCTTATGAAGTGATATCTGGTATCAATGTGCTTTCTATTTCGGTGAAATACATGGTTCTTGTATAGGGCGCTCGCTAAATTGTTTTCGCAATAGATTGTTGTTGGTCCTTCTTGTTTCTATTGAAGACCTTCAAAAATATTTTGTAACCATATTGCTTGACATGATGTTGATGTCATTGCTACATATTCTACTTCCGCTGATGAAATAGTCAAAATGGGATGCTTCTTAGATGCCCATGAAGTTACCCCTGATCCAAGATGAAAAACATGACCTGAAGTTATCTTCCTATCATCCAAAATTCTTGCGAAACCATTCTTTGTAAAACCTATAAGAACATCATATTCAATGCTTGAGTATAAAATTCCATATCTTGAATTCCCTACAACATATCGGAGGATCCATTTTCCAACTTTCGAATGCAAGTCTTGGGGAGACTCCATGAACCTAGAAATCAAGCTGACTGCACATACATAATATTTGGTCTCATAGCTGTGAGATACATAAGACTTCCTACAAGTCTCTTAAACAATGTTGAATATACTTAGGGATTTTTAACTTCTTTGGTCAACTTTGTGCCTATTTCCACTGGTGTAGGTGTCAGTTCGCAATTTAGCATTCTGAATCACTTAAGCACATCATTAGCATATTTACTTTGAGAAATAAATATACATTTTTTTTTTCTACCTTTATCCCAAGCAATAAATTCATCAACCCTAGATCTATAATCTCGAACTCAAGTTCTTCATAGCTACCTTGAATTCATCTACTGACATATTACCTGTAAAAATCATATCATCAACATAAATAAACAAACTATTAGAATGTATCATGTTTATTTACATTTTTGTAAAGAGTTGGTTCATTAGTTCTTTATGTTAAAACCATTGTTGATCATATAACAATCAATTCGGGTATACCAAGCTCTTGGATCTTGATTGATTCCATATAAAGCTTTCTTCAGCTTGTAAACCTTCTCTTCATGTTCTTTGATTTCATACCCTCGTGGCTGCTTCACATAAATTTCTTCTTCAACAATCTCACTCAGGAATACCAATTTGAAATCCATCTGATACACTTTCTATTTGTTCTGGGATGCTATTGCTAGGACTGCTCTCACTGTGTCCAATTTGGCCGTTGGTGCAAAATTTTCTCCAAAATCAATTCCTAGTTGATGCGACAAGCCTTTTTATACTAACCTTGCCTTGTATCTATCAATATCACCTTTTTCATTGAGTTTTTTCTTATAGACCCACTTCACGTCAATAGGTTTCTTATCTTTATGCAAGTCAACAAGATCCCATGTGTCATTTATTTCAATGGAATCTATCTCTTCATCCATAGATTTTACCCAATGCTCTTCTTTTACTACCTCTTCAAAAAACATCGGTTGACTAACAATAAAATAAAAATTTGTATTTTCATCGAATTCATCATAAATATCTTCTAGTATTTCTATTACTGTGATCATGTTCATTACATGATTGCGGACTGGAAGTATATTGATTTGTTGATCTTGATGCTTCACCCCAAATTGAGTTTCTATGTGTCCTTGTTGGAGTACTTGTTGGAGTAATGATGCTACTAGACCCTATTCTCCAATATGTTCTTCTTCTTCTTCGTCTTCTGGTTAGGTTATTGTAGCTCCCACAACCTTATATAGGGTTCCATCCCATGCGTCTTCCTCTTTAAAAGCTACATCACTGTTAATGATAACCTTTTTGGTCATAGGGTTATATAGCTTGTAAGTTTTAGAGTCTTCACCGTATCTAAGGAAGATACATTTCTCACTCCTATCATCTAGATTTTTTCTTAGCTGTTTAGGTACATGAGCATAAGCAGTGCAACCAAATATTCCAAAATGAGAAACATTACAAGGCGTACCTATCCATGCTTCCTGTGGTACTCTATTCTTCATAATTTTTGTGGGAGACCTATTCAACATATTAATAGTGCAAGCCACTACCTCTCCATATAAATCATGGGACAGTTTCATTCCCTTCAACATGCTACTTGCGATATTCATGATGGTTTTTTTCTTACCTTCTGCTACGCTATTCTACTGAGGTGTATGTCTTGTAGTGAATTGTCTCTTGGTTCCATGATATTTGCAGTAAGAATGGAAATACTTTGAATCATACTCTCTGCCTCTACATGATATTAGTACTTAGATTTGATGTCCAATATGGTTTCTACCAAATCCTTAAATTCCTTGAAGTTGCCAAAAGTTTCTGATTTCTGATGAAGGAAATACACCCATTGTTTTCTACTGAAATCGTCAATGAATGTAAGAAAATAATAGCTTCCACCAATTGATTGATCCTTCATTAGACCACACAGATCAATATGAACTAGTTCTTTAGTTTTATGTTCCCTTCGCGACATACCTTTAGGGAATCTATCCCTATGCTTCTTTGCAAGGATGAAACACTCACATGTGCTTGCTGGATCCTTAATCAGTGGTAATCCTTTAACCATATCTTTCTGCTGCAACAACCTCAGACCAACAAAGTGAATATGTCCATATCTAAAATTACATATCCAATAATCATCCATGCATGTTCTTTTTGATAAAAAAATCTTATATGATTGCTACAATTCATGACTAGCAGATACATTCTATTCCTAGTCACTTGTACCTTGATGATCAACTATCTGCTAGAATATTTTTCATATATGGCATAGTCTAATCCTTAAAACACAAGTCTATATTTATTTTCAGTGAGTTTCCTTATGCTAAAAAAATTATACTTCAACCCTGGAGCATAATATACATTTGTGATGGTCTTCTAATGGCCTTGTTTGGTCAATATGTTCATCACTCCTTTTCCAACTACTAGAACTATCTCATCGGTGCCTACTTTGACCTTTGTCTTCACTGATTCATATATATATTCCACTAGATTTCTATCACCTGTCATATGATAGTTGCAGCCACTATATAAAATCCAAAGACCCTTTGGTATTTTTTGCGCAACATGATTTGTAAGAAATAAAAATCCTTCATTCTTCTCAGAAATGTTAGTCACATTCGCATTATGTTTTTCCTTATCATCCTTTTTCTTTTTACATTCATTAGCATAATGGCCAAATTTATTGCAATAATAACACTTAACCGTTTGATTTATTTGACCTATTTTTGTTATAGTTCCCATCTTCATGTTGATGATCATGATCTTGATCTTCCTTTCCATTACTTTTACTACCTCTGCCTCTTCCTCTTGATACACCTTTGCCTCTACCTCTTCCTCTTCCTTTTAAGAATGAGACATTTCCTTTCAAACCATTATCTAGATAATATTCCTCATTTCTATTGAGTCTAGATTCATATGATAACAACTATCATGTGAACTCGTCTACATACAAATTTCTTAGATCTTTCGCTTCCTCAATTGTTGCAAATTTCCGGTCAAATTTGCTGGGTTGGGATCTCAAAACCCTTTCAATCACCCTTTGATCGTCAATATTTTCACAATAGGTATTCCTCTGATTAACTATCCCCATGACTTGGGTCATAAAATAATCCACTATGTATGATCCTTTCATCTTCAGATCTTCAAAATATCTTCTTAATTTTTGAAGTTTTGTAGTTTCTACCTTACCAGCACCTTGGTAACTAATCACCAATATTTCCCATGCTCCTTTTGCATCTAATTAAGTCAATGCCTTTATAAATACGATGTTATCGAATGTGTTCATTATATGATGAAATGATTTCGCATCCTTCTTCCTGTGAGACCTAAGGATATATTTTTCTCCAATCGACAGGGATTGCGTAGCTACATCATCTACGATTTCAGAGTAACCATGCACAACATATTCCCACACATATTTTTATCTGAAGTAGAATTCCATCCATGTGGCCCAAACATGACAACCATTTTTCCCTGTAAGAGGAGAAACCTAAGACTGGTTTTAGCTGCTAGAAGCCATAAAAGTTGCAAAGTCTTTTACTAGCTCTTTAAAAAAAAATCCTTTATTTTTTTTTATTTTATTTTTCAAAATTGCTTTGAACTCTTTAAAGTCAGTTTAAAAAAGTTTTATATAAAAAAAAAACGTAAAAAACTATTATATATTAAAAATCCTTTAAAAAAAACCTTTTAAATAATATATTCCAAAGGATTTTTAAAAAACATATTCCAAAGTCCAATACTCACATGGACTTACACATTCCCATGATCTTAGATAAATGACACATGAATTAAAAACTCAAGTGGATTTATATAAGTCTCAATTTTTTGCTCCTTTCGAATGGGTAGGCAAGCGAAAAATTCCAACAATTTTTCACTCCTGATGGCAATGTGGGGGTGCGATAATTCCAAGAATTTTGGTTTTTTTGAACACTCTCCATGCGTGAAAATTTTTATTTCGTATATCTGCATGCGATTTTCGCTCCCTCTTACACTTGATGGGGGTGAAAATTTTCCTTGAGAGGCAAGAAAACACTTGTGCTCTCTAGGATATTCTTCATTCACTACGAATGATCTTGTTCCTTGCTCTACTACCAATATGAAGGTTGGAGGTAGAATTTAATACAAAGATTATTCAGAATGAGTTGCGGCTCTTCAATCTTTATTGATGGAAGCAAGAAAGATCTAATTGATGTAATTACAATGAAATCCTGAAGGTGTATTTAAAAACTTATTAAAAAGCAAAAACCCTAACCTAGCTCATGCATGCATGATTTATTAACTAAACTGAACTTGAATTAAAATAACATAATTAAAGATAAAGCGAGAGCTAATTACTAGTTCTAACAACTTCATCACCATTATCAAACTGTCTTGAATCCTCTACTACTCAAATTTAGTTTGTTCCACCACTTGAGATCATCACATTAGATGACTCTTTTTCTGACAAGATGCAAGAACGATCTCCTACACCTCTTATTGATAAATATTTGAAGCTTACATAGCCTAGATCAGCACCACCTTCAAACTTATCAAAGTTTCCAACATTAGACTCTTCACACAAAAATTAGAACTCTTCGAAGCATTAGACTCTCTAGCATCAGCTTCAAGGTCTACATCATCCAGATATCGACATCCTCCATGATGCAAGGAAGGTCATTCAGACCTTTCTCGGTTATCGTAATCACAGAACTTAGACACACATATGCTCACAAAACACAATATGTGAACTGGAAATGCTAAGAAGTTCGGTTATATTACTTGTATCATTCACAAAATTACATGCAAACTAACAATCAAGTTGGCCTTTGCCTATTGCCATCAATACATAGAAGTAATCGCGCAACTCAGCTGTGTGTCACTACTCTACTCTTTTCTTTTACTTCCATTTGCGCTATGTCTGTGCGATCCCTTCTTATGAGCAATTGTATCGATTTTCTACTCTCCTCTATTGTTTCCCTCGAGTTTGACCATGTCTATCTTCCCTGAGGCATCTTTACTTTTTATGTTGTACCATCACTGATTCTGCAGATCCTGCAGTTTTCTGCGTCCTCTGTACATGCCTACATGACCTTCTCCTATGAAGACACCTGGTCTGGTCCCAACCACCTTCTTAACTGCCATTAACCTCCTCAACTATGCACAACGGCTATACGTATGTTTCCTCGACTTCTACACTTCTTGACCTCTGTGCCTCTCAACTTTACTACCATTGTCATTATTGTCGCTATCCACTTTCGACTAGTCCGCACTTTGACACATCAACCATTATTTACTTCATTGGTCATCGACCTAACCTTTTCGATTTCACTTAGTCTCCATGGATGTCGTCCTCCCCATCCTCCTCGCTTGGCCTTTGTCGCTTCTTTCGATGTCTTTATTCTTCCTTTCGTCGTATTTTGACGTCATCGAATTTCGCTTATGTCGACCATACTTTGACAGCTTCTTTCTTGACTGCCTTGCCCCGACTTCCAGTATTATTGCACCAGTGGTCATCGAAAATCCCCCTGGTCGAACTTCTTCTGTCGATCAACTTTGACTACTTTGCCTAGGCCTAGATGCCCCTGCATTAGTCTCCTCGGGTGAAAAATAACTCAATTGATCCATCAGTCTTTGGTATTCCTTCTCTGAAATCCATATCGCCTCTTCCAGCTTGTCATTCTTCCAACGGATTAAGTATTAGTTCTTCTGCGAACTCCTTGTGCGTCTGACTTCGCATTCATCCATCACTTTGACAATCTGTTCCTTCTGTCAATCTGGAATCTGTCCTACCTAGTCGATGTTCGACACTTCTATGCTGTTGCTCGTCGAACCTTCTTTGTAATTCTACAGATATGATACGTTGAACGTAGGATAAATGTTCAACTCTTTCATTACCTCCAACAAATAATCATTTTCTGAAATCTTCTTTAGAATATTACATGGTCTAATCTTTTTCAGCTTCAGTTTGTTGTATATTCCTATCGGGAACCTTTCTTTTCTTAAGTGTGCATAAACTAAGTCTCCTTCGTTGAACAACTGTAGCCTATGCTTCACGTCGTCTCTTAACTTGTATTCCATGTTACTCTTTTCGATCCATTTACGTACCTTTTCATGTAGTTCATTCTTGTGCTTTGCAAATGTTTTTGCATCTACACTCTTGCTAGTTTCTGTTGGTACTTCGACCAAATCCACCACTCCATGTGGGCTTCGAATTTGAACAATCTGGAATGGACTCATACCTATCGACCTATTCATCAGAATTGTTGTATGTGAATTATGCTTGTGCCAACACGTTCTCCCACTGCTTGAGTCTGTCAGTTGTCAAACATCGCAGAAGGTTTCCCAAACTTTTGTTTACTACCTCGGTCTGTCCATCAGTCTGGGGATGGTATGCCAAGCTAAAATGCAACTTTGTGTCCAGCTTCTTCCAAGGGGTTCTCCATAAATGACCCATAAACTTGGTATCTCTGCCAGATGTTATACTCTTCAAAAACCCATGTAATTTGACTATATCCTTGAAAAATAACACATCAATGCTTGCGGCGTCAATTGTTTTCTGACATGGAATAAAGTGTGCCATCTTAAAAAATATGTCGACTACCACAAACATTGAGTCGTTAGCTTGTTGTATCTTTAGCAATCCTAGCACAAAATCCATGCTCAGGTTCTCCCATGGGACATTGGGAATTGGAAATGGTGAATACAGCCCCATGTTCTGACTTCGACCTTTTTCCAATGGGAAAATTATGCACTTTCAAACCCACTTACCGACATCTGTCACCATCCCTGGGTAGTAGTACTTCTCCTCGACCAATGCCTTGGTGTTGTTGATGCCAAAATGACCTTCTAATCCGCCACTATGCATTTTTCGGATTAATTTTTCTCTTACAGATCCCCTCGGAATACATAACTATTGTCCCTTGAACATGTATCCCTCTTGGATAAAATAATCCAAGTATGGATTTTTGTCAGTACTCCATGGTTTGCGACTAGCCTTCCATTCTTCGCAAAATCCTCATTGGTCTCATACTTTGTCTTCATCGACTCTATTCACGCTGCCTAAACTGTTGTCGTGTTCAACAATGAAACTCTTTGACTCAGCTCGTCAAAAACCTTATTCGAATTTCCCAACTTATCTCGCAACTCGAAGATATATCCTTCCAAGAATTCCACCCACTTCGTGTGTCGTTGATTGAACTTTGCTTGAGTGTTCAAGTACCTCAGTGCTTGGTGGTCTATATATAACACAAACTCCTTGGGAAATAAATAATGCGTCCAATTATTCAATGCTTGTACGATCGCATAGAACTTTTGATCATAGACCGAATATTTATACTTTGCGTCATTGAAATTTTCGTTGAACAATGCAATTAGTCGGCCCTCTCAACTCAGAACTGCGCCAATTTCCATGTCACTCGCGTCCTAGTCAACTTGGAAAATTTTGTCAAAATACGGGAGAGATAGTACTGGGATCCCTGTCACCTTCTGCTTCAACTTGTCGAAGGATTTATGTGCAACTCCTGTCCACTTGAACTCCCCTCTCTTCATGCACTTGGTCAATAGATCACATATCTGATTAATCCTCTTACGAACTTCCTATAAAAACTGGAAATTCCATGAAAACTCTACACTTTTGTCATGCTCGTCGGTTCTGGCCACTCCAATATAGCCTTTACCTTTTATGTTTCCATCACCATCCCTTTACCCGAGATTACAAATCCCAAGTACACTAGTTCTTCGTTCATGAAGAATCATTTCTACAGGTTCACCATCAACTTCTCTTCCTGAAGCTTCTGCAACACATTTCGAATGTATTCCAAATGTTCTATCTTGGTTTGACTAAATATCAAAATTTCATCGAGGTACACTACGACAAACTTTCCCAAAAACGACTTCAGTACCTCGTTCATCAGCCTCATGAACATACTAGGTGCATTAGTCAATCAAAAGGGCATGAATAACCACTCATACAGTCCTTCCTTCATCTTGAAGGTTCTCTTCCTTTCGTCTCCATCTATGACTTGGATCTAGTGGTATCCACTCTTCAGGTCGATCTGGGTGAAATATCTAGATCTACTCAAGTAATCAATCAAGTCGTCCATCCTTGGCAATGGAAATCTGTATTTGATCGTGATCTTATTCATAGCTCTGGAGTCTATACACATCCTCCATTATCCTTATTTCTTCAGCACTAGTACAACTTGCACTGCACACGGGTTTAGACTTTCTATGATTGTAACATCCCATATTTTCGTAAAAATTTAAAATTTTTATTAACGGTGATATTAGCTTAATTTATGATAATTTATAATTGCGGAAGATAACAATTGCTGAATGTAACAATGTTAACTAACAACTGTTTGTACTAAACACCAATATATTTCTGAAGAAAAGTAATGCGACAGTGACAACATTATTACATTCGTAACCCCTATCATTAAGATAGTCAAATGCATGGTTAGATTAGACTTTTAATGCGACACTTTTTAAAGCAATGCAATGTGTGAAATATGTAATAATGAAATGCCAGGTTAGAAGTGTGATGTGGTACTATTTCTTTGAGATGATACTGACAGTTTGCTTCTTTGCTGCTCACGGGAGTCCTATGAGGGACCCCGAATCTTACTTAGCTATAATGCTAAAACATTGGACCTGTTCTATGTGCAGACAACAGGTGAGAAGTTTCATGATTGCAAATAAATTCCAATTAGCGTGAGTTCAACTTCATCGTATGAAAATATAATAGAATCAATAGAGACTGTTACAAATGTAAAAGCATACAGGTACGGTTCATGTGTTTACTCTTCAACTTTCCAAGATTTGCCTTGTATCAACTTAATAAACATCGTCAGTGTAGTCATCATTATACTAGCTAATTCTATTGTCGTCATTGTGCTAGCTGGTTTTGTCATCGTCACTGTGCTAGCTGGTTCTGTTGTCGTCATTGTGCTAGCTGGTTTTGTCGTCGTCATTATGCTAGTTGGTTTTGTTGTCGTCACTGTACTAGCTGCTTTATTGTCATCATTTAATAGTAGCACTAGGATAGTAAAGTACCAAAATTGGATAGAAATCCGGAGAACTTATTGTTCCAAAATGCCAAACTATATGTGATAGCATAATTGTATGTGCGTTTTATACAACACTTTTAATTAACTTTAAAATCCCATGGTTCACCATTCCTATTCTCTACTATAATTATTTTGGTCTTAATAATAAAAAATAGTCCTTCCCAAAGACTAGGCATTTGTAACAATTGAATAATAAACATTTACACACGTAGATTAACTATTATTCCATATTATGGTCTATTCAAGTCCTATGTACATAGTGGTGTGACTATGTCGATTTTTGGTTTATTATCCACATTATAGATTCATATCGAAACTCATTGTATTAAGCTGCAAACAATAGATTATCACCTAAACTATATAATTAGTTTGTATTTGTTATCAAATGTATTACGTCGAAACTATAATAATATAGTGCAATGATATAATTAAATCCTTGCATAGTATTTCTAATACTGTGGTGAATTAATCCAGGGTTTTGAAGTCACGTCAAGGATGCTGACAGGCATTTAAAACGAAACTTGATAGGTTGCTGGTTCATTAAATGGCACCGGTCTCGAGCTGCGGTAGAGATCATGTATTGATCCTGTATTAAAGGCTCGATGTCGTGTCTCTACCGAGTTGGATGTCCATTCTTCTAGGTAGACATGATTGTCTCCAAACTCATCAATGTGTAGGATTAATACACCACGCATTAGTTGTGCATGCTCCATTGTGTGCCATGGTGGCATTTTCAACCTGTAAGGCAGGTTTGGTATTTATTGTGGACATTGTTTGTACCAAAGCTTAGTTTGCTAGCAATGTGGAGACCATCGATGGTGATGAACCTAAACCGTCAGATGAAACCCTAATATCTATCATGGAAAAAGAGTTAAGACTTGAAGAAAATGATTCATTGTGCTATTGTTTCAGTTGGGGTGGTCGACAAGCTGCCGAATTCTTGGTAGGAAGTTGCAAGGGTTTCAAACCTGAGACCTTCTCCTTAAGTTGACGTTACAGGTTTTCTTACTGTGATGGTGAAGTGGTTTTGAAAAGATAGATTCTCTGGTTCGAAGGTTATAGTTTTATACTTTAATATCTTTGAGACAAGCAAGAGTGAAAAAGAGGGAAATAACAGAGTTTAGGCGACGATAGTGGCTCCTTGGTGTCGTTTCGTGACAATGTTCTCGTCAAGCTATGGAGGTAAGATTTTAATTTAGCAAAGCTATTTGAATTTCAAAAATCGGTTTAGAAAAATATCAGATGTCTAACTCTCGTTTAATGTCAATTGCAGGGTGTAAACAGAACGTCTGGCTAGGGTATGGCGAAAGGAAAACCTCGCACTCTTACACTAGTAAGCTTCGGGTCTTCCAAACCCTCATAGTGCCCTTCGTCTATGTCGTGGCTCTGTCATTGAAGGTGGTTTGGGAAAAGTTCGAAACACGATTCTTAATAGTGATACTTCGGTGTTATATTTTGCAAACTTGTTGTTTGTCGACTGGAGATTTAGCTCGTCGATTTGAATATCCAGGCTTTTCTGCCTATTGGAAAATTTGGGATAAACCCTATTTAACTTCGTTTCTTTGTTAAAAACATATTATGAACGTTGCTCGAGCTTTGTCTTTGTTTTATAAGTTATGTTGTGGTAATGTTGAGGTTTTTATGAGATTCAACTTGTTTTTCGAAATGTTTGTGACCGTAAGACAGAGAGTCGAGGGCTCAATCTGCGTGTAAGAATAATACTCCTTTTTGTAATACAGTGTATGTTTAAAACATTGTATGGATATCTGGTTTATTAGCCTGGAAACTGTAAGTTGATGTTGTAAATCGTATTCATGCTAAAGGTTACTACAATGTTTATCGAGCTAGTTTAGGGTTTGGATAATTCGTTAATGATAAGGGTTCTGTGTAAATAAACTTCAACGTTAAGATGAGAAAGATATGTTGAACCATTCATATAAGTCTGTGTGGTTTGTTTTAAAATTGTAGATTGATAAAGTATATTCTTATTCGTTGATGTTTGAACAATAGAGTAGAAAGTTGAACCGATAACTCAGTAACATTTTGCAAGGAAAACGAGTAGGGTTAAACCCTAATTCATGTTTTGTTGAAATAATAATCTGATCAATTGTTTAAGATGCTAGATTGGCTTCGATCTCAGGTTTGAAAAGAGTGTAAATCTTTTCTTATGAAACAATATGAATCTAGCTAGGGTTTTCCTTTTGATACAAAACTCAGAGTTACAATAATCGCAACCAATGTTAGCAAATCAAAAGAAAGAATAAATATATGGTAATAATAATTGTGTTTGGTAAATTCTTATCATTTGTACATTTCTAAATAATACAACAGTACTATAGAAAATGAAAGAAATATGAATACATATTGCATAAATTCATGAAGACTGTGTAAACTAAAATTCTATCTATAAATTAATTTCCTGTACATAAAATGTTGGTGTAGTAATTATAATGAAAATGTGTGTGAGTGACAAATATGCATATGATATCTGTGTGAAAAACTATTGTTTTTCAGCTTATTATCAAGAATATTTTTATTCAATGTTAACAGTGTTAAAACCATGTACAGTGTATAATTCATCTACCTTTCATGGATATAATGTATGCGTTTATAGGACGATTGCAAGAATTATTTAATTGACTGATTATTATAAAAATGGGAAAATATTATATATATTAAATATTATACAGACCCTCTACAATTAGTTCACTTAAGAATAGAAACTGATGCATACCAGATTATTATCTAACTATCGAATTCAATGGCACAATTTGCCTATCTTCTATTCTATTTTAATTTGCATATCTCTACTAGAGTACGATGCTGCCAAATAGCATGTGGAAAAATGGGATATTGATTTATCAATTCATATTCGCCATTAAACTTAAACAGTCAAACTTAGAACAATTCTAGGATTAGATTTTTCTTTCAAAAACAGAAACACATAAAATACTGTTTAAAAACATAACAAAAATTAAATAAGTATGAAATTGTAGAACCTGATTAAAAACCTGTAGGGAAACAAACAACTCAGGAAGACCGTTCCACCCAACCAAACTGCTGAAAATAGTTAAATACTATCTTAGGACCCCCGTGCCTATTCGTTGAACCACCAGGAGGAAGAAGCTTCAGGAATATGGACTTCTTCTTGTTTTAGTAATCTTCTGAATCTTCAATAGGTAACAGTCCAAAAGACTTGCTCTTGCAACTATGTTTCTCTTCAATAATAAGTAAAAATGCAGTTTTCAATCACCACTAATATCCCTTATTCGAATCTCTCTTGAAATCACCTAATTTGTAAGAGGAAAACATTATGCAGAAAACGTTGATTAAGGGATGCCTGCCCAATTCGAATTTGCCTTTATAGGCCTTTTCAGATGTTACTGGGTCATTCAATGAGCTTCCTGCTCACTCCCTCCACTTGGGGGATAATGCCCTATTTAAGGGGAAGTTGTCCCATAACCAATAGTTAGTGGTGTGATGTAACTGGTGCCATGTGTCCCATTCCTTCCAACAACTTCCATTCCTCCCAGTGGGTTAGTGAACACTCATTCAACAATCCTCCTGAGTGTTTGTCTCCTAATTAATTAATTTAAATAATAATATGAAGTAGTTACATTCATCCATGATCAAAACTTATCATAATTACAAAACTTGTAATTAAATTTAACATAAAGTATTTTTGCAAATAAATAATAATGTTCAGAAATTTGGGCAGGTGACATACACCCTCCCTTAAGTCTCAACATCATCCTCGTTGTTGGCTAGTCACTCATTGAGTGTTCCTGGAATAGAGTTGGGTATGCTGCCCGCATACTACTCTCCAACTCCCAGGTTGCCTCTTCTGGGCTAAGGTGCTTCCACTACACCTTCACTTGCCCAATGCTGCGATTCTGGAGAATAGTTTCCCTCCTTCCGAGGATACAATCCGGTTCCACCGAAAATTCTCCATCTTGTCCCACCTGTACATCATTCCAGTTTACAACATGAGTAGTATCATGCACATATTTTTTTAAATACGATATATGAAAAACATTATGTATTTTCAGGTTAGGTGGTAAAGCCAGTTGGTATGCCATTGCTCCGACCTTAGATAATATTTCAAAAGGACCACAATACCTGGGTGCCAACTTGGCATAGCTTCCCAGTTTCAGTAAACTCTTTTTCGGCCTTACCTTGAGAAACACATGTTCACCCACCTGGAACTCTTAATGAGTTCTTTTTTAATCCGCTTGGATTTTCTGCCTATCTTGGGCAGCTTTTAAATGTCCTTGCACCTGTTTTACAATTAGTTCTAATTCCTGCAATAGTTTAGGTCCTAAAACAACTCTATTGACTGGATCATTCCATGAAACAGGTGTATTACATTTCCTACCATAAATAATTTCAAAAGGACTAAGTCTGGCTCAAGCATGATAATGATTATTATAAGCAAATTCTGCTAAGTGCAGATAATCTTCCCACTTACCAGGCTGATCCTTAACATACATTCTTAATAAATCTTCTAATACTTGATTTACCCTTTCTGTTTGTCCATCCGTCTGTGGATGAAATGATGTACCGAAATTTAGAGTTGTATTTAATCCCTTAAACAATGATCTCCAGAAGTTTCCATTAAACTTTGAATCATGATCTGAAATGATTACCTTTAGTATTCCATGCAGTCTAAAAATATGTTTCATAAAAATCTCTGCAATGTCTGGTGCTTTATGTGTGGTCTTCACTGGTATGAAATGTGTTGCTTTGCTAAGTTTTTCCACCACCACCATGATAGAATCATGTTGTTTTTTATTTTTAGGTAATCTAGTAATTAAATCAATGCTGATCACTTCCCATTTCTAGCTTGGTATTGGTAATGGTTGTAACAATCCAGCAGGATGTTGATGTTCAACCTTCACTTTTTGATAGTCCAAGCATTTTGCAATGTATTCTGCTACTTCACCTTTCATTCTGGGCCAATAGTATTCTTTTATGAGCATATTGATGGTCTTTTGATATCCTGGATGACCAGAATAGTGACTTTTATGCATCTCATTTAATATCAGAAATTTTATTTCTGGTATATTTCGTACGTACAATCTGTTTTTATATAGTAATAGACCATTTTCTTAAATTCTGTAATCTGCCAATCAATTTTTAGAACTGTCATTGGCTGTCCTTTCCTTCATTTTTCTGTATTCTTCATCTGTTTCACCTTTTTCCAAAATCCGTTCTTCCAAATCAGTTCAATAATTACTGATTGCTTAAATGAAATTTAGTTTTTCCTTGTAAATCAAGGCATCTGCAACTTTGTTCTCCTTTCCTTTGATATGCGGAATTTCGAAATCATACTCACTTAAGAATGTCAACCATCTGGCTTGTCTAACGTTCAGATTTGTCTGATACAATAAATATTTCAGACCCATGTTATCTGTTAATAGTATAAACTTTCTGCCAATAAGGTGATGACGCCACATTTTTAAGGCATGAATTACTGCTAATAACTCTAAATCATATGTAGAGTAATTCTTTCCATGTACTTTCATCCTTCTAGATTCATATGCTATCGCGTGCGTTTCCTGTGTCAAGACTCCACTGAGTCCATTATTGCATGCGTCTGTACAAACTACAAAATCCTTGTTGGGGTCAGCTATCTTCAAGATAGCTGCTGTCGTCAATAGTTCCTTTAATTTCTTAAAACTCTTAGCACATTTCTGATCCCAAAAAAATTTCTTCCCTTTCTTTTGTAAGGAAGTTATGGGGTTGGCAATTCTTGAGAAATTCTCTATAAACTTTTTGTAATACCCCATAATGCCCATAAATGATCTCACATCCGACACATCTTTTGGAACCGGCCAGTCATTAATGGCCCTTATTTTGTCGGGGTCAACTGAGATTCCCTCCACTGAAATGATGTGTCCTAAATACTGAATTTTGTCTTTGTGAAAGTCACATTTACTAAATTTCGCATATAAATGATGATCTCTTAATACTTGTAAGATAATCCGTAAATGTTCATCATGCTCTTCTTTGCCTTTTGAGTACACTAAAATATCGTCTATAAACACAATAGCAAACTTGTCTAAATACTTATGCAAAATATTATTCATCAAACACATAAATACAGCCGTAGCATTAGTTAAGCCAAATGGCATGACTACGAACTCGTAATGCCCATACCAAGTTCGGAAAGTTGTTTTGAATATATCTTCATCTTTAACCCTTACATGATGATACCCTGGATCTTAGATCGATCTTCGAAAATACTGTTGCTCCTCGCAGCTGATCAAATAGATCATCTATGCGGGGCATCGGGTATCTATTTTTGATCGTCATCTTATTAAGTTGGTGATAATCTATGCACAGTCTTAATGTTCCATCTTTCTTCTTAACGAAGATGACAGGTGCTCCCCAAGGAGACACACTTGGTCTAATATACTTCTTGTCAATAAGTTCCTTCAACTGAGATTTTAATTCGTTTAACTCCAGTATATTCATTCGGTACGGAGCTTTTGAATTTGGTATTGCTCCTAGTATTAGCTCTATAGTAAAATCTAAATCTCTTTTGGGTGGTAATCCTGGAATCTCCTCAGGAAATACATCCTTAAAATCCTTTAGGACAGGTATGTCTTCCAATTTTAGTTTGTCCTCTTTACCCATAATCTCATCATTCATCATGTTTACTGCAAACATTTGGCATCCCTTCCTAACTACCCTCTTAACTTGCATGGCTGAAATTTGTCTTAGGGTTACCTTCCTTGGAATGCCTTTTATTTCTACAGTTTTCCCTTCATCATTTAAGCATGTAAAAAATTTTCCATAACAGTCCAGGATGACATGATGGGCTTCCAACCAGTCCATCCCAACTATAATATCATACGAACCTAAAGGTAAGATATTCAGCTTGATTTGTGTTTGCAAATGATTCATGGATAAAACACAGTTCTCTATAAAATATGAAACTTTCCTCTTTGTTCCAGTTGCTAGTCTAACTAGCCATGATTTACTGAACTTTTCAGTTTTCAGTTTAAGACTTTCCACAACATTGGGTGATATATAACTTAAACTAGCACCTGGGTCAATTAAAACAGCAATAGGATGGTCATGTATCATACCTTCAATCCCTACCATGGATATTTGATGGTCTGCTTGCCTGTTGTCAAGTGTTGTGTTCATTCTTTGCATCTCTCTTGCTACGTCTCCAACGGTAGGTTCAGTCTGAATAGAGTTGATGTCTTTTGTCTTCTGCTTTCATAAGGAACATTCTGATGCATAATGAGGGCCTTGACATTCGAAACATTTAATATGTGTCTTTGGCTCACTAGTATTGACAGTATTAGATGCATTTTTCGGTGCTGTAGAATTCTGCTGCGAATTATTTCTGGAATTATTTCCTTGGAAATTTCGATTCTGAAAATTCTTCCTTTGGAATCCGGAATTACCACTGAATCTAAATTTTTTCTTCTTCTGTTCAAAATTATTGGGCTTATGATTTTTCCAATTAGACATACCCTCTCTCTTCCGATTTGTATCATAACAGAAGACTGCCTTCCTCATAGCCTCCTCTAATGTTTTAGGGCTATCATACTCAACTCTGTCTTTAATGCTGAAAGGTAAACAACTTAAGTACCTTTGAATTTTCGGTTTTTCTTCTATGAAGTAGGGTACATATCTCAGTAAGTTCAAAAACTTATTGTTTAGTTCCTTCATGTGCATACCTCCCAACTTCAAATCGTAAAACTCTTTAGATTTTTCTTCGTAGTACTATTCAGATAGATACTTCTTTTTGAAATATCATTTGAAAGCACTCCAGCTTACATCTTTATCCTTAATGCCCTTTACCCTTTTGACATCCTGCCACCAGATATCTGCTTTTCCGGTTAAGTTATATATGGCCATTTTTGCTTTTAAGAACTCCGAATAGTCGTAGATGTGGAAGTATTTCTTCATCCCTGACAGCCAAGCTTCGACTGTCTCACCTTTCTTAGTTTCTCCATTGAAAGTTGGAGGCCTTATCTTCTTGAATTCTCCAGAAATTTGCTCATATTCTTTTTTATTTTTCTTTCTTGGTTTGGAATCTTCTTCATTGTTGTCACTGATATAATTAAGTTTCTTTTTACGTTCTGTAATAGCATCTCCAGATGAGGTTGAACTATCTTTTACTTTACTGTACTTGTTGTTCTGATTTTCATCAGTGTGAGGCATGTCCTCTACCTTGGAAATATCCTCATCATTTTTCCCTTCTTGTTCTGTTTGGCTATGTTATAGCTTGAAATGACACCTCTCCGTTTGTGACGACACTTGTTTCCCTTGGTCGCATGACGACACTTCTTGAGATCAAGTTCAGTCACACAACAGGACATTTGTGGATGGAGGAGTCATCTGGGACACTAAAAATGGTTGAAATTACCTCATTCTTGACCCATTTAATGTATATGACCCTTAGGAACATTTTTCCAGACCAAACAATCTCCTGAAAATGAGCAGAAAAGTCTGTTTTTGGCCATTTTTTAACATGAGCGCGACTCCACTGTTGAAATAGTAGCGCTCAAACCCTTTTGAGCGCGACTCCATTGTTAAAATAGTAGCGCTCAACTCCATGTGTACGCTACTTTGTCTACTGTAGAGTAGCGTACATCCCTGTTTTGGTCAAAAATCGCGAAATTCGAGTAAGTTAAGTTGGTTGGGAAACCTCTTGAGTGGTTGTAACTTCTTTTCCTCTTCCTCACTGACTATATAAGGAGGGTAGAAGGGCCATGTGAGGGGACCAAGCCCAATTACAAAGTTATGCTGGATGAATGGAGACCTTCATCCCCCTCTCTTGTGCTTAGTTTATGATAAACCCTATTACAGTTGCTTAGAGGCTGGAATCCTTGGAGAACAGAAGCAGGAGACCTTGAATCTAGGTTTCGTGAAGTGCCAAGCTTGAAGGAAGGTATAACTTTATGTACTTGCTTTTATTCATTAATAAAGATCAGACGTTCTTCTCTTTCCAAATATGACCTATTGATGTGTCTTAGATTTGATTACTGTTTGATTATAGTTTGATGTCTCTTTATATTATGGATATCAGTATTATATATGTAGTCAAATGTGTTTGAGAAAGGTATCAAGTTGTTTTGTAGGTTTGGGCATTGTGACACTGGATAAGCATTGAAGAGCGAGGGAGGCAAAGCTAGGATCAACCTTCAGAATAAGGTGCCTACATATCTAAACCCTAATCTCTTCACTTATTTTTTATACTTGCAGAATGCTTGTACGTCTATCTTTATCACCGTAAGTTGGTATTTTCTCCCCTGAACTATAGGTGCATTTTCCCCACAATAGAATGGCGACTCCGCTGGGGAAAGCCTAACTGCTTAGGGGTATCCAACGTCATTTCTTCAGTCTTATTTGATGGTCTTTGTTCATTTTATTGATTAGGATCAGTTAGTAGGCTCTGTTTGACCCTCCTTGGCTTTTACAGACCCTTCCCGGCCCTTACAAACCCTTATGGACCCAAGTGTGGGGTTTTTAACCCAACTTTTTCCAACTTTTTCCACTGGTACGCTACTGTTTGTACAACACCGTAGCGCTTATACGCTACTTCTCGTCTACAAAGTAGTTCCCATACTACTATGGGCACTAGTCTCCTTCATACACAATAGTGCTCAAAATCTGGGTTTAAATTTTTGATTTTTTTGGGTTGTGGACCCATATCTGGGGGTTCTGGCTGCATTTTTGTGGTCCCTGATGACCTTAGGTCTATGTTAAACCCCTGTAAGTGGTCTCCCATCCTTGTACTGATCCTACATTCATGATTTGAACCTCTTTTGACCAATTTAGGCTTGTTTGGAAAGTTTTGGGGCTTGTTGACCCAAGTTGGGGGATTGTGGACCCGTTTAGTGTTTTGTACCCTAATTTGAGTCTGAATGAACCTGCTTGCCCCATTTCCACTAGATTTGAAACCTCTTGAGTCTTCTTGACCCTGTTTATATCTATTTGAGTGAAATTTCTCTTTTAGATTGGTTTTTTATCCTCCCTGATGCTTTTAAGTTTTCTTTTGTAGTGAAAGCTCAAGTGTTTTGGCTATTGTTCAAGACCTTGTTTGCATTGTTCATGTGCAGACCTGACTTTACCAAACCATAATTCTTCGTAGGTCATTTGCTTCGTTTGGGTCTAAAAGTAGTTTTTGTACTCTTTTCCCAATGTTTGGCATGCTTACATCAATAAGAATTTGAAAGTCATATTTGGTAGCTTTTACTGTTTCATAAAGAGAACCTGAAAGTTTCTTTGCTTTGTTTTGATAATAGGTTAGTTTCAGTTTTGTTTCTTACCTTTGAAAGCATAAAGAATTTTGATTCATTTTCTAAATAGAGTACCTTGCAAGTGGCTTAAAAGATTTTAGAGTGCTTTCCATCAAAAAGAACAAGTTTTCTTTTGCATACCTAGTTGCTTGAGTAGCTGCATTCTTGGGTTTTGAGTTTAATTTTGTACATTTAGACTTTATTTTTACCTTTTTTGCATTCGAAAGATTAAAAATTGCATTTGCACATGCATTCTAGATCAGAATTTTAAGACTTGCATTGAAAACAAAAGATTTGTTGGTGGTAAACATTTCATTTTCAGTACTCTATCTCTATTATAACCACTCTCACACACCCACTACCTTTTTTGAGTAAGCAAGTAACCTTTAAAATGAACCCTAATAAAATTTACTAGTAACATTTTCTTTTCTCGGTTACACTACACCAACTAGTCTTGGTTAGGATCTTTGGTTTAAAACACCTTAAACCACCCAAGATCACACATTACGCAAAAATCGTAGTTTGACTATCACAGGTAAACCCACTTCATTCAAAGCTTGCCTGGGATCTATGCAGTAGGTCTTATGAGATCAGATTGTTGGGAATACTCCTCCTACTTTCTGTTTCGAGCATATACCAGGATTGGATCGCGTTTGGGGACTCTTTTGAGTTTCGGGCTCAGTTACCCTACCCACGCCTTCTGATTCGACCAGCGACTATTCCCCCAGGAGTTTTGGGTGTTGTGGTATCCTTAGTATCAGACCATAGGTTCATACACAGGTGACAGCGAAGGGTATATCTGTTGTACCTAGGACAGACGTGGGAGGAAATCTCTTGCAGGTCTTTGGGAGGGCGGTTGGGTGATTCCAGCGCTTGCACCCTTAGTCATTGTATTGTGGACCCCAGGTAACTGTCCTTCATCCTTCGTTGATCTGTTTTGGGCCCTCATCATCCTAGACTCTTCTCCGGAAGGCATCTGTTTGCCTGGTTTGATTTACCTAGGACCTTTTTTAGTGGTGTGCTCTTTGTGCTACTTGTTTTAGTTTTCCTTAGAGAACTTCTTGTTCATTTGAGCAGGAAACTATGTCTAGCGTTCCGGCAAGTGCCAATCAAGGTACCCCTGTTCCAAGGGATCCTTGTGTTGTTCCATTCATTGGAAACATTGGTACTCCCTTAATGGCTACTCTGAATCATCCTCGATTCACTATTGGGCTGTCGGTTTGGTTGTTTTCTACTACGAATGCCTTGCATGCTCCTGACGCTTCTTTTGTGAGCACCTCAAATCAAGAGCATCAAAACCCTGTGCCTCCTTTGCTAGTAACATCTTCTCCTCCTCCTTCTACCTCATGTGGCAAAAGTAGCAATACTAGTAGCCAGCAGTCTAAAAGGAATAGACGGAGGAAGAATAGGAAGAAGATGCCAAAACAAGGGGGCAGCAACTCAGCCTCTGCAAGTCATGCTGGGGGCAAGCACCCTTCCTCTGCAGGTCATGCAGGGGGCACCTACCCAGCCTCTAGAGTTCATGCTGGGAGAAAACTTTTAGTCACTGAAAATCATACTGAAAGTTTGTCTTCAACCACTGTCAGTCATGTTGAGGACACGTCATTGATCACTGCTAGTCATATTAATGACAAGTCACCAGTTCCTGTGAGTCATACTGGAGACACCAGATCAGCCACTGCAAGTCATGCTGAGGGAGTTGACATTATCGACAAACCAAACAAACAGAAGCTTAACTTCCCTTGTAAGTTTTGCGAGGGAGATCACCTTACTTACTTGTGCCCTGTACTTCCAGAAGTGCAAAAAGTGTGGTCCTTAGTTCAAAAGTCTGATGCTTCTGAGCAACCAGCCTCTGTGAGTCATGCTGGGGGCAAGCTGTCAGCCAATGCTAGTCATGCTGAAAGTACTGACATTGTAAAGGAGTCTAAACCTATAGGACAGAAACCAAAGTTCCCTTGTAAACTTTGTAAGAGAGATCACCTTACTCACCGATGCCTTGCCATTCCAGAGGCACGAAGAGTGTGGTCCATGTCTGAAGGAACCTTTATTCCTGATTTGTCTATAGATTCCCTACAGTCAGATCAACCTTTGGTTGATAAAGTGGTTGAACCAATGCAATCTTTGGTCGACCCCACTCTTCCTTCGGAGAGTGAAGTGATCGAATCGATGCAATCTTCGACTGATCCCATCAGTCCTTCAAAGATTGATGCACCTACTACTGAAGTCTTCTGCATTACCAGTTTGGATATTCCTGAAAAAGGGGGCACTTCATCTGTGCCATGTGAACCCCTACCAAGCCCTAGGATTGTTTCCTTTGATTGGAATAGTCTAGCCGAGCCTCGTCTTCCTTCTTCGACACCTTTCCAGATAAAGGTTGATATCGGGAACCATACAGTTGATCGATGCATTGTTGATGAAGGTGCTTCTGTTAGTATCTTATATGCTTATGCTTGGAGAGATTTGGGTTTCCCTAATGTTATTCCAGCTTCTAATTGGTCGTTGACCTTTGATAGAAGACCTAGTGAACCGATCGGATTCCTCCGTCAGGCACCTGTTACTTTGGGTGGAAAAATAGTCTTAGTTGATTTTATGGTTTTAAAGGACACTGTGGATTTTGATATGATTCTCGGGCGTGATTACATTTATGCTATGCATGCTGTGGTGTCTATGCTCTTTCGTGTGATGCATTTCCCTCATAACGAAAGCATCGTCACTATCAACCAGCTTGCATTTGTTGATCCTCCTTATTACCCAATTGTAGACCAGTCAGATCCCTCATCATTAGGCACTACTATGTCACATGGGAATTATGTGGCATATTGTTCCTTGAGTTCAACTGCTACTGAGAAGAAGTCTCTGAGTTCAACTGCTACTAAGAAGAAGTCTCTGAGTTCATGCTTACCTTCTCGGGACTTAGTCCCAGCTTTTGACTAAGTGACACCTCCATCTGAATGTTTAGATATGTGTTCTATCTGGGATGATATACTTCCTTCCAGTGAAGTTTTCCTAGAGTCTATAGTACAGTCTGCCATTCACTTGGATGTTGATCTAGTCGTAGTTATGTCCAGCCCCGGTTTGACCTTAAAGTCTGATCTTCCTACGATTGAGTCTTTGGACTCTACTATAGATCCACAAATCAGTGTTCCTGCTGAGTTTGATTATGCTTCTAGAATTTTCAACTCCCATGATGATGAATTTGTTTTTGCAGATTCCATCATGTCCTTCAACTTTGATCTTCATCCTGAAGTTGATCTTATTGATTGTAAGTCCTCGGGCTTGGGTACCATAGAGTCTTCATTTGAAAACTCTGCCTTGTTTATGCCTTTTGTTGATGATAGTGAAGTTGAAAGTATTTCTACCACAGTGACTTGTATCGGGTCTTTCTTTACATATGTTTTAGATATGATCTTGGTACTGATGTTTCTTGGAGACATGATTCTTAGCTAGATGTATACTTGCTTACTAGTCCTTTTCGACACCTTGTGCAACCATGTCAGGTATATTCGGAACCTTGCATATAGGTTTAGGCTTCCCCATTGTTATGTTGCATTTGAACCCTTTTCCATCCGAATTTTCCATAGGGTCGAACTTGTTGGATATTGGTGTGTTAGCCATCTCTTTATGCATTGTGCACCAGTCCGACAGCAGAGCCTAGCTAACATGGGTCACTCTAGTCAGCACCCTTATGCCATTCTGGTGCCCATGCTGAGTTTTTCTCATTGGCTTGGGAGCCTTTTTAGATTTACCATGACTTTGAGAAGAAGCCTCATATCTTTCTTCCTCATCTATTTCTGGCCATCCCTAATAAGGCTCCCATATTTGTGTTCAAGTTGCATATGCATCCGTTATAATCCCACTTTTGCTAATGAGCCTAAAGCCGGCTTCCACGCTTTTAGCTCGTTATATAAGCCTCCATCTCTGATCTCATTTCCGCTAAGCCCTGTATCAGTTTGCCTTTGCAATTTGACACCTTTTACCTGGAGGAGACACACCCTGAGTGTTTTTATCTTGCTCATGTTCCTTGCATTAGGCATAGCTTTGTTCCATATGCTTGGAGCTAGTTTTGCATGTCCCTGACACTCGTCTCCTCCCATTTCGAGCATTCTTCTACCTTTACTTCGAGCTCATTAAAAACAATAAGTAGGTTTCGAGCATTCTTCTTTTACTTCGAGCTCGTTAAAAATAGTAAGTAGGCTATGAGCATTTCTTTCATCTTCACTTCCAGCTCATTAAAAATAGTAAGGAAGTTGTGAGCATTTTCTGTATCTCCTTTGAGCTCATTAAAAACAGTAAGGAGGTCATGAGTTTACTCTTCCAGACTCGTTAAACCTTTACGAAAAAGATCCTTATGGAGTTCTTTTAACCCCTTTTCAGACTCCTTAAATAGGAAAAGTTTTCCGAGCATAGTTGTCTTTTCGGGCTCGTTAAAATAACTGAACTGACATCAACTTAGGTATAGAATTACCCCTTTTCCGGGCCTTGGTGGATAATTTATGGAAAAGGTATACTCTAGGTATACTTTGGTATGCACTAGAAGAGTTCTTCTTCCATTATTTTACACTTTTTAGGGGAAGGAGACTAACTTTATGAAAAAGTACCTTTGGAGTCGTCTTTGGGGTTTTCAGACTCTCGAAATGTGAAAACACCAAGCGAGCATTCACCTACTCGGGCTCGATGTGAAATCCACGAGATGGTTGATAGAGGATTGTTTAAGTTTTTCAACTCTATAAACAAGAAAACACCGCCGAGCACATACCAATCCGGGCTCGATATAAAATCCACGGATAGGTGTATAGAGGACTGTTTAAGTTTTTCAACTCTATAAGCAAGAAAACACCGCCGAGCACAGACCAATCCGGGCTCGATATAAAATCCACGGACAGGTGTATGGAGTTTTCTTCTAGGTTTTTTAGACTCCTTAAATATGAAAATACCGTCGAGCATGCTTTAGTTCTTTGTCAAGCTCGTTAAAAAATGAAAAAGGAAAAGAATGTTAAAATATCTTTCAATATGATGGCAGCAAGTCAACTATCTCCTTGAACAAAGCACCTGTTTTGAGTCTATCAAACATGTTGGGTTCTAGTGTTGGCCTTAGGATAAACCTGATCTCATATTTCTTACTCCTTCGTTTGGTTAGTCTTACAATCATATGGAGAATCTGTTAATGTCTCCTACATTGTAAACTTGCGTCGTGGTTCCTTTGTGTTCAAAGCTGCCTAAGTCACTCTTGTGTCATGCTCACTGTTCAAGGATACAACCTGTGTCGGCCATTCTGCAGTTGCCTTGACCTCATGTGTCGGCCATTCCTTGGTGTCAGTATGTTTCATCATGTGTTTATTCCTACTCCAAATCAGCTCATACGTGTTGAGTGTCCCTTGTGTTGGATGATGGAGGATGCATTAAGGCCTCCCTTCCAACAGACTTCTTCCCATCGACTTCAAATCATTGTACTCCGGGAATGAACTTTAGAGTTTTGGTTAGTACCTTGGGGATTGCAGTCATTAGTGGCAGTTTCCCTCGCTATTGGATAGATGGGAATACATCAATGTCTCCTATCCGATGGATTCTTCAAGTGTTCGACGGCAAGACCATATATTCGCACTTGCTTGAATGTACTAGGTACCTTGGGTTCCATTTTCATTATTGGTGGACACCCTCGCGTTTGTTAACGGTATACATCAATAACCGGTAATCAAATGATACCTCCCATGTTCGACATCAACTCATTTATTCGCATGGATAGGTTTGTACCTTGGGTCATTTTTGGATGAATACCTTGGGATCCTCGATAGCATCACCTCATTTATGTTATCACCCAAGTTGTGCAAGACCGAGCCACACTCTTTTTGGGCTCTTGATGAGACATAGATCCAGCTTGTTCTCTATGGCTATGTTCTCTAGTTTTGACATAGATCCACCTTGTATTTATGTGGCTATGTTTACACTTATGTTCCTCATGGATCCACACTTGTATTTTAGTGGCCATGATATATGCATCAGTATTTTGGATCATTATTGTATCCTCTTGGAGGTCATGTTCCATCATTTGAACATGGACAGTTACCCCAAGGATAAGTTTGTCTGATATTGCCTTTGCTTTCAGGTACTTCATTTGAGCATATGATTCTTGGTTTCTCCAGTTCCTCCATGATTCAACTCTTTGTTATTTATAATGTATTTTGGCCATTGTTTCCCGCACTCCCTCTGACCTCATACATTAGGGGGCATCTGTTATAGCTTGAAATGACACCTCTCCGTCCGTGACGACACTTGTTTCCCTTGGTCGCATGACGACACTTCTTGAGATCAAGTTCAGTCACACAACAGGATATTTGTGGATGGAGGAGTCATTTGGGACACTAAAAATGGTTGAAATTACCTCATTCTTGACCCATTTGATATATATGACCCTTAGGAACATTTTTCCAGACCAAACGATCTCCTGAAAATTAGCAGAAAAGCATGTTTTTGGCCATTTTTTAACATGAGCGCGACTCCACTGTTGAAATAGTAGCGCTCAAACCCTTCTGAGCGCAAATCCACTGTTTAAATAGTAGTGCTCAACTCTATGTGTACGCTACTTTGTCTACTGTAGAGTAGCATACACCCCTGTTTTGGTAAAAAATCTCGAAATTCGAGTAAGTTAAGTTGGTTGGGAAACCTCTTGAGGGGTTGTAACTTCTTTTCCTCTTCCTCAGTGACTATATAAGGAGGGTAGAAGGGCCATGTGAGAGGACGAAGCCCAATTACAAAGTTATGCTGGAGGAATGGAGACCTTCATCCCCCTCTCTTGTGCTTAGTTTCTGATAAACCCTAGTACAGTTGCTTAGAGGCTAGAATCCTTGGAGAACAGAAGTAGGAGACCTTGAATCTAGGTTTCGTGAACTGCCAAGCTTGAAGGAAGGTATAACTTTATGTACTTGCTTTCATTCATTAATAAAGATCAGACATTCTTATCTTTCCAAATATGACCTATTGATGTGTCTTAGATTTGATTACTATTTGATTATAGTTTGATGTCTCTTTATACTATGGATATCAGTATTATATATGTAGTCAAATGTGTTTGAGAAAGGTATCAAGTTGTTTTACAGGTCTGGGCATTGTTACACTGGATAAGCATTAAAGAGTGAGGGAGGCAAAGCTAGGATCAACCTTTAGAATAAGGTGCCTACATATCTAAACCCTAATATCTTCACTTATTTGTTATACTTGCAGAATGCTTGTAAGTCTATCTTTATCACCGTAAGTTGGTAGTTTCTCCCCTAAACTATAGGTGCATTTTCCCCACAACAGGTTGTGTTCAAACATCACTTGATTCAGTTGTTCTTGTGCTTGCAGAATCCTTTCATTATCTAATTTCACAGATTTGATTTATTCTTTTGAATCTTGAAAGGCATGTAACAGTTCCATCGAACTGTTATTTATTTCCCCGTGACCTTCCTCCACATAATGCTGTCCCGAACTATGACTGTTTGGCTAAAATCTGTCACTTAAATGTTCAGCTGAGTTCTCCATACCTATAACTGAAAAGGATTTCTGAAGAGAACATAATAATAAAATTTTTAAGTTAGTACAATTTTTTTCTACTATATATAAAAATTTCTACTGCATATTTGGACATAAATCAGGCGTAGAGTTTGAATCTGTGCTCTGATACCACATGTAACATCCCATATTTTCGTAAAAAATTAAAAATTTTATTAATGACGATATTAGCTTAATTTATGATAATTTATAATTGCGGAAGATAACAATTGCAGAATGTAACAATGTTAACTAAGAGCTATTTGTACTAAACACCAATATATTTCTGAAGAAAACTAATGCAACAGTGACAAATTTATTACATTCGTAACCCCTGTCATTAAGATAGTCAAATGCATCGTTAGATTAGACTTTTAATGCAACACTTTTTAAAGCAATGAAATGTATGAAATATGTAATAATGAAATGCCAGGTTAGAAGTGTGATGTGGTACTATTTCTTTGAGATGATACCGATAGTTTGCTTCTTTGTTGCTCAAGGGAGTCCTAGGAGGGACCCCGAAGCTTACTTAGCTATAATGCTATAACATTGGACCTGTTCTATGTGCGGATAACAGGGAAGAAGTTTCATGATTGCAAATAAATTCCAATTAGCGTGAGTTCAACTTCATCGTATGAAAACATAATAGAATCAATATAGACTTTTGCAAATGTAAAAGCATACAGGTACGGTTCACGTGTTTACTCTTCAACTTTCCAATATTTTCCTTGTATCAACTTAATAAACATCGTCACTATAGTCGTCATTATACTAGCTGATTCTGTTGTCGTCATTGTGCTAGCTGGTTTTGTCGTCGTCATTGTGCTAGCTGGTTCTGTTGTCATCATTGTGCTAGCTGGTTCTGTTGTCATCATTGTGCTAGCTGGTTTTGTCGTCGTCACTGTACTAGCTGCTTTATTGTCTTCATTTAATAGTAGTACTAGGATAGTACAGTACCAAAAGTGGATAGAAATCCGAAGAACTTATTGTTCCAAAATGCCAAACTATATGTGATAGCATAATTGTATGTGTGTTTTATACAACACTTTTAATTAACTTTAAAATCCTATTGTTCACCATTCCTATTCTCTACTATAATTATTTTGGTCTTAATAATAAAAAAATAGTCCTTCCCAAAGACTAGGCATTTGTAACAATTGAATAATAAACATTTACACATGTAGATTAACTATTATTCCATATTATGGTCTATTCAAGTCCTATGTACATAGTGGTGTGACTATGTCGATTTTTGGTTTATTATCCACATTATAGATTCATATCAAAACTCATTGTATTAAGATGCAAACAATAGATTATCACTTAAACTATATAATTAGTTTGTACTTGTTATCAAATGTATTATGTCGAAACTATAATAATATATTGCAATGATATAATGAAATCCTTACATAGAATTTATAATACTGTGGCGAATTAATGCAGGGTTTTGAAGTCACGTCAAGGATGCTGACAGGCATTTAAAACGAAACTTGATAGGTTGTTGGTTCATTTAATGGCGTCAGTCTCGAGCTGTGGTAGAGATCATGTATTGATCCTGTATTAAAGGCTTAGTGTCATGTCTCTGCCGAGTTGGATGTCCACTGTTCCAGGTAGACATGATTGTCTCCAAACTCGTCAATGTGTAGGATTAATACACTACGCGTTAGTTGTGCATGCTACATTGTGTGCCATGGTGGCGTTGTCAACCTGTAAGGTAGGTTTGGTATTTATTGCGAACGTTGTTTGTACCAAAGATTAGTTTGCTGGCAATGTGGAGATCGTTGATGGTGATGAACTTAAACCGTCCGATGAAACCCTAATATCTATCATGGAAAAAGAGTTAAGACTTGAAGAAAATGATTCATTGTGCTATTGTTTCGGCTAGGGTGGCCGACAGGATGCCAAATTCTGGGTAGGAAGTTGCAAGGTTTTTGAACCCAAGACCTTCTCCTTAAGTTGACATTGCAGGTTTTCTTACTATGATGATGAAGTGGTTTTGAAAAGATAGATTCTTTGGTTTGAAGGTTATAGTTTTATACTTTAATATCTCTGAGACAAGCAAGAGGGAAAAAGAGGGAAAATACAAAGTTTAGGCGAGGATAGTGGCTCCTTGGTGTCATTTCGTGACAATGTTCTCGTCAAGATATGGAGGTAAGCTTTTCATTTAGGAAAGCTATTTGCATTTCAAAAATCGGTTTATAAAAATATCAGATGTCTAACTCTGGTTTAATGTCAGTTGCAGGGTGTAAACAGAACGTCTGGCTAGGGTATGGCGAAAGGAAAACTTCGCACTCTTACACCGGTAAGCTTCGGGTCTTCCATACCCTCGTAGTGCCCTTCGTCTGTGGCATGGCTCTGTCATTGAAGGTGGTTTGGGAAAAATTCGAAACACGATTGTTAACAGTGATACTTTGGTGTTATATTTTGCAAACTTGTTGTTTGTCGACTGGAGATTTAGCTCGTCGATTTGAATATTCAGGCTCTTCTGCCTATTGGAAAATTTGGGATAAACCCTATGCAACTTCGTTTCTTTGTTAAAAACATATTATGAACATTGCTCGAGCTTCGTCTTTGTTTTAGAAGTTATGTTGTGCTAATGTTGAGGTTTTTATGAGATTCGACTTGTTTTTCGAAATGTTTACGACTGTAAGATAGAGAGCCGAGGGATCAATCTGCGTGTAAGAATAATACTCCTTTTTGTAATACAGTGTATGTTTATAATTTTGTATAGATATCTAGTTTATTAGCCTAGAAACTGTAAGTTGATGTTGTAAATCGTATTCATGCTAAAGGTTACTACAATTTTTATCGAGCTAGTTTAGGGTTTGGATAATTCATTAATGATAAGGGTTCTGTGTAAATAAATGTCAACGTTAAGATGAGAAAGATATGTTGAACCCTTCGTATAAGTTTGTGTGTCTTGTTTTAAAACTGTAGATTGATAAAGTATATTCTTATTCGTTGATGTTTGAATAATATAGTAGAAGGTTGAACCGATAACTCTGTAACATTTTGCAAGGAAAACGAATAGGGTTAAACCCTAATTCGTGTTTTGTTGAAATAATAATCTGATCAATTGTTTAAGATGCTAGATTGGCTTCGATCTCAGGTTTGAAAAGAGTGTAAAGCTTTTGTTATGAAACAATATGAATCTAGCTAGGGTTTTCCTTTTGATACAAAACTCAGAGCTACAATAATCACAACCAATGTTAGCAAATCCAATGAAACAATAAATATATGGTAATAATAATTGTGTTTAGTAAATTCTTATCATTTGTACATTTCTAAATAATACAACAGTACTATAGAAAATGAAAGAAATATGAATACATAGTGCAGAAATTCATGAAGACTGTGTAAACTATAATTCTATCTATAAATTAATTTCCTTTACATAAAATGTTGGTGTACTAATTATAATGAAAATGTGCGTGAGTGAAAAATATGCATATGATATCTGTGTGAAAAACTATTGTTTTCCAGCTTATTATCAAGAATATTTTTATTCAATGTTAACAGTCTTAAAACCATGTACAATGTATAATTCATCTACCTTTCATGGATATAATGCATGCGTTTGTAGGATGATTGCAAGAATTATTTAATAGACTGATTATTATAAAAATGGGAAAATATTATATATATTAAATATTATACAGACCCTCTACAATTAGTTAACTTAAGAACAGAAACTGATGCATACCAGATTATTATCTAACTATCGAATTCAATGGCACAATTTGCCTATCTTCTATTCTATTTTAATTTACATATCTCTACTAGAGTACGATGCTGCCAAATAGCATGTGGAAAAATGGGGATATTGATTTATCAATTCATCTTCACCATTAAACTTAAACATTCAGACTTAGAACAATTCTAGGATTAGATTTTTCTTTCAAAAATAGAAACACAGAAAATACTGTTTAAAAACATAACAGAAATTAAATAAGTAGGAAATTGTAGAACCTGATTAAAAACTTGCAGGGCAACAAACAACTAAGGAAGATCGTTCCACCCAACCAAACTCCTAAAAACAGTCAAATATTGTCTTAGGACCCCGGAGCCTGTTCGCTGAACCACCAGGTGGAAGAAGCTTCATGAATATAGACTTCTTCTTGTTGTAGTAATCTTCTGAATCTTCAATAGGTAACAGTCCAAAAGACTTGCTCCTGCAACTCTGTTTCTCTTCAATAATAAGTAAAAACTCAGTTTTCAATCACCACTAATCTCCCTTATTTGATTCTCTCTTGAAATCACCTGCTTTGCAAGAGGAAAAAATTTTGCAGAAAATGTTGATTAAGGGCTACCTTCCCAATTCCAATTTTCCTTTATAGACTACCTAGGCCTTATCAGATGTTACTATGTCATTAAATGAGCTGCCTGCTCACTCCCTCCACCTAGGGGATAATTCCCTATTTAAGGGGAAGTTGTCCCATAACCAACAGTTAGTGGTGTGATGTAATTGGTGCCATATGTCCCATTCCTTCCAACAACTTCCATTTCTCCTAGTGGGTCAGTGAACACTCATTCAATAGTCATCCTGAGTGTTTGTCTCCTAATTAATTTATTTAAATAATAATATTTAGTAATTACATTCATCCATGATCAAAACTGATCATAATTACAAAACTTGTAATTAAATTTAACATAAAGTATGTTTGCAAATAAATAATAATATTCAGAAATTTGGGTAGGTGACAATGATCAACCCTTTTCCCAGTAACTCTTGGACTTGTCGATTGAGTTCCTCACTCTCTATCAGAGTCATTTTATGTGGTGCCTTGTTTGGAAAACTCGACCTTGGAAACAAGTCAATCTAATGGGATATGGTTCTTGTCGATGGCAATTTCGTCGGTGTCTCTTCGACCAAGATGATGTTGAACTCATCCAACATTTTTTTGACTTCGACTGGAATTTTCTTTGTCCTCGACCGTTCGACACTTGGTCCCTTCAGAATGATGGCGAAACATCCTGATTGTTTCTCTTCCTCTTCCAGGATTTTTTTTTCTAAGCACATCAACACTCTCTTCTCCCAATAGTTTCTCTCGCCCTCCTTGCAGTCGACATTGTCCTCCTTCTTTAGCTTCAACATTCTCTGTGTGCCATTTTTCCACACTGTGATTGTGTTGGTTCGACCATCATAGATCACCTTCTGATCATATTGCCATTGTCTTCCTAATGACAAGTGGCAAGAATCCATTGGGATTACGTCGCACAGTACACTGTCTTCAAGTTTCTCAACCATAAAGTTGATCATGCACTATCTGGTTACCTTGACATGATTCCCTTTCTGTAACCAGGATATCTTGTATGGATGTGGGTGCTGTTGACACTCCAAACCCAAGTTGTCGATGACCTCCGTAGACACTAATTTTTTTGTACTGCCACCATCGACAATGGTCTTTCATTATCTGTCGGCGATCAACACTTTAGTTCAGAAAATAGCCTTTCGCTACTCCGGCTCCTTCTCTTCTCGATGGTCATTCTAGACTAACGTCTTCCTGGTCCTTAAGTTTTGAATTTTTCCTCTGTCATCTTCACCACTATCGGATGTCAAAATCGTCTTCTCATCACCCTTCTCATCTTGTCGATGTATGGGTTTCGAATCCTCTTCCATGTATAAATTCTATAGGAATTCATAAGCTTTGTGTCCCATTCCTCAACACTTATAACAAAATATAGCCAGTATGTCAACACCTCATCTCTCCGCTGGACCACTTCGACCAAATGCACCTCAACCGCGAGTCTGTCTACCATACCCACGGTTTGTTTGTGCATTTTCTCTGGTCCTTGTCCCTTTTGTGCATCAGTTATCTTAGAGGACTTCTCTCCTGGTCCCACTACTTTTCCCTTTTGTTGGAGCAGTATTCGCACCTCGACCAATCATATTTGCTTTGGTCAATGTTCTTCTTCTCGACAACTTTTCCTCCGCCCTTAGCGCTAGCTAGTAGGATTCACCAACCATCCTGAACTTCGACAGGCTCAACTCGTCTTGTATGGCATACTTCAAACCATTTACATATCTTGCGACCTCTTCTTCATCTTCATCAGTTTGAATGGATCTAATCGACAATATGTAGAACTCTTCCATGTATTATTTCACGGTCATCTCTTTCTGTCGAAATTTATGCAACTTCTTGAACAAGGAAATCACATAGTCATTTGGAAAGAACTTCCCCTTCATATTGAAAACCATTATGTCCCAAGACTTAATCTTCTCCTTTCCTTTCTTGACTATGTCATCCTGTACATTATCCCACCACAACGAGCCATGACCCTTTGACTTCAGACAGGCAGTTTTCACCCTCTTGGGATCCTATAGCTTCTCTATGTCAAAGTATTTCTCCATCTCTCTAATCCATTCTATCAAGTCTTCTTGATCCATACTTCCTGAGTAGGTAGGTACATCCATTTTTTCCTTACCCCTCATTTCTACCAATATCTTGATGAATCTATCTTTTGGTTCTTCTTCTACTGCTTCCCGAGCATCCACTTCCTCAACTTCTTCGTCACTATGGTCAATTGCGTCGGGAACACATCCACGCCTCTGTGCGTCTTTGATTGTTGTGACCTCATTGGTCAAACTTCTCATTATTCCCATGCACTTGTTGAACATTTCACGATATACTATAACGCCTACCACTCCTTCTTTCTCTCTTCGTCCTACACCATGGACATTTACACCTCTTTGTGCCATTGTTGAGCTTGTGCTTACTCTTTCAACCACAACTGAAAATCTCCACTCATCCAATCACAACCAGAATTTTACCACACGTGCATAGCTCTACCCAACCGCAACTAGAGTTGTTTAATCACACACAAGATCTTCCCGCTCTGATACCAACTAACGCAAGGCAGTTCAGTGAAACCTTTATTGCTTATCAGAATCACACAGCTTACACACACATATGCTCACAAAACACAAGATGTGAATTGGAAATGCCAAGAAGTTGGCTTCTATTACTTGTATCATTCACAAAATTACATGCAAACTAATAATCAAGTCGGCCTTGTTAGTTTTTCAGAATTTACTTCAATCTGATCTAGGATCTTAATTGAGAGAACAACATGTACAACATATCTATAGCATATCAATCCTGGACATAATAATGCAAGCACACAATAGACACAGAGTTTACTTGGGGAAAACCATAAAGGTAAAAAACCCCAATAACTTCCTCAGAGATAGATAGAGCAATGATACAACCCAAGCATAAGAGATAAACATCTCCTAGCAGCAGCTTCTCCTCCTCCACAAGTGTGCCACTCTCCAAAGAGTGTGTGAGAGAATAGAATGATGAAATAGAGTGCCTCCCGCACTCTATTTATACTTGACTTGACTTGCCTAATAACCTTTACTAGGTCGGCCTCAACTTAACCACATAACACAATGTTGACTGGGCCAACACCCAATAGGGTGGTCTAATAACCCTTTGACCCACATGGCTGACCCCCAATAGGGTGGTCTAATAACCCTTCGACACACATGACTTATGCAAGGCCAACCCCAACAAGGTGGTCTAATAACCCATTAAGTATAAGTTATGACACTTCCATATAGAGGAATAATAACATCTCTATAAGAATACAAACAATTCCGTATAGAGGAATAATACATCTCTATAGGAGTACAATAAATATATATATGAAATACATTCTGAAGTTACATATACATCAACACTCCCTCTTAACTAGGAAGGTATTTCTCGACACAGATCATCTAGCATAAGTCTTCTTCTCTGGATAATCGTCATCGAGTCATCGTCATCGTCACTGCTGCTGCTATCTCAATCAATCTCTGAATATACTCATCATAGGAAGTTCTATAGAGCCAGTCCTTTTTCATACCGGATGTAGGCCCACCACCTGCAGGTCTTCATCATCACTGGCCATACAATGGACTCCTCGGTACTTATTACGTGCATCACAAAACCTGGCGGTAGCATCCCAGGTTGTTATGGGCACACAACACTACCTGTCAGATCTCCCAGGAGGACATTACATGTGACCCATCACAAAACCTGGTTGAAGCATCCCAGGTTGTTATGAGCACATAGCTCTACCTGTCGGATCTCCCAGGAGCACGATACATGTGGGCCACCAAAAAACCTGGCTAAAGCATCCCAGGCTATTACGAGCACACAGCTCTACCTATCGGATCTCCCAGGAGCATATTACATGTGGTCATGGAAATGCCTCGAAAGATCATTTGAGGCCTTTTTCATCCTATCCAGATCTCTCATGTCCACTTACATGCCATAGGACAATACCTCGAAAGAGCATCTGAGGCCTTTTTCATCCTGTCGAGATCTCCTAGGTCTACTTACATGCTCATCTGCAGAACCTGTCCACAGCCACAGAGTATCAACCTGATACTCTCCATACATCATCCTGATGTACACATGATCATCCTGATCATCATCACTGCATCGTCCTGATGCATGTCATCTGGAGAAGCTCATCATCCACAATCATCCTGATCATACAATGCATCTACCTGATGCATACCAAGTATCTACCTGATACATATCACCATACACAATGTATCCACCTGATGAATACATAGATACATGATCCACACAGTGTATCTACCTGATACATATCAACATACATGATCTACCTGATCATACAACGTATCCACCTGATACATATACAGATACATGGTCCAAGCATCTAACATGATGCATACATACATAAATGATCCAACTGATCATATCCAACATCCAACATGATGCATACATACATAAATGATCCAACTGATCATATCCAGCATCCAACATGATGCGTACATACATAAATGATCCAACTGATCATATCTAGCATCCAACATGATGCGTACATACATAAATGATCCAACTGATCATGTCCAACATCCAACATGATGCATACACATACATACAAATGTAAATGATCCAACTAATCATACAGAGTAGAAACTATAACATCATCCTGATGCTCATCAGCCAGCGCTTACATCCATATCCATGTGAAGGATCCTCCTTCCACCATGCTTGGAATGGCTTCAGCAAATGTCTCCATCACTTCTTCCTTGAAGTGTCATCGATCTAAAGAACACCAAGCCTCTCTCTGAAGTACTCAAACTTCACTCTGGCTAGTGGCTTCGTCAATAAATCTGCAATCTGCTCATCCATCGCAACATACAAGAGCTTCACTGCTCCTCTCTGCACCATATCCATGATATAGTGATATTTGATCTCTATGTGTTTCGACCTATCGTGGAACACTGGTTTCTCAAATAGATTCACACAACTTTGGTTGTCACAAAATATACCAGTAGCCTCCAGCGGTAGATCAAATAAATCAGAAAGTAGCTTCTGAATCCATACTGCCTCACAACTAGCCGAACAGGCTGCAACATACTCTTCCTTGGTTGTACTAAGTGCTACGCAGGACTGATTCCTACTAAACCAAGAGATCACATCTGATCCCATACTAAAACAGCACCCAGAAGTTCTCTTCCTATCTGCAGCACTACCTGGCCAATCTGAATCAACATAACCATGTAGGTTAAACTTTTGATTCGCATCATACTTGAGCCCATAATCAACAGTACCCTTCAGGTACCTCAGAATATGCTTTACAGCAACCAGGTGAACACTCCTTGGATCCGTCAGGAACTGGCTCAATGTGTTCATCACAAAGCAAAAATCTGGTCTCATGTTCGTCAGGTACATCAAGGACCCAATCATCTGGTGATACATAGTGACATCAACCGACTCAGATGAAGTATCACACAGAAGCTTAAGGTTTGATGCCATAGGTGTGGCCATGGCCTTGTAGTCCATCATCACGAACCTCGTCAGGATCTCTACAGCATACTTCCCTTGTCCAAGGAAGATTCCATCTGCATTCTACCACACCTCCATACCTAGAAAATAGTGCATCATCCCCAAGTCCTTCAACTCGAACTTGGCAGCAAGCTTCATCTTTGTCTTGGCAATCAATCTATCTTCACCTGTTACAAACAGGTAATCCACATACAATAGTAGTATCACTGGATTGCCTTCCTCAACCTTGTAGTAAAGCTTGGAATCCGCTTTACTCATGGTAAAGCCCAAACTGGATAGAAATCTATCTATCCTACCATACCAAGTTCTGCACATATATGACTTCCTATCATGTGTCTCAAAACCAAGTTGCTGCTCCACATACACTTCCTCTTCGACTACACCATTCAAGAAAGTTGTCTTGACATCCATTTGGTGTATCTTCCATTTCATCACTGTAGCCAGAGCAAGTACTGATCAAATGGAAGTGTGCCTGGATATAGGTGTAGAAGTCTCTTCATACTCAATCCCTCCTTCTGGGAGAAGCCACGAGCTACAAACCTCACTTTGTATTTCTCCATGCTACCATCTGCAGCATGCTTGATCTTATAAATCCATTTGGAAGTCACAGCAGACTTCCCTTCAGGTCTTAGGACTGCATCCCAAACATCATTCTTCATGATCGACGGATCATGGCATTCTTCCATTACTTCATCCCAGATCCTGGGAACTTCAATATCTTCAATATCTTCAATACATATCTTTGTTGTTGGAACAAATGCTGTAGTCTTTCTTTTGTAAGTGAAGGTATACAATCTTTCCTACATGATGTCTAACATACCCACATGATGTCTTCTTGTTCTTCAATGACTTGTGCTAGTAACCTTCATATCTCATAAGTTAACCATTATAGAATCAAGTTATACATACCTCATAAGTAGATATTCTATGTGATCCATGATAATGGATGAATCTTTGTCTTCATGTCACCATGATCATATGTTCTTGAACTAGAACATGATTTGTCTTTCTTGGTGTACCTTTCATGTTAGTAGGCAACATAAACCTCATACAACACCATAATGCATTAGTACAATCATAAGTGCCAACACCCTAATCAATGAATATCTTCTATCATGCATTCATAATTTTATTAAGGTGATACGATAAGTCTAAATTTAATCAAGATTGTACTAACCGTAATAATATGAAGACAAACATACCATAAACTTAATCATGAACAAATCTCAAAACATACCAGGATAATTCATACCTGACGAGATTGCTTGTAATCTTCTTATGTAAGGCCTTAGTCTCATCTCCCTCTGAAACAGGAACTTCTTCACTTATACAGGTGACCAATCCATTCTCTTCTAATATTAAACCAAATCCACTTGATTTGCAGGAACTGGATCTGGAGCTGGATTAGGGTTTGTCAGAGAAACCCTAAAAATTCAAACTTTGAATTTCAAAGTTTTGAAAGAATAGAAATATGTGCTTTGATGAGATGATCATCATGGTATACTCAGAATTTGAAAACTGCAAAGTTTCACCCCTCAAATTTGCCTTTGAAAGTTTTGGATTCACTAGACATGACCCCAAACTAGGGTTTGATAAAGCCCACCCTTCTTCCCAATCAAAAGGTTTGATCCAAGGCTCTGAGATTCTATTTTTATGACGAGTTTCCAATTGGGGTAACAGATTTCAAAAATTTCCATTTTTGCAGAAGCCCTAATTTTCCACTTTTACGATCAAGGTCCCGAACTAGGGTCTGATCAAGCCCAGTCTTCTGCCCAACCACAAATTCTGATATTTGTCTCTAAATTTCTATTTTGATGAGTATCATTCATCCGTGGTCTCCGCTTAAAAAAATTCCATCTTTCTTTGAAACCCTAAATTCCTGAAGCCATGAATGAAGGTGCTGAAAAATAATTATGTTTTGACAAAAATATCTACCTGATTGTTTCTGGTGTAACACCGCACTTTCCAATGCACGGGGTCTAAAACTTCTACCTATGGTATCCTAACCTGTCCTCTTTCCAACCCCACAGGTCTGAACTCAATTGGATTCTCTAAGAGAGAGTTATGCCAAGTGTCACAACGTGACCTGTTTATGGAATAAAACAGGAGAGCAAACTTGTACGGTGTGCCACATGTCACTGGTTAAGTTTCAGCCTCTAAAAACATAACCTGAGAAAGTACAGTCCATGCACTACCTGTCACTATTTACGAAATTTCATTTGGAACTTCCTAGCCCAATTTATGACCTTTTTTCCCAAGTAACCTGTTTATGACTCAAATCTGGAAGAGGCAGAAACCCTAGATTGTATAGACCATAAAACACAAAGTACAACGAATTAGAAGTTTTGCTTTGGACACAAGGTACATGGAGATCTGATTTTCTACTGTTAAAAGTTTCAGATCCAAAAACTTCGCCAAAATGGATTTATAGCGAAAGTGCTACGATGACTGGTTTTTGCTATATCAAGCCCTAGCATCGCAAGTGCAACAAGTGTCATACATGCCATACCATGCATTCTTTCAGGCTAGCTCCGATACCATGTTAATTTTTCAAAATTTACTTCAATGTGATCTAGGATCTTAACTGAGAGAACAACATGTACGGCATATCAATCATGGACATAATAATGCAAGCATACAAGAGACACAGAGTTTACTTGGGGAAAACCATAAAGGTGAAAAACCCCAATAACTTCCTCAGAGATAGATAGAGCAATGATACAACCCAAGCATAAGAGATAGACATCTCCTAGCAGCAGCTTCTCCTCCTCCACAAGTGCACCACTCTCCAAAGAGTGTGTGAGAGAATAGAATGATGAAATAGAGTGCCTCTCGCACTCTATTTATACTTGACTTGACTTGCCTAATAACCTTTACTAGGTCGGCCTCAACTTAACCACATAACACAATGCTGATTGGACCGACACCCAATAGGGTGGTCCAATAACCCTTTGACCCACATGACTGACCCCCAATAGGGTGGTCTAATAACCCTTTGACCCACATGACTTATATAGGGCCGACCCCAACAAGGTGGTCTAATAACCCATCAAGTATAAGTTACGACACTTCCGTATAGAGGAATAATAACAGCTCTATAGGAATACAAACACTTCTGTATAGAGGAATAATACATCTCTATAGGAGCACAATAAATATATATATGAAATACATTCCAAAGTTACATATACATCAACAGGAATTAGCCTGTTACTATCAATACACAAAAGTAATCACGTGACTCAGCTCTATGTCACTTCTCTACTCCGTTCTTTTGCTTCTTTCTGTGCTCTGTCAATGTGATCCCTTCTTATGAGCCTTCACACTGATTTTCTACTCTGCTCTATTGTTGTCCCCAAGGTCGACCATTTTTGGCTTCCCCAATGCATCCTTACTATGTTCGTTGTACCATCATTGATCCTATAGATCCTATAGTTGTCAGTGTCCTCTGTATGTGCTTGCACAACCTACTCCTATGGTGACACTTGGTCTGGTACCAACCACCTTCTTAACTGTCACTAACCTCCTCAACTACCCATAATAGCTGTAGGTATGTTGCCTCATCTTTTTCACTTATCGACCTCTGTGCCTCTCGACTTCGCTACAGTTATCGGTCTTGTCTCTATCTAGTTCCGTTTGGTCCGCACTTCGACACATCAACCATTATTTACTTCATCGGTCATTGAATTAACCTTGTCAATTTCACTTAGTCTCCACAACTTCCATCCTCCCCATCCTCCTCACTTGGCCTTTTTCATTTTCATTGATGTCGTTATTCTTCCTTTCGTTGACTTTTACTTCTGTCAACCATACTTCGACAGCTTCATGCTCGACTGCATGGCCTCGACTGCCAGTCTTCTCGCACGAGCGGTCATTGGAAATCCCCCTGGTTGTCCTTCTTTTGTTGATCAACTTCGACTATAATTCCTAGGCCCCGATGCCCCTGCATCACTCAACATCATGGTTGGAGACAAAATCATACTCCTTTCAGGTATACACAAGCGTTTGTTAGTTCTCCTTCTTTGAACTCATTGAAGAAGAGGCATATTCGACAACATCTTTTCAAGCTACTAACTCCAAAGATTGTTTGTAGTTGTCTTGATGATTGGTCATGGAAACATCTGAGCAACTCTTTGAGAACTTCTTGCAGATGTGTTTCATCCACAATACACAACTATTGTTCTAATATGCTCTTAAATTGACTGATGAATTCGTATTTCTATCTACCACATGGTGTATCTCACCTCTATTCTCTTGGAGGGGTTTTTCCTATTGGGTTTTCCCTTTTCCTATTTTGCAGAGGTAAAAGGTTTTGTACTTGGGTACCTAATAGGGATACATAATTGTCAGAACCCAATTTTGGTACATCATACTCACCTAAGTAATGCTTAAGGGGGGGATATTGGTGTACATGCAGATTGGATTTATCTTAGTTTACTTTATTTAAATTAGCTTTAGTGCTTGCATTAAGTTAACCCTAATTTAGCTGCTTTGTTCCTTGATTTATGGTGAGATTTGAGTGCATGCCTTGCATGGCTTTGTTTCCCAGAATATCACTCTAGCAAGCTATATGTATTAACTCGTTGATCATTATTCAATGAACAAGAGCATTCGAGCAATATGATTCTATGAGAAATTAGTGAGTAAGGATCCATTACAACAATCTTTGTTTTCTAAATTAATATTTTTTTTGCCTCTTCTTTAGATTCTAGATCTTCACCTCTATAGAAAAACCTATCAAAAAGGGCATGATGAATTTGAGAAAGTGGGAGGTGTTTCCTCCTCTTCCTTTTCACAACACAATATTGGTTATTATAATAGTAGTGACTATCCCTTGGTTGTAGTACCTCAACTCAAAGTGAAGAAGGATTGGAATGCTACGAGTTAAGGATCTCCATTAAATAGCCATCCCAACCAAATAAGTTAAGCAAGATAACCTTCACTTGGTAAATGAGTCATTGAGTTAATCTTGGTTTAGGTCAAAGAAGGGAATTTTTTGGCCCATGGTTTTGGTAGCCCATGATATTGTGCCCTTAGGAATGCATGTAATGAAACTTATAAGAAGGCTTTGCATACTCCATTGTAATGTGGCCAAGAAGTAAGTAGGTGAGTTCACTTGGCCAAGATTGACCGGGTTTGACCAAGGGTAATGAATATCTTCATTGGATATTGCTATGATTATGTGCATATTTATTATTATTAATGCTCTCAAAATCTAAACAATGGGATGGCGCTTCCTAGGAGTTTCATGGTCGTTGTGCATACAAGGCTTCGCTCAAAGCCCTCAGGGATTTCGTATTGGGTGCCCATAAATTTAGTGTCGAGATGTCTTTGCAGGATGGCACAGTGGATTCTATTTACATGGGATCATCTCAAATGTTGGAGGTAGCCATTATTGAAGATTAGAATATGGCTAGGTAGAACAAGGATATTTACATGGCATCATCTAAATAATTGTTGAAGAGCTTGATGCCCATTGAGACCTTTACCTTTTTCTTGTTTTTGCCACGCTCTGATCAAGGGGTTTTGATTTCTATCTCTGCGTTTATGGTTAGACAGTTGAGTCCCACTGTAGCCATGCATTTTGAGTTCGATTGTTGTGAGTGCAAACGGTTGTTCTTAATATATTGGTGTTTCTCAACCTCTCAACAATTTCTTGCTAATGAGTAATGCAAAGATCCACTAGAATCTACAATATAAGATATAATTTCGTTTAGAAACCATTTATAGAAATTTTGAATTTAAAACATCGATATTGATATGAAAATGCATTGCCATCAATAAAATGTTCAGGTTCGACTTATACTCAATTCATAAAGTACTTCAATGAATAATCTAGATATCCTATGATAGAGTTATCATGTGGTTCATATTTTTTTCCCTTATACTGGACATTCATAAATTCATAAAATACTTCAATGCAAAATCTAGATATTCTGATGAAAGAGTTATCATGTGGTTCATATTTTTTTCCCTTAAATTGCTGATTATGATATTTTCTCTTCTTCCAAGCCCCCACCTTAACAACATAATCTCTTTCTATTACATTTTTACAACAATTGAGTAAAATGCAGTGTATGTGTCAGTTATTGGCCCTAGCACAACCAATATGGGTACCCTTTTCCTCTATCACAACTGGGCTTATTTTCCCTATCACGAATGAACAACGGATAATATTGTGGATGATAAGTACAATTAGAAAGAGCAGTGGTTTAATCAGTAGCAACCATTGGACCATGCCCATCCGTTGTTGATTAAGGATGAAATAATAGTTTGGCTAAAATGGGTTTGTGGGAGAATCGGTTTGGGTGGGTGGAATATAAAGAAATTTCCACTCCAAACCAACAGTAAGAAGCTGTCATTCAAAGTGAAAAGATCTTTCCAAACCTCTAGGTAAAGAGGATCTTGATTCTCCTCCTACCCGGTTCCATTCTAAATCAAGTTTTCCAATGCAGTTATGGACATACGCATCATATGTACATATTTCTTATCGTAGTAGCATAATTCGAGTACGAATACAGATATGAATACATTTCAGGACTAAAAAAATACGTAACGTAAAAATCCAATACGGATAAAATACGGAAGTAGCCTTCTTATATGAATAATAATTTTATTGAAATATGCATATATATATCATAAATGTACATTTCAAATCATTGGATTATTTCTAGACATGTTATTTACAATCAAAATTACAATTTAAAAAAATAAATATAAAATCTCAATGTAGTGGGAATAGAGAGTGTGAGAGATAACAACTAGTTAGTAATAATTATTTTTATAAGAAAGTATGAAATTGGATGTTATTTACATTTTATAGTGATTAAATAATTAAAATGTGGTATTCCAAAATTAGTTTTTCAAAATTCAATTTTTCAATGTATTCGTATTTTACCTAGACTGAATATTCGACGAATTCGAATTGTTCCGAATTTCCGTACATGAAAGGCCAATACGGCTGAATTATGCTAATATGTTTCTTATTAGTGACATATTGGTGGGCTCCTAAGTGAACTTTTAGATCTGAACCCACTTGATTCATTTCTCAATTTGAGTCTTTTATCAAAGTGGAGGATTACGAAAAATATTTATCTCAACTTCATGCTTTCGAACCTATCCGGGGAGAAATAATAGTTTCATTTGTCCTGCATGAGAATCCATTTAAATATATTACTCATTGCACTGAAGAGGTGCATTCTACAATCCAGTAGGAGGATATGAGACATGTAACTCCTTCAGTGCTCATCCTAGCATTGACACATGTCCTTTTTAAAAATTAATAAAATAGTATAAAAAATAATATGTCGGCTATTTAAAACATTTACAATTGCATATATATATATATATATATATATAACTACACAAATTAGATAAATTAAAATGCTTCCTCAACATAGACACTTTAAAAAAGGGTTTACACTTCAAAAGATTTGATCCCTCTCAGCACTTGATAGATCCCTTTAAGATGGATCTATGCTGGTTTTAAAACATTGTCTTATTTATGCCACCCCTTTTGTACTAACCTATCAAAGTTGCTTCGTCATTTAGCTAGTGGAACAAAGGTACAAATAAGAACTAACACCTAGTTTGAAAATAATGGGAGAAGGATAGATTTTGGGACAGCCATTTCTTACAAAAATAAATAAGCTAGCTCCTAATAATCAATGTTTGCTTGTTATCTTCTGAAATGCTAATTAATTGTCTGAAATATTGCTAGATATTAAGGATGAAATAGTAGAGATAAAGGGAAGGGATGAATTGGTTGAATAGTCAATGTATATCTTCGTAACTAATTTCTATTTATTCCCCTCAAGAACCCATTGATTAGTATCCCTCAATGAGCCCATTATCAATAGGAATGGACAAAAATCTCTTTGTCCATCACAAGTACAGTCGCATAATTTGAAATTGGTGTTTTATTGAGTGTTGTACGATGATACAATTATTTATGAGCAAAAGACTAGACTTGAACTTGAGTATTAACTGAGCACTCACTTCTGATTTCATATTTTGTGGATGGAATTCCATAGCGGGTATACATGCAGGTTATTGCTTCTACATAAACGTAGTGCAAAGTTTGAACCATTTATATGAATTTCTTTCCATCACATCTCCTCATTTGTTGATGTATATGTAACTTCAGAATGTATTTCATCTATGCATTTCATATATATTTATTGTACCCTTATAAGACATGTGTTATTCCTCTATAAGGAAGTGTCGTCATGTGTATTGACAAGTGTCGCAAGTGTGTGTACCTGGCGACGGGTTTTTAGACCACCATGTCTGGGGTCGGCCTTGAAATATATATTATATTGTGGATGTACCTAGCTAGACAAGTCGGCCCCATAGTGTAACTGGGCAAACAGGTTAGTATAAATAGAGATCGGGAAATCTCTATTTTGATCACTCGGAAACTCACACTTCTCTCACTTAGAAAGTGGCACACTAGTGAGGAGGAGGATCATCTGCTACTAGGAGACTATCTTAGTGTATTTTGGTTGTACTTTGGTTGAGCCATTGCTCTCTCTATCTCTAAGGAAGTTGTGGGGTTTTTCACCTTAAGGTTTTCCCCACGGAAACTCTGTGTCTCTTGTCTCTCATGCTTTTGATTCTTGTAAATCTTGTCATGCTTATTGTGATTGTTATGCATTGATATACTCTATATGTTATTCTCTCAGTGAAGATTCTAGAGTATTGTGAATTAATGCTCAAAATTTAACATGGTATCAGAGCTAACCTGAGAAGAAGACATTTTGCAATGACGAAAACTTGAGTTTCTTGTTTATTGGGTTTCTCTCCGTAGTTTTTGGAAAAGCAGTATAGTAGATTGACTCTACTCTTCAAAGAGAATCTATCTGTTTAATCAGAATTCAATTCCGAGCATTTTATGATTTGGCCCTAAAAATTAGGGTTTCCACAAAAATAGGAATTTCTAAAATCTGAAGACATAGCTGGAAGCTCCTTGAAAAAATCAAAGTTTAGAGCTTTGGATCGAGATTTTTGGCTGGGTAGATCTCTAGGAAACTCAAACCCTAATTCAGGGCTCTCCCTAGTGAACCCAGGAGGACAAAAAGGCAAATCTGAAGGGTAAATCTTTGTTGATATCAAATTCTAAATACACCAGGCTGATCAGCTCATCAAGGTGCATCTTTCTATCCCTTTCAGAAAGTTGAAATTCACATTTTGAATTTTTAGGGTTTTTTTGACAAACCCTAATCTGAGACCAGATCCAGTTTTCAACATTTCAAGTGGTAAGACCTAAATATTTTATATTTCCATTTGAAGTACTCTTTAAGATGTCTCACCACACCAAGATTGAGGATAAGCTTGAAGGGGCTGATAACTTCCGAGGTTGGAAGTATAGGATTGGGTTAATCCTGGAAGAGAATGAGTTGGACTCATATATAAAAGAAGACATCCCTATCCCAGAGGATGAAGAGGCTAAAGTATTGCATAAGAAGAAATTGGTCAAGGCAAAGAGAATCATTGTTGATTCTATCAAATACCATCTCATACCCCATGTGTCTTCTCTAAACACACCCAAGGAGATGTTTGACTCTTTGACCAAGCTATTTGAAGGGAAGAACATAAATCGGAAGATGACCCTGTGGAACCCAGTGAAAGGAGTAAAGTTTCAAAATGGAGAAACCATTCAATCTTATTTTTCTAGGGTCTCCCAGATTAAGGAACAACTGGAAGTAGTAGATGAAATGGTGGAGAATGGTGAAGTTTTCATGACCACTCTAAATGGCCTACCCATGTCATGGGATTCCTTTATTCAAGGAATTTGTGCAAGGAAAAAGTTGATCTCCTTCAACAGATTGTGGGAAGAATGTTCTCAAGCAGAAGCAAGGCTTGTGGTTCGAGAAGAAAAGATGGGAAGTGAAGATCAAGCTCTCACAGTACACACCAAGAAAGGAAGGTCAAAGAGAGATCACTCTCATACTAAGAAATCTTCACACTATCATCAACATAAAGATAAGAAAGAACTCAGATGCTTCACATGTAATGAGAAAGGTCATTTTGCTTCAGAATGTCCCAAGAAAAAAAGGAACAACAACACCAAGAAGAAGAAGGGAAGTAGGAAAACATATCTGCTCATGTTGTTGAAGATGATGAACCACCCAGAAGAAGGCTAGGGCAGAAAGTGATGATAATGATGATGACTCATCAAGTGAAGAAGAATATGTTCTAATCTCTGCTCTCATAGGTACTATCTCCCATGGTTGTAATGATTGGTTAATTCACAGTGGGGCTTCCAAACACATGACTGGGTTTAAGGAATCTTTTGTGAATCTATCTGAACATGAATCACCCCATAAGGTGAAACTTGGGGATGATTATCAATACCCAATCAAAGGAAGTGGTGAAGCCTCATACAACCTAGATTCTGGAAAATCTTTGAAGATGAAAGAATTCCTTTATGTACCTGGGCTCAAGAAGAACTTACTCTCCATCTCTGCATTGGATGCAAAAGGTATGAGGGTTGCATTTGTGGATGGCCAAGTCTTAATGTGGCCAAAGGGAAAGACCATAGATGATGCAGTAGTGATTGGAGAGCAAGAGGGAGGTTTGTATAAATTGAAGGGACAACCTGAACATGCCATGGTGCATAAATCCATGGATCCAAGTGAACTTTGGCATAGAAGACTTGCTCATATGCACTATAGGGCACTTCCAATTGCAAGCAAGGCTGTAGAGGGTCTTCCTAAAATCAAGACCAAACATGAAGGTGTTTGCAAAGGATGTGCAAAAGGTAAGAACATTAAGAAGGCTTTCCCAAGCAGTGAAAGCAAGGCAAAGGATATCCTGGAAATCATCCACTCAGATGTATGTGATCCTATGTCATCCAGTTCTCTAAGTGGGTATGTTTACTATGTTTCATTTATTGATGACTTCTCCAGGAAGACTTGAGTATACTTCTTGAAGAACAAAGATGAGGTGTTTGATAAGTTCAAGGAATTCAAAACCTTGATGGAGAATCAAACTGACAAGAAGATCAAAACATTCAGATCTGACAATGGTGGAGAATTCACCTCAGGTGACTTCAAGAAGCTTTGTAGTGATTTAGGGATTAAGAGGGAGTTGACTACTCCTTATCATCCTTAATAGAATGGAGTTGTAGAAAGGAAGAACAGAACAATCATGGAAGTAGCAAGGGCAATGCTACAAGACTAGGATCTACCTATGCATCTATGGGAAGAAGGAGCTAGAACAGTTGTATATGTGCAGAATAGAACACCCCACAACATATTGGACAACAAGACACCAGAAGAGGTCTTTTCTGGTAAGAAACCTGAAATTAGCCATCTCAGAATATTTGGTTGTTTAGTATACACTCATGTCCCAAAAGAAAAGAGGACTAAACTAGATCCTTCAGGAAAGAAGGGTATCTTTATGGGTTACAGTGAAAGCTCGAAGGCTTACAGAATATACTTTCCAGGGTTCAAGAAGATTGATGTCAGCAGGGATGTAACATTTGATAAAACTCAGCATTCATCAAATCAAGGAAGGCACTTATCGAAGTTTATGAAGAACCTATGGAAACTAGATTTCAAGACACTACCATGACTGAAGCAATTCCAGAAGTTGTTCATGAGTTTGAAGATCCGCAAGAACCTATAGATCCACCTCATGAGGATAACTCTCACAAGAGGAAACCTGCATGGGCTAGAGAGCTCATTCAAGATACAGAAAGATTTGGCATTCCAAAAGAAGAACACAGAGCAAAGAAGAGAACCAGATCACATACCAGCTATGTTGCTTTACTCTGTGACATTATGAACAAAGAACCTTCTAGTTATGAAGAAGCAATGGAAAAGAGAGAATGGAAGGATGCCATGATTGAGGAATACCAATCAATAATTAAGAATGATGTTTGGGATGTTGTCCCAAGACCTAAAGAGAAGTCTATTGTGACTTCCAAATGGATCTACAAAATCAAGCATGCTATAGATGGCAGTGTAGAGAAATACAAGGCAAGATTCATAGCTCATGGCTCCTCTCAGAAAGAGGGAGTAGATTATGAAGAAACTTTTGCACCTGTTGCCAGGTATACTTCCATCAAAACAGTACTTTCCATGGTTGTAGCAATGACATGTAAAATACACTAGATGGATGTCAAGACTGCTTTCTTGAATGGTGTAGTTAAAGAGGAAGTATATGTGGAGTAGCCACTCGGTTTTGAAATACATGACAGGGAGTCATATGTGTGCAGATTGAAGAAAGCCTTGTATGGCTTGAAGCAAGCTCCCAGAACTTGGTATGGTAGGATGGACAGTTTCCTATCTACTTGGGCTTTACCAAGAGCAAAGCGGATTCCAACCTTTACTACAAGGTTGAGGAAGGAAATCCTGTGATTCTACTTTTGTACGTGGATGACTTATTTGTAATAGGACATGACAGATTGATTGCAGACACTAAGAGGAAGCTTGCTACTGAGTTCGATATGAAAGATTTGGGAATGATGCATTATTTCCTAGGTATGGAGGTGTGGCAGAATGTAGGTGGGATCTTCCTTAGTCAGGGGAAGTACACAGTAGATATCTTGAAAAGATTCAGGATGATGGATTGCAAGGCCATGGCCACACCCATGGCATCGAACCTAAAGCTTCTATGTGATACATCATCTGAGCCAGTTGATATCTCTATGTATCATCAGATGATTGGGTCCTTGATGTACCTGACGAACACGAGACCAGATATTTGCTTTGCTGTGAACACATTGAGTCAGTTCTTAACAGATCCAAGGAATGTTCACCTGGTTGCTGTAAAGCATGTTATGAGGTACTTGAAGGGTACAGTGGATTATGGGCTCAAGTATGAAGCGTATCAAAAGTTTAACCTATAGGGTTATGTTGATTCAGATTGGGAAGGCAGTGCTGCAAATAGGAAGAGGACATCTGGGTGCTGCTTCAGTATGGGATCAGGTGTGATCTCTTGGTTTAGCAGAAAGCAGTCCTGCGTAGCACTAAGTACAACTGAGGTAGAGTATGTTGCAGCCTATTCAGCTAGTTGTGAGGCAGTATGGCTACGGAAGCTACTGTCTGATTTATTTGATCTCCCATTGGATGCTACTGGTATCTTCTGCGATAAACAGAGTTGTGTGAAGCTGTCTGAGAACCCAGTGTTTCATGACATGTCGAAACACATAGAGATCAAATATCACTATATCAGGGATATGATGTAGAGAGGAGTTGTGAAGCTCCTGTATGTTGCGACAAACGAGCAGATTGCAGATGTGCTGATGAAGCCACTAGCAAGGATGAAGTTCGAGTACTTCAGGGAGAGGCTGGGTGTTCTTCATATCAAGGACACTATGAGGAAGAAGTGATGGACACATTTACTGAAGCCATTCCAAGCATGTTGGAAGGAAGATCCTTCACATGACTAGGGATGTAAGCACTGGATGATGAGCATCAGGATGATGTTCTGGTTTCTGCTTTGTATGATCAGTTGGATCATTTATATATGTATGTACGCATCATGTTGGATGCTGGATATGATTAGTTGGATCATTTATATGTATGTACGCATCATGTTGGATGCTGGATATGATCAGTTGGATCATTTGTATGTATTTTTGTATATGCATCATGTTGGATGCTTGGACCATGTATCTGTATATGTATCAGGTGGATACATTGTATGATCAGCTGGATCATGTATGGTGATATGTGTCATGTATTTGCATTTGTATCAAGTGGATCATGTATGATGATATGTATCAGGTAGATACTTGGTATGCATCAAGGAGATGCATTGTATGATCAGGATGATCATGATGACGAGCTTCAGGATGTTGCTCTAGATGATATGTACCATGACGGTACAGTGATGATGATCAACATGATCATATGTATCAGGTGGATATAGTACATAATCAGTTGGATTATGTGTGATGAGTTCCGAAGACACAAAAGCACAGTGCCTTTCTGACATGGTGGTAGATGCGTTCTCCCATGTGTGTTGATGTAAGTGCAGAGCCTTTCTAACATGGTGGTAGATGCGTTCTCCCATGTGCATTGATGTAAGTGTAGTTCCTTTCCAACATGGTGGTAGATGCATTCTTCCATGTGCGTTGATCTAAGTGCATAGCCTTTACGACATGGTGGTAGATGCATTCTCCCATGTGCATTGATGTAAGTGCAGAGCCTTTCCGACATGGTGGTAGATGTGTTCTCCCATGTGCATTGATGTAAGTGCAGGGCCTTTTTGACATGGTGGCAGATGTGTTCTCCCATGGTCGTTGATGTAAGTGTTGTGAGCCCTTCACGGATGGTGGTAGGTTGGTCCTCTCATGCCGTTGAGTGTAAGTGTTGTGTGTGTACATCTGGGTTGTGCTTTGCGATACTCTGTGGCCATGGACAAGCTATGCAGTAACATGTAAAAGATCCTGGGAGATCCGATAGGTTGAGCTGTGTGCTCGTAATCAGTCCTGGGATGCTCTTTCGAGGTTTTGTTGACTCACGTAATTAGTCCTGAGGATTCCACAGTATGGCTAGTGATGATGAAGACCTGTAGGTGGTGGGCCTACATCCAGTATGAAAAAGGACTGGCTCTGTAGAACTTCCTATGACGGGTAGAGTCAGAGATTGTTTGAGATAGTAGCAGTAGTGCCGATGATGATGACGATGCATCGATGACGATGATCCCGAGAATAAGACTTGTCTAGTAGAACTGTGTCGAGAAATACCTTCCTAATTAAGAGGGAGTGTTGATGTATATGTAACTTCGGAATGTATTTCATCTATGTATTTCATATATATTTATTGTACCCTTATAAGAGATGTGTTATTCCTCTATAAGGAAGTGTCGTCATGTGTATTGACAAGTGTCGCAAGTGTGTGTACTTGGAGACGGGTTATTAGACCACCATGTTTGGGGTCGACCCTGAAATATATATTATATTGTGGATGTACCTAGCTAGACAAGTCGGCCCCATAGTGTAACTGGGAAAACAGGTTAGTATAAATAGAGATCGGGAGATCTCTATTTTGATCACTCGGAAACTCACACTTCTCTCACTCAGAAAGTGGCGCACTAGTGAGGAGGAGGATCATCTGCTACTAGGAGACTATCTCATTGTATTTTGGTTGTACTTTGGTTGAGCCATTGCTCTCTCTATCTCTAAGGAAGTTGTGGGGTTTTTTACCTTAAGGTTTTCCCCACGGAAACTCTGTGTCTCTTGTCTCTCATGCTTTTGATTCATGTAATGCTTGTCATGCTTATTTTGATTGTTATGCATTGATATACTGTATATGTTATTCTCTCAGTGAAGATCCTAGAGTATTGTGAATTAATGCTCAAAATTTAACATCATTTGCATAATGGCATAATATAATAGGAATTACAATAGGTTCACTTGTGTTGAGATTCTCTAGGATACCATAACCCTTTTTAAAGAATATTTCAATATAATAATATATTGAGGTGTGCATCTTAGAAGAAATGTTTAATATTTAATGGTAAATTTTTATCTATATAGTATACTTGATTGGTTAATTTATATTTTTAATTTTTTTAAATTCAAAAGTATATTTTTTTTAGCCATATTTGATTTATATTAGTTTTTTTTACTATTTTTTTTTAATCAAAACGTATTTACACTAAAATTGATATAATTTTAGCACATTGTCAAATTATTTCAGAGAACCCACATTTAGAGTCACCATGGATGGTAGGTACCAATTTTTGTTTTGATCCATTCTTATGATTGCATTATGTTCCAAATTAACATTTTTTTGCTACTTCCATTGTAAAAAGTATTATCCCACCATGGATACTTGGTCACCCACCTCAGCCATGGTAGTCCCCTTTATCCTGTAAATCCCATCGCAAATGGTATCCCTACTATGAATTCAATGTGATGGTTAAAATGTTGTGAATTAGGCTAGTGGATCAAGCATCACACTTCTTCTTGCCAAAACCCAATGCAATGCAATTGAAATTGTGAGATCCACTGCTACTCTTCCTCATCCCACACTAAATCCCCAAACACCCACCTCCTCCAAAGGAACAGACTACTCAAATGCTCTCAACTGCTATTGATAGTAATCCTTTCAACCTAAGAACTCCATTGAAAATGATAGTCCCATTGCAAATTTAGACAGATACTTCAAATGCCATGAATTAAGATACTTAGTCAAGAAACACCATGATCAATGTTATATCCCAATTTACATTTATTTGGGTGCTTATAATTTTGAAGCCAAACTTGATCCACAAACAACCACCGCCAAATTATGAGGTTACTCAATCCTCCTAGCCTCCTTATCTCCCAAATTCGAACAGGTGATGTAAACACCATCAATAACATTGTGTTTGTTTATTACAGTCCTTTGCATTAGAAAAGAGCAATTGCTAGTTTAAGATGATATCGTGGGAAGTATCCATTTAAACAAGAAGATAATGATACAAGATAATAAAGGAAAGTAAATATAATATAATAATTGAAATAACCGGTAAAAATTAATGGTGATCGGAATTCCGTGATTTATGGATGCTTGGGATTCAAAGTTACAGCTTTGTCGGAAGTTGCCTACATTCATGCAACTTGCATGAGAAAGTACTTGGAAAGTGCATTCTAGTGGGGACAAGGCTGGGTAGAAAGCGGTGGGCGCACTGTAACATGTAAATACAAATGCATGTGACCCGTCTCAGTCAGTCACCACTCTTCAGAGAAGAAAAATAAAGTGGATTGGAGACATCAAACTTAAAAACCACTCTTTGGTGTCTAGAAATTGTCAAAAGTTTATCGCTGCGCCCGACATTTCACAAGAAGATGATAAGTATGAGCATGAGCCACAAACAGCATGGCCCCGGCGAGCCGTTAACTAATATCAGTCACTAAATGCCAACGAAAAATAAATTCGAATTTGAACTAAGAACAACTTCACGTCTCTTCATTAAGATTTGATTGGATATCATCTCAACAAATGGAACTATTTTCACGTCAACGCATGCCTTCCGTCGAAGCCTGCATTCATTTCCTGTCAGTTGCACGTTGGAGGTATTGAGTTCTATCCACAGAGATAACTGAAACATTACAGCATCATTATGGATCCGGTATATCTTAGAATTTGCGGTGGACTATTATATATGTTTTTTCTAGATTGAATTATGATGAAATAATTGTACTGTCTGGATTGAATTTATGGTGTGGATCAAAATTTGAAATAAGAAATTATATATATATATATATATAGACAACCCAGAAACAAGTAGCTGAGGCATGGAGAACAATAGGGGATTACAATTAAGAATGGAAAACAAGTAACAGATAACTTCTTCATGACATTTATCTTGTAACCAATGGATATTCATCACCCACAAATTAAAAGTAGCTATGCTAGTTTTCTAAATAAAAGTATTTACTTATAAACTTAAATAAAATAAGTTTAAAAGTTATTGAAACAAAGAGACTATTAAGCTAAAATTTGAAATAAAGAGGTTAATTCTCATATCATATAAGTGCTTTATGTATAAACCCTATTAAACATTTAATCCTGGGTAATGCCAAAATAATCGGGGCGCTATTCTAAACATTCACGGAAGTGGCACAGTCCGATCAATGGCAGGCTTGATGCAAAATATTGAGCCAAAGATAATTTAAATCTGTTTCGACAATGTGCCAACCACGAAGGGAATCCCGCAATGAAAATTTAACAATGGCACACAGCTTTTCATTTAACTATGTTGTAATGATTTTGGGTCATGTAATGATAAACTAGCACAGCCACAAGTAAAGTGGTGTAAATATCGATAGCTGTAGTTAACTATTTAATTTTGTGAAGATGGCTGGTTATTAAACAAAGACTAAATATTAAACTAACACAAACATTAAACTAATTAATATGCACAAAAAAACAAATACTATTTAATAAACATACCTCTTTTCTTAACCAAAGCTTAACCTAAACTTATTTAAATCTTAACCAAGATGCATTTGAACATAACAAGATAAGAGGACCATGAAATGCACACCCATTATACACTTGTTACACCCAAGTTAATCTTGTTGATCCATTCAAGAAAGTCCAAAATCTGAGATAATATCTAAACACCTATGGGTGTAACAAGTTACATCAATTTTAGATGATGTTACTCTTGATGATCCACTCAAAGAAATCCAAAATCTAAAATAATATCCAAACACCTATCGATGTAATTAATTTTTGGTCATATTAAAGTGAGTTGATAAAGACATTATGTAACTTCAATTTTTTTAAATACATAAAACTCATTGCAAAAAAGCCTTCATTTAAGATTTCAAACATAATGCTAGAGGTAAGGTATTAACATATGTCTTGTCTTTTCCTGGGGTTGCTTGAAAACCATACTACAAAGCAATAATAGGACATACACTTTAAAAATCATCTCGAGCATCTAAAATTGCTCTGGCTGGTTTAAAATGAAATTGTTTTGTTCAAAGCCAAATTCATTAAACAAAAAGCCTAAAATATATTTATAATACTTATAAGTATAATATTTAAGAGGAAAAAAATACAATTGATTAGCATAAAAACAAATTTATACTTTAAATTCCTCCATTCACCTTTAAATTCCTCCATTCACCTATGGTTCTTTTCAAAACCTTGTTTTCCATGAACATTTGGCTGTCCTAACAATGCCATCGCATAGGGCCTCTTCTTAATAACATCATATTTCTCTAAGTTGTGCAAACGTTTGGAAATCTAGCAATTGATTAGGATTTTGAGTAAATATTAATTTGATGTTGCAATGCATTTATATGCTATTTAGCAACTTATTATGTTTTAAATTTAATTCCTTGAATTTTAAAATAGTAATCAATTTTTATAATAAAGAAAAAACATTGAATTATTATCCAAATTAAATGAGGAAAAAGTCTCCCTGGATGCGGGTGTTAATATTGAAGTGGCCATGGAAAGGAGCGCCACTTTCCCACCTCGCAGTGTGGCTCCCCCACCTGGCAGCGAATCTCAACAGGTGCCCTTCCCTTGATAGTGTCTTTAAGAGGGTGTCTTGACCCGAAGTAGCTGGTATCCCCGCGCGCAGCTGTTTTAACTCCTATGATGCACTGGTGGTTGGCATTAATGTTGGCTCGTTCGTCTACCTCATATCTCCATTACTTGATGCGCCTTTCCATCATGCTCTCGCGTGTGATGCCTCGACGCTCCCTCTCCAAGTCTCTAGATATGAGGTATCCTCTCCCTGCTCTGGCTGCTATCACCTGCTTCTATTATTCTCTACCCGTTCCGACCGTTGAAAGATTTGCTCCATCTTCGTTCTCCTGCGAACTCGCCGATAGCGACATGACTCCTGTGCGTGGTACCTCTAGGCATGGCGTTGGTCATGGCATCGGTCGGATTGCCACTTCCACGAAGAAAGATAAGAAAGCCATCAGCGACTATGATAATAATGTCACTACTCATTTTTGCAGGCTGGTTGATGAATGGGAAGCGAACAACGTCTCTGATATCCTTGCCTCTAGTAACCAAGGTAATCAAATCAATTATTACTGGTTGATGAAGAACATGTTGGGTACCTTGGTTGAGGAAATGTTGGATAACTGGAACATGGCCAAGGTCTCTATCATGGACACTAGAACTCACATGGTCCACCTGGATGAAATGCTCGTTGCTCTGGAATCCAGCTTGGCTGGAGGTAAATACTATTTCCTTAGCAATTCCGCTCCTCCCCGTGACTCTGGTCCTGAAGCTCACACAGAGGGCCTGGTTGGTAAAGTGAACATTTAGGTAGAAGGCATCGCCACTGTAACTGATTCCCAGGATTCAGGAAACACTCTTCATGAGTACCTTGGCATAGCTACTGTCTATGTTCCTGTTTGGGGCTCCACTTCGGGCTCAGTATCTCCTGCTGCAGTCGTCTTACAGGGGGCATCCCCTTGGAGCCTCCTTCCCTATACCCTCGACTATCAACTCTCTACACTACAAAAGGGTATGGAAGTCTGATGATGATGTTGTTACTCTGCGCAAGACAGATCCTTTGCCTCCCAAACTCCCAGTTCAGAGCTGGAATGAGGACTTCTTCGGTAGTTACCCCATAATTGAAGACAAGCCCAGTCCCCAGAATGCAGATGCTAGCACCTAGAGTTGTTCTGAGAGAGCCCAAATCCTGTTTTTGTGGTTAGCGTATCGGGTTTCCTTGTTTTGGCTTAATGGTTTACTGTTATGCTCTGGTTTGTTTATCTGGACTCGTTCAGTCCTATGTTTTCAATGGTTGTTTGTAATTATGTCAATGACTCTCAGCCCATAGGTGGGCAGGTCTACAAAGGCCTTTTTTTGAACTTTCTGCTCTACCAGAAACTTCAGAATGCTCTCAGAGCTATAGACTCTCTAATGCATGTAACTTTTTTTGTACTATAATGTATTTTCTCTATGCAATTTACAGAAAAAAATGAGAAAAAAGTCAAAATCTACATAATCTATTGTGATGTAAAATAAGGCAATCCTTATCTCGATTGCTGATTCCCTCCATCCAATAGGCATGGAGCAAAGTCAAAAGGTTGACTTTTCTCCTTGCCAGTTGGATGGAGGGAATCAACAATGGAGGTAAGCTCAGGCTGTAAAATAATACTCTTTAACTAGTCAAATCAGATATGGATCTCATATATATGTAATATATATATATATATATATGAGATCTAACTAAATTTACCACATCTGTGCATGGATATTTTCAGTGTTAAAACATATTGTTTATATTTTATGGAATTCTAGTATGTAGCAATTTAGCAAAGATGATGTCATTAGAGTAGACACTGCACACATCTATAGAGTGGGATTACAAAAAATATAAACAATAAATTTACAGCATTTTCTCATTTTCTCATCTGAACTGAAACAGATGGCTTACCAGGAGCGAGAGCCAGTGAACGGAGTTTGGCGAAGAGAACACTCAAGAAAGAAACCTGCTACAGCCACTTACAGTCACTTTCTTGAAGGATTTCTATCTAAAATATCAGATGGACTGAAGTTTCAACAAATACATCATAAAACTGAAACATGAATAAACATGAGAAATTTAAAATAAGACACTTCATGAGCTCCAGCTGTCGAAGATGCGAAATCTTTTATACTAAATTTTTTCTCAGTAAAACTTGTACATTGGATTTCTAAACTAGACCTAAACTTTTTACATTTTAATGGATATAGGGTCTGATAAATCGATGCCACATAAACAATTACAAAACAACATTTTTTTCATATTTCACAGGATTTCAACACTATATTGAATTGGGAAAGAGCAAATTTCAGAACAATACGTCAAATTAACGTAAATTTTTTACATTTTAATAGATATAGGACTATGGTAAACCTATGCCACACAGAAACACCTACAAACAACCATTTCTTCATTCTTCAGAGGGATCCAGCATTGTTTTGATTGGGAAAAGAGAAAAGTGATAAATAATTTGTCAAGGGCGATAAATGCACAGAAACTTAAAGAAGAAAACGTAGCAGTGTAAATAATAATAAGCATGCCTGTCGAAGCTTACTATTTTTCCGTCGATGAAATGATAATGTCAATTATAGTTTGATTCAGTAGAATAAATGGCATTTACAATGGCATTAATGCTGATATTGTGGCCATCGACGTCTCCTCATAAAGCCGGCAAATCGTATACAACCCCATTTAGCATGTAGTCTAGACTTCTCTCTATTGCATCTTTTCTTTAATGAATTCCATAAGACATCTCCGCGCTGTTAACCAAGTAGGACGCCGCCGTCATTCCAGCCAAATTTCATCACATAAGAATTAAGGCATGATAGAACTTTAACCTTTTTTAATTCACTTCTTGAAAATCTATAAGAGAGTATAAAATCGTTCACATGCTATCAAAGCCAATCTGCTGATTCATCGATTTTCCATATGGGTAAGCGGTATATATGATCAGATTATGAAGTCCCATGTTTGCTATCAGAATCTGCGCGGCAACGCAAATCAATGAACTCTGCATCCACATCCATAGTTTTGAAAGCTGTCTTTTTTTTCCTCCTCAACATGGTCGTAAGATGCCTGAAAACCACTTCCTCGCATGGAAATGTGAGTCCCATTTGGTATTCAAAACCATACTCCTCTTCCGCTTTCTCCAGTAACGCTCTGAACAGAGAATGATGCAAATAAGTGGTGGGAATGATAAATCTACTTCGTTCACTGCCAACATACACTGCACAATGCCCTTTGGGAACATCTTTTGGAATATCAGTGCATGATTCCATGTTCTCATTTTCAAATGCCAAACATCTTCTCTTCCTTGGAGAAACTACAGACCCAATTGCCTTATGGGCGTTGGAAACCCTGCGAATCGCCTTTATTATCTCCTTCAGAAATGGAGCATGAGGGTTCCCCATCGTTTCTGTTACTAAATTCAAAACAGCTCATTTACAATTGAACTCAAGAGATGAGTTACTTGGTCATAGACTTTGTGATAAGATATAGATTTGTTGTCTCTATATATCATTCACCACATGATAAGCTGTAATGGTGAGAGAATCAAGTGGTTCACGCTGAGTTAGGGTGGATGTACAAGATGTCCCATCGGCATCGACTATTTTTAAAAGTAGACGTAAACTTAAAATGTGATTACAGTGGAGAGAACTTATGTATGGTACGCTGAGTTAGGGTGGATGTACAAGATGTCCCATCGGCATCGACTATTTTTAAAAGTAGACGTAAACCTAAAATGTGATTACAGTGGAGAGAACTTATGTATGGTATGTTCATTACGAAGCATTTATTTAAGAACATTCGGACAGGTGCCCATATTTAATATTCATGTGGAGCAGTATATATTTGAAAGTGTTTAAAGCCCTTCAACAATGAAATTTATGTTATTTTCTTTCTTTGTCAAAAGAAATTGAATAAGGTCATTTGTCATAGGTATGTATTGTTTTGGATTCCTAATGTGAATTTGTATATATGATTTTTCATAGAAGTGAAATTGTGTAAATGTATTATCCCTAATAAATATATTATCCATGATGTAGTGAGATTTTGTGTTTTGATTCATTCAACATTTAGTATTAAAAGAATTGTCTAGATGTATTATCCAAGATGCATTGATATTTTGTGTTTTGATTCATTCATAATTGAATGCATTTAGTTTTATAATATATATGTAATTCATTTTATCTTATTTTTGTATTATTGTTATAAAAATGAAATGAAGGAAACTTATATAATATAACGAGCAATTTTAATATATAAAAATTTCTAATAGCTTCTTTGTTTATTGTTTATGGTAAAAACTATTTTTGGCACCTTTTTTGTGGTATGAGTAGATTATTATAATGAACATGTGCTTACTACACTTGATATTTTGGGTGCAAATATAAAGCCTCTCAAACTAAGGTGAAAGATATGTGATGAAATTTAGCCATTGAAATTAACAACTACGGGATTCAATTTTATTTTCAATGTGTTTTGTGGATAGGATTAAAATAAGTACGAAGACAAAGTTCCTTTATAGATTGTAGCCTTTGTCCAATCCAAGAATTTACCCAACTCAATAACAAAATAACAAAAACAAATCCTGTTAAAAAAAATTATTAAAATTTATCTTTTGAAAAAAACATCTTACCCTTTGAAATCCATAACCATGCACATGAAACCAAAATACTTTGAAATCCATAACCATGCACATGAAACCAAAATACATAATAAGCTATTGGGTAAATGAGTTAAGTCCTTTGTTAACAAACACTTTTTTTCCACTTTTAACTTTTTTCCTCCGTAGGGTTGTTCCCTAATCAGCAACTTGTTCCAGCTTCTTCCTTACTTGTTGGTCTCCAACAAAGACTTTACTTACTTACCCAGGTCACTTATATAGGCCTGACCAGCATGTCGTTCCTGCTTCTTCCTTACTTGTTGGACTCCAACAAAGACTTTACTTAATCACCCAAGTCACTTATATAAGCCTATACATATTTTAATTGACTGAAAATAAAAAATAATTATGACTTCATAAAATAATGCAACTTCAAAAATCCGTTCCAATTAATCATCCACCCTTCTTTTGGACGGTTTGTAAAAATTTTTAACAGTATTCCTGTCAAATTGCAACCCTTATAACCACTCGTAATCGTAAAAATTCACATTGTGAGGTCTGAATTCACATTGTGGAATCGGAAATCTAAACTACACCGCCGGATAATTTGACAATGAAAACTCCGTAAGAAATAATGTTTTTAACCATCGTCGGTGGTGATAACAGTGCATTTCAAATGCTCACTGTACTCTTAATGAACACTTGGGCAGCGTGCAGTACAAAGCCCCTCATGAACATATGGAGTTTGGTCTTACTGTTGAACATGAAAGGAATGTGCCTATGACTTTCAGCACCAGGAAATCTGTAATCTGTATCTGTACACGACGAGCTGAGGACTAAACAAGGGGATGGAACATCTTTAATTTGAATGCGAGAAATATCTGTCAGGACAAGTAGTATTGTACTGTAACCATTAGGCATTGTTGTTTTAAAGCATGACAGTAAAAACAGTATAGCTACTGTGAAAGAGTTGTCAATCCTCGGAAATAACTATGAGGTTTTCAGTATATTTATTTTGTGTTGGCAGTAAAACATGCGTATAGATCTAGTTAAAATTTAATACTGTGTTTCGAGGTTCTTAGCAATAGACGAAAATTGGAAAATTAGGCATAATCAATTAAATTCCAAAGGTAGAATACCTCATGCACATCAAAAAACGAAATGAAATAGAGCATAGCATTTGGTGGTTATAAAAATAGAAGAATTTGTGTTAATATTTTTTATGCAAAACCATCGGGACCTAGGTGAAATAGCCGAAGTTGATTGACAGGAAAAGTCGACCAGGGGGATTGCTGACGACCACTGGTGCGAAGGAAGATTGGCTATCAAAGCCAAGTAGTCGAGCAGAAGCTGTCGATATGGAAGGCGTCGAAGGTCGACATGTTTTCGAACCGCGACACCGACGAGTTGTGGCGTAAGCCGAGCATGGAGGACGGGGCAGACTAGCAGACCGTAGAAGCTAAGTGAAGCCGACAAGTGAAGTTGAATTGCAGTATGGTCGAGGCAAGGCATGGGGCCGACTACTGTAGCATAGTAAGAAGTACAGAAGTCAAGGCGGCATACTTGGTAGCCGTTCGTGGTTGCTAAGGAAGTTATGAGTAGTTAAGAAGGTAGTTGGGATCATGACAGATGTCACCACAAGCAGAGGTTGTGCAACATGTCCAGAGAGCGCTTACATTTGTAGGTTTATAGATTTGGAGGATTCGGCGGGGAGAAGAAGAGTGTCTCAAGGAATTGAGTGAGCCTCGGGAGGAGAAGCAGCAGTAGAGCAGAGTAGAAGACCAATGAGAAGGCACGGGGGAAGAGATCACACACAACCGAGAACACACCTAGATAAACAAACCATTTTATTTCTTTAAATTGTAATAGGCTATGGCCGACAAGTTCATTTGCTTTGTATCTAGACATTGTAATTTGATTAAGTTTAATAGAAACTAGCTTCTAGCATCCAGTTCACATCCAGTCTATGTGAACATTGTGTATTGTTGTGCGCATTGTTAAGCAAGAGGCCCCTTGTTGGGACCAACCTTGCGCCAGTTGGTATCAGAGCAGAAGAATCCGTTGAGAAGGAAGAATATGTGAATGTGTATACAATTCCAGTTGCGGTTGGGTAGAGTTGTGCATGAATTGTGAAAGTCCGGTTGCAATTGGACAAGTGGGAGTTTCAGCTGTGGTTGAAAATGGCTCATAGAGGTGTTAGTGTCTGAGGACGAAGAGCACGTGGCACAAAAATCACAGTTGATCGTGAAATGTTCGATGAGTACATGCAAACAATGCGAAGTTTGACTAGTGAGGTCGCAGCGATCAAAGAAAGCCAAAGGTGTGGATGCATTCCCATTGTACTTGACCACAATGACGAGGAAGTTGACAAAGTGGAAGCCCGGGAAGCAGCAGAGGAAAAATCAAAAGATAAACTCATCAAGCTTCTGACGGAGATGAGAGGTCGGACAAAGATGGATGTACGTACCTACTCAAGAAGTCTGGATCTAGAAGAATTGATAGACTGGTTTAGAGAAATCGAGAAATACTTTGACATATAGCAGATAGAGCATCCTAAATGTGTTAAAACTACATGTATGAGGTTGAAGGGTCATGCCTCATTGTAGTGGGACAATGCATAGGCTGAAAGAGTAAAGAAAGCCAAGGAAAATATCAAGTCTTGGGATAGGATGGTCGCCAAGCTGAAAGGGAAGTTCTTTCCTAATGACTATGCGATTTCCTTGTTGAGGAATTTGCATAGCTTTCGACAGAAAGACGTGACCGTGAAGGAGTACACGAAAGAGTTCTATAGACTGTCGATTCCGTCGGGACAAACCGACGAAGTAGAAGAAGCTAGCGTGAGATATGTGAAAGACTTGAAGTATGTCATACAGGACGAGTTGAGCCTGTCGAGGTTCAGAGCGGTCGGTGAAGTCTACCAACTATCTCTAAATGCAGAAGAGAAACTATCGAGGAAAGCCACATCAACGAGATGTCGGATCACTGGTCGGGGTGCAAAGAATGTTTCTACGAAAGGCCAAGGTAGCGGAACTAGGAGAGAAGTCATTGAAGATAAACGATGTGCGGAAGAAACATCGACTAAGGAGAAAGTGCAAGAAAACTGACAAGATGGTCAAGAGACTCGTGGTCAGGGTGCGTATGGTCGAAGTGGTCCAACTGTTAGAAAAGGAGTTGATAGACTAGTTGTAGTCTGTTATAAGTGTTGAGGAGTCGGACACAAGGAAAATGAGTTCCCAGAGAACCTACACGCTGCAAAGGAGTCAAAACCCAGACGTCAAAGAGAGGAGAAATTTGACCAGAGGGCGGAGTCGACATCCAATATCAGTGAAGATGGTAGAAGGTCGAACTATGACGGACAAAAGAACATTGGGTCAAGACAACTGACGCGATGAGAAGGAGCCAACACAGCAAAAGGCTACCTTTCAAACCAGAGTGTTGATCGACGACAGGTATGGTAGTCGATTGTGGCAATACGGAGAATCTTGTGTCGATAGAGGTCATTGACAAGTTGGGTTTGAGATGTTGAGAACATCCACACCCATACATGATATCTTAGTTACAGAAAGGACATGATGTTAAGGTAACCAGACAGTGCCTGATAAACTTTAAGGTTGGGAAGATTGAAGACAGTGTACTATGTGATGTAATCCCAATGGACGCATGTCATCTGTTGTTAGGTAGGCCATGGAAATATGATCGGAAGATGATATATGATGGTTGAACCAACACAGTCACAGTGTGGAAAAATGGCACGCAGAGAACTCTGACGCCGAAGCAGGAGGACCAAGCCGACTGCAAGCAGGGCGAGAGTAACTATTGGGAGAAGCAAGTGTTGATATGATCAACCAAGGAATTCCTCGCAGAGGAGGGGAAATAGTTGGGATGTTTCACCATCATTCTGAAGGGACCATGTGTCGAAAGGTTGACAATGGAGATGATTCTGGTTGAAGTCGAAGAGATGCTCAATGATTTCAGGAGCATAGTAGTCGACAAAACACCGATGATATTTCCACCGACAAGAAGCATATCCCATCAGATCGACTTGATTCCAGGATCAAGTTTTCCAAACAAGGCACCACATAGAATGACTCCGATAGAGGTTCAGGAACTCAATCAACAAGTCCAAGAGTTGTTGGATAGAGGATTGATTAGAGAGAGTCTGAGCCCGTGCGCGGTACCAACAGTATTAATGTTGAAGAAGGGTGGAGAATGGAGGATGTGTACATACTGCAAATCTATTAACAAGATCACGATCAAGTACAAATTCCATTGCAGAGGATGGATGACTTAATGGATTTCTTTAGTGGAGCGAGATACTTCACCAATATCGACCCGAAGAGTGGCTATCACCAGATCAAGGTCAGAGAAGGAGATGAGAGGAAAACAACTTGTAAGATTAAGGAAGGACTGTATGAGTGGTTAGTCATGCCATTCAGATTGACTAATGCACCTAGTACGTTCATGGAGTTGATGAATGAGGTACTGAATCCATTCTTGGGAAAGTTTGTCGTAGTGTACCTCGATGACATATTGATATTCATTCGAACCAAAGTCAAACATGTGAATCGCATTCGACAAGTGTTGTGAAAGTTGCAGGAAGAGAAGCTAATGGTGAACTTGTAGAAATGCTTCTTCATGAAGGAAGAACTAGTGTACCTGGGATTTGTAATCTCAGATAAAAGGTTAGTGATGGACCCAGAGAAGGTAAAGGCTAGATTAGAATTGCTAGAACCGACAAGCACGACAGGAGTGCGAATTTTCCATGGACTTGCTAGTTTCTACAAGAAGTTCATCAGAGGATTTAGCCAGATATGTGCACCATTTACAAAGTACATGAAGAAAGGGAAGTTTAAGTGGACAGAAGCAACCCAGAAAGATTTCGAAAACTTCAAGTAGAAAGTGAAGGAGAGCCCGGTGTTCGCACTCCCATATTTCGACAAATTGTTCCAAGTCGATTGCGACGGAATGGGATGGAAATTGGAGCAGTGTTGAGACGGGAGAGATGACCAATTGCATTCTTCAGCGAGAAGTTGAATAATGCGAAGCAGAAGTATTCGGTCTATGACTAAGAGTTCTATGTTATTGTATAAGCATTGAAGAAGTGGATGCATTATTTGTTTCCCACTAAATTTGTGTTGTACACAGATCACCAAGCACTGAGGTACTTGAATACTCAGTCGAAGTTGAATCAACGGCACATGAAGTATGTTCAATTTCTGTAGGGATATACCTTCATGTTGTGACATAAGTCCGGCAAGTCAAACAAGGTTTCCGACGGGCTGAGTCAAAGAGTTGCATTGTTGAACACGACAACAATTCAGGCAACAAGAATAGAGTCGGTGAAGACAGAGTATGAGACCGACGAGGATTTTGCGAAAGCATGGAAGGCTAGTCACGAACCATGGAGTGTCGAAAAAAACTCCATACTTGGATTATTTCATCCAAGAGGGATACCTATTCAGGGGACAACAATTGTGTATTCCCAAAGTATTTGTGAGAGAGAAGCTAATCCGAGAACTCCATAGTGGTGGATTCGCAGGTCATTTTGGCATTGACAAGACCAAGGCGTTGGTCAAAGAAAAGTATTATTGGCAACAAATGACTCGAGATGTCAAAAAATGGGTACGACCGTGTGGATATTTCCAGTTAGCAAAAGGAAGAAGTCAGAATACAAGATTGTATACACAAATAACAGTTCTGAATACCCCATGGGAGCACCTGAGCATGGATTTTGTGCTAGGATTGTTGAAGACGCACACTACTACATATGGCCAAAATTGCCACATTTTTTCATTCTAATAGCCACGATATTTCGTCCCTATTGCAATGATCTTGGGTTCGTTTTTTCGTGGATACAACTTCGTGGATATAGGGACAAAGATTGCCCATTGTGGAAATAGCAATGTTTCTCAGTGGCCACGTGTCACCTTGGCAAAAGTCCTCAAATTTTTGAAAAATTAATTCTTCCATGAAGTTTTGTCATAATAGAGACGATTAGATTCACTAATTTTCATGGCAGGTTCAACATCTGCGTGGAAACATTTATATAGTTCCTCGACACTGTGTCTCTGTATCCACGAAATTTCATCTCTGTATCCATGAAACTTCATCCCTGTATCCACGACAAATCGTGGCAGGTTCAACATCTTTGTGGGAACATTTCTATAGTTCCTCAAAACTGTGTCTCTGTATCCACGAAACTTCGTCCCTATATCCACGAAAAATCATGGTAGGTTCATCATGCGCGTCGAAAAATTTCTATAATTCCTCGACACTGCGTCTCTGTATCCACGAAATTTCGTCTTTGTATCCACGAAACTTCATCCCTATAGCCAAGAAACTTCATCCCTATATCCACGAAAACTCGTGGCAAGTTCATCATGTGCATCGAAAAATTTTGTTTGGTTCCACGGTTGTTTGTCTCTGCATCCACGAAACTTCGTGACATGAATCCGTCGATATTGTGACACTACCTGGAAGTGTTAAGAAAAAAACAAAAAGCCTAAATGGAGTTTTGATATTATTCTGCACGTGGTTTCATTATGCAAAAAAAATTCAATCTACTTGTGCATATATGAAGGATTCAATCTGATTTCTCACTACTCTTTGCATCAACATTTATGATCTTCTTATTCCAAGCATTGTTGCTTCTTCCCTACAATTGCAATTTCTTCTTTGTCTACTTCAAGTAGAGGAATATGATTTTTAACCCAATAATGTCAAACAAACCCCTTGTTAGTATCAACCCTCTGTCATCATAAGTTGAAATTTCCCTTGTCACCCATTAGCAAATATAGGGTTAACACCCTTCATGTTAGAAACATTTGAGATTGAAGCCCCACATGATGGTGCAAGTTTGGATAAAGGTTATGGACCTTTTATTTTCTTTACCTAAATTTAAGGACTTAATTATCCAACCATGCTGGATATTATTATAGTTACAAAACATCAATGATCAGTACTCTGGTAGACTGTCCATATACTAGATCATACCCATATCTCGCCCTAGCCTATCGTAGTTTCAAACACGAGGAAATAATAGTGCATTAGTAGAAACCATCATATTTTGAGTCCTCACTGGAAGGCATGCTATCAAGAGAACAAAAAAATAAGATGGATTTGTATATTTTAATGTTGATTGTGTGGTGGCCTAGTTCTCATGAAGATTTGTCTTCCGAAAGTAATATGAGACAGACAACTTTTTCATTATCAAGGACAATCGACAAGGTTACAATTGTTCATTCTACACATTGTAAGGATATTTTATAGGTTAAGCATTGAAATAATGATTGTTTTGAATTCATAATATGCTTCACATACAAAATCCTATTCATGCTTTAACAAAAATGAGAAATTTATTTAATTTTTTCCAATATAGAATCCATTGGAATGACACTTGGGAGCACTTTCATTGTATGGAGATGGCACTACGTCCCTGTTCCGGATATTGTATAAGCTTAAATTAGCCTACAATATTACTTTCCGAGCTAGGAAATCTAATGGAGCTGTAAAATATATGGCTAGTGGGCATGCATGAGGAGTTTCATAATCTAAGCTGAAAACATCAATGTTTATTACCTTCCTTTCTTTCATTTCTTGCTTAACATCGACGTCAATGACAAAGCTTCCTCTTCATCAAAATAGTCTCCAACTTATTCTGAGTAAGCATACCTGTTTTCCAGCAAAGGTTTGTAAACATTCATCAAAATTGATAAACATGTAGCCTTTGCTGGTTTGCCCTTGTAAATAAATGATTTTGAATTGCCTCAGGTTGTTTCTGCTATGACATATGAAAAATAAAGAAGGAATGCAAAACATATGTTATTTATTAATTGTGAACCTCAATTGATCTTACCGTGCAGAACTTTGAGATGGAAGCCACAACATGTAGAGGAAACAGAGCAGAGAAAAGGAATGCATGTGCCAAAAATCCAATTATGATCCATGCACTCTGCCAGCACTCGCTAAGAGGATCCGTTTCCTTGAAATACAGTTGCATCAGAGAATTGGTAGTTGCATTCAAACATTATATGATCAGGAAAAGGGTAATTTCTAACTAAAATACTAATTGAGCTTAAGAAATTACGAACAATTTGATAAAATTTTCTAACTAGGAGTTCCCCCAACTGGACTTGAAAATATAGAAGAAACATTACTTTTAAAGAACATATCAAATGAACCTATGAATTAAATATTAAATTGCAACATAACCAAAGGATTTCTATGATGTAAGATTCAATCTTGTTTTCAAAAAAATCTGATGGGTACTTTAGCAAAAAATACAGAAAGCCAAGCTAAGAATGAAATAGTTACTGAATGTACACTTCTCTAGCATCCATTAATCAAGTAATAAGCTTGGCATTCCTTTTCTGAAAATAAATAGAATTTGTGTTTCATTCTATATTCACCTAAAATATCAAACTACAAACATAATAAAATAAATAAACAACATACTTCATGTAAAAGTTACAAGCCGGTGTGCCTATAATGTTTGGTATGAGAAAATAAAGGCCGATGTGCTTATATTTACAACCAAATATTACTAGCATTTGACATTACAGTTGAATTTAAATTTTCTTAATGTTGTCTATGAGAAAATATAAGAAAAACAAGTCTTTGAGAAGTCTGATAATAACAATCTGACAATCTTTAACAATTTGACAATCTAACAATCTTTAGCAATATGACAATATAATGTTTGGTATGAGAAAATGAAGGCAGGTTTGCATATATTTACAACCAATTATTACCAACGTTTGACATTACAGTTGGAGTTAAATTTGCTTGATGTTCTCTCTCAGAAAATATAATAAAAAAAAGTCTTTGACAAGTCTCTCTGAATGCAACAATTTCTCTAGTAAAATTATCTTTCAAATGCATTTATCACTAATAAAGTCATTGACATTATATAGAAGCTATTATATGTAGATTGTACAGCGTTTGGGTTTTTTATGAAGAAAATCAATGACCCTCGTCTATAATAGCAGCCAAGTTGGCTCATGATCCTCAAATGACTCCTTAGTTCTTTCTATATGTCGTATATGGAGTAGCCAGGTTTGCTCATGATTTCACAAAGCTGATGATAAATATGATGAAGATTTCATAGTGGATTTGGATGTTGAAGCATTATGTCAATTTCAAATATTTAATGATTTTTTAGAGCTTTAATGCTTTCATGTATTACAGACATCACACAGTGAATTTTCCTAGTTTTTGGCATTATCCTGTAATGGCAGAGGATTATTTTCTAAATTATTTCCAAGTTCTTTCCTATAATAAAAAATTATGGAGTATGTTGTGCAACATCCCACTATTACTATATCCATATTGGGACGTCCCTATTTAGAGAGTTAGGCGCACTAACAAAGAGGTTACTGGTTGGGGAAGGGGACTCTTCATTTTCTCTAGCTTTCAACATTGCATTTGGATCTGCAGAAAGCATGGTTCCCACCTCTCTTGATTATAAAGGCCTCAAATATTTTCTCTAAGAGTTCCACATCTCATTTTCTTCCTTAAACTCATATGCTTCTTTACAGTTTTTAGACATGAATTGAATGAATCGGCATACATCATCTTTCAACTCACCATAAATGTTACATACCCTATTTGTAACAGCAATTGCACTCGTTTCAACGTTTTGGAATATCTTCATCACAACCAACATCTTTAGAATAACCTTCCTTGAAAGTATGTGTCAGTTGTTGTTCATTATCAACACTGGAGTTCTCTGTGATGTTGAAATATTCTCATAAGAATTAGCATCTTTAGAACAACATCCATCAAAAACACATTCCAGCATCCAAAACACACAACAATATTTCTTCATATAGAAGCCCTACAACCTTGAATATTCAAACTATTTTACTTGGGAACCTTAACTTGCTTCTAAGCATACAAGAAGCAATTGTTGACCATATAGATGGGTTAATATAAACAGGAACCTGCACAATAATTCCTTCAATGATAAAGTATGCTCAACGAAAAGATCATCTCCCTTTCTCTTGAATTTGGGATGCTCCTTTTGTTGAACCACAAAGACAATGTCACCAGTGATTGTGTCGGGCTGCATCATCAAAAGTTGCAAATGATGCACATCATAAACAAAAGAAAAAAATCAAGCCAAGTGATAAATGACAGTAAAAGAATAATGGCCAACTACTCAATGGTAGTAAAAGAATAAAAACTAACTGTTGATTGAAAAAGAAATGAATAAAATCCCCCAAAAAATAGCTAACAAAATTTTTGAAGACAAGTATTTACCACCTCATCTTCTTCCCCTTGAAAGTGATCCTTTGAGCATTTTTCATTCCCTTCTCAACTATAACCTCAAGCATTTTATTCTTCGGTAAGACTAGGTTGGCCTTGTATTCGGTCGACTAGAGACTAGGTTGGCCTTATAACTGTAACTCAACACATACGGGAAGCACACTCACCATGGTGACCCGGTTGGCCTTGACATTTTTCCGTTGCATTTGACTAAATATATCAAATGCCTCATCTACAAATCTATTATGAAGATACCCAAAAATCATGGAATTCCATGAAGCCACATATCTTTCAGACATTTTATCAAACAGTTGGTGCGCATCATCCAATCTCCCACACTTGGCATACATATTTATCAATGCAACACCCACAACAACATATGGTTCGAAACCCATTTTACCAATACAATAATGACTCCCCTTGCCCTCTTGCAGAGCTGATAGACTGATACGAACCTTGAGTGCAAAGCGAAAGGTGTTTCTATTTGGTTGTATTCCTCCCTGCTGCGTTTGGCAATAGAGTGCAGGAGTTTCCTCGAAGAATCCATCCATGGCATAGCCTCTGATGATTACATTACATAAGTAAATGTTTTGTTGAGATATTTGTCAAACACTTTGTGTACATTCTGATCTAGTCGACCGAATAATGAATACAAGCTCACAATCTTGGTTCCTAAGAAGGTATTCTGATAAAATCCACTTAAGATAATATGTGTATTGCATTTCTGTAGATTTTTAATGTGGGTACATGAATTACGCAAAGAAAAATACATTTATGCATTGGCATTTGTATGAAGGAGATCCCATCTCAGCATTGATTTGGGGGTATCCCATCAAAGCACCCCGCATCAGGTCCCATATCACCATATAAGCATATGACTCATAGAGACAATGGATCAATAAAAAAGATAGACTCAGCCATCGATTCTGCCCAACAACCTCGGGGACCAAAATCCTTACACAAACTGTGAGGTAAGATATTCACAAGCATATGAAAACGACCAGGTGTGGGTGGTATTTATTCAAATTGAATGGATGATTACTTGTGTCCTAAATATGGTTTAGAGACTACAGATCGAACAAGATCAGAACCAAAGCCTACTACCCATCCCCTTGCAGATTGATCTATTCCGTATGTGGAACCCGCCAAATAAAACCAAACCTATTGATCCTGTAGCTAAGGCATCGGAGGCAGAGGAAAAAGCAGAAACCGATCTAGTTGTTCGCCGCCGATCCCCATGTGAATGGCTGGCATAGCATTGTTTGGATGTTTCTTAAATGGCACTTGGTTTTAAGGATGGGTATAGGACCTATCTCATGAATAGAGTTTTTTTATAAATATTGTTGATAATTTTCTTATAAATCATGTTTGCATGTAACCCTAGCGGTCTCTCCCTGTAGTGAGATTATATAGGTGACTCTACATATGTATCGACATAGGGATCTCTTTCTGTAGACAGAGAGTATTATTTAATACCTCTATCCACTAACTGCCGTATGGCCTTCAAATAGACCTCCATAGGGTACCTTGCTTCTCAAGTATAGTCTCATCTTCCACAAAAATACCATTTACTCTTTATCATACTTCATACTTCATCATGCTACTAGCATCATCTAAAATTATAAAACCCTGAATCGACAGTCATGGTTAAGGTTTATAACTTTATTGTTATCAAGACAAAACACTGAATCAGACCAACACAATTCAAAATTGTCTGTTGTATGCTATGAATTCACAAATACATCATATACAATCAATGCATTGGTAAAATTCACAAGGTAGTACAAACTTTATTACAACCTTTGCAACTGGAAAATCAGGTACTGACACACTATTTGCTGAAATGCACGTTTCTTGAAGATGAGATACTGCGCCATTTATTATAACAAATGACCAAAGATTGCTTGTATAGCAGTCCTACACTATGGTGTCCAGTATAACAAGGGAAACGACATACATGGAGGATGATTTTGGGAAGAATCCATGGATTCAAGACATGACTGCAAAACCTAATCAATATAATAGAAAACACTTTCCAAAATAGTTGACAAAAATCCATATCAAAGCTATAAATTAAAGATATTTGTGATATTTCACTTACTTGACGCTGCATCTACATCCTTCAGCATCATCTCTAACAGCTTATGCAGAGCTACACATTCCTTCAACTTCCATTCTCCTACTAGTGAAACATATCTAAAACAAATACCAAAAAGGAATTTTATGTATTACCTCAAGATAGGAATAACTAAATCTTATCAATAAATTTGCATCAACTCCCATCAAGAAACCACATAGATAGGAAGCAAACCTTGGAAGAATATTGTTCACTGAATCCTCAATGAGATTGATTGCTTCTGCATTCTTCTCAGGTGCCAAAAAGTAAAGCATCTCTGCCGCAGCAGCTCTATGCAACAAAGAATCTGATACCTACTTGAATTAGAACAAGTACTAAAATATGTTAATAAACACATGAGATAGAAAATATGATAAGTTACCTATATTCAAGAAAAAGAAAACATTAGAAACACTACCACAGCATGATATACAAAACACCAATATGCTCAAGGATATCACCTTATGTTATTTGGAGTGAGATAGATCCCACTCCTAGAATTGGATATGTGGCATAATCACTAAGTTTCACATGCATACTTACCTCCTGTAACCAAGCACTCCAAATGTACAACCAGTAAGTTCTTAGCACAGGCTCTTTGGTATATTCATAACTGCCATATTAACAGATTATAATTGCTTACAATGACAAGCAAACTAAAACTATAAACTAATATTCAGTAGCATGTAATAAAATACACATGTATATCATATAATAGAAATAGAGATATAGTTGAAGATATTAACCAGCTGGGTGTGAAACCATTATTGAAAATATACTCAGAAGTGTTACTTTCAACAAAGACTGATTGTGCCTCGAAGAGGGTAGTCTTATCTAGGAACCAGCTGACCCTACAAGAGGGTGTGTACAAACAAGAGAGAGAGAGAAATGCCTAGAGTGATTAGGTCAATGACAGTCAAGCACAGTACATAACTCAACATAAATTAAGTCACAAAAATTCTAAACTTCGACAAAGTCAAGTACTGTATAAGACCAAAACTTCAACAAGGTGGAAAAAAAATGAAGGAGGGTAAATGACCGCATTAACCACAAGTCTTAGGCAAGGTACCACAAGTCCAATAATAAATCAATCAAGGTGGGGAAGGTACAACAAGTATTTAATAACTCAATCAGTAACAAGTAATAAAATAAACATATCGATCATATAACAATAAGTGAGTTATAGTTGAAGATCACTACATCAACATTAAACCAAAAATTAGATCTGAAGTGTGGGTAGAAATATAAACAATGGTCATAAAATAAGAAAAATATAAACAATGGTCATAACATAGGTGTGGGTAGTAGAATACCCATGACCCTTAGAACCAAGGGTATGCTCCAAATGTCGCCAAACAACCATAGGACTCTATAAGAGCAAAACTTCAACAAGTTGGTTTTTAAAAAGTTACTCAAGTAATCAACAAGGTGGTTTTTAAAAAGTTACACCAAATGTCGCCAAACAACCATAGGACTCTATAAGAGAAAAAATTCAACAAGGTGGTTTTTAAAAAGTTACGAGACCAATCATAGCTCAATCAAGGTGGGGAAGGTACAACCAGTCATATCTCTCTCAAATGTACAGACGTTCCATATAACCTGAAAGTTCATCATCACAGTATAAGGAAGGGTGGTGGGATGCCAAATAAAAATATCCATCAGTTCTCTCTATGCAATCCTGATAGCATCACATAACAGTTAAGTACCTTGTACAATAAAAAATAAAAGCCACCTGTTTAACCTTTAAATTTAGGAATATGGTCTACAAAATAAATATTTCATCACAATTACCATCCAAATTTCTGACTAGTGCCAAAGCAACAGTAAAAGATTTAATAACATAATTTTGATCTCTATCAACTTCAACACTCCTCTTTGGTCCCTGTGCTGAGTTGGTCCGTGAGATGTAAAGTTAAGTATAGACCTCAAACAGGTTTACACAGTCCACATACTACAACAATTAAGCACACAGATAATGAAAGAAAGGTACAGTAACATAACAATTCTACAGCTGAATGATAAAACGATACTATTTCTGAATAGTGCTAAAGCAACAATAAAACATTTTATAACATAATTTTCATCTCTTTCGGTACCATGTCATAAAATAAACATATTTATCATATAACAATCAGAGAGGTATAGTTGAAGATCTCATTTTACAACATAAATTTGATCTCTATCAACTTCAGCACTCCTCTCTGGTCCCTGTGCTGAAATTGGTCCTCAAGATGTAATGGGAAGTAATCTAATTATAAAGAGTGATGATGATCGACGTCATGATGAACATATCTAATATATCTAATATAAACAGAATCAATGTTTCAGAATTGTGATGACATTTAAATTTAAAACTCAAATTCTAAGAAAATAAAAGATATAAATGGGAAAATTCCTTAGAGCATCAAATTAAAGATAAGTACCTCGTAACTATACCAAATAAAACTTATCTATGTAGCATACTAACAATGTTTCATACTAACAACATCGACATCCATCAAAATACAAATCATGAATTTATGTTGCATCTACTTTTTCGTTGTTTTATGTTTCTTTGCATGTAAAAAACTTGCGAGTGGGGTATCACAATCATCCAATGGCGCAGTATTTACTGCAATATCTCCTATTATTGTTTGTGTTTCCATGCCCTCATTTATGCCACTTCTTGTACGTCACTGAGCAAGGCGTGGAGGCAGTTCTGTAGGGGTGTGAACTGCAACAATGAAAATGAGCATATATATATATGACGTAGAACTATTATTGAAATAAATATTTCATTTTTTTTATTTAAATTACAATATTTCTCTTTACTAGTCACTGTAGATGTGACAACTGGGGTGTTAATTGGAGGTATAGTTGCTTCCTCTTGTAGTTCATGCTCTTGAGCTGCATGGTCTTTCATTGAAAGAAGAAAATTTATAAGTATACATTAGGAAGTATATATATCTAATCACAGTAGATATTTCTATTTCCAAAGCATACATACCAGAATGGACAATATGCTCCATACTATCATGGGACATGTGCACCCCAACATCAACTGGTACTTGCTGTGTACAGCTAGATTCACTGCTGCGGTTGCATTGTTGCTTAAAAACAAACATAAATTTTTAGTTATGGGTGATATAATCAGAAGTACTGAATAGACTATAATAGTATTCTACCATTGGTGATATAAATGCATTTGCATCATTGGGGAGGTTGGAGTCTGCCCCAAGCTTTTCTAATATTCAACCACACTTTTAAAACCAAACTTGAAACCAAGCTTTAGGTCTTCCTCAGTGGCAGGAACTTGGAACGTATTTCCTTGCAATGCATGATAACACATTTCGAAATTTCTAGTATCAAAATATGATATTTGTTCGGTATTGTTAAATAAATATTCCCAACAATTAATCATTTAATACTTACGATTCTTGCTCTTAGTTTTCTATAGCCACCCTGGCCCAGTCTATGTTTCCCGTGCTTTTCCATTCTAGCCTTGGTTTCTTTAGAGGTGTAAGTTATCCCATATATGAAAATTTTGAAAACCTTAGATATCAAAAATCTCACTTAAAACAAAAAAGAAAAACATGATTGAGCTTATTTTAGTAAACAGATGATATATGTTGTACCTTGCTTTACCAGGCTGTGGTTGTTTTCCTTGTCTTTTAAGCAAGTTCTCCTATTCATCATCTATGAGTGCCTTCAACTCTTTCTCCGGAACCATGGGAGCGCGCTCATGCTTGAGGTCAGTTTGCAGTCTTTCCCTATATTGGGCTTTGGTATATTTCAAATTCTCACCGGCTAACCTTGCAACAACCTTCTTGTTGAAAGTATTGCCGAACAAGTTGACCATGTGGTCCATCAATTCATCTCTCTTATTGCTATCTTGGCTATTCCACCATGTGCGAATGGTGGGGCCAAACAGCTCCAAGGCTTTGTCATTCAAATGCCTATAGAATACATTGTTTCCTGCAAATTAAATATGTAATCCATTAATTTAAAATAATTTCAACGTATGACTATTTCAATTTCATGATTAAAATGAATAATTTAATTAATAAATACCAGCAATCTTTTGGATCTTGATAGGAACACAAGAGTCATCCACCAGAAAGGTGAGATCGAGTGATCTGGTGCATTTAACTCGTGCTGCTCCAAGAAAATAATCCTGGTTGTCTACAGTAAGTTCATCTCCAGAGTCATGTGGAGTGATAGGCTCCATCTCATCATGCTAAGGCATAGCATCAGGATCCGGCATGGCATCATGCTCTCTCTCATCAATGTCGTCATCAATGGATTCGAGGCCATCCGTGGGAGTGCCAAAAAGCCTCATTGGTACATTGTTTCTTCTTTGCTCCATTGGACCATCACTGCTACCTATACCTGTCGAGGCAATTTCTGTTGAAATATTGTAACTTCAAAGAATATTATATTTGTATATTATTTATTCCGGAGATGTTGCATACCTCCGATGTGATTATACTATAAATCCGGAGATGTTTATTCCTCCGATTTGGTTGTGGTAACTAGGGTTATTAGACCCACCATGTGGGGGTCGGCCCAGTCAGTTATAATGGGGTATTTAACCTAATGGTTAAATACGAGCCTACATGTACTTGTGTAAAATACATATCAGAGTAGTGTATAAATAGAGGAGGTGTGTTCCTCATTTGACACACACACTCACTTGAGGATAGCGCACTTGTGGAGGAGAGGTCTGCTATTGTGGAGGAGGAGATCATGTCTTAGGGTTTCATCTTTTTATATTGCTGGTCATCTATATTGAGGAAGCTTTGCTGGGTTTTCTACCCCATGAGGGTTTCCCAGGATAAATCTCTGTCTCTTGTATTTATGTTGTGCTTGTTGTTTCTTCAGTGATCCTGTATAAGCTATTATTGTGAAATGGAATGTAATGCTGCTATTTTATGTCTTAGCATATTAACTCTTAACATGGTATCAGAGCTAACCTGAAGGAAGACAAGGTATGGCACTAAAGACACTTGCTTTACTTACGACAATTTGAAGGTTAGGGTTTTACATAGCAAAAACCAGTCATCGTAGAACTTTCGCTATAAATCCGTTTTGGCGAGGTTTTCGGATCTGAAATTGTTACAGGACGAAGATTAAATCTCCAGGTACCTTGTGTCCAAAGGACAACCTCTAATTCGTTGTACTTTGTGATTTATGATCTGTACAATATAGGGTTTCTGCCTCTTCCAGATCTGAGTCAAAATCAGGTGACCTTGGGAAAAATGTCATATCTTGGGCTAGGAAGCTCCAAATGAAATTTCGTAAAAAGTGACAGGTAGTACACAGTCTGTACTATCGCAAACAACGTTTTCAGAGGCCGAAGTTGAACCAGTGACACGTGGCACTCCGTACAAGTTCGCCCTCCTGTATTATCCCATAAAGAGGCCATGTTGCGACACTTGGCATAACTCTCTCTCAGAGAGTCCATCTGAGGTCAGACCTGTCAGGATGGAAAGATAACAGGCCGAGCTACCTCAGAAAAGTTTTTCAAAGGGCGAAGTTCAAATAGTGACACGTGTCATGTCGTACAAGTTCGCTCTTCTGTTTTATCCCAAAACAGGTCACGTTGCGACATTTGACATAACTCTCTCTCAGAGAATCCAATTGAGGTCAGACCTGTCAGGATGGAAAGATAACAGGTCAGGCTATCTCAAAAATCTTTTTCAGACCCTGTAGATTGAAAAGTTTGGAGTTACACCAGAAACAATCAGGTACATATTTCTGTCAAAACATAATTATTTTTGAATACCTTCATTCATGGCTTCCGGAATTTAGGGCTTTGAAGAAAGTTGGAATTTTTGTAAACGGAGACCACGGCTGAATGCTACTCATCAAAATAGAAATTTAGAGACCAATATCAGATTTTTTGGTTGGTCAGAAGGCCGGGCTTGATCAAACCCTAGTTTGGGACTTTGATCAGAAAAGTGGAAAATTAGGGCTTCTGTAAAAATGGGAATTTTTGAAATCTGTCACCATGACTGGAAGCTCCTCAGAAAAATAGAAGCTTAGAGCTTTGGATCAAACATTTTGATTGGGCAGAAGAGTGGGATTCACCAAACCCCAGTTCAGGGTCACGTCCAGTGAATCCAGAAGTTTCAAAGACAAAATTGAGGAGTGAAACTTTGCAGTTTTCAAATTCTGAATATATCAGTTTGATCAGCTCATTAAGGCGCATATTTCTATCGTTTCGGAAGTTTGAAATTCAAAATTTTTGGGGTTTCTCTGACAAACCCATATCCAACTCCAGGTCCAGTGGATAGGGTTAATCCTAGAAGAAGATGGATTGGTCACCTGCATAAGTGAAGGAGTTACTGTTTCAGAGGGAGATGAGGCTAAGGCTTTACATAAGGAGATTACAAGCGATCTCGACAGGTATGACTCATCGAGATACAGGTACATCACAAAAGACAAATCAGGCTCCATGACCATGAAAACATGAAGACAAAGACTCATCCATAATCTTTGTTCTACTTACGAGGTATGTATGACTTTGTTATATTATGCTTAACCTATGAGACATGCAGGTTCTAGCTCAGGATCTCTAAATCATTGAAGAGATTGTTTAGGTATGTTGTACATAACCAAGTAGGTATACTAATCCAGGTATGTTTCCCATGAATCTTACCTTGTGTTAGGATCCCTTATATAAGTATACTTGGAATGATTGGTTATGCTTATTCATAAAGTTAGTAATCAAGGGATTATGCATATTATATCTTGATTGATGATATGCATGAGTAAAAGAAGACTTCCCTGAAATCTTGAATACTAATGTTTATTAACTATAATCATGACTATACATTTTCAAGATTATTTAGTACTATAATGTTTTGATAGCATTTAGAATATACTAATGAGTGTATGTTTGTGTATGAGATCATGAGGATGACTCTTGAGCATGCACAGTGGTACAGAATGAATAGAAGTTCAAAAGACATACAGAAGATCAAGCGGGAGGCAGCCACACAAACATAAAAGATAAGTATTTGAGTTGTTATTTGTAATAGGTTGTATGCATATTTGTATTCCTATAATATATCATGCTGAGTGTAAATATTCATAGAACATTGAACAGTATACTACTAATATGCATATGATTGGTAAGTTGGACAAACATTCCATTGTTGCTTGTCTAGAATGAAACCTCTTTGCTGACATGCTGAGAGTTGTGCACAATCTCGATAGTATGTTCTGGTAGAGATGGAGGGCATCTAGATAGCCACTGTATGCATACAGGATATGGGAAAGTGTTGTGCCAAAGTATTGGTCAAAATAGTTGCATCACTATGTAAATGATATCTGTATGCATAATAGGTTTTCATGTCAATATGATTTGATGATTATGAAGTATTACTAATCATGTACCTAATTTTGATTTGTAGGAAAAATCATGATGAATGATGAACACTGAACAAGCAATGGATGTTCAACAAGAAGATTTACAAATCAAACAAAATATAGAAGGCTCATGGCTAGAAGATTCTCTTAGAAAGAGGAAGAGAATCATGATGAGATGTTTGCTCCAAGTGGCTAAGATAAGACCATTCTCTTAATGGTGTAATTAAAGAAGAAGTGTGAATCAGGTTTTATATGGGTTCCCAGGATCGATAATCAATTGATGAGCTTAATGATCACCATGGGTGATGTGGATCTCAACCTTTGCTACAAGGTTGAATATGGCTTCTATACACATATGACATGGATGCAAGAAGGAACTCACCACAGAGTTGGAATGATGTTGAGGCTCATATCAGTAGACCCATCTGATGAGAGATGGCACAGATAGAAGACTGTAGAAAAGAAAAATGAAAGATCTTAGATTAATGTATTACTTCCTAGGTCTGGAAGTATGGAAAGGCTCAGTAGGAATCTTTCTCAACCAGAGAAAGTATGCTGAGAAATCTTGAGAAGACTTGATATGATGGAATGGCCACTCTTATGGATTCCAACTTGAAACTGTTAGGAGATGACTCATCAGAGTTAGTGGATATAACTCTGTACAGTCAAATTATTGGGTCATTGATGTATCTAACATATATTAGGTTAGATATATGCTTTGTTGTGAACACCTTGAGTCAGTATCTAGTGGAAACTAGATGTGTTCACCCGAAAGTTGAAAAGCATGTGATGAGGCACATAAAGGATACGATAGACTTTGATCTATGCTATCTTGGGGATCATGACTTCAGATGGCTACTCGGATGCTGATTGGGAAGAAAGTGTATCAGACAGGAAGAACACATCGAGCGGATGTTATTGTCTGGGATTAGCCATGATCTCGTGGTTTAGCTGGAAGTAGTCTAGTGTGGCTCTCAGCACAAGCAGAATATGTGGCTGCTTGCTCTACTAGTTGTGAAGAAGTTTGACTTCAGGATTGTTTGACTTAGAGATAGAACCAACTGTGATCCTATGTGATAAATAGAGTTGTATCAAGATGACATAGAATCTAGTGTTCCATGATAAGTCAAAGATCATAGGGATCTAACAAGATATGACGCAGAAAGGAACTATAAAGTTTGAATTTGTAACAGGTTGCTGATGTACTAACCAAACCTCTGTCTCGAGTGAAATTTGAATACTTCCGAGACAAGCTTGGTGTAGCTCAAAAGGACCCTCCTCGAAAGGGGGAGTAGTATAGTCACTGATGATGAGATTGTCTCATCGGACAACAAGGTCGATGATGAGGTAACCTATTCTCTACACCTAGATACTTAGAAATATTTAGATTTAGGACTCGTATACTTAGAATACTTAGTTTTACTTATACATGCTTTTGATGTTATATGTATTAGTAAGAATACATGCTTTTGATGATAGATGTATTGATGAGAATACATGTGGGGATTGTATCATCCTTGAACACATGTTCTAAAGTGAGCCGTAGACGTATGGTCTTCTAAAATGAAGTCCTTAGTGGACAGGTAGGGATTGTATCATCCCTGGACTTCGGTCCCTGAATAGATCCGTAGACGTGAGGTCTCCGAGAATGAAGTCCTTAGTGGACAGTTGAGGGGATTGGATCATCCCTAGACTTTCAGTCCTAAAGAGAGTCGTAGACGTGAGGTCTCCGAGAATGAAGTCCTTAGTGGACAGTTGAGGGGATTGGATCATCCCTGGACTTTCAGTCCTAAAGAGAGCCGTAGACGTGAGGTCTCCGAGAATGAAGTCCTTAGTGGACAGTTGAGGGGATTGGATCATCCCTGGACTTTCAGTCCTAAAGAGAGCCGTAGACGTGAGGTCTCCGAAAATGAAGTCCTTAGTGGACAGTTGAGGGGATTGGATCATCCCTGGACTTTCAGTCCTAAAAGAAAGCCGTAGACGTGAGGTCTCCGAGAATGAAGTCCTTAGTGGATAGTTGAGGGGATTGGATCATCCCTGGACTTTCGGTCCTAAAGAGAGCCGTAGACTTGAGGTCTCCGAAAATGAATTCCTTAGTGGACAGTTGAGGGGATTGGATCATCCCTGGACTTTCAGTCCTAAAGAGAGCCGTAGACGTGAGGTCTCCGAGAATGAAGTCCTTAGTGGACAGTTGAGGGGATTGGATCATCCCTGGACTTTCAGTCCTAAAGAGAGCCGTAGACGTAAGGTCTCCGAGAAGTGGGGATTGTATCATCCCCGGACCTTGGTCCCTGAATTGATCCGTAGACGTATGGTCTTCGAGAATAAAGTGATGGGGATTGCATCATCCCGGAACCACTAGTTCAAAATGTACGTGATGGGCATTGTATCATCCCCGGACTTAGGTCCCTGAATTGATCCGTAGACGTGAGGTCTCCGAGAAGTGGGGATTGTATCATCCCCGGACTTAGGTCCCTGAATTGATCCGTAGACGTGAGGTCTCCGAGAAGTGGGGATTGTATCATCCCTGGACTTAGGTCCCTGAATTGATCCATAGACGTGAGGTCTCCGAGAAGTGGGGATTGTATCATCCCCGGAGTGCGGTCCCTGAATTGATCCGTAGACGTGAGGTCTCCGAGAAGTGGGGATTGTATCATCCCCGGACTGCGGTCCCTGAATTGATCCGTAGACGTGAGGTCTCCGAGAAGTGGGGATTGTATCATCCCTGGACTTAGGTCCTTGAATTGATCCGTAGACGTATGGTCTCCGAGAAAGTGATTTTTTTTTTTGATGTGGTTACTTGTATCTGTAGGATACTTGTATTGATGATGTGGTTACTTGTATTGGTAGGATACTTGTATTGATGATGTGGTTACTTGTATTCGTAGGATACTTGTATTGATGATGTGGTTACTTGTATCGGTAGGATACTTGTATTGATGATGTGGTTACTTGTATCGGTAGGATACTTGTATTGATGATGTGGTTACTTGTATCGGTAGGATACTTGTATTGATGATGTGGTTACTTGTATCGGTAGGATACTTGTATTGATGATGTGGCTACTTGTATCGGTAGGATACTTGTATTGACGATGTGGCTACTTGTATCGGTAGGATACTCGTATTGTTGATATGGTCACTTGTATTGGCATGAATACTTGTACTGCTGATGATCGTATGATGACGATACTGATGATCATGTGATGATGATGCTGATGATCGTGTGATGACGATGCTGGTGATCGTGTGATGACGATGCTGATGATCGTGTGATGACGATGCTGATGATCGTGTGATGACGATGCTGATGATCGTGAGATGACGATGCTGATGATCATGTGATGGCGATGCTGATGATCGTGTGATGATGATGCTGATGATCGTGTGATGACGATGCTGATGATCGTGTGATGACGATGCTGATGATCGTGTGATGACGATGTTGATGATCATGAGATGACAATGCTGATGATCGTGTGATGACGATGCTGATGATCGTGTGATGACGATGCTGATGATCGTGAGATGATGATGCTGATGATCATGTATCGTGAGGATCCAGATGATGATATTGTTGTAGCTGTTCAAGTGATACAGAAGATAAAGACTCAATACTGAAGATGTTGATGTTCCAGTATTGAAGATGTTCCAGTAACTACTTGAGTTACTAATGATGTTGAGAAAGCTTCCAATGATTTATAGATGTATCATGTATGATGTTGATGACTCCTTGCTCGTGCAGATACTGTTATAATATCCTTCTCGTTAAGGGGGAGTGTTGAAATATTGTAACTTCAAAGAATATTATATTTGTATATTATTTATTCCGGAGATGTTCCATACCTCTGATGTGATTATACTATAAATCCGGAGATGTTTATTCCTCCGATTTGGTTGTGGTAACTAGGGTTATTAGACCCACCATGTGGGGGTCGGCCCAGTCAGTTATAATGGGGTATTTAACCTAATGGTTAAATACGAGCCTACATGTACTTGTGTAAAATACATATCAGAGTAGTGTATAAATAGAGGAGGTGTGTTCCTCATTTGACACACACACTCACTTGAGGATAGCGCACTTGTGGAGGAGAGGTCTGCTATTGTGGAGGAGGAGATCATGTCTTAGGGTTTCATCTTTTTATATTGCTGGTCATCTATATTGAGGAAGCTTTGCTGGGTTTTCTACCCCATGAGGGTTTCCCAGGATAAATCTATGTCTCTTGTATTTATGCTGTGCTTGTTGTTTCTTCAGTGATCCTGTATATGCTATTATTGTGAAATGGAATGTAATGCTGCTATTTTATGTCTTAGCATATTAAATCTTAACAGGTTCTGTAGTCACGGGTTTTAAAAAATCCTAAAAACAATAAAATTTACTTTATTAGATCACTTGGAAAAATAAAAAACATAATATCATATATGAAATCACAACATAGCTTAAAAATTTTGTGAAGATGCCACTTACCCCATAAGAGTGTATTCAATCTTGCAGCTCTAGAATCTTTGCCCTGGCCTCCTGTGTCAAGGGCCTTTTGTGAGCCAAGGAAAGCATTTCTATGTTTTCCTTTTTCAAGGCTGTTCTAAAAGTGTGCGGTGGGTCAATGGAATAGAAAATTTCTTCCTCAAACCCCTCATCACCCAGATTGTGTGCACGTGACTAAATTCATCAAACAATAAATTAAATTAAGCAATATAATTTTAACATCATTCAAATATTGATATTGTAATGAAGATTAAGTCACTATTATGAACTAACACTTACCTGGAACGGTGTTATGGTCGGTGAGTGTCCACATTGAACCGTCGTCGTGGAAGCAGCAGGTGCCTTTCCACGGTCCTGAATGAACCAGTAATCCATCATAATGTCATAAAAATGAACCAGTAGTCCATCATAAGCTCAGAAAAATGTGATTGTCAATAGTGGACATTGAATGTTAACATACTAAATCGAAAAATTTAGTTATTTTACTAAACAATTACCTGACGGGCCACTGAGTGTAACCTTCCATGCTCACTCTCAACCATGGAAGCAGCAAGTGTCTTTCCAATGGCGCCACACCGACACAATCAATCAATAAATAAAGGTTTACCTCATACTAAATAATTGTAACATAAAGAAAAATGAGATATTGCATTAATATTAATTTTTACCTCAGAAGTGGAAGATGCATGTTCTGCTCCATGGCCATGAGCAGACTCCTACCACAGTTTAATAAGCATGCTTTCATATGGAAATATTAACAATAAGCACTAAAAAAACGAATGCTAACAGCGAAAATCGAAACATCTTGTTGTTGTAGTGATATTTTATTTATTTACTATATTTAACATTTACCTGACGAGGCATAGTTTCTGACCTTCCACGGTCATCGTGGACCGTGGAAGAAGCATGTGCCTTTCCACTGTCGTCACCCTAAACAAATGTCAATAGTCAATAAATGCCTTCTGTCTTCTTTGAAAGTACACATTTACTTGGTTAAACACATTTACTTCTCTCTTTGATGCAGGTTGATTCTATCTTGTGAATGTTGAAATTTACATGGATGTATGTTCCCTTAGTTGTACAAAATTTTAAGAACTAATGTTGTGATTAAAATCTCCGAAATTTCATTGTATCAAATGCTAGATTGAGTTCTACTATTTATTAGACCATTTGAGATCTTTGAATTCGGCAGATATCTTATTATAAGGGACGTGATATGGGTAGACCATGACATTATCATTGGATATCAGTAAGATCATTGAAGATCCATCACAACTAGAGTTTAAGCTTCCAAAACCAAAACAAAACCCTATTTTTTGACCATTCACAATCATTATCAAAACAATGATATAGTTAATTGCATTCTACATAACAGCTTGAATTCCATACTTCTGTTTGAGGATGGCATGGTCCTTTTTTCTTCTTCCACCAACCATTGGCTTTTGATTGCTCCATGAGTGTTTTCACAAAGCTAGGAGAGCACTTCATGGGGATGTGATAGGATTGTGGTCTCCTAGCCCTGTTATTATTTTTTGAGTTACATTTGGAGAGCTTAGATTCGATGTATGCTTGCCTTGAGATCAATGCTAGGGAGGTATACTTCTTAATGTGGTAGTTTGCACAAGTGGCATATTTGGCATCTTCTACAAGGACTCACTTGTTAAGGATGATGAGCAATTGGTGCATCTGGAGTAACCACCTTGAAGGAGGATGTTAGGCACTTGAAGGTTGGGTGCTTAGCCCTAGGAACACGCAACCACCTTACACAGTTTGAGGAATGTTTCAGTTTAGGAGCATTTATTGGAGAGTGCACCATCTTGGAGGAACAATTGATATGTGTACACCTAACTTGGAAGACACAACAACTTGGGGTTGGACAAACCCTAGTGTGATAGGTGGGCACCTTGCTTTGAAGACCACACCATCTGGGGCTTTGTCTATTGACTTATCCTAGGGTTGCTTCTTGACTTAGTCCATGTTCTATTGTTGGCCTCCCTCACCTTAGTCTATGACTCTATATAAAGAGAGGAGAGTGTTTTTGTAATAAATCACTTTTCAAGAGCATATCTTAGCGATTGATAGTTTATAGTTGGAGAATCTTGGAAAATCATGTATAACTCCTATAACAAGGATTAGTGTTAGCAGTAGGATTCCTTGGCTTGTGATATGCAAGTGTTGAGTACTGTAGCTTGTGGTTTGCAAGTGTGTGAATGTCCTTCATAGCTTGGTTGAAGCAACTGCAAGTTGAAATCTTGGGGTAACTCTTGTAACAAGGATTAGTGTTTGTGCAATGCTACCAGTAGGGTTCCTTGGCTTGTGATATGCAAGTGTTGAGTATTGTAGCTTGTGGTTTGCAAGTGCATGTCTGCTTCATAGCTTGCTTGATTGATGCAACTGCAAGTTGAATATCTTGGGGTTTGACAGTTGGTATGATGATGGCTTGTTTGGAAGATCCAATGGTTGGCTTGTAGAGCTTGGTGGTATCCTTGCTTGGCCTTTGTATTGTTGGATAGGGTTTCTAGTGACTGTGGATTCCCTAGCTATGGTTTGGGTCCTGGGATGCACTGAAAATAGCTATCTTTTCCTTAACGGTGACAACCTTTGCCTTTGGTGTTGGCTTTCTATCTAGGCCTCAATCTAGGTGTTCAGTTTTTCACTTAGAGGAATGCCACATGCTTTAGAACATATTACTATGGAAATATATCTGGGTCGTCTTTGCTTGGAATGAGCTGAAAGGACTACTTGTACCAGCTTTGGATGAGCTGGTGTATTGAACTTTATCTTCATATTCTGGTAATAAGGAGTTGTACCATTGCCGTCCTAAATTCTCTTATTGCAGATCTGATTTACAAATCTTGTTTTCATGTGTTCTGAGCAAGTTTTCATTGTTGTTTTGATATGCTGAGTTATTGGGACAGAAAGGGTGAAGTGTTGAGTGATTTTTTATGCCTTAGATGAAACTTCAAATCTGAAATGTGTTGTTATATTTCCACTGTTAATGAATGTAATTTTCAGATCTTCATACTTGATTGGATAATTCCCTAAGAATTGTATTGATCTAGTGTTGAAGTATTTTGCAGTATTATCTACCTGAACTTGCCTAGACTAGTGGTGGACACATTTGAGATATTTGCAGAGGTATTTCTGAATATTTAATTTCAGCCCTAAAGCTGAAAGTTCTCTAATAAATCCATGACCTCATTGAGGTGAGGTGAAATTTTTGATTAGGGTGCATAATTTTTGGTGACAATTTCCTTGTTCACAAAATTTCTACACCAAGGGCCTTCAAAGAAAGTTAGATGCTCTCGCCAACTTTGTGATCTCAAGTAGATATTGGTCAACCTTAGCAAAACTAAGATCATGATTTTCAACACCTCCAAATAAATCTCTAGCAGATCTTCACTTCTTCCAGGGGTCAAGGCAGAGGTTACCACAACCTACACATATTGGGGGTTCCAATTCACAAGCTCTCATTTCATCATGAGGGTTGCCTTACAAGAAACAGGTATGTTTCCTTAGCATTTCCAAGGAACCAATGTTTACACTTGCATTTTAAGGACATCCCTACAAAGATGTACATTTTTGACACCATCATGAAACACAGTTCTTTATGGATTCAAGGTTTGGGGGTTATTTTGTCCTCATTGGATTGCTAGAAAGCATGTACTCTGACACTTGAAAGCTACAGTTCATTATGGATTGAGGTATGTAGGGGACGGTGAAGGGACCTTGCATGATTTTGTTGATTCTGATTGGGCAAGAAGAGATGTAGGTCTTAGGAAGAGCACTTGAGGGTTTTGTTTCAGATTGGGGTCAGGTATGATATCCTGGTTCAGCTAAAAACGGGAAACAATTGCATTCAATTCAATGGAGGAAAGGTATATGTCAACCAACATACTAATTGTTAAGCCATATGGCTTTGCAAGTTGATTGCAGAGTGTTGATCGATCAGATGTTGGAGGTGTCTGTGGTTTAATGTAACAATTAAAGTTTAGAATCCAGTGTTTCATGATTGTTCCAAGGTTGTAGATATCCAGTACCAATTCCTTAGAGACAAGGGGTTCAAAAGGGATTAGTTGTTCCTGAGTATGTACCATGGTATCCACAAGTTGTAGAAATTTTGACAAAGACCCTGGCTAAGGGGAAGTTTGAGATGCTAAGGGAGAGACTTGGCTTGGTGGAGAGCACTTTCGCCGCAGACAGGGAGTGTTACAGCTTACATGTCTTGTTTATTCTTTGTTCACCTTCAGCGGAGGCACCCCTATAGTAGATCCTTATTCCTCTTGAATATGTGCAAAAGTTAAAACAATGTGGATATGGGTGGTGCAGCATCAGAAACAAAGGCACTTTATTGACGATGAGGAGGCACGGTTATGGAATGAGGCTGCATCCATACCTATATCATGCATGTACCAGCCTTAGACCATTTCTAGTTTAGCTTTTTGTTGTTATTAGAATGTTTAGATTTAGCCTTTGCCTTAGTTAGAAGGTTATTACACTTATTTTAGCATTTCCAGATTTAGGAAAAGGACCAGCCTTTGGGAGTTTTTCAGAGTTTAAATAAGGCACATAGGCTAGAGGGTTTTCCAAAATTAAAACAGGGCACTCTATTCCATGAAATTTGTTCATACATGTAGGGCACACTTACCTAGGCTAAATTTAAGGTTCAGGGTTTTGCTTCTAAACTTGGGAGCTCTATTTTGTAAAACCCCTGCCTTCTTCATCTATAAAATATAGCAGAGTGGGTGAGTGTTGCTCATTTATTTCATAGTTTGCTAGTGATTAGCAAGTGTAGTATGTAATTTTCTGTTTGAGTTAATAAAACAGAGGAGTGCTCGATTGCTGCAATTCATAGCTTGCTGTTCAGATTTTCAGTATCCATGTGTTTGTAGATATGGCATTCTTTACTGTAATGTTGTGATAAGCTAGCTAGGGTTTGTAAGGGTCAAGTCTACTTACCACAAAATGAATTTAACAACCCCACCAATACCACAATCTACTTTGACTAAGAGTACACCGACTCCTACACCACCTACCTTCAACAACAGCTCCTCGCCTATTCCACTTCTCGTCCCTAAAGACAATCCCAAACATTACTACTACCTTCTCAACATCAACCACAACATTCTATGTGGGTGTAAGTAAGGTCTTCAGTGAATCTCTGAACCCTAATAGGGTGAGACAATTGCCCTAAAATTTATGCCCAATTGCGTGAAGAGAACATGGCAAGGTGTGAAGAGAACAAGATATATTACAAGGTGTGTTTGTAGCAACATGGCATCGGATTTTGAATGATTCCAAATGGAGATAAATTTGGAATGCCCTGAAACGAAAATATTATGCATATCTAGGGTTTAAATGCCAGAAACCGTACCATTTTGTGCGTCTCCTGCAACTGTGTTGATGGTGCCTCCTATGTGTGGGTTTTTCCAAGATTTTCCTTCTCCTTCGTGTGGGTTTCTCCAGGTCTCGAGTGGGCTGGTGGGCTGCCTCCTCTGCCCGAGTTTCTCCAAGTATCGAGAGGGTTGGTGGGGTGCCTCCTCTGCGCGCGGGTGAACAATGGCGTTTGGGCCTGCAATCTCTAGTTCTCTCAAGTGCCAAATGGGCAAGCGGGTGAACAATGGCGTTTGGATTTTCAATTTATGTGTATGCTTTGTTTTTGTTTTATTTATTTTTTAAATTTTTTTATAAAATACATTACATAAAATTAAATTATTCTATATATGTTTTAATTTTATAGTTTGTTTATTTAATTAAATTTATTTTCTATTGGATTGAAAACTAATACCAAGTTTCTTTGTCACTCTAATTGTGTACCCTACGGCATAATTGAATGCCAATGACAACTATATATGTTTTAATTTTTGATTCAACACTATGAATGCCACACGTACTTGGGATAGAATAAGTTTAAGCACTCCTTACATGTTACATGCTATGTTATGGTTTGAGCAAAGAGACTATCCGACTCCAGTCAACTTTTGTTCTCAATAGTTGATTAAGGACCCTGGATGCTTCTTCTTTATATCCCTCCCCCCTAAATCTCGCTATACATATTAAATTTATTGTATGATGGAGAAAGGGAAGGGTTGTGAAGCATAAGTAAAATGTAGGTAGACCAAGTAGAGAGGAGATTCATAGATGGTTGAAATTCTTTTGATATGGTTGAAGTTACTGTTTTATTCCAGACTAGCCGATAAGGGAAACAAAATAAAAAGGTAAAGTAGCAATGTCATTCTAAAAATAAAGATTACAAAAACAATTTTGTCCCAGTTCATAAAGTCGAATGCAGATTGTAAGTGTACTAGCATCGGTGGTCTTCATATTAATAAATACCAAAAATCTTAAACCGTGTACTAGAGGAAGGTGTCGATTCGACGACTGAGCAATTGGGGAAAATAGCTCATGTAATAGCAAGTGTCTACCATATTGAGGATAATATGGTACATACCATGGTTTAATCCTAATAGAAGGAGTTATCAGAAGTGATTTATGGATCTAGGTTATTAATGCTCAACGTTTGAGAGGTTTTATATGCCACCTTTGGAGGAGCGTCCCCCTTGAGGTCTCATTGCATGGAGTAAATAGCATTCAAGGGATCCCTAGCGTTGCACATTTAGCTTTATAGAGAACCTACACATGAGTGCATGGAATTTTTGTCATAACATTTAACCTAGAGGTGTTATATCCATTAATTTGTGCCTTTATTTGAAGAACGTTCCACTTTGTATGGTTTCTATCCTACTTTGTGGAGGATTCTCACCCATTTGAAGCTAAATCCCACCTAAGGAGGTTTCTTATGCATGATTTATGGAAAGGAATTCGATTTTTTGGGGTCTTATTGAGCACTTTGTGGATTTCGTTTGTATTTGGTGGATCCACTTGCTATAAAGCCCACTTTTTAGCATGACTTTGCACGCATTGGAGTTCTAGCCTTTGGAGGCTATTTTGAGACTTCTTAACATTACTTTATCATTTCTTGAAGGAACCCCCTCTTTCTTGGGATTTTATGGATCTTTGAGAGTATACATGTAGCATTTACCTCGACATTCGTCCATGTTGCCACAAAAACTGAAACCTAGATTTTTTGTCCCTATATCGACGAATGTTTGTGGAACTTGAACAAACGTGGATATTGCCAGGATTTTTCCACCCTGACAAAAAAAGAGTTAAAAAATCATTTTTTGAACCCATGAATGTTGAAAACGTGGAAACGTTTCATGGAACAATCTGCCCATATGTAGCAGTGGTAGCAAGGAAGAGGCTCAATCTTTGTTGTAGTCGACAGATTTTTGAAGATGGCACAATTTATTCCGTGTCAGAAGACAAGTGACACCACAACTATTGTTGTACTATTCTTCAAGGAGATAGTTAGATTGCATGGGTTTCCATAGAGTATAACATCAGACAGAGATAACAAGTTTATGGAACGTTTTGTAGGAACCCTATGGAAGAAACTGGACACGAAGTTTTAGTTTAGCTCAACATATCATCCGTAGAAAGATGGATAGATCGAGGTGGTGAACAAAACTTTGGGAAATCTTCTGAGGTGTTTGATGATCGATAGACCCAAGCAGTGGGAGAATGTGTTGGCGCAAGCGGAATTCACATATAACAACTCTGTGAATCGGATGACAAGTTTGAGCCCATTCCATATTGTTTAAGGACGAAGCCCACATGGAGTGGTATATTTGGTCGAGTTACCGACATAAATGAGGAAAATTACAGATGCATGATCATTTGCAAAGCATATGAAAGCAGTGCATAAAGATGTGCATAAGCGCATTGAAAAGAGAAACGCGACATACAAGTTGAGAGACGACAGGAAGAAGAGGCTACAGTTGTTTAGCGAAGGGTACTTAGTCTATGCACACTTGAGGAAATAGATATTTTCGATAGGAACATACAACAACCTGAAGCTGAAGAAGATTGGGTCATGTAATATTCTAAAGAAGATTTCGGAAAATGGTTATGTGTTAGAGCTTCTGAAAGAATTGAACATTTCACCTATGTTCAATGTCTCAGATCTCTACAAGTTTGAAGAAGGTTCAACCAGCAGTAGTGCAGAAATGTTGAACATCGACTAGACAGGGAAGATTCCAGATCGACACAAGGAGGAAATAGCCGAAGTATTGGAGGAACGCGAAGTCGGACGCATGCGAAGTTCGTAAAAGAAAGAATATTTGGTCTGATGGATAGATGATGAGTTGTAGAAGGCGACATGGATTTCCGAAAAAGAATACAAGAGACTGACGAATCAGTCGAGTTCTTTTTCACCTGGGGAGGCTGATGTAGGAGCATCGCAGCCTAGTTGAAACAATCGAAGTTGATCGATAAGGAAATTCGACCATGGGGATTGTCGATGATCACTAGTGCGAAGTAAGATTGGATGTCGAAGCCATGTAGTCGAGCAGAAGATTTTGATATGCAGTCGACAAGAGCGAAAGGTCGAGATTCGACATGTCTAAGGTCGACAGACGACAGAAGAGGAGTGAAGGGATCGAAGGTCGACATGTTGTCGAACCATGACACATATGAGTTGCGGCAAAAGCCAAGTGTGGAGGATGGGGTGGACTGGAAGGTCTTAGAGGCTAAGTGAAGCCGACAGGTGAAGTTGAAGGATGACGAAGTGCAATATTGTCGAGGCAAGGCATAGGGCCGACTACTATAGCAGAGTCAGAGAAGTGCAGAAGTCAAGGAAACGTACTTGGTAGCCGTTCGTGGTTGCTAAGGAAGTTATGAGCAGTTATGAAGGTAGTTGGGATCATGACAGATGTCACCATAGGGAGAGGTTGTGCATCACGGCCATGTTAAGATTCAATATGCTAACATAGAAAATATCAGTATTACATTCCATTTCACAACAATAGCATATACAGAATCACTGAAAGAACAACAAGCACAACATAAACACAAGAGACACATATTTATCCTAGGAAACCCTCATGGGGTAGAAAACCCAGCAAAGCTTCCTCAATATAGATGACCAACAAATACAAAGATGTAATCCCCAAACATGAGCTCCTTCTCCTCCATAGCATATCTCTCTCCTCCTATGCACCAATCACAAGTGAGTGAATGTGTGTTAAATGAGGAACACACCTCCTCTATTTATACATAACTTCGACTTGACTTTTTACACTAACTAAGTCGTCCCCGACTTTAACCACTAGGTTAAACACCCCATTACAACTGACTCTGGGCAGACCCCACTAGGGAAGTCTAATAACCCAAGTTACCACATTCTGACGGAGGAATAAACATCTCCACATATACAATAAGGTCTTCATGGAGGAATGAAACATCTCCGGAATAATAAAGTACAAATATAATATTCTTAGAAGTAACAATATTTCAACAGGCCAGAGGGTGCTGAAAACTACAGGTCAGCAAGATCTGGAAGATTTGGTGGGCAGAGGAAGAGTGTCTCAGGGAACGGAGTGAGCCACAGGAGGAGCAACAACAATATATCATAGTAGAAGAGCAGTGCGAAGGCATGGGGGAAGAGATTGCACACAACTGAGAACACACTTAGAGAAACACACCATTTTATTTCTTTAAATTGTAATAGGCTAAGGATGACAAGTTCATTTTCTCTGTATCTAGACATTGTAATTTGATTCAGTTTAATAGAAGCCAACTTCTGGCATCCAGTTCACATCGAGTCTGTGTGAGGATTGTGTATTGTTGTGTGTATTATTAAGCAAGTGGCCCCTTGTCGGGACCAACCTTGCGCCAATTTTCAATATTTCATGTGAGGAGAGTTAAGTGATGTCGTTCACAATTGTTTATATTTTAGAATTTGGGGTGGATTATCAATGCTTTTTCTAGATTGTATGAGGATGAGACAACTATACTGTCGAGATTGATTTTGATGGCACTCTTTCGAAATTTGAAATAAACATTTAATAATAAAAACAAATATAAAAAATCATTCATAATTGATGCATGGCTAACTCTTAGCTTATACATGGATAACAGGTACTTCTTGACACACAACCAGTACAAAGCTACAACAATTAAGATATAAGTTATCAACTTCACTTAATTTATGGCCTACTTAATTTATGGCCTATAAATACTCACAGATCACAAATTAAGTAACTATACTAATTTTATAAAATTTCAACAACAAATTAAGTAATTATACTATTTTTATAAAATTTTAAGCAAATCTCAACATGGAGTTTTTTTATGACATAAAAAAGGTTAAAGATTTTTGTTGAGGATGAAGCAAAAAAGTTACAAGAAACTCTTGTGATTAATTATCCACAAGTGATTATCAACTAATAACGGTTCTTAAAGAAATAAAAATGATTAAATCTCAACAAAACCAAAGATGGTATACCAAAGATGGTATAAGTTTATGAAGGCTTTAATAGTTTGGAATATAAAATGCAAAACTACATATACACGAGATTTTATCTGTTTACTTTTTAAATCAATAAAGGTTCAGAATACATCTAAGATTGAAATATGTAGATTTCAAAAATCCTTATACGAATTGTTTTCTTTTAACAAATTAGTATGTATGGAAATATATAAAAATAATTTTGAAAATCTTTTCAAAATAAGCTCTTTATAAAGTTAGGTCTTTGTCGAATGTTGCAAGCATTCATGCAACTTCGTATGAGAAAGGACATGTGGAGTGCATTGTAATGGCGTCAAGTACAAAGCCGTGGGCAATCCAATCCATGACATGGAAAACAAAATGAATGTGAACCGTCTTAGTCGGTCACCATCCATAAGTGAAAAAAAGAAAGAGTGTTAGAGACGTTACACCTAAAAACCAAAAACCAACTTATTGAAAACTCTTCAAACCTACAAAATTGTCAAAAGTTTCAGCTCAGGATAAAAACAAACTAAAACGTTCTTTTTTTGGGTGGTTTTTTAATCAATTCTTATTTAAATTTAGTTTGAAAATTACAATTTCTGCAATGCTATAATTTCAACAATCACAATGATTGCAGTTAGACTAAATATGTCATTTTAAAATTAACCAAAGTAGAAATCTCAATTTTAACAACTGAAATTACTGGGCATTTTGGTTGTTTCTTATACTGCTCCAAAAGTCTCTTTCTGCGCCCGACATTCCAGAAGAAATTGTCGAAACTTTATTGCCGTGCCCGACATTCCACATGAAGATGATAAGCATGTGCATGAGCCACGATAACATTACTTCCAGAGTTAGCCATTCACTAATATCACTCACTAAATGCCAACAAAAATGAAGTCGAATTTGATGGAAGAACAACCTGACGTCTATTATATAAGACTTTGTCGGATATCATCACAAAAAGTGGAACAACTTTCACAGTACTGAAGCCAAATTTCACGTGAACGCAAATTTTTTGGTCGAAGCCTGCATTCATTGCATATGTAAGCTGAACGTTGGAGCATGGAGGTCTTCAGTTCCATCCACAGACGTAATTGCAAAATCACCGCACCTTTATCGGTGGGCAGGTATCTCTGCATACTCTGTTTCGTTCTTTTCTATTTCCTCCTCTTGACTGATCAAAACTTAAATGAAATGAATCGGAATGTTATTGATGGAAAAAGGGTTGTTAGCTAGTTATTTCTTAAAATTCACATAGCATATAACTGGTTAATCTAGAACCCTAATTTAACATTTAATTCCCTGTAACTCCAAAATAATTGCGGTGCCATTACAAACATTTAATGAAGTGGCATTTAACTCCCTGTATCTCCAAAATAATTGCGGTGGCATTACAAACAGTTAATGAAGTGGCATAGTTCGATGAATAGCAGGGTATAAGGGAATGAGTGGGTCCCGTAAAGCAACTATCCCATCACTACGAATCCTAAAGAATAGCCCAAAGAAGTGATGATCTCAACACATCAAAAGCCTCTCTCTTGGGACAGTATCGGCTCTAAACTAACAACTAATACAAATTGCATTGACAAAGTTACATTTCGAGCTGGAGAAAGTAGTTTACCAAGATATCAACAAAATAATGAGCTAGAAAGAGCACAACCCTTCAACTAAAAAACTCTGATGTCTTGTCAATGAAGTTTGAGGAACATATGAACTTAGTGATAAATAATGCACAAAAGAGCTTGAACCAGAACAATATTAAAGAAACGCGGGTAAAATCGTCTTATGGAGTGTGAGAGGTGCTATTCACGTAAACAAAAGATATTGGCAGAGTTGCTACAGATTGGGAACAAAATATTCTTCTACTACAATAGTTTGAGGTTAATGAGTTTAGTCTCAAAACGTTTAGAATTTTACTTCGAGGGTATTTTAGTGGTACTGGCCCTTTTCTGAGTCCATAATCCACATATCTTGAAATCATGGTTTTGACCCAAATAACATGTGTGCACATTGTGAGTATGCTTTATCTTGCAGGTTTTCACGATGTGTAATATTGTTACCAAAGGATTTCAGATTCACTCAAGTTATTATAAGTATGTCCTAACGTTTTGGGGTTCTGCTCCAAATAATTTCTATTAGGCATCAGAGCATTTAAAGTGTTCCTTCCATACTTATCATAGTGATGAGTTTCTTTTTTCTTTGGTAAAGGTAAAGTCTTGGAATATATTAGGTAGAGTGTTGATTTTGGGAATAAATACCCCTTGTCAGGTCATGGCAAGTCTTTTTGGTTTCCACTTCGAGGAGATGTTGGCCTTGTAGCTGTGGAGATGCTGGCCTTGTAGCTGTGATGACTACCCAAGGAAATATGAAAACCAATAAGGATAATAGACAAAAGGAAAATATACAGAAAATCACTGAAGTTTGATTGCCGACAAAAGGAAAATACAGAAAATCACTTAAGTTCGATTGCGGATTTTTTAAAAAATTTGAACATAAAAACTCTTTGTTCTTCGAATTTAAGTTAAACTTTACCATAGACTCCACGCCAGGTCAAAATTCATAGGTGAAAATACCCTTAGTTCAAAACAAGAATTAACACAACCACAATTTCCACACTACTGTATGCATATATTGTTGCATGAACATTGTGAGTCCATGTAAGTTGAACCCGTGACCACCGTTGGGTTGACCCAACAAGCTTTCTGGTTGAATCATTTGACGGGCTGCTGTCAATCGACCGAAACTTATGGACGTGGGGCTAAAACAGTTGGGAAGGTTTGTTACCTCGGGGTGAGAAAATGTTGGGCACTAACAAAACAAAACAGGTTTCCAATTCCTTTCCCAGGCGAGGCGCATTAGAACCCAATCTTATTTACTCGGGGATGGATTCTTCTATTTTTATTATTATTGAAACGTAGAGAGTTTTCAAGCGATTTTTGTAAAGCCATGGAAAAGAAGAGAGAAGCTCAGCCAATAATACCTGTTGGTACTTAATGACATCTAATCTTCAAGTTCAATTTGGGCATACATTCAAACTGGTGAAGACCAATGAGGATAATCGGCAAAAGGCAAATACAGAAAATCTAAGCCAGTTAACTGCAATATCGAAACTAGCTATATTTAACAACTTAAACAAGTTTGGTCAATTACGGCTCAAATACTGAATTTTGATTGCGGATATTGTTAAAAATTCGAACAGAAAACCTCTTTAATCTTTGAATTTCAGTTAAACTTTATCATAGACTCCATGCCAGGTCAAAATTCATAGATCAAGTCCATGGTTTGAGTTGGAATAATAATGTAGAAATTCTTAAAATAGATTCAATTAGATCTTTAGATTACGTGTAGATCGAGTTCCTCCTTTCTAGGAGTTTGTTGAACAACTCTCAGAGCTTATTTATTGTAACCTTCATTTCATAAATGATGTAGTTGTGTGTTCTGTTATGTCTTCATTTTGTAATTTGGTATCAGAGCAGAGGGAGAGCTCGTGAGCCGCCAGAGTGTCAATCACTGCTTGCTCAGGGCTGTAGACGAAGTTCGTGTGGCTGTTAATGCCCAGTGTTTGCTGAAGCCATTGTTGCTTGCCCTGGAGAAGATCCCGCCCATTCATTTTTTTTAATCGCTACTGCATGGTAGAGTTGAGAGCCAGCTGACAGGGATCACTGCACAGTCACCGTTTCCTGCTCGTCGTTGCCAGGTCCGTCGATGCCTCACTTGCTAAAAGACGCGATAATACTACATTATCGCGGGTATCCTGCATAGCTGAGCGCGGTAACTTACTACTGCACTTATGAAGTATTTCGCCCGAGCTATTATCGCGGGAATCCGGCCTCTCAAGGTGCAATAATTCTTTTTTTGTTTGTTGGGCGCATTTGCGTCTCTCAATTTATTATTCAATTTGTTTGTAGTATCGATTTCTTTTCTGCAATTGCCACCTCAAATTTCGGTTTCAGGGGAGTTGTATTTTCTTAATCGAGCCCTGCAACGTATTGCTAGCTTCGAGCTGAGAGCTCTATTGGTGTTTCTCTAAGGTCGCAAGGGTTTTGGAGAAAAGAGGTATTTTTCAAACAATTTATTGAATTCGTCTTTCAGCAGTTATGACCAATTCTTTTCCCGAAAATTACCTGAATGAAGCTTCTAAGCTTGACCGGGACAATTACCTTGACTGGAAATTAAAGATTTTAACTATGCTCGAAGCACTAAATGTCTGGACTATAGTCAAAGGAGATGAAGCCAAGCCCACAGGTGCTACTCTTGCAGACTGGGAGAAATAAGAAACAAAGGCAAAAGTATTGCTGCGGCTGTCTGTCAAAGACAACATAATCCCGCACATCAGAGATTGTAAAACTTATGAGGAGACATGGAACATCCTGAAAGGTTTGTATGAAATTACAAACTCTAATAGAATTTTGTTTCTAAAGACTAAGTTATTGTTCATCAAAATGGATGCAAATGAGAATATCACCAACTATGTTTCCCGGATTAAGGATTTATGTGAATAGTTGAGTGCAATTGGTGATACTGTTTCAAATACCTACATGGTAACTATTACATTAAAAGGTTTAATTAGAGATTATCATGTCTTTATTTCAAGTCTAGGAGGTAGAGCAACACCACCTACATTTAATCAGTTAACATGAATTCTTCTACAAAAAGAAGAAAGGATGAAAGTGTTTGAGATGGACTCTCAATCTTCAGAAGTGGCATTAATGGCAAAAGGAAAACAACTCTACAGGGGAAAGACATGGGACAGAAACAGAACAAGCAAGTTTCAGCCAAGAAACAGAGGTATGACTCACTCAAAGTCTGATTCTCATGATAAGAAAAATGAAGGTTTTTTTTATTGTGGGAAACTTGGTCATCATGCTAAAGACTGTTATAAAAGGAAAGCTGGTGAATCCAAACAGAAGTTAAGAAAACATAATGGAAATTATGTGACGACTGACACATCCACCAATGAAGGGTTTAAGAATTTAAAGTTGTTTATTTCAAAAGCTGCATTGTCTGCAGAAACTGATGATGAAAATGCATGGTTCATAGATTCAGGTGCCTCAGCCCATATGTCTTGTGTCAAAGAGTGGTTTGTTGAATATCATGAGAGAACAGATGAGACACAAATATATTTAGGAGATAATAGATCTCATAAGATTCAGGGTTATGGAGTGATAAGTGTGAGATTACCTAATGGCCAAAAGAAACAGATTCATAATGTGTTGTATGTTCCAGGCATCAAAAAGAATTTGATTTCTGTATCCATAATAATCGACCAAAATCTGAATGTAGAGTTTATGCGGTCTCACTGTCTTGTGAAGGATATTCAGAATTGTTATAATATCATAGCCACAAGGACAAGAATTGGAGAACTGTATAAGCTTGATGTCACAAAGTCCACTCATCAAGAATTGACATCTACTATAATGACAATTGAAGAGCTATGGCATCGCAGGTATGGGCATCTTAATCAAAATGACTTAGTACTACTTCAGAAGAAATTGATGGTTGAAGGGCTTCCTGTTTTGAAACATGAGCACATAGAATGTCAAGCTTGTGCACTAGAAAAGTAGCATAGGGAATAATTTCCAGTGCATAAAGAGAAGAAACAGAGAGAATTAATTGAATTAATTCATACTGATGTATGTGGTCCCATGCAAACCTTATCACTTGGTGGAACAAGGTACTTTCTTATATTTGTTGATGACAAATCTAGATTTACTTGGGTTTATTTTATAAGGAAAAAGAGTGATGTATTTGAATATTTTAAAGAATTCAAAACTATGGTGGAAAAACAAACAGGCAAATGCATCAAGATACTCAGATCTAATCAAGGTGGACAATACACCTCAGGAGCCTTTGAAAGATACTGCAAAAACAATGGGATCATTAAGCAATTCACAGTGCCTTCTACACCACAGCAAAATGGTGTAGCTGAAAGGAAGAACAGGGCATTAGTAGAATGTTCTCGCAGCATGTTAAAAGGTAAAAATATCTCTAATGGTTTTTGGGTAGAAGCCATTAACACTGTTGTTTACTTAAAGAATAGAAGTCGAACTAAGATTCTAGATTCAAAAATGCCTTTTGAAGTTCTTTATGGCTATAAACCTGAAGTTGTTCATTTAAAAATATTTGGTTCAAAGGCATTTGCTCATATCCCCAAAGTTGAGAGAAGAAAATTGGATGCAAAATGTGTTAAGTGTACATTTCTTGGTTATTATGATGATCATAAGGCATACAATTTGTTTGACCTTAATTCACATAATCTCATAGCAAGCAAAGATGTGATTTTTCATGAGATTAGAGATGAAGAAGTAAGTAAGTATGATGTCTGGCATACTACTTATGACAATGATGTTCATGTGAAAATTGATATCGATAATGAACAGGAACAAGAAAAGGAACAGGTACAACAACAAGGTGAAAGCAGCGTAGAGACTCCAACAACTACTATGCCTCAGAAAATAAGAGATGAAAGTGCAAAAAGTGGTGGACCACTGAGGAAGCCTACAAGAACAATTCAGATACCCTCCAGGTATAAAGACTATGCTTTGATGACACAAGTAATGAATGTTGTAGAACCTACTTCTTATGAACAAGCCATAAATCATAAGGACTGGAATATTGCAATGAATGAAGAATATGAATCAATAATGAAGAATGACACTTGGGAATTAACTGAGCTGCCTGAAGACAAAGTTCCCATAGGATGTAAATGGCTGTATAAAACCAAATTTAATGCAAATGGAAGTGTTGACAAATATAAGGCCAGATTAGTTGCAAAAGGGTATTCAGAAAAGGAAGGAATTGATTATGAAGACACCTTTGCACCTGTAGCTAAGTTAAATACAATTAGAGTCATGATTGCATTAGCTACACAATACAATTGGAAAGTTCATTAGTTAGATGTTAAGTCTACATTTATGAATGGTGATTTAAAAGAAGAAGTTTATTTGGTTCATCCTGAAGGATTTATAAAGAAAGGGGAAGAAGATCTTGTTTGTAAACTCAAGAAAGCTTTATATGGTTTGAAACAAGCACCTAGATCTTGGTATATTAAGATCGATTCATTCTTTGCCCAGAAAGGTTTGTGAAAAGAAAAAATGATCCTAATCTGTATGTTAAAAAGGATGAAAATGGAAATGTTGCTTTGATATCCCTATATGTTGATGATTTGATTATCATTGGTAGTGCTTCTCACTTGATTGAAGATATTAAGATTCAGTTTGCACAGATATTGGGAATGAAGGATCTTGTTGAAATACATTATTGTTTAGGTCTGGAAATATGGAGAGAAGGCAGTAAAACAATTGTCACTCAAAGCAAATACTCCAGGGAGATTCTAGAAAGATTCAATATGAGTGATAGCAAGGTAGTATCGACACCTTTAGAAAACAATGTTAAGTTATCTAGTCTTGATGAAACTAAAGAGGAAAATGGTGTTACGTATTGCCAGTTGGTGGGAAGTTTAATCTATCTTACCACTACAAGACCAGACTTAGCATATTCTGTCAGCATCCTCATTTAGTTCATGGCCAAACCACTGGAAAGTCACTGGATAGCTGCAAAGAACGTCCTTCGATATCTAAAAGGAACTATTAATTTTGGTATTATGTATACTGATGGTTGTGATGTTGAGTTGACAGGTTACTCTAATTCAGATTGGGCTAGAAATCCTGATGACAGGAAATCAACCTCCGGATATGCATTCAACATAGGCACTGGGGTCGTATCATGGAGGAGTAAGAAACAACCAACTATTTCTTTATCATCAACAAAAGCTAAATACAAAGCTCTATGTCATGCTACTTGTGATGCTGTTTGGTTAAGGAGAATTCATGAAGATATTGACAACAAGAAAATGAAGACAACTATTCTCAAAAGTGACAATCAAAGATCTCTTAAATTGGCATACAATCCAATGTATCATGCTAGTACCAAGCATATTGAAATTCAACATCATTTTGTAAGAGAAAAGATACAAGAGAAGGAAATTGACTTGACCTACTGTAATACCACTGAGAATGTGGCTAACATCTTTACCAAGCCTCTTGGAAAGATGAGTTTTGAAGTATGCAGGAAACAGTTAGGCGTGGTAGAGAATCCATTTCTCCATTAAGTGGAAGAGTTGGAATAATAATGTAGAAATTCTTAAAATAGATTCAGTTAGATCTTTAGATTACGTGTAGATCGAGTTACTCCTTTCTAGGAGTTTGTTGAAAAACTCTCAAAGCTCATTTATTGTAACCCTCATTTCATAAATTATGTAGTTGTGTGTTCTGTTCTGTATTGATTTTGTAATTGTTTGTGGCCATTCTTTGATTATGGAAGCAAAAGATGGCCAGAAACATGAAAATGCGGAAAAATAACACACTAAATTCGACGGAGTAAAACTGTATGGGATCCCTACCTTATTTATTTCTCATGTCATGGAACCAAGAGCTGAGCATGGAGGTATCTCAGTCCAGTTCCCTACGCTTCCTTCCTCTTTATCGATCGATGTCATTGGGCTATCACTAAGTCTTAATTGGTTGGAGGAATTGGATCTCTACGTTTGCCACATATTAAAAGGTTTGCATGATTCCATAAGAAAGTTGCCTGAGTTGAGAAAGTTGAAAATCGGAGAGATGAATAATGAATTGTTAGAAAAAGACGATTGTATCGATCTTGTGAAGGTTGGAACACTGCCAATGACATTAATAAAATTAGAGCTGATATTTTGTGTTGGATTGAGGAAAATAGGAGGGCTTTGTGGTCTTGGATAATTTCAAATTTTAAACATCATGGGTGCATAGAATTGGAAGAATTGGAATACCTGGCAACTATTGAAACATCGGTATCCTTGGAGGAGTTGTGTGCTTCTTTGTGTATGAAGCTGAAGTGCATACAAGGGTTGGGGCAACTGACATAGTATAGATGACTAGATGTGAAGGAGTTTTATGAGTTAAAAGCATTGTTCGGTGTTGAACAATTGAAGTCCTTGGATATCCTCGATGCCTATCAATATCCTAAGCTACACTGCAGTGGAGGAGTAGTGGCGCAGCTACACCAAGGATTGAAGGCTTCATAACATGAAAATAAATTATTATAATCATAGCACTTTATAATCAAAATCCTAGCAAGTTTCCAGTCTTCACTGTAGGCTACAGACAGAGGTATCATTAACCAAAATCGATCACATGATCTTTTTGATACCTCTAAGTCTCTACTCCAATCTATCATTTTTTCTAAAGTTCTTATAAATCTCGGTACAAGCACAAAGATTGTACTCTCTCTCTCTCTCACTTATTGAGTTGTAATGATCTCAAATGCAGTTAATGTAATTTTAAATGTGGATCCAATTGTGGGGATCTTCATGTGCCATCTATGCGGTCTAAGAGAAAGGGTAGACCTTTCTTTTTCACACTCCATGAAAAAAAGTGAACTAAAATCCACTCACCATAGTACATATAGATTATGGTTGAATAAAAATTGTTTACAGTTAATGTTTATGCAATGATCATAATATTATTAAATCCTTTTGAAATGGAATACCAAAGGAAACCTAGTGGATACATGACAAAGGAGTAGCTCCAATATTTTTTGGTTGTAATTATATTGTATTTGTTTTAGTTTTTAGAGTAAATTAGCATTCAAAGGGAATCCCAGTGGTATTCTAAGTTATACACTTCTTTTTTAAATAAAGTTTTATTTATTATTAAATGTTGAGTTATAATATAATTTCCATCTCATATTGTAATACCAAAATCCTACTTTGAGAGAGATGGGACAACGAAACAGTTGTTGCAAATAAGATATGATATGGACACATTTGACATTTGACATATTTCATTTCCCCCGCTTTGAGGTATTGTACTACCAAAATCCTACTTTGAAAGAGATGGGATAATGAAACATTTGTTGCAAATAAGATACCATATGGACACATTTGACATTTGACATATTTCATTTCCCCTACTTTGGGGTATGCTAGTGATAAATTAGTTTTTGGTCATATTGGAGTGAGTTGGTAAAGGCATTATGTAACTTCAATATTTTTAAGTGCATAGAGCTCAGTGCAAAAAATCCTCCATTTAAGATTTCAAACATAATGCTAGAGGTAAGATATTAACATCTTGCTTTTCATGTTAGAGGTAAGATATTAACATCTTGCTTTCCGTGTTTTGTTTCTTTTAGAACCGTAGAAATGTACATTAATAAAGGGGTTGCTTGGAAACCATACCATAAAGCAATAGTAAGACATACATTTTAAAAATCATCTAAAACTGCTCTAACTTGTTCAAAATGAAATTGTTTTGTTCAAATCGAAATTCATTAAACAAAAAGCCTAAAATATATTTATAATGCTTATAACTGTAATATTCAAGAGAAGAAAATACACTTAATTAACATAAAATCAAATTTATAATTTAAATTCCTCCTTTCACATTTCAAGACCTTGTTTTCCATGAACATTTGTCTATCCTAACAATGCCATGACCTCTTGTTAATAACATTATATTTCTCTAACTTGTGCAAACATTTGGAAATCTAACCATTTTTAGGATTTTTTAGTGAATCTTAATTTGATGTTGCAATGCATTTATATGTTATTTAGCAACTTATCATGTTTTAAATTTAATACCTTGAACTTAGTTTTCCATTTCTCTTATTTTTCTTGATTTTTCTATGTAAACAAAAACATATTCAACCAAAAAAGAAAAAAGTGTTCTTATACACATACTTATATTTTTTATAATAAAAAAAAACACTTCCCAAATCAAAAACAAATCCTTCATGTAACTTTAAGACAATTGTAATTTCACCCATTATCAGTTATCAAAGAAAACAAAAAAATAAATATTTGTAACCAAAAAAACCAAATGCCCACTAAGAATTCTTACCCTTTTCAAAGGTAAGAACGTAAGAACGCTTAACCTGGTCAAAGGTAAGACAAAAAACATTAGTTAACAAAGAATGCCTACCAACCGTAAAAACCACCAAGGAACACATCCACTAAGAAACTATCCCACCATGAAATTGCAATTCCATTACCTTATCATAAGTTGGGCATAAGAGAACTTCATTAAATTATTATTATTTTTTAAAATTTTACTACATTTATTAAGATGCTAATATTTTTAAAATTTTTTGGTTTTAAAAATAATACACAAAATAATCATGATTTGTTTTAATTATGTTTTTAAATTATTTATTTCCAAAGTCTTTATATACATAATTTAATTTCCTTAATATATTATGTTTTGAAATAAATATTAAAATATCACTTTTTATTAATATTTTATTAATTTATTATTAAATTAAAAAAAAAAAACAATGAATTATATGATTTTCACTAATTAACATTTGCCTTTCCCTGTTTTGTTTCTTTTAGAATCGGTAGAAATGTATATTAATAAAGGGGTTGCTGGGAAACCATACCAAAGCAATAATAGGACATACAGTGTAAAAATCATCTAAAAATGCTCTACCTTGTTTAAAATGAAATTGTTTTTTTCAAAGCTAAACTCATTAAACAGAAAGCCTAAAATATATTTATAATGCTTATAACTATAATATTTAAGAGGAAAAAAATACAATTAATTAACATAAAATCAAATTTATACTTTAAATTCCTCTATTCATGTGTGGTTTTTTTCAAAACCTTGTGTTCCATGAACATTTTGTTAATAGTTGTAATCTCAATGGTCCTAAGTTAGTTAGTTAGTTGAGTCAATCATCCTGTGCAAGCTAATGAGGGTCACTTTTGGCGCGTTAGATGCAATAGAAAACTGAAAAAGCAGGCATCCCTCAACTTACTTGGATTTTTTGAGCTACTTACGCAAAATATCTTATATTGAGTAAAAAAGATGAAATGTAGGAAATTGAATCACGTTTCCGAATATATAACTTTTATGTATTGAAAATTTGCATAGCTATGTCAAGTTTCATTTTTCCTAACAGACACTTTTTATTTTTCAGGCAAATGATAAGGTATATGTTTTTGTGGGTAGAGCCTTTGAGGGCCTAAATGATGGAATCAAGCTACAAAAATCGACATGCATGTAGAGAACACATAGCACTTGTGTGCCATTATTTTTTGAAAATTAAATTAGTAATTTTATAATTTGTTATAATTGTTTAAGTGGTCAAACCTCGAAAATAGTACCTCTTTTGTGGGTAGAGCCTTTGAAGGTCTTAATGCAAAAATCTTGAAATGGGTTTTTCATAAAACGTGGAGGTTAGTGTCCTCTTGTGCACCATACAATTTTTTTTTTAAATGATTGAGAATTGAAAAAGTTACGGAAGAAACACTAACAGTGTGTTTCACGAGTTAAGGAGGTAAGACAGAAAAGAAATTGAAAGAAAATAGGAAAAATTAATATTTCAAAATAAAAGTTACATATTTGGAATTTGCAGAAAAAATGCTATTTGTGTCTAAGATTTCGTAAAAAATAACTCTGTGTAGCATATTGTAATGAGTAGCTAAGCACAGGCTTCTCCAGAAACTGGAAGAAATACTCAATTAGCTTTGGTTTTTCATTAACATAGCACAGGTTTGGAATTACCGAAGCAAACTCCAAAGCATACACATAGGATTATTGTTGACATGTGAGCATGTGACTCAGCATGGTTTAGGCTCTACAAAACACGAGCGCGTTCTGTTTAAATTCAAAAATATTGCCGCGCTTTTAGATGTACATAACACGCTCACATTATATAACTACATAACGCGTACGTGTTATATAGTTAAAAAACGCGCTCGCGTTATGCAAATCATAAAATACATGTTTAATTCTTGAGAAACAGGAGGTGTGGAAGACTCAAGGGAATTTTTGTTTAATATTTGAGAAGGGGTGGGAAAGGGTCAAGGGCTTAGAAGGATGTTGAAAGCTTGAGTGGGGAGAGATGAAGGGAATGAGAACATAATGAGCTACAGGGGGTGAAGGGAAGTGGAGCTTGAGAGCACTATTAGGAGTAGAATAGGTTCTGAAGAGGTATAGGGTTAGAAGTTGAAAGTGAGACTTGAGTGACAAGGGGGAATGGATTGAGGCAAGGGGGATGTGAGAGAGAAATAAATAATACAAGGGGGGGGAGACATAGAGCGAGGGAGGGAGAGGGACAATGGGGAGGAATGGATTTGGAGGGAGTGAGAGATAGATGGGGATAGAACAAAATAAAGAGATAGGAAGGGAGGGATAGAAAGTGTTGGTGGGAGACATGCAGGGAGTGGTGGCGAAGGAGAGAGAGAGAGAGAGAGAGAGAGAGAGAGAGAGAGTATGAGAGGAGGGGGAAGGGACATAAAGTGTGTGAGAGAGAGGGAGTGATGGATAGATTGGGATAGGTTGAGGAAAAGATAACATGGGGGAGGGATAGAAGGTGAGAGAGAGACATGCGATGAGAGAGGGAGGTAGAGAAGGTGGGGTGAGGGATGGAGGGAGAAAGGTAAAGATATATATGGATGGAGGGGGAATGGGTTTGAGAATGGAAATGGACATAATGTGTGTGTATGTGTGTGTGTTTGAGAGAGAGAGAGAGAGAGAGAGAGAGAGAGAGATTGATGGTTGGGGAGAGAGAGACTAGAGGGAGTTGTGAGCATCATATTCTCCATCAGCATCATATTCTTCATCATCATCATCTTCATGACCATCATCGTCATCATCAACATCTTCATCATCATCACCAGCATCATCATCATCATCATATTTCTCATCAAATCAACATCTCCATCATCATCATCATCATCATCTTCTGAACATCATCATGATCATCATCTAAACATCACCATCACCATCATCATCAACATCTTCTTCATCATCACCATCACCATCATCATCAAAATCTTCATCGTCATCACCATCACCATCACCATCTTCATCATCATTGTCATCTCTAGGTTCCCCATGAACATCAACATCTCCATCATCATCATCTTCTTCATCATCATCATCTTCATCACCATCATCATCATCATCATCTTCATCATTATCACCATCATCATCATCATCTTCCTTGAATCAGATAAACATCTCCATCATGTCACCATCATCTTCATCATCATCATCATCATCATCTGAACACCACCATCACCATCACCATCATCATCAACATCTTCATCATCATTACCATCACCATCATCATCAACATCTTCATCGTCATCACCATCATCATCATCATCATTGGCATTTGTAGGTTCCTCATCAATATGTCCATCATCATCATCTTCTCCATCATCATCATCGTCATCACCATCATCATCAGCATCAACATCTTCATCATCATCACCATAATCATCATCTTCATCGTCATCAGATCAACATCTCCATCATCATCATCTTCTTCATCATGTTCACCATCATCATCATCATCATCATCATCATCTTCATCGCCATCTCCATCATCTTCAACATCTCCATCATCATCACCATCACCATCATCATCATCTTCATGACCATAAACATCTTCATCATCATCACCATCAACATCATCATCATCATCATCACCATCACCATCATCATCAAAATCTTCATCGTCATCACCATCACCATCACCATCACCATCTTCATCATCATTGTCATCTCTAGGTTCCCCATCAACACAACATCTCCATCGTCATCATCTTCTTCATCATCATCATCTTCATCGCCATCATCATCATCATCAACATCTTCATCATCATCACCATCATAATCATCATCTTCCTCATCAGATCAACATCTCCATCATGTCACCATCATCTTCATCATCATCATCTTCCTCATTAGATCAACATCTCCATCATGTCACCATCATCTTCTTCTTCATCATCATCATCATCATGATCATCATCTGCACATCACCATCACCATCATCATCAACATCTTCATCATCATCACCATCATCTTCATCAACATCATCATCTTTATCATCTTCATCTGCATCATGATCATCTTCATTGTCATCACCCTCCTCCTCCTCATCATCTTTATCATCTTCATCTGCATCATGATCATCTTCATTGTCATCACCCTCCTCCTCATCATCATCTCTATCATCTTCATCTGCATCATGATCATCTTCGTTGTCATCACCCTCCTCCTCATCATCATCTTGTGCACTTATGCACTTAGGGATTAATGTTTAGAAGAGGGTCTAAAGGACTTTGTGGGGGAGGGGCTCTAGGAACAAGGTAATATAGAGAGGGCAGGGGGGAGGGATAAAGGCATAGAGGGTTAGTGATTAAGGGAGAAGAAGGGAGAGAGTGCTATAGGGAGGGATAATGATGAAGATAAAGAGAAGGTGGAGAGATGGAGAGTGGGGTGGTAGGGACATGGCTGGAGTAAGGGAGAGAAAGAAACATGAAAGAAACTTGTAGGGAGGGATGTAGGGAGAATGAGGGACATATATTTAGAAAGAGATAGGGGGTATCTAGGAATTATTGGGAGAGAGATAGGGGGTATTAAACGATCCAAAACATTTGTCCCCACACTAAAAACATTTGTTTTGTATGTAACCATATAAATTATTAGTTTTCTTTTGATTTTGTTCGTTGCCCTAGCCGTGCACCTAACCTATTTATTGTGCTTGACAATATCGCATACGTGTTTTTGCACTACATATCGCACACGTGTTTTTGCTTTATATAATGCTTGTGCGTTTTGTAACTCCATAAACAGTGGACTGTCCCTGTCCGAGAGCAACTTCACTATGTTCGAGCCAAAACAACACTCCCGCGATTTTTCGAACAACACGAGCCCACCATTGGAAATTCTCACACTCTACATCAACTCCATCATTATTTTTTTTATGTAGGTGCAACATTGAGGACATCTTTCATGGTTGCTCAGTGTGGTGTTGGGTTATAAGGCCATATTTGAAGAAGATAATCAACAAGCTTGAAGAATCTTTAATTGAATAACACCAAAGATAAGGCCTTTGAAAGATTCATTTTGCCTACATTTGAGGAGCACACAAGATAAGATATCAAGCTTCAAGACCATTTCATGGTGATGGTGGATATACACAAGTGTACAAGATAATCAAAGAGCCCAAACAATTTATGATTTAACTTTCATTTGCTTATTATTGAAGAGCTTGTAATTGAGGAGCAACAAAAACAAACTATATTGAATTGATCATTGTGGTGATGGGGAATGCACGTAACCGAGTAAACAAATCAATAAGGAAGAATAGACCTCAATAAGTCATTGAAGAAGAGAAAGAAAAGAAAAGAATATACATGATGAATCGGAGGCTTTCTTTGGAAACTAATCCAAATCCAATTGTAGAGGATACCACGGTTCATCCTATTAATCCACGACAAGAGTGACCTTCAATTTCCACAACAGTTGTTGAACAAGCACCCCATGGAAGTAATAGAGAAGCAAAACGTAGGTGCTCATTAGGGGATGTTTCAATTCCCACTTCAAGTCAAAGTGATAAGTTACCATCTCAAGATGAAGCTCATGAAGAAACACCCAATTTGCTATCTGGATGTGGTTATACAAGCGATGAAGTCAGAGAGTCGTTGGACATTTTGCCTACTGTTGAAGAATAGAATGTTATCCACACCATCGATGAGGATGTTGGACTTCCACAAGGGGATGTTGGACTTCCACAGACCATCGATGAGTATCTTGGACTTCCACCATCCAACTACCAGGAAGAGAATGAAGGACACCAAGCTACTACTGAAATGCCAGAGCGTCTTGGTGATGCGCTACATGGTACAATTCCAACCCCCTTACCTCCATTAGCAAGCACACGTCTAGGAACTCCGAAGTGTATACAAGTTGATGAAAGTCTCATCAATTCCATTGAAGGTACGCTATCTAAACGTAGTATTGCTTATCAAACTCAACAGATACTTGATAAATATTTTGTTTCTAAATGTGATGGAGATAAATGTAGATTATTTTTATCATTGTTAAAATCTAGGAGCATGAATGTTGTTAGGAAAAAGTTAGGGATAAAGATGATAAACAATTCTGGACCAAGTTCTCATATAGTTAAAATCCTAATAGATGCATTTGGTAAAATTGGTAAGAACACACGTTCAAAGGACCGCAATGCTGCTCGTCGTGTGTTGTCACAAGCAATTGCAAATAAGAACACCAAGGCCCTTCGTATTCTTACGCCTACATCTGAACTAGTTAATTTGAATGTAAAAACCATCCGTAGGTATTCTATTAGAAGAGAACATCTTGACACAACCGATCAGATAGATTTTGGGGCCTTTGTTGGTCGGTTGCCACGTCGTGACATGAAGCTAGTTGATGCAGTAAAGGGACTAGTGCACAATTTTTGGCATGATCACACAAGGCCTTCTTCAAACCGAAAGGATGTACTAAAACTGAGAAGGGGTTCAAAGGATCGTGAACCACATACTAAGCATCTTCTTGATATAACATAGATAGAAATTTACGAGAAATTTAGGATTGAGCATAGACAATTGAACTTGGGGCAAAGATCTTTTGAGAAATGTAAGCCATGGTATGTTAAAATAAATACTCTTTGTAACACTTGTTGTTTTAAATATCATGTAGAATATGAATATTACTATGAAACATTTTTGTACATTCGTCGTGTGTTGCATACTAACCATGTGCAAGATTGCTCCATGACAATACCACCGGCTTCATCAAGAGAATTCATTCATAGCATCATGTGCAATAGGCCCGAGGGGCAAACATACTATGCAAAATCTTGTTTGGATGGAACATGCTCCAACTGTGCTGGAATGGAATTATTGAGCCAATGTATGCATGAGAATGGAGACAGTGAATTTGGGAAAATGGTTACAGACATGAAAAGTTTCAAATATATCAACTATGAAATAGTCCTAGGGAAAGAAAGCAAAAAATTAAATTGGTGACATCTTAGGTATGCATTTATATCTATAAAATTATGTTGTAACGGTTACATTTCAATCCTTACAACAAAAAACTGACATTGAGATCATTTTGTGTCACCAGGTACAAGTTAGTGACTTCATCAAGGAATTTATTGAAAAGACACATCAATATGTTCAACATGTCCATGTGGCACGATGGCAGGATGAGAAGTTTAGAATATGTAGAGATACATTTCCCCTTGGTACTATACTTTCCGTTGTTGATTTCGCCGAGAACTACACTCTGCAACCTCAAAATGAGATCCAAAGTCAGTATTATCACTCTGAGCAGGTTTCCTTGATGGTCCATATCACATATAGGCATGGCCCAAATAGCACTGAAGAGAAAAGAGAAATTCTGAAGGAATATCACTTCTACATAAGTGATGATAGGTGCCACGACTTCCACTATGTACGTCATTGCTTCATCATGTTCTATGATCACTTGAAGGGAAGGAACATATAGATGGATCGACACTGGATTTGGTCTGATGGGTGTGTTGGCCAGTTCAAAAATGCATGCATATTTCAGTGGTTGTGTTCATTGCATAAAAACTACAAAGTGCCACATATGTGGAACTATTTTGAGACTGGGCATGGTAAAGGAAAGCATGATGGAGCCAGAGCATGTGTCAAAACAACCCTTTGAAGAGAGGAATTGAAAGTATCTACATAATCTACTATTCTAAATGCTCAATCTACAGTCAGGTGGTGCACGTCAGTAATGGGAGAGGAATCAACTATGCGAGTAGAATCCACAAGAAAGAGACATGTGGTGAGATTTTTTTGGGAGGTGGTAGACATAGATCGTTCACATGCATGGGAATGCAAGACAGTGCCTGGGACTCGTGTCTTTCATTCGGTTCGAAGCTCTGATAACCCACTATTTGAAATTTGGACCAGAAAACTCGCTTGTTTTTGCCCGCCTTGTTGTGATGGTGACTGGGATGGGTGTGAATCGTTGGATTGGGTTGATGGATGGGATCGCATATCACTTCCACTTGATCAGCGTGCAATTGTTGAGTTAACTCCGTTGGAAGAAGACCAATCATCTATTTCTGCAGATTTTAATCATGTCTCAGATCTTGTACAACCCGGTATGATGCATTTCCTTAACATTTTTTGTTAGTTTACGTAGTCTTTAAATGCACATTAATGGCCTTGTATCGCACGAAAAATATTTTGATCATATACCTACAATCATATAATGCAGGGCACATATACGCAGTGGTTGCCTCAAAAGATACTAAATGGGGTGATGAATACTAGTTGGCACACTGTATAGATGGAAAGCAAACCCTCATTATGTCCATGACTAACAATGAAAACAACCACTTTCCAACTGGGGCTATGGTTGTTAAAGGTGAATACTTGACACGAGACATCAATGGAAGAAAGAATGGTGGATATGTTTACAGGAATTACAAACCAGGTGCAAGTGTGTATCACTTTACCAACTTAATCATTGGCACAAACCTTCAGGTATGAACAATGTTTAGTCGAAATACATCAAAGGTACGCTACTTCTTACCGGATACAGAGCACGAGAGACTAATGGAGACCATCAGTATAAGAGATGATCCGGAGGGCTTGGTTGTATGATAATAGGTGGGATCTAGCATGATGAGGTACGTTACATACTTTTAATACTATACTATTCATACTATTTGTAATTGAATATTGATATATGCTCAATTTTCACATGTATGTTTCATATGAATATGTCAATTTTGTGTTCTTGATATGCCAAATTTATGTTTACGTTGTTTATAAATATGCCAAAAGCTTTCTTACATGTCAAGTTTATGAATATGCCATTTTTTACATATGATCAGTAAACCCTAAAATTATATTATGTTCATCATGTTGGTTATTGGCTTCACCCAACAAAATTAATTCAATTCATGCTCACTATATTAAACAATACACTTATATTAAATTTAATTCATGTCTTGTTAAATATTTCATAATGAATTAGCTATTTGAGAGCACCACCTTAGACCCAGCCATCATCAACAACATCTTCATCATCATCACCATCATCATCATCATGAAAATCTTCATCATGGACCTACAAAACCCTAGTTTCCAAGATGGACCTGCAAGGTGGCACATGGGCCACCGGGCCGGAGGGGAGGGGCACCCCTCGCACTATCCCAGCGTGCTGAATCCAATGGAGTCGATGGTTCGTCGATCCGAGCCATGGTCGTCATTCTATGGCTCGTTCTGTCTCGAACCCAAAAGGCCTTCACGGACACTTGTTGGATACCTGCCGGGGGCATAGAACTCCAACCGTGCAACAAAATCAGGTTCTGGGGAGTCCTGCAGGTGTGTCTAGGCAGGTTCGGGCTGGGAACACTAGCCATACCCGCCCAATGGATGATTTTCCGAAGTTGACCCCTGTGTGCAAAAATTGCACACTCCCACACTGAGCAAAACCCTAGTTTCCAAGATGGACCTGCAAGGTGACACATGGGCAACCTAGCTGAAGGGGAGAGGCACCCCTGGCACTATCCCCGTGTGCTGAATACAACGGATTCAACGGTTCATCGATCCGAGCCACGGTCTTCATTCTATGGCTCGTCCTGTCTCGCTGCCAGAAGGCCTTCAGGGACACCTACTGGATACCCGCCAGGGGCATAGAACTCCAATTGTGCAACAAAAACTTGTTCTGGGGAGTCCTATAGGTGTGTCTAGGAAGGTTCGGGCTGGGAACCCTAGCCATACCCGCCCGGTGGATGATTTTCCAAAGTTGACCCCCGTGTGCAAAAATTGCACACTTCCACAGTGAGCAAAACCCTAGTTTCCAAGGATGACCTGCAAGGTGACACATGGGCCACCAGGCCGGAGGCAAGGGGCACCCTTGGCACTATCCCGGCGTGCTAAATCCAACGGAGTTGACATTTCATCTATCCGAGCCACGGTCGTCATTCTATGGCTCGTTTTGTCTCGCATCCAAAAGGCCTTCAGGGACACTTGCTGGATAGCTGTCGGGGGCATAGAACTCCAACCGTGCAACAAAACTGGGTTATGGGGAGTCTTGTAGGTGTGTCTAGGTAGGTTAGGGATGGGAACACTAGCCATACCTACCCGATGGATGATTTTTCAAAGTTGATCCCCGTGTGCCACAATTGCACACTCCCACACTGAGCAAAACCCTAGTTTCCAAGATGGACCTGCAAGGTGACACATGGGCCACCGGGATAGAGGGGAGGGGCACCCCTAGCACTATCCCAGTGTGTTGAATCCAACAGAGTCTACGGTTCGTCGATCCGAGCCACGGTCTTCATTCTATGGCTTGTCCCGTCTCGCTACCAGAAGGCCTTCAGGGACACCTGCTGGATACCTGCCGGGGGCATAGAACTTCAACTGTGCAACAAAATCGGGTTTTGGGGAGTCTTGCAGGTGTGTCTAGGTAGGTTTAGGCTAGGAACACTAGCCATACCTGCCCGGTGGATGATTTTCCAAAGTTTACCCCATGTGCAAAAATTGCACACTCCCACACTGAGCAAAACCCTAGTTTACGAAATGAATGCACAATGAAGCCACTGGGCCATGGGGAGACGAGGGAGAGGGCCCCCTAGAGGTAATCACATGCCAGGAGACCAATGGATTCAACGGTTCGTCGCTCCAACATCCGGTTTTCGAGTTATGTCGAGTTGCAAGTCGCATGAAAATGTCATTCAGGGACACTTGGTGAATTTCCGTCCGGGAGCCAAAAAGCAAACGAGCAACAAGATTGCGTGCCGTTGGCTCCTGCAAGTGTGTGTGGGAAATGCCGACATGGGAACAATTCCAACATTGGCTCGGGGGAGGGTTTTGTAGAGTTGACCCACCAATGCGAGATTGCATGCAATTAAATTGAGCAAAACCCTAGTTTACGAAATGAATGCACAATGAAGCCGCTGGGCCATGGGGAGACAAGGGAGAGGGCCCCCTAGAGGTAATCGCATGCCAGGAGACCAACGGAGTCGACCGTTCATCAGTCCGACGTCTAGTTTCCAAGTTATGTCGAGTTGCAAGTCGCATGAAAATGTCGTTCAGGGACACTTGGTGAATTTTCGTCCGGGAGCCAAAATGCAAATGGAGCAGGAAGATTGCGTGCCGTTGGATCCTACAAGTGTGTGTGGGAAATGCCGATGTGGAAACACTGCCAACAATGGCTCGAGGGAGGTTTTTGCAGAGTTGACCCACCAATGCGAGATTGCATGCAATTAAACTGAGAAAAACCCTAGTTTACAAAATGAATGCACAATGAAGCCACTGGGGCATGGGGAGATGAGGGAGAGGGCCCCCTAGAGGTAATTGCATGCCAGGAGACCAACGAAGTCGACGGTTCGTCGGTCCGATGTTCAGTTTCCGAGTTATGTTGAGTTGCAAGTCGCATAAAAATGTTGTTAAGGGACACTTGGTGAATTTCCGTCCGGGAGCCAAAAAGAAAACGGAGCTAGAAGATTGCGTGCTGTTGGCTCCTACAATTGTGTGTGGGCAAGGCCGACGTGGGAACACTGCCAACACTAGCTCGAGGGAGGTTTTTGCAGAGTTGACCCACCAATGCGAGATTGCGTGCAATTAAACGGAGCAAAACCCTAGTTTACGAAATGAATGCACAATGAAGCCGCTGGGCCATGGGGAGACAAGGGAGAGGGCCCCCTAGAGGTAATCTCATGCCAGGAGACCAACAGAGTCGATGGTTCATTGGTCCGACGTCCGGTTTTCGAGTTATGTCGAGTTGCAAGTTGCATGAAAATGTCGTTCAGGGACACTTAGTGAATTTCCGTCTGGGAGCCAGCCAAAAAACAAACGGAGCAGAAAGATTGTGTGCCGTTGGCTCCTGCAAGTGTGTGTGGGCAATGCCAACGTGGGAACACTGCCAACACTGGCTCAGGGGAGGTTTTTGCAGAGTTGACCCACCAATGCGAGATTGCATGCAATTAAACTAAGCAAAACCCTAGTTTATGAAATGAATGCACAATGAAGGCACTGGGCCATGGGGAGATGAGGGAGAGGGCCCCCTAGAGGTAATCGCACGCCAGGAGACCAACGGAGTCGACGATTCATCGGTTCGATGTCCGGTTTCCGAGTTATGTCGAGCTGCAAGTCGCATGAAAATGCCTTTCAAGGAAACTTGGGGAATTTCCGCCTGGGAGCAAAAAAGCAAACGGAGTAGGAAGATTGCATGCCGTTGGCTCCTGCAAGTGTGTGTGGGCAATGCTAACATGGGAACACTGCCAACACTGGCTCGGGGGATTTTTTTGCAGAGTTGACCCACCAATGCGACATTGCATGCAATGAAATTGAGCAAAACCCTAGTTTACGAAATGAATGCACAATGAAGCCACGGGGCCATGGGGAGATGAGGGAGAGGGCCCCCTAGAGGTAATCGCATGCCAGGAGACCAATGGAGGCGACGGTTCATCGGTTCGACATCCAGTTTCCGAGTTATGTCGAACTGCAAGTCGCATGAAAATGTCGTTCAAGGACACTTGGTGAATTTCCGCCCGGGAGCCAAAAAGCAAACGGAGCAGGAAGATTGCATGCCGTTGGCTCTTGCAAGTGTGTGTGGGCAATGTCGACGTGGGAACACTACCAACACTGGCTTGGGGGAGGTTTTTGCAGATTTGACCCACCAATGCGAGATTGCATGCAATGAAATTGAGCAAAACTCTAGTTTACGAAATGAATGCACAATGAAGCCACGGGGCCATGGGGAGATGAGGGAGAGGCCCCCCTAGAGGTAATCGCATGCCAGGGGACCAACGAAGTCAACATTTCAGCGGTCCGATGTCCGGTTTCTAGGCTATGTCGAGCTGGAAGTCGCATGAAAATGTTTTTCAGGGACAAGAGACACAACATTTTATCCCGGGAAACCCTCATGGGGAAGAAAACCTAGCAACCTTTCTTAGAATAATTATATGTTTAGAAATCAAGTACAATGAAACCATGAACAAACCCTGACCCTGAAGGGTTTTACCACATGAAAAAATCTTAATGACACATGACAAAAAGAGTACTTATCTACATGAAGATGACCTCCAAGCCATAAGGATAACCAAGCATATCCTTCCCAACCAACATTAGAAGGCAATTTATTTCTCGAATCCTGAGGTAACATTTGTTCCTTTCACCAATGTTGCTTTGAGCACTTGTATGTAGTTACTCATATGTAGTGTTGAATCTAATTGCACAATCAAATATTGGGCGTTGATGAAATGTATAGCATATATTGCACTTAGTTTTATTAAATTACACTTGAACATTGACTTAACTTGTAATTTAATCATCCAAACTCACAAATTTTAATTACACCTATCCAATTAGTGTGCATGAGTGAGTTCGTTGAAACCTTGAAAAACATTGTATTGCATTTAGTTTGATTAAATTACATGAGCAAGAACTTTGACATAACTTGTAATGATCATCCAAAATCACAAATTTTAATTAGATACCAATTAGTGCACACATGTAGTGAGTTCGTTGAAATCTTTAGATATAATAGTTTGTTCTTTTGACATAGCGCATTCATGAGTAATAGATAATCCACACAAATCAACACATTAGATTGACACAAGAACATGTGGAAACCGAAGAACAAATACAAAGTGAAATGTATCATTCATTTATAAGTGAAATGTCAATGTGCATGTCTCCAAAAGTACATGTATCCAAAAGTACACATATATCCAAAAGTGCATGTCTCCAAAAGTGAATGTGTCGAAAAGTACATATATATACAAAAGTATCCAAAAGCACATGTGTCCAAAACTATCCAAAACTAGCAAAGCCACATGTACATGTATCCAAATGTACATATATCCCATAAGACACATCAAAACTCAAGCTTCCTCTTGTTCTTTCCTGACGTTGATCCTCTAGGCACATCTCTAGGATCAGTGTGCGTCTCTGGATCCTGCAAATTAAATATCAATTGTTAAATTCAACTAACTATGTACACTAATACATTAGCTCAACAATTATCAACTGGTGCATGGAAAGTGCATGAAACACTTGGTCACTGAAGGACATCTCACCTCAACTGACAAAGGAGATTGCATTACTTGTGTAGCAGATGGAGCCGTTGGTTGAACATATAGGATGGTCGAACCAAGGGGGCCAGGAAATGCTCCTGTTGGTGGTGGCTACAATGAAAAAATGTTGAAATAGTTAGAAATGCATGAATAAACAATAGACAACAATAATAAACTATGTAAAGATAATGTTGAAATAGTTACATACCTGTGTGTGATCAGTTGCCATTGCAGATGCGGAACTGACTGCTGCATCAACCATCGATGCAAGGTTTTCAGTAGACAACTTGGGTTTCTGATGCAGTAAACATGCAATTCAAACATTAACAAAAATGATTTATGCACTGGATTTCAAGTTAAACAACAAATATCATCGAAGGATACACATTACCATGGTGTGAGTAAGCCCATGGTCGTGGGCAGCTCGAGTCTTTCTAGGAGTAGAACGCCTCACATACACATGACCCTTGTTCACGAATGGCCTGGAGGGAGATACAAATCCAGGCAATGGTCTAGATGTCTCGGATGGTGCCTACAGTCAACAAGTGTTCATGTAGTTAGACATGCATGATTCAACAAACAAACATGTATTTAAAAAATGTCATTTTTAATTGTTTACTTGGAGCGCAGATCTTTCATGGGATGGTACGACCATGGGTGCTATCTCTACATTACCTTGCCCCAGTGAAGGATCTTCCATCTGCAAGTTTAATAATTGTAAGTATTAGACCGTAGTTAGCATTAGTGAACTAAAATGTAAAGTATGTGGAAATTAACAAATTAACAAGTATTAAAAAACTGAAATTTTAAAATGTTTACCTTGGTGTGAGATACAACAATAGGTGCTATATAAGATGGGCCTACCAAATGGGTAGCATCATACCCCCCTGTAGAGTCTGGAACATCCGGTTCTGGGGTGTCGCTGCCGACATAAAGCATCAGCTTCAAGTTCACAAAATTAATATATTAGCTCAAACTATATATATGTCTACAAAGACGAAAATAAATGAAGAATTTATTACAATTAACCATCAAAATACCTCTCTCAAAAACCCATTGAAGGCAACATCTGAGGCAAGACCATAGCAGGGACGACCACATGATGTGCACTCGTCAGGATCAGTAGTAGGATGGGGATGTGTCAATGGTCCTGCACTAGTGGATGGTCCTGATGGTCCTGCACTAGTTGATGGTCCTGCATGGTGACGAGCTAGTGTATGTACAACACCAGAGACAGATGTCCCTTCCTCACCCATATGCTAAACCATAGTGCCATGGAGAACAACCGCCCGTGCCAAACTCAAAAATGCATCCTATGTCTGTGGAATAATACGATGTGCAGGTGGGACATCTGGCCCAGGAAACTACCTGCGAGGTGTAGGGATAGGGCGATCCTGGTCTCGAAGCCTCACATTGGGTCGGTTTTGGGGCATCCCCCCATCGATCCCCTGAAACTGCAAGATGTCAAAATAGTTTATGTGTTTCTGTAACATGAACTCTGCGTACATCTTTCGAAGAAAATACAAGGGAATTTCCTTGTTGTTGTGTGGTGGCATATCAAAAACCATGTACCATCTATCCATCCAGTTATCAACAAATGGTTGAAACGTGCACCACTCAATGGAGATATGCGGCCTGTTTGCATTTGGGATTTCCCTCGTCTGAGGGTCCCTAAACAATGCAAATATGAGCTCTTTGGATATTTTAAACTTTTTTATTGCATTGTAGTCTAGCCCATCAACATATTGTTGTCTTTTTCTTTCTCTATATGATGTAATATCATATAGTACATTGCTAGATTGTGAAATGGTGTCAACAATTGCATCCAAGGTTGATGCAAGCGAGCGGCGAATCCTGTCACCACCACTAAAAGCTGCACTAATGCCCCTCAAGTGGGCAAGCTCAATCAGTATCTCGACATTGGTGTCCATAGCTGCAACTGCAATAAAGACATCAATACGAAAATCATTAGAAACATATACATGGTATATAATGATGTCTGTTCAAAATTGAAAATGTATTAAATCAAACTCAAGTAAGCAATTTAATGGCATTCACTTACATACATTTAAAACTTAAAATTAAACATTTAACAATTAAAAAGTAAGTTTCGTTCAACTTCTTTGTAGAAGTTAAGGCACTTCTTAACCCTCATTGGTGACTTTTCCATGCAAACTTGGGTTTAAACTTCTTAGAATTTAGGAGTGTTATTTTGACATGTTTTGGCCTTTACGTCCATTGCAGAAAACAATATTTCCATCAACTTCATAAGCTAACATTAAATTTATTGATTTCAATATATTACGCCTTGTGGTTGGAGGGGAGGACAAAGTGGCATGGAATGAAATGGATATGTATGAGTTTGTCTTGCCAATATGATTACATATGTACTTGAGATGACTATCAATGATTAAGATGTTGAATAATCAACTAGAGATTGTGACTAGAATGACAATAACAACAATTTCAACTTCTCAAAATAGAGACAATTTCTCTCTACAAAATCGATCTTTACAGTGTATGGCAAGTTCAGAAAATTAAATAAAAAACATAGTGATTTTCTATATGAAGTCTTTCAGTTGAATCAACGGTCCCTGAGCGTTGAGTAGATTGATCGAGGGTGTGGATAGGGTAGGCCCGAGAGACACTTTGTTAATGTGATTTGGCATTTAGTCAAGGGTGCTTAACTAAGAGGCAATGTATAGCTACATACACTTCTGATGAAAGTTTGATTATGTTCATGGACAAATGAGTGTGATGAAATTTTGAGAAACCAAGTTACTAATTTTTTTTGCATTTTTTTATTCACGCTTGTGCATGCATTTCATCTTGTCATGGCCATTACCAAGGAAAATTATTTAATTAGTATCATGGGAAATGGCCTTTGAGGGTTGGAAATTTGGGTTTCATGTGGATGGATACCTAAGTAACTGGACACGTCCAACAGGGTCCCCGTGTCATATGGGACACGGTTTTAGATGATGGTTGGTGGGATAGGGTAGTCCATAGCATCAATATCATGGAGCCAATCATTTCTTTGTTGCGGTTTGCAGACATGGACCAGCCCATCCTAGGAGATGTTTATGAGGGGTGGGATTCCATGATTGAGTCCATGAGGACCATTGTTATGGAGAATGAGTGTGCTAAGTATGAGACATCGGCAGAGAACTTATGGTCCATCATACAGAGCATTCTTATCTCCAGGTGGGATAAGAATTGCACACCTTTGCATTGCTTGGTCCACTCATTGAACCCCAGGTTCTACGCTTAGGATTGGCTCAGTCGTGGGTCAGGGCCCTCATCCAGAGTCCCTCCTCACATGGATGGAGAGATCTCAGAGGGGAGGAAGATAGCATTTAGATGGCTACTTCAGGATAGAGACCACCTTGAGGTGGTGGAGGAGGAATTTTATGAGTTTTATAGTGGAACTGGGAGATTTGGAGGATATGAGGTGGTTAGATACATGGGGGTTAAGAAACCCCTTGTTTGGTGGACAACTCATGGGGAAACATGGTGTCTTCTACAAAAGATAGCCTTGAGGATCCTCTCTCAAGTTACTTCATCCTCTTGTTGTGAGAGGAATTGGAGCACATATGGAAACTTGTACAGTGTGGAGAAGAGTAGGCTTGAGTAGTCCAGGGCAGAGACGATGGTGTATGTGCACTCCAACCTTCGTCTTATTTATAGGAAGAGGGAGGAGTGGGAGAAGGGAAAGGCACGCATGTGGGATGTCTTTCCTGATGAGATGGGTTTGGACAACAGTACTGAGTTGGCATTAGACAACATGGATCTTAATGATCCAGTGCTAGAGCCGGTCACTTTTGATGAGGGTGATCATATGGAGGGGTCATCCTCCACACCAGCAGATGCAGTTAGTTAGATTGGCAGAGAGGAGGAGGAGGAGGAGGAGGATCAGGGCAGTGATGATTTTGTTGATTCAGGCATGGAGGAGGACTATTGAGTCATTGACAGATGGGATTCTTCCATCTTGATCCACTCCTTTTTTGTATTTACTATTAGACTATTAGATTATTAATCTATTTGGCATTTTCCAGTTCCCAGTGGCATTCTGACATCTATGTAATACATTTTGATTTTGATGACTTAATGAGAAATATGGTTCTGAGTCTCTGACATGCATCTATGTGTCTCAATGTCTCGTTGTGATTTGTGATTGTGAATGACAAATGTGTTGTGATTTGTGAATGATCTAATTTCTATTGAATATTTCATATTTGTAATTGTAAATGTAATTTCTATTGAATATTTCTAATTGTAAATGTTAAATTTAATTGGATCTATATGTCTATATTTTTAAATTTTAATATATTTTAAAAATATATATATGTATATAAAACGTGTCTTATGTGTCCTAATTCCGGGGGTCACTGTGTCTCGTGGGGACACTAGTGTCCTGTGTCCTCATGTCAGGTGACTTAGATGGATACATTGTAGAAAGGTGGGAGTTCTATTTTTTTCAATTTTTGGTTGGATTAGGAATTTTTGAGTTTTTGAAAAGGGATTCATTTTAATTATTCACTCATCTTGGTTGAGGGAGATGTGAATTTAATTAGAGATTGGGTTATTCCCAATTTTATCCATATTACAAAATTAGGTTGTTTTAAACAATAAAAAAATAGTAATTTAGGTTAAGAAATGACAAAAAAAATGGTATGGGTGAATGAATTACCTGATTAGATGACAATCCATCGGTGAATTTGCCTCCCCTCCAGCTAAATCGAGCTCCACCGATACTCCAGGGCACACAAACCGTCCTCATCCAACCTCTATTTCGTGTTTCTGATGCGTGAAGAGCGCCGCGGGTGGTCGGGACTGTGTTTTTAAATTGATTTTAGATTTCAATAACGTGTATGCGTTTTGTAACTACATAACGCATATGCGTTTTGTAGTTCTATAATGCGAACACATTATGGTTACCTATCTTACATGTCCAGTGACATGCCAGGATTGGGTCTTATCATGGAAGGTGCTAAATATCATAAACGTGTTATGTTTTTATGTATCAGGAACGAGTTTTGAAAAAGTAGCATTGCATCTAAAGTGACGTCATCTTGTTGCACACACCCTTGTGTCTTTGCAAACTTTATCATGGTATCAAAGCTGTCGGCCTGATCCTTAAAACTTGTTTTTGGGGTAATCCTCTTCGGAAGATGGAGAGTACACACTCGAATGAAAGTTGCAGTACAGGATGGAGATGAAGCACTCGGGCTGTGACATTTTTTTTTACTTTTCTTCATGGCACTAGTGCACCCAGTTGCGGCGACACTTGCGCCAACAAAAGCCCCACTGAAGAGACCCTGGTGCACCCCTGTTGAAGGAAAATTGTGCCACCTTATGAGTTGGATCACCTTAGCTAGAGGAAAAATGAGCCAGTGGCTCACCCTGTCTAAAGGAAACCTGCACCGGTGGCTCACCCTGTCTGAAAGAAAAACTATGCTATTAGCTCACCCTGTCTGAAAGAAAGCTGCACCAGTGGCTCACCTTATTTGAAGGAAAACTGCACCGGTGTCTCACCCTATCTGAAGGAAAACTGAGCCGGTGGCTCACCCTATCTGAAGTAAAACTGAGCCCGCCGCTCAGCCTGTCGGAAGGAAAACTGTGCCAGTGGCTCACCCTGGTAGAAGGAAAACTGCGCTGGTGGCTCACCCTCGAAGAAGGAGAAGTGCGTCAGTCTTCCTTTACTTTATAAAATTTTGCGTGGTGCACAGTTTCGACTCACTCTATTAGGTAGAAAGTTGCACCAACCAGTTTAAAAGTTGTCATAATCCATGGCAAGTACGAGCATTGTTCAGATCTAGTTTTTGAAGAGAAAGTACTACTGACGCTGAGCCAAAATATTGGACAACATTCCAACATTGATTGAAGAAGATCGAGTCTTGCAGAGATTGATCCAAGAAGAACCTGTGTAGAAAAGGGTGGAGAAGATCTGAAGACTGAAGGACCATTGATATTGAAGAAAACCAAGAAGATCGAATCTTGAAGATGGTGCTAGAAGAGCTACCAGAAGAAATCGAAGAGGTATGAAATATGTTAACTTCAATAGGTTCATGGAAAACCTTTGATGGAGACAATTATGAACTATGGTCATTAAAAATAAGGAATTTGTTAAGGTCACAAGATTTGTGGCATCCTGTAGTTGAATAGGATCCTAGTGATCTAGAAGCATTTAATAGTTTGACAGAGTATCAAAAATAAAGAAGGCAAGTTGTTGCTTTGAGTATCATACAAAATGGTATAGATTATTCCATATTTCATAACATTGCAGAAGTTTATACTCCAAAATAAGCATGGGATATATTGAAAGCAGAGTTCAGTGAAGAGGAACCTGATGTAGAAGAAGATGAAAATGAGTTTACTGAAGAGGAACCAGTTGTGGAAGAATATGACTTTACAAGCCAATAAGACTATGTTTATGATGCATCCAATGATCAAGTACGCTCAACAAATCTTGTTGATCTAACTCTGTTTGCTGATGACAGTGAAAAAAAATCTGCCAATGTAGACGTCCCTAGTGACGTGTGTGATAGTCTCTCAGAGAAAGAGACAGTTGATAGCAACAGTGATAGTCTCTTAGAGAAAGAAACAGTTGATAGTATCATAGAAGTTGAACTAGCATACAGTTTATCACAGAACCAGAAAACCAAGAGTTTGAGGGAGCTATATGAGCAGAATCCCATTATTGATTAGAAGTATGAGTATACTTTGTTTCCCTATCAACCCACATTTTTTGAGGAAGCAGTGAAGGATGCACAGTGGATACAAGATACAATAGTTAATGAGAATGATGATGTAGCTACCATTGAAAAACCAGAAGAGGAAGATAAGCAAGATGCGGAACATGAAGAAGTGAAATATCTCCAAGAAGAGCTTAAAATCATTGAAACAATAGAAGAGGAATATGTGAATGCTCTCCAAGAAGAGTTGGAATATATACATCTTTTTTTCTGGCAAAATTTTTGAGTGTGCAGGTTTTCAGAGATTAAGATCTAGCGAGACATAAACACAAATAAGACAATCTATGCAAATTTGATAAATCATAACAAACATCCTAATGCAAAGAGATCAAGAAGCTTATCACATAAATTCCAAGATAAGAGATGAAACTTTTCCAAAACATAAAATGAAAACTTTAGCTACAACCCTTAGAAAAGGTTCCAAATAAAGTCACTCGCGTGTCTGCCAAAGTAAACTTGTGGGTTATGAACAAAGAAGTTGCGGGTTCACGGGTCTGTAAAAGAGAAGGACGTGATTCTGATCGGAAATTGGTGGGTCTCTATATAGTAAGGTCACGGCTATGCCGAAGCACTTGCGGGTCCCTATATAATGAAGTCACGGTTATACTGTAGTAAACGCGAGCTCGCTGTAAAATAGTTGCGAGTATGCCATGGAACACGAGGGTCTGTACACTGAAAGTCGTAGGTCTACAGTATACTCGTGAGTTCATAGTAGGGAAAGTCATCGTTACCCGTGCTATCTGCGAAGCAAAAGTCGCGAACATCAAATTTTAGGCCGAAAATAGTGCCGAATCTGCCGAACACAGAAACCTGCACAAATTCTACCAAACTTGGATGATAACTACCAATATAGAAACCAGAAGAGAGATCTCCTTGAGGAAAAGACAAAAAGGTATAGATCTACAAAAATAACATCAATAAACCCTTGAAAAGTTTTTGCAAAAATCTACACAACAAGGTTAGGGTTAGAAGTAAAAAACTGCATAAACATGCCTCGATCTGAAGAGAAGCCTAATGGATACCATATAGAAACAAAATCTACAAAAATAAACAATGCGCAAATGATAATAGTTATTGATGAAATCTATAGAAGGTACTAGATCATAGCAACCAACTTTGATACCATGTCAGATATTTGGATCTAACTAAACTAGCTTACCTATCTATGTAAAACAATAATATATCAACAAAAAGTATAGAAAAGAGAATAAGAGAAAAGAGTACACTAGATATATGTGGTTCACCCAATTGGGCTATGCCCATGGGAAGGTAGTCTTCTATTATCTACAGAATATCTCCCTCAAGCTTAAGAGAGCAATTCCAATAACCCCAATACAATATAGAAAGATCATAAATATATGATCCACACTAGATAATAAGTGAAAGACTCCCTTGACTCGATTATATACCAAGAGACGAGGAGGAAATACTCTCACATTACATGTGGGATAATATAATTCTCCATAAAAACATTTATTTATATAATAATGAATATAAAGAGTAGATTTTACCATAATGAATATGGGATATAATAAGATGCATGAGCATCGGGGCCTAGGTAGATCAATCGAACTTGATCGACATGAGGGAGTTGACCAGAGGAAGTGCCGACGACTGCTGGTTTGTGAAGCAGATTGACTTGTAGAAGTCAATAAGTCGAGCAGAGAACTGTCGAAGCAGTTGATGAGAGGAAAGAAGTTGAGATTCAACATGTCAATGTCGACATACGACATTCTTTAGTCGGCATGTTAATGTCGATAGGCAACAAGCATGGATAATTTTAAGGACCCATACTTATTTAAAAATCTATAAACCTTGGTGAATATTACCAATTCTTAAAATGTCAACTATAAAATATTTGGCAATATTTTTCTAAAATTATTTCAACTTCTAAGGATTTTATATAGTTTATATAATAATTTGGTGATTTTTAGAGTGAAAAACGTTTACCCCATCAAAATTGGGCGAAATGGGGCTTCAAAAAATGCTAATTGGCAAATCGTTTTTTGGAAAAAAGCATGGAAAAATAGCCCATGGGCTAAATTTCGCCCCTAAAATTATCCTTGGTGACAAGTTGCCGCAGAGTCGTGGGAAGGTCCATATGTTGTCAGACCGCGACAGCGATAGGAATGACAAAGCCTAAGTGCAGAGTCAAAATTGATAGAGGACAGTATGGCCAATGTGAGAGTACTTGGCAGCAGTTCGGAGTTGTTGATGAAGTTAATGGCAGTTATTGCAGGTGGGTGAAGACATGATAGATGTCGTCACAAGTAGGGACTATGCAGCACGATTAGGGGCACTGACAATTGTGTTGATGTATATGTAACTTCGGAATGTATTTCATATATATATTTATTGTACCCTTATAAGAGATGTGTTATTCCTCTATAAGGAAGTGTCGTCATTTGTATTGACAAGTGTCACAAGTGGATTAACTTGTCGATGGGTTATTAGACTACCTGATGTGGGTGTCGGCCTGAAATATATGTAATTGGGGTTATTAGGCTGAGTTAGACAAGTCGGCCCCATAAGTAATTAGGCAGGTTAGGACAAGTATAAATAGAGAGTCGGGATTCTTTATTTTGATTATCTCATATCTCACTCTTCTCTCACTCGGAAAGTGGCACATATTGGAGGAGGAGGATTGGCTGCATATTAGGAGACTATCTATTGTATTTGGTTGTACTTTGGTTGAGCCATTTCTCTATCTATCTCTGAGGAAGTTGTGGGGTTTTTCACCTTAGGGTTTTCCCCACAGAAACTATGTGTGTCCACTGTCTCATGCTTTTGATTCTTGTGATGCTTGGCATGCTTGATATGATTGTTATGCATTGATATACTGTACATGTTGTTCTCTCAGTAAAGATCCTATAGCATATTGAATTAATTCTAAAAATCTAACATGGTATCAGAGCTAACCTGAGAAGAAGACACTGTGCAGTTGCAGAAGCTAGGGCTTCTTGTTTTTGGGTTTATCTCTGCAGATTTTGGAAAAAAAATATGATGGATTGAATCTCCTCAGCAAGGTGAATCTATCTGTCCAATCAGAATTCAATTCTGAGCACTTTCAGTTTTGGCCCTAAAAATTAGGGTTTTCTCAAAAATAGGAATTTCTGAAATCTGAAGACACAGCTGGAAGCTCCTTGGAAAATTAGAAGTTTAGAGCTTTGGATCAAGATTTTTGGTTGGGTATATCTCCGGGAAACTCAAACCCTAATCCGGCACCAGATCTAGTTTTCAGCAAACAAGTGGTAAGACCTAAATCTTTTCTATTTCCATTTGAAGTAGACTTTAAAGATGTCTCACCACACCAAGCTTGAGTATAAGCTTGAAGGAGCTGATAACTTCCGAGCATGGAAGTATAGGATTGGGTTAATCCTGGAAGAAAATGAGTTGGATACTTATATAAGTGAATAGGTCCCTGTCCCAGAGGGAGAAGAGGCTAAGGATCAAGAGGAATTTTGTTAAGGCAATGATGATCATTGCTGATTCTCTTAAAGATCATCTCATTGCCCATGTGTCATCCCTAAAGACACCAAAAGAGATGTTTGATTCATTGACCAAATTATTTGAAGGCAAGAACATAAATCGGAAGATGACCCTAAGGAATCAATTGAAGAATATCAAGATCCAGAATGTAGAGACTATGCAGTCATATTTCTCAAGGGTCTCCCAGATAAAAGAACAACTTGAAGTTGTGGGTGAAGTTGTAGAAAATGGAGAAGTGGTGATGACCACTCTTAATCGCCTCCCTAGGTCATGGGATTCCTTCATCCAAGGAATTTGTTCCCAAAAGAAACTTATCTCTTTTACTAGACTGTGGGAAGAATGATCATAGGAAGAAGCTCAAATTGTAGCCAGAGAAGAGAAGATGGGGGGTGAAGACCAAGCACTCACAACTCACTCCAAAAGGCATGGTGAAAAGAAAACTCACCATCATGGCATGAAAGAAAAATATCAGAATCAAAGAAGTAGTCCTAGACATCGAAGGGACATGAACCATGTATGTTGCTATACATGTGATGATAAGGGACACTATGCCAGATATTGTCCTAAGAATAAGAAAGAGGGTCCTCACAAGAAGAAGAATTTCAAAAGAAGACAGCATGCTCATGCTGCAGAGGATGATGAACCTCCCAGGAAGAGGGCTAGAGAAGATAGTGAAGATTCTTCAAGTGATGAAGAATATGTTTTGATTTCTACTCTCACTGGAACCATTACTCATGGAAGTAATTATTGGCTCATAGATAGTGGGGCTTCTAAACACATGACAGGATTCAAAGAATCCTTTGTGAATCTATCTGAACATGATTCACCCCACAAGGTGAAGCTTGGAGATGACTACTAGTATCCCATAAAAAGGAGTGGTGAAGCCTCCTATAAACTAGACTCTGTAAAGTCTACGAAGATGAAAGATGTACTATTTGTTCTAGGACTCAAGAAGAATCTACTCTCAATCTCTGCATTGGATGCAAAAGGCATGAGGGTTTCATTTATAGATGGCCAAGTTCTAATGTGGCCTAAGGGTAAGACTATAGATGATGCAGTTGTGATTGGAGAGAAAGAGGGAGGATTGTACAAATTGAAGGGCCATCCATAACAAGCCATGGTCCATGATTCAGTAGAGCCAAGTGAACTTTGTCACAGAAGGCTTGCACACATGCATTACAGAGCATTACCAATTGCAAGAAAAGTGGTAGAAGGTCTTCCTGAAATCCATACAAAGCATGAAGGCATTTGCAAAGGTTGTGCAAAGGGAAAGAATATAAAGAAGACATTTCCAAGCAGTGAAAGCAAGGAAAAATGAATCTTAGAGATTATCCACTCTGATGTATGCGGTCCCATGTCATCCAGTTCTCTGAGTGGGTATGTATTCTATGTCTCCTTTATTGATGATTTCTCTAGGAATACTTGGATCTACTTCTTGAAGAACAAAGATGAAGTGTTTAACAATTTAAAGGAATTGAAAGCCTTTATATAAAACCAAAATAACTTGAAGATCAAGATCTTCAGATCTAACAATGGCCGAGAATTTACTTCAGGAGACTTCAAGAAGTTATGCAGTGATTCAGGGATTAAGAGGGAGTTGACTACTCCTTACAATCCACAGCAGAATGGGGTTTCCAAAAGGAATAATAGAACAATCATGGAAGCAGCAAGGGAAACACTTCATGACCAAGAATTACCTATGCACTTATGGGATGAAGTAGGAAGGATAGCTATATATGTGTAGAACAGAACACCCCATAAGATACTTGACAACAAAACACCAGAAGAAGTGTTTACTGGTAAGAAACCAGAAGTGAGCCATCTCAGAATATTTGGTTGTCCAGTATACACTCACATCCCAAAAGAGAAAAGGTCAAAGTTGGATCCTTCAGGAAAGAAGGGTATATTCGTGGGTTACATTGAAAGCTCGAAAGCTTGAAAGCTTACAGAATCTACTTCCCTGGATTCAAGAAGATCGACACCAGCAGAGATGTAACATTTGATGAAAGTTCAGCTTACCACAAATCGAGAAAGACACCTGTTGAATACAATGAAGAACCCAGAATATCCAGAACTCAAGACACCATAATGAATGAAGCAGTTCCTGAAGAAGATCGAGAAGTGGAAGATCCACAAGAACCTGTGGATCCACTGTCACCTACCCAAATTTCTGAACATTATTATTTATTTGCAAAATTTCTTTATGTTAAATTTAATTACAAGTTTTGTAATTATGATCAGTTTTGATCATGGATGAATGTAATTACTGAATATTATTATTTAAATAAATTAATTAGGAGACAAACACTCAAGAGGACTATTGAATGAGTGTTCACTGACCCACTAGGAGGAATGGAAGTTGTTGGAAGGTATGGGACACATGGCAGTAGTTACATCACACCACTAACTGTTGGTTATGGGACAACTTCCCCTTAAATAGGGCATTATCCCCTAGGTGGAGTGAGTGAGCAGGAATCTCATTTAATGACCCAATAACATCTAAAAAGGCCTAGGCGCCCTATAAAGGCAAATTCAAATTGGGCAGGAAGCCCTTAATCAACATTTCTGCAGAATGTTTTCCTCTTGCAAATCAAGTGATTTCAAGAGAGATTCAAATAAGGGAGATTAGTGGTGATTGAAAACTGAGTTTTTGCTTATTATATAAGAGAGACAGAGTTGTGGGAGCAAGTCTTTTGGACTGCTACCTATTGAAGATTTAGAAGATTACTACTACAACAAGAAGTCCTATTTCCTGAAGCTTCTTCCTCCTGGTGGTTCAACGAACAAGCTCGAGGGTCCTAAGACGGTATTTGACTATTTTTAGGAGTTTGGTTGGGTGGAACGGTCTTCCTGAGTTGTTTGCTTCCCTACAGGTTTTATTCAGGTTCTACAATTTCTTACTTATTTAATTTCTTTTATGTTTAAACAGTATTTGCTGTGTTTCTGTTTTTGAAAGAAAAATCTAATCCTAGAATTGTTCTAAGTCTGAATGTTTAAGTTTAATTTCAAAGATGAATTGATAAACTAATACCTCCATTTTTCCACATGCTATTTGGAAGCATCATACTCTAGTAGAGATATGTAAATTAAAATAGATTAGAAGATAGGCAAAATTTGCCATTGAATTCGATAGCTATATAATAATCTGGTATGCATCAGTTTTATGTTCTTAAGTTAAATAATTGTAGGAGGTCTGTATAATATTTAGTATATATAATATTTCCTCATTTACATAATAATCAGCCAATTAAATAATTCATATGCAATTAGCCTACAAAACACATAAATTATGGCCATGAAAGGTAGGTGAATTACATACTGTACATTGTTTTAGATCTGCTAACATTGTTGAGATTATTGTAAATTTGAGTTTTGTATCAAAAGAAAAACCCTAGCTAGATTCCTATTTTCTCTTTTATTACTTCATAACAAAACTTTACATTATTTTCAAAACAATAAATCGAAACCGATCCAATAACTTTAACAAATGATTAGATTCTCATCTTCAACAAAACACGAATTAGGGTTTGAACCTATTTCGTTCTCCTTGCAAAATATTATTGAGTTATCAGTTCAAAACTTCTACTCTACTTAAATTGCCAACATCAACAAATAAGGTTACACATTATCAATCTACAGTATTAGAACAAACCATACAGACTTATGCGAAGGGCTTAGCATATATTCCCTCTTAAGGTAGAAGTTAAATTTTACACAGAACCCTTATCATCAACGGATTATCCAAACCCTAAACTAGCTCGATAAACATTGTAGTAACCTTCAGCAAGAAGCCGACTTACACATACTTTTAACCATTATAATTTAACATGTAAATTTATTTTTCCTGAGGAAAGAAGTATCATTACACAGTGATTGAGCCCACGGCTCCTTTCAAGCTTAAACCCTTGAAATCCTGGTTTCTCAGAATGAAGACTTTAATATAGATTCCAAACAGAATTAAAATAAGGGTTTAACCCAAGTTTACAGCATTTCCAAAAGAACCCATCATACCAGAACCTCGACGAGCCATAGCTCTAGTCGGTCTCACAAATTTACACTTTATAGAAAACAAAAGCTAGAAAAACGAAAATAAAGGTCGCGAGCATGTTTTGAGTTTTTCTTCAACTATCAACATCGACAGAGAAAATGACGAGCACTATTAAGCTTGATAACCATCCTTTGAATAACGTCAACCACCATCCAAGAGCACTATGAGGGTATGGAAGACCCGAAACTTACCAGTATGGGAGTATGCAATTTCTCCATTCGTCAACCCTTGAAAAACCCTCCCAACAACTTGTACCTAACAATGACAGATCAGGTTAGATAAATGTTACATTTAAAACTGGAAACGAAACGCATCAAAGAAATGTATATATCCTCAAAAGGACGCTTACCTTCATAAAACCCTAGCCAAGTCTTGAAGTTCTCAAGAAAACAACGAGATTGGTGCTGTGAACGATTCCAGAAAACTTTCAACCATGTTTTATTTAACACTCCAAACCAGAGACTTAGGTCTCTATTAACCAAACACCATTGCAGAGGTTTAATACCTGTAACTTCCACCTGTTTAGAGAGTCTCAAGGTCGAATCTCTCCCTAGGCTTCAACAGAAATTTCGGCAGCCTGTCGGCCACCCCAACAAAGACAATAACACAACCAACTGCTTTTCCAAGTTCTTAACTCATTCCACGGTAGATGTTAGGGTTTCCATTCGACAGTTTAGATTCATCACCATCTATGGTCTCCACATTGCCAGCAAACTGAGCTTTGGTACAAATGACGTCCATAATAAATGCCAAACCTACCTTACAGGTTGACAAGGCCACCATGGCACGCAGTGGAGCATGCACAACCTACGCGTGGTTTATGATTCTAACACCTTGACAAGTTTGGAGGTGTTCATGTCTACATGGATTGATGGACATCCAACTCGGCAAGGTTATGGCCTCAAGCTTTTAATGCAAGATCAATGCATGATCTCTACCACAGCTCGAGACCAGCGTCATTTATTAAACCAGAAACCTATCAAGCTTTTAATTAAATGCATGTCAGCATCCTCGACGTGAATTCAAACCCTGCTTATCCATGTTAGTATAAATTCTTAAATTCGCCATAGTATTAGTAACAATATGCAAAGATTTCACTTCATTGTTGCCCTATAATATTATAGTTTCGACGTAATATAATATGATAACAATTACAAACTAATTATATAGTTTAAGTAATAATCTAATGTTTGCATCTTAATACAATGAGTTTCGATATGAATTTATAATTTGGATAATAAACCAAAAATCGACATAGTCATACCACTATGTACATAGGACCTGAATATTTCACGATATGGGATTTTAGTTAAATAGTTCAAATCTTTTTGCAACATAGTTAATCTATGTGTTGTATTTGATTATTATCCAATTGCTACAAATGTCTAATCTTTGGGAAAGACTAATTTTGCTTATATAAGACTCAAATAATTATAGTGATGAATATGAATGGTGAACCATAAGACTTATATATCCAATCAATATTGTTGTATAAAACCCACATATATATTTATGCTATCACATATAGTTGGTAATTTGGGAATAATAAGTTCTCCAAGTTTCCTACCCACTTTATTCATGCGATATAATGGTATTGTACCATATTGGTACTACCAATTAACTGGCGATGACAAGACATCTAATACAATGACGACGATAGAACTAGATAGCTTAATGGCGACTATAGTGACAATGCTTACTTAAGTTGAGACAAGACGAATCTTGGAAAGTTGAAGAGTAAGCACGTAAATAGTAACTTTATGCTTTTACATTTGTAATAGTCTCTAATTATTCTTGAACTCACGCGAACTGGAATTTATTATAATCGTGAAACTTCTCACCTGTTGTCTACACATAGAATAGGTCGAATGTTTTAGCATTATAGCTAAGTAAGCTTCGGGGTCCCTCATAGGACTCCCTTGGACAGCAAAGAAGCAAACTGTTAGTATCGTCTCAAAGAAAAAGTACCATATCATATCTCTAACCTGGCATTTCATTATTACATCATTCGTATATTTCACTGTTTTAAAAAGTGTCGCATCAAAAGTCTAATCTAACCATGCATTTGACTATCTTAATGATAGATGTTACGAATGTAATTGAGTTATCACTATCGCATTAGTTAATCAGAAATATATTTATGTTTAGTACAAACAGCTGATTAGTTAACATTGTTCTTTCAACAATTATATTTTCCGCAACTATAAATTATCATAAATTAAGCTATTATTACCTTTAACAAAAAATTTTAAATTTTTACGAAAATATGGGATGTTACATCCACCTCGTGAGAAGAATCCTCACAAGAGGAAACCAACATGGGCTAGAGAGCTCATCCAAGATGCAGAGATATTTGGCATTCCAGAAGAAGAACACAGAGAAAGGAAAAGGACAAGGTCACATACTAGTTATGTTGCTTTACTTTGTGACATCATGGATAAAGAACCTTCCAGTTATGAAGAAGCTGCAGAAAAGAAAGAATGGAAGGATGCTATGGTCGAAGAATACCAATCTATTATGAAGAATGATGTTTGGGATGTGGTCCCAAGACCAGACGGGAAGTTTGTGGTAACTTCCAAATGGATCTATAAGGTCAAGCATGCTGCAGATGGCAGCATTGAGAAATACAAAGCTAGGTTTGTAGCTCATGGCTTCTCCCAGAAAGAAGGAATTGATTATGAAGAGACTTTCACTCCTATGGCTAGATACACTTCCATTAGATCAGTACTTGCCCTGGCTGCAGTGATGAAATGGAAGCTACACTAGATGGATGTCAAGATAGCCTTCTTGAATGGTGTAGTTGAAGAGGAAGTGTATGTGGAGCAGCCACTTGGGTTTGAGACACATGATAGAGGAACACATGTGTGCAAACTGAAGAAAGCTCTATATGGTTTGAAACAGGCACCCAGGACCTGGTATGGCGGGATAGATGGCTTCCTATCCAGTATGGGATTTACCAAGAGTAAAGCAGATTCCAACCTTTACTACAAGGTTGAGGAGGGAAATCTAGTGATACTACTATTGTATATGGATGACCTGTTTCTGACAGGTAAGGATAGACTGATTGCTGACACAAAGAGGAAGCTAGCTGCCGAGTTCGAGATGAAGGACTTGGGTATGATGCACTACTTTCTTGGTATGGAGGTGTGGCAAAGTGCAGATGGAATCTTCCTTGGACAAGGGAAGTATGTAGTAAGATCCTGAAGAGTTTTGGGATGATGGACTGCAAGGCCATGGCCACACCTATGGCATCGAACTTGAAGCTTCTGTGTGATGCTTCTTCTAAGCCAGTTGATGCTACGATGTATCATCAGATGATTGGGTCCTTGATGTACCTGACAAATACGAGACCAAACATTTGCTTTGCGGTGAACACCTTGAGCTAGTATCTGATAGATCCGAGACATGTGTTAGGTTATACGAGCATACATATTTTACCCTTTGAGAGAAATAAACACAAACAAGCAATCACATAATATAGATACATAATTTACCCCAGAAACCCCATGCTGGGAAAACCAACACCCAATGAAGATCTTCATTACCCTTGAGCTACACCATCCAAGCAGGGCCAAGTGAGCTAGCCACCGCTCACCTCCAGGCCACATTACAATGGAGCCTCCTCAAGCCTTACAAAGGCTTCCTTACATGCAATACCATGGGGAAATACCATGGGCTACAACAAACCATGTGCCCAAAAACATGTGCTAGACCTAACCAACTTTGAGTCAATCTCGAGTCAAGGTTAAACCTAACAATCCCCCCTTTAAACTTGGCTTGGAGTAATCACCAACCCCCCTCAAAGTTTTAACGGAGGAATCTCACATACACACCCCTATCACCTAGGTATTTCTCCCGACTTTACCGGTGAGTTACTAGGGGTATGCATGCCATACCAGGTCTTATAGCCATATGCCCTTTTACAAGAAAAATACTCCATTAATTTTTTTTTTTTTTTTTTTTTCATGTCTCTTCATGGTGTCTACACGATCACCATCTATTGCTTCATTCTCTCGCTTTTCCATGCTCGTTTTCTTGCTCAGTTTTTTTTTTTCATGCCTTTCCATTTTATCCATGCTTGTTTCTTTTGCTTTTTTTTTTACTACAATGCTGTCTATGCAAATCCAAAGCTCACCAGCCAAAAGTTTCTTGTCTTTGGCTCTCTCTTGAGTTGTCGTGCCTTGGCATCCATTTGCATAACTTTACTTACAACCTCATTCAGACAGACTCTACAAACTCCACCTTTTCAGCGATCTAAGACTCCTATAGCTTCACGCAAGCAACCACATCCTCTTTAAAGTGGATTGTGTACATGGCTTAGGGAACAAACAGACCAAATCCATTATTGCAACACATACCCACATTTCTTTGACGTGGTATCTATCAAAACCTTTGGGCCATTTCCTCCAAATCCATACAGACTTATTCACATACGTTTTGCACACAATCTCAATTAGAAACCAACAATAATTTCATCCTTCCACTTGCGGTCACAAACTCTCTACGTCCTCAATTTGGCAGACAGATATTCACATTTCCAGATCTCTGCCCAATTCAATGGCATGCCCAGAACAACCATCACTCTTGAGACACAATGTACATAATCTGTCACCAAAAAAAAATAAACCTTCCCCAAATCGCCAATACACTGGAATTTAAACACTTACTATCGCTGCAATACTCGGATTGGCACCTGGGTATTGAAAATGGCCTCATGGACACTTGACTGCAAGGGTTTCCCACACTTGGTTGTGGCTCCATCCAATGCACCAGATGATAAGGTTTCTCCTCCAACACGCACATGATCTACGTCCTACACTACCGACAAGTTCGCATGCTTTCACGTCCAGCTCCCACATGATCACCATGAACTCTGTGCGCTGGTCTACACGTGTCAGTGGTTTGTTGTCTTCACACTAATGATCGCATCTGCCAGCTCGGCCTTGAGTCTGCTTCCTCTACAACAGCCTTCGCATCCATCCGCTATTCATAGCACAGCCTAAAACTTCTAACAATAGCACCACTGCTGTCATTGACCACATGCAATAATATACCAATGGATCCACCATAACGACTTCAACACAGAACTTAGAGTAGTGATCGTCCTCATGCTCCATGGATTTCTCCTTCACATGGCTAGGGTTTATCTCTACGAACAAATGGAGGTCGATCTCATCCTTTCAGTCGCAGCATCCAAATTCCTTCACTCGCGGGCTACGGGATACGGTAGTGTGGGCTCTTCTGGCTTTTCTCTCTCTGAGCGACCAACTCTTCCACATGAGCTCTCCTCCACTGCAGCTTTCTCTTGGATAGGTGGCCTCCTCCACCACTCCAAACTCCCTTTCATGCAATATTTCATGGGTCTGAACTCGCATCCTTCCACGGGACCGGCTACACGGTTCCTTAGCAGGATTATGGCTCTCTTTAGTGGTGGCGCGGATCCCTCTCGGTGGTCAACACTTCTGCCACAGGATTGCTCCTCATGGCTCTTCTTTTAGAAATGGCGACATTCTGTGAATGGAAACGTGACTCTCTTGAGCTCGGCAGCTTCCACACAGGTTCATGGCTCTTCACAAAGAACAGACTCCACCACCTCCAAACCCCCATGAAAATTCAAGCCAGGGGCCTCCACGAGGCCCCCGGACCCCCTTATGTTCGCTAGATGGGACTCCAAACATCATGGCTCTGATACCACTTGTTAGGTTATACGAGCATACATATTTTACCCTTTGAGAGAAATAAACACAAACAAGCAATCACATAATATAGATACATAATTTATCCCGGAAACCCCATGCCGGGAAAACCAACACCCAATGAAGATCTTCATTACCCTTGACCTACACAAGCCAAGCCAGGCCAAGTGAGCTAGCCACCGCTCACCTCCAGGCCACATTACAATGGAGCCTCATCAAGCCTTACAAAGGCTTCCTTACATGCAATACCATGGGGCAATACCATGGGCTACAACAAACCATGTGCCCAAAAACATGTGCTAGACCTAACCAACTTTGACTCAATCTCGAGTCAAGGTTAACCCTAACAACATGTTCACCTGATAGCTGCAAAGCATGTTCTGAGGTACCTAAAGGGTACAATGGATTACGAGCTCAAGTATCAGGCGAATCAAAAGTTTAACCTGGAGGGTTATGTTGATTCGGATTGGGAAAGCAATGCCATTGATCGGAAGAGCACTTTGGGGTGCTGCTTCAGTATGGGATCAGGTGTGATGTCTTGGTTTTGCAAGAAGTAGTCCTGTGTGGCACTAAGTACAGCTGAAGAAGAGTATGTCGCAGCTTGTTCAGCTAGTTGTGAGGAAGTATGGCTTAGGAGGCTACTGTCTGATTTGGTTGATCTCCAGTTGAGTGCTACCTGTATATATTGCGACAACCAAAGTTGTGTGAAGTTGTCAGAAAACCCAGTGTTCCATGACAGGTCGAAGCACATTGAGATCAAGTTCCACTATATTAGGGATATGGTGCAGAGAGGAGCTGTGAAGCTCCTATATGTTGCAACAGACGAGTAGATAGCCGATGTGTTGACCAAGCCGCTTGCCAGAGTGAAGTTTGAATACTTCAGAGGGAGACTTGGTGTACTTCAGATCGAGATGCCTTCCAGAGGGAAGTGATGAGTCCGGAGACACAGATGAACACTGGGCCATTCTTGCATGGTGGTAGGTTGGTCCTCCCACGCCAAGATGTAAGGGCCGGGCCATTCTTGCATGGTGGTAGGTTGGTCCTCCCATGGAAAGATGTAAGGGATGAGCCATTCTCACATAGTGGTAGGTTGGTGCTCCTATGGTGAGATGTAAGGGCTGGGCCATTCTCACATAGTGGTAGGTTGGTCCTCCTATGGTGAGATGTAAGGGCTGGGCCATTCTCACATGGTGGTAGGTTGGTCCTCCCATGGTGATATATAAGTGTTGGAGCCTTTCCGACATGATAGTAGGTTGGTCCTCTCATGGTCATTGATGTAAGTGCTGGGCCTTTCTGACATGGTGGTAGGTTGGTTCTCTGATGGTCGTTGATGTAAGTGCTGTGCCATTCCAACATGGTGGTAGGTTGGTCCTCCCATGGTCGTTGATGTAAGTGCTGTGAGCCTTTCCTAGATGGTAGTAGGTTGGTCCTCCCATGCCGGTGAGTGTAAGTGCTGTGTGTGTGCATCTGGGTTGTGCTCCATGGACTATGTGGCGATATGAAGACATTGATGTGACAGTTTGGTACACAGGTTTTGCAATGGCATATAATCAGTCCTGAGATGCTCTTGCAGGTTTTGCCAAGGCAGTGTAATCAGTCCTGAGAGATCTTGCAGGTTTTGCATAGGCAGTGTAATCAGTCCTGAGGTGTACCTACTTGATGGCTTGCTCGTAGAGATGATGATGATGATCAGGTTGATCATGTGACGATATACATCAGTTCGATGTATAGTGAGTATCAGGTACTTTGTGTTCGTGGGGTGTGCAGTGGCATGTAAAAGATCCTGGGAGATTCGAGAGGTTGAGCTGTGTGCTCGTAAAAGGCTTGGGATGCTCTTGCGAGGTTTTGCAGACGCACGTGATGAGTCCTGAGGATTCCACAGTATGACCAGTGATGATGAAGACCTACAGGTGGTGGGCCTACATCTAGTATGAAAAAGGACTGGCTCTGTAGAACTTCCTATGATGAGTAGATTTAGATATTGGACGAGATAGCAGTAGCTGTGACGATGATGATGATTCGATGACGATGATCCAGAGAAGAAGACTTGTGCTCGATGATCTGTGTCAAGAAATACCTTCCTAGTTAAGAGGGAGTGTTGATGTATATGTAACTTCGGAATGTATTTCATATATATATTTACTGTACCCTTATAAGAGATGTGTTATTTCTCTATAAGGAAGTGTCGTCATTTGTATTGACAAGTGTCGCAAGTGGATTAAATTGCTGATGGGTTATTAGACTACCTGATGTGGGTGTCGACCCGAAATATATGTAACTAGGGTTATTAGGCTGAGTTAGACAAGTTGGCCCCGTAAGTAATTAGGTAGGTCAGGACAAGTATAAATAGAGAGTTGGGATTCTCTATTTTGATCATCTCATATCTCACTCTTCTCTCACTCGAAAAGTGGCACACATTGGAGGAGGAGGGTCAGCTGCATAGTAGGAGACTATCTATTGTATTTGGTTGTACTTTGGTTGAGCCATTGCTCTATCTATCTCTGAGGAAGATGTGGGGTTTTTCACCTTAGGGTTTTCTCCACAAAAACTTTGTGTGTCCATTATCTCATGCTTTTGATTCTTGTGATGCTTGGCATTCTTGATATGATTGTTATGCATTGATATACTGTACATGTTATTCTCTCAGTAAAGATCCTATAGCATATTGAATTAATGCTAAAAATCTAACAAGTTGCAGGTCTGCAGGATCATGGAAGGATCGACTGACAGAGGATGCATGTCTTGGTTATTGGAGTGGACATTGGGAACAACAACAACCGAGTAGAAGACCAGGGAGTTCAGATCAATCTAGGGACTTGGCATTTTGGAGAGTCAAGCAGTTGCAGAACAGAGTTCGGGGAGAATTTCTGTAGATTGGAGAGAACAGTCACACAATTTCCGAACGTAGAGAAGATCGAGCCATAGCTCAAAGTTTTGCAGCGAACCTAGAGAGGGTGAGGTCGACACACTAAGAGAGCACACCGCAGTTACTTCTGTATTGTAACGGTTGAGGCCGAAAAATAGTTAGTCCTTTTTATTTAAAGTTATTCCACATTGTAACCGATTGGTAGAAGTAATATAAGCCACTTCTGGCATGCTATTTTACACCTTGTTTGTGTGAGCATCGTGGTTGTGTCATGTGTAATGTTAAGCAAGAACCTTATTGCGATAAGGCATCTTTGCATCAGTTGGTTTCAGAGCATGGAAGTGAGTCTGGTTGAATTAAGTGGGAGGAGAAAGGTAGCGATACCAACTTGCCTTGCATCAGTTGGTATTAGAGCTATAGTATCCTGAGAGATGAAGGATAGCTATATCAGAGTGGGAAGAAAATCTTGCGTGCAAAAGAAGGTCAGTGGTATTAAGCCTGCAAGTGCGTTGAACAGCTCTAACTGAGGTTGGGTAGAGTTGTACGCGACTTGTGAAAGTCTGGTTGTGATTGGACGAGTGGGAGTTTTAGCAGAGATTGAAAATGGCTCATAGAGGTGTTAATGTCCGAGGATGAAGAGCGCATGGTACAACAGTCATGGTTGATCATGAAATGTTCGACGAGTGCGTCCGAACAATGCGAACTTTGACCAATGAAGTCACATCGATCAAAGAGAGCCAAAGGCATGGTTGTATTCTTGATGAGCTAGACCACAACGACGAGGAAGTTGACAGAAAAGGAGCTAACAAAGAAGCCATAATCCATTACAAGTGTCTTGTTGCGGGATACAAGGCATATGAATGCCTAGAGAACCTACATGCTACAGAGGCGTTGAAACCTAGACGTCGAAGGGATGAGCAAATCGATGAGAGAGAAGAGTTGGCATTTGACGGCAGTAGAGAGGAGAAAAGAAGGAATTGAAGTTTGATGGTCAGCAGAACATTGGTTCAAGAAGACAAACACGATGAGCAAGAGCCGGCATAGCGGAAGACGATCTTTCGAATGAATGTGCTAATCGATGAATGACGTTGCAAGACCATAGTTGATGGTGGAAGCACTGAGAATCTTGTGTTGATAGAAGTCATCAACAAGATTGGGTTGAAATGTCGAGAACATCCACACCCATACAAGATCTCATGGTTGTAGAAAGGACACCATGTGAAGGTGACCAAACAGTGCCTGATTAACTTTAAGGTTGGGAAGTTAGAGGAAAACGTACTGTGCGACACAATCCCAATGGACGTGTGCCATATGTTGTTAGGAAGACCATGGAAATATGATCGGAAAATGATATATGATGGTCGAGCCAACACATTCATTGTGTGGAAGAATGGCATGCAGAGGAATCTTAACGAAGCCGGAGGAGCAAGCCGATGGTAAGCAGGGCGAGAACAACTTTTGGCAGAAGCGAGTGCTGATGTGTTCAACGAAAGAATTCCTTGCGGAGGAGGAAAAGAAGTTGGGGTGTTACGCTATCATTCCGAATGGACCATATGTCGAGCAAGCGATAATGGAGGAGAAGATTCTGGTCGAAGTTGGAAATATGCTTGAAGAGTTTCAGAAAATAGTAGTTGATGAGACACTGACGGGGTTTTCGTCGATAAGGAGCATATCCCATCAGATCGACTTGATTCCAGGGTCGAGTCTGCCAAACAAAGAACCACATAGAATGAGTGCGACAGAAGGTCAGGAACTCATTCGACAGGTCCAGGAGTTGTTCGACAGAGGGTTGATCAGAGAGAGTCTGAGTTCGTGTGCGGTACCAGCAGTATTAGTGCCAAAGAAAGGTTGAAAATGGAGGATATGTACAGACTCCAGAGCTATCAACAAGATCATGATCAAGTATCAGTTTCCATTGCTGAGAATGGATGACTTGATGGATTGTTTGAGTGGAGTGAAGTACTTCATGAGAATAGACCTGAAGAGCAGTTACCACCAGATTCAGGTTAGAGAAGGAGATGAATGGAAGACAACATTCAAGACAAAGGAAGGGATGTATGAGTGGTTAGTCATGCCATTCGGATTGACTAATGCACCCAGTACATTTATGCGATTGATGAATGAGGTACTAAAACCATTCTTGGGAAAGTTTGTCGTAGTCTATCTAGATGACATTCTGATTTTTAGTCGAACCAAGACAGAACACTTGGGGCACATTCGATAAGTATTGCAAAAATTGCAGGAAGAGAAGCTGATGGTGGCCATGCAAAAGTGTTTCTTCATGAAGTAATAACTGGTATACTTGGGATTTGTAATCTCGGGTAAAGGGTTGGTGATGGACCTAGAAAAGGTGAAGGAGATATTGGATTGGCCTGAACTGACAAGTGCGACTAGAGTTAGGAGTTTCCATGGAATTTCCACTTTCTATAGGAAGTTCATTAGGGGATTCAGTCAGATTTGCGCACCATTGATAGAGTGCATGTGGAAAGAGGATTTAAAGTGGACGGAAACAACCTAGGGAGCTTTCGACACGTTGAATGAAAAGGTCAATAAGATCCCAGTGTTGGTGCTCCCATATTTCAACAAAGTTTTCCACGTTCATTGCAACGCAAGTGGAATCGCAATTGGAGCAGTGTTAAGCGAGGAGGGCCGACCAATTGCATTCTTTAGTGAAAATTTGGATGATGCGAAGAGGAAATATTCGGTCTATGACCGGGAATTTTATTCTATTGTCCAAGCATTGAAGAAGTGGAGGAATTATTTGTTTCCTAAGGAATTTGTGTTATACACGGATCACCAAGTTGAGGTATCTAAATTCTTAGTCGGAGTTAAATCAGCGGCACACAAAATGGGTTGAGTTCCTACACGGATATACGTTCATGTTATGACATAGGTAAGGAAAGTCGAATAAGGTTACCAATGCGCTGAGCAGACGAGTTGCATTGTTGAACATGACGACAGTTCAGGCAACAGGATTAGAGTCTGTGAAGACAGATTATGCTACTGACGGGGATTTTGTGAAAGCATGGGAAGCTTCTCGCGAACCATGGAGTTTCGAAAGAACTCCATACTTAGATTATTTCGTCGAAGAAGGCTACCTGTTCAGGGGAAATCAATTGTGTATTCCCAGAGGATCAGTTAGAGAGAAACTAATCCGAGAGTTGCACAGAGGCAAATTAGCAAGTCATTTTGGCATCGACGAGACTAAGGCATTAGTCGAAGAGAAGTATTACTTGCCAGAGATGGCGAAATATGTCGGAAAGTGGATTCGACAATGTAGATTTTTCTAGTTGGCGAAAGGAAGAAGTCAAAACACGGGGTTGTATACACCATTGCCGGTACTGAATACCCCATGGGAGCACCTGAGCATGGATTTCATGATAGGATTGCCGAATACACAGCAGGGAAGCGAATCTATATTTGTTGTAGTCGATAGGTTTTCAAAAATGGCACACTTTATTCCGTGTAAGAAGACAAGTGATGCCACAAACATTGCGTTACTATTCTTCAAAGAAGTAGTCAGATTGCGAGGGTTTCCAAAGAGTATCACATCGAACATAGATACCAAGTTTATGGGGAATTTTTGGAGAACCCTATGGAAGAAACTGGACACGAGGTTGCATTTTAGCTTGGCATATTATCCACACACATACGCACAAACCGAGGTGGTGAACATAAGTTTGGGAAACCTTCTGAGATGTTTGATGGCCGACGGACCCAAAAGTGGGAGAACGTGTTGGTGCAAGCGGAGTTTGCATACAACAATTCTGTGAATCAGTCAACAAGTTCGAGCCCATTCCAGATTGTTCAAGGAAGAAACCCACATGGAGTGGTGTATTTGGTGGAGTAGCCGACATAAATCAGGAAAAGTGCGAATGTAGAATCATTCGCAGAGCACATGAAAGAAGTTCATGAAGATGTGCGAAAGCGCATAGAAAAGAGCAACGCGACATACAAGTTGAGAGCCGACAGGAAGAAGATACTACAGTCGTTCAATGAAGGAGACTTAGTCTATGCTCATTTACGGAAGGAGAGATTTTCGACAGGAACCTATAACAAGCTGAAGCTGAAAAAGATTGGACCATGTAAGATTTTGAAGAAAATTGTGGACAACGCTTATGTGTTGGAACTGCAGAATGACTTGAGTATTTCACCAACGTTCAATCTCTCATATCTGTACAAGTTCGAAGAAGGTTCAAGCAGCGGAAGCGAAGAAGTGTTGAACATTGATTAGACATCGCAAACTCCAGATCGACACAAGGAGGAGATCGCAGAAGTAATTGAGGAACGCGAAGTCAGGCATACGCGCAGTTTGCGAAGGAAGGAATTCTTGGTGTGATGGAAGGATAATGAATTGCAGGAGGTGACATGGATTTTCGAAGAAGAGTCCAGGAGACTGATGGAGCGGTCGAGTTCTTTTTCACCTTGGGAGTCTGATGCAGGAGCATCAGGGCCTAGGAAGATCAGTCAAAGTTGATCGACATGAGGGAGCCGACCAGAGGGAGTGCTGACAACCCCTGGTTCGTGAAACAGATTGAATTGTTGAAGTAAATAAGTCAAGCAGAGAACTGTCGAAGCAGTCGACAGGAGGAAATAATTCTCGAGTCGACATGTCAATGTCGACAAACTACAGTTGATAGTCGAGATGTTAATGTCAATAGGCAACAAGTTGCCGCATAGTCATGGGAAGGTCGACATGTTGTCAGACCGCGACAACGATAGGAATGGCGAAGCCTAAGCGCAGAGTCGAAAATGACAGAGGATAGTATGGCCGACATCAAGGTTTACTGTAGCATGTCAGAGGGAAGTGTATAAGTCAAGGAGATTACTTGGCAGCAGTTTGGAGTTATGGAGGAAGTTAATGGCAGTTATTGTAGGTTGGTAAAGACATGACAAATGTCTTCACAGGAAGGGACTGTGTGTGCATCACTGTCAGGGGGGCTGACAGTTGGAGGTCTGTAGGATCATGGAAGGATCAACTGACAGAGGATGCATGTCTCGGGTGTTGGAGTGGACATCGGGAACAAAAATAGCCGAGTAGAAGACGAGGGAGTTCGGATCAGTTGAGGGACTTAGAATTTTGGAGACTCAAGTAGTTTTAGAGCATATTTCGGGGAGAATTTCTGTAGATTGGAGAGAACAATCACATAGCTTCCGAACGTAGAGAAGATCAAGCCATAGTTAAGAGTCCCGTAGCGAACCAGGAGAGGGTGAAGTCGACACACTGAGAGAGCACACCGCAGTTACTTCTATATTGTAACGGCTGAGGCCGACAAATAATTAGTCATTTTTATTTATCGTTATTCCTCATTGTAACTGATTTGTAGAAGTAATATAAGCCACTTTTGGAATCCTGTTTTACACCTTGTTTGTGTGACCATCATGGTTGTGTCGTGTGTAATGTTAAGCAAGAACCTTGTTGTGAAAAGGCATCTTTGTATCATAATGTATTACACTTTTACATAAGATTGTGGATATTTTTCGACATAATACAAAGACATTATTACCTTCCAAGGAATATAAAATATTCCAACACTCCCCCTTAATAATGGTTGGGAGAAAATCCCACTAACAAAGGAAGGAAGGAGTCATTACTGCTCCCCCTTGATGACAACTTCCAGAAGAACCAAAGCTACAAATAAGAAGAACACTTCGGCTGATGGAATTTGAGGAAGAACAACTGCTTCTCACTAAATAATGAAAGTGCACTGGAACAAGGTTGTATGATGAAATAAACATGTGACGCAATCCAACAGCAAGGTACCCAGATCACCACCAAAATCATCACAAGCATAACTGATAGATGAAGAACTCTGATATAACATCCACACCAATATATGGATACCTTCTGATGGCTGAGACAACAAAACATGTTGCTAAGAACACCACAACAGTGTACAAAAAATACCCATATGGCTAATACACATGCTAATAACAAACATTCTTCCAATCAAGGTGCAATATAAAAATCTATAGAAGACTTCAAACATCGAAGGAACAAGACCCCAATAGTATATACATCGAAAATGATATCATACAGATGAACATCATGAATTCAACAGTGAGAAGATGGTGCTTCATTATTTTTGGAATAAGGTGATAACAAAGATCAAACATTAATATGCTCGGGAAGAAACTTATCTGCACTTGAACTTCCAAGATTAAGGCATAGAAAGATCATAAAATAAAATTGCTCATACATAAATTAAAATGATTATACACCAAAGGTTAGCAAACATCATATAAAAGGTGGCAACATAATATGATCAAATAAAAGATTAACTTTCTCATTAAGGAAAATGAAGTTACTTTTACACATTAAGTGTCAGTGACAACAAATAAATAGTGAGCCCAAGATTTCACTTAAATATATGAAAAAATTTAGTCATTAAACAGCTAAGTCCTAGGCATAGGTTCATTTATTGATGTCACCATTACCATACTAGAGATCCATGCTCCTGAAAATGATAAAACATCTTCCACACAAAGAAGGTTAGAGACATAAACACGAATAAGACAACCTCTGTAAATGTGATTAATCATAACAAACATCCTAATGCAAAGAGATCAAGAAGCTTATGACAAAAATTCCAAGATAAGAGACGAAACTTTTCCAAAACATAAATCATAAACTTTACCTACAACCCTTAGAAAAGATGCCAAATAAATTCACTTGCGGTTCTGCCAAAGTAAACTCACATGTATGCACAGGTTATGCACATAGAAGTCGTGGATTCGCGGGTCTGTAAAGGATAAGGATGTAGTTTTGATCGGAAATTCGTAGGTCTCTGTACAGTAAGGTCACGGTTATTCCGAAGCACTCGTGGATCCCTGTACAATGAAGTCACGGTTATACTGAAGTGAACCCAAGTTCGGAGTAAAATAGTCACGAGTATGCCACGACACACGCGGGTCTATACAATGGAAGTTGCCGGTCTGTAGTATACTCACGAGTTCGCAGTAGGGCAAGTTGTGGTTACGTGTGCTGTCTGCAAAGAAAAAGTCGCAAACGTCAAGTTTCAGGTTGAAAATAGTGTTGAACTGTAATGTCCCTTGTTAGGAATTTTATTAAAATGCCTAATTTTCCATCTTTTCCCCAATTTTGACTAGTTTTGATGCCTAGGTCCCAAATTTGCCCCAAATGATCCCAAATATTATGAGAAAGTATATGAATGATATTAGAACATAAATATGTCTTTCAGGGATGCCTTTAGACCATTAAAATACTTCTACAAATCCTCTTTCAATTCTGTCCAATGTAGGTAACTTTGCTAGTGATTTCCCTTTGACTAGTATTGGTATCTAGGTCTCCCATTGGCTCCAAATGATACCAAATCTTCAGAGAAGGTGTATGAATGATATTAAGAATTTAATATGATGTTAAATGATCATTTAGGACCCTCCAAATACTTCTGAAAACTTGTTTAATGTTCTGGACCAAGTATAGGAATTAGCTAGTAATTTGGGGTTCGAATCCCCCCAAGGTAGTTCTAAAAATGGCTTTCCAAATGCCTCCAAACCCACTCAAAATTCTGAACAGAGGTGGGGAATGTCTCAGGGATTTTATTAAGGTTCCATATGCACCATTAATAAATTATTAGACCTATTACAACCCTCTCCTAAACAACAGCAAAAATCATAAATTCGACCCTTGGGGAAATGACACCAAATCCTCTCGAAATGCAAATAAACTGAGTGAAATGGATTCAAATGCTTAATTGATGAACATGAAACTTGTAATAATAATCAATGGAAGTCCATACATCATAAATATATCAGAGAAACATTCTTTCATTCAAAATCATCATCAATACATTGGTTCACAACAAGGTAGTGGGGAAATGGCACTGTTCTTTCATGAAAAGTGAGATTTATACATTTCTACTTGGAATTTAGACCTGAAACTTTTTGGATATGAAGAAAAAAGTATTTACTTCATATTACAAAAGAAATGGGGCATGATAAGCTCCCCCAAAGAGTACAAGAGCTCACCAAAAACGCCATCCCTCAAGGATCAAGAATATGCCATCAAAACTGGGAATGGTTGAGAGAATGTGATGCAATAGAAGAAACCATGAGCTGCCCTGTAGCTTACACCTGCAAATAAATACTCCATTAAAGCTCCAAATGAAAGGTCTCAATGGCCTTTCCAATTACCAACTTGGATGGGAATCTTTCACCCTCAAAATTGGCTAAGGCAAGAAACTAGTCACCCACTAGCTTGCTCTTCACAAATGCAATTTTTCTCCTTCCGAACATGAAAACCTGCACAAAGTCTACCAAACTTGGACGAAAAATGTCGATCTGACAACCAAAAGAGAGATATCCTTGAGGAAAATCCAAAAAACATATAGATCAACAAAAATAAGAGCAAAAAACCCTTGAAAATATTTTTGCAAAAATCTACACAACAAGGTTAGGGTTAGAAATAAAAAAATGTAGAAACATGCCCAGATCTGAAGAGAAGCCCAATGGCTACTAGATAGAAAGAAAATCTACAAAAATAAGAACCCTATGGGAGAAACTGGACATGAGCTTGTAGTTTAGCTCGGCATATCATACACACATAGACGAACAGATCGAGGTGGTGAATAGAAGTTTGGGAAACCTTTTGAGATGTTTGACAGCCGACAGACCCAAGCAGTGGGAGAACGTGTTAGAGGAAGCAAAGTTTGCATACAACAATTCTGTGAGTCGGTCGACAGGTTTGATCCCATTGCAGATTGTTCAAGGAAGAATCCCACATGGAGTGGTGGATTTGGTCGAGTTGCAGATAGAAATCAGGAAAAGCACAGATGCAGAATCATTCGCAGATCACATGAAAGAAGTTCATGAAGATGTGAAAAAGCGCATAGAAAAGAGAAACATGGAATACAAGTTGAGGGCCGACAGGAAGAAGATACTACAGTCGTTCAGCGAAGGATACTTAGTCTATGCTCATTTGCAGAAGGAGAGATTTCTGATAGGAACCTATAACAAGCTGAAGCTGAAAAAGATTGGACCATGTAAGATTCTGAAGAAAATTTTGGACAACGCTTATGTGTTGGAACTGCCAAATGAATTGAGAATTTCACCAACATTCAATGTCTCAAATTTGTACAAGTTCGAAGAAGGTTCAAGCAGCTGACGCACAGAAGTGTCGAACATCGACTGGACAGTGCAAATTCCAGATCGACATAAGGAGGAGATCACAGAAGTAATAGAGGAATGCGAAGTCCTGCATACGCCCAGTTCACGAAGGAAGGAATATTTTGTGCAATGGAAGGATGATGAATTGCAGGAGGAGACATGGATTTTCGAAGAAGAGTTTAGGAGACTGACGGAGCGGTTGATTTCTTTTTCACCTGGGGATTCTGATGCAGGAGCATCGGGGCCTAGGAAGATCGGTCAAAGTTGATCGACATGAGGGAGCTGACCAGAGGGAGTGCCGACAACCACTGGTTAGTGAAGCACATTGATTTGTCGAAGTCAATAAGTCGAGCAGAGAACTGTCAAAGCAGTCGACAAGAGGAAAGAAGTTTGGAGTCGACATGTCAATGTCGACAGACTACAGTTGATAGTCGACATGTTAATGTTGATAGGAGACAAGTTGCCACAGAGTCGTGGGAAGGTCGACATGTTGTCAGAGCACGACAACAACAGGAATGATGAAGCCTAAGCGCAGAGTCAAAACTGACAAAGGATAGTATAGCTGACGTGATGGTTTACTGTAGCATGTTAGAGGGAAGCAAAGTCAAGGAGAGTACTTGGAAGTAGTTCGGAGTTGATGAGGAAGTTAATGGAAGTTATTGCAGGTGGGTAAAGACATGTCGAATGTCGTCACACGCAGGGATTATGTAGCACGGTCAGGGGCGCTGACAAAGGTTGCATGTCTCGGTTTTTGGAGTGGACATCGGGAACAACAATAGCTGAGTAGAAGACCAGGGAGTTTGGATCAGTTGAGGGACTTGGAATTTTGGAGAGTCAAGTAGTTGCGGAGCAGAGTTCGGGGAGAAGTTCTGCAGATTGGAGAGAACAATCACACAACTTCTGAGCTTAGAGAATGTCGATCCATAGTTCAGAGTTCTGTAGCGAACCAGGAGAGGGTGAGGTCGACACACTGAGAGAGCACACCGCAGTTACTTCTATATTGTAACAAATGAGGCCGAAAAATAGTTAGTCATTTTTATTTGCAATTATTCCACATTGTAACCGATTGGTATGAGTAATATAAGCCACTTCTGGCATCCTTTTTTACACCTTGTTTGCATGACCATCATGGTTGTGTCGTGTGTAATGTTATGCAAGAACCTTGTTGCAATAAGGCGTCTTTGCGTCATAATGTATTACTCTTTTACATAATATTGTGGATATTTTTCGACATAATACAAAGACATTATTACCTTCCAAGGAATATAAAATATTCCAACACTACCCCTTAATAATGGCTAGGAGAAAATCCCACTAACAAAGGAAGGAAGGAGTCATTACTGCTCCCCCTTGATTACAAATTCCAGAAGAACCAAAGCTAAAAATAAGAAGAAGACTTGGACTGTTGGAATTTGATGAAGAACAACTGCTTCTCACTGAATCATGAAAGTGCACTCGAACAAGGTTGTATGATGAAATAAACATGTGACGCAATTCAACAGCAAGGTGCCCAGATCACCACCAGAATCATCACAACGATTACTAATAGATGAAGAACTTTGATATAACATCCACACCAATGTATGGATACCTTCTGATGGCTGAGACAACATAACATGTGGCTAAGAACACAACAAGAATGTACAAAAAATACCCAAATGGCCAATACACATGCAAATAATAGACATTCTTCTAATCAAAGTGCAATATAAATATCTGTAGAATACTTCAAACATCGAAGGAACAAGACCCCAATGGTATATGCATCGAAAATGATATCATACAGATAAACATCATGAATTCAACAGTGAGAAGATGGTGCTTCATTCTTTCTAGAATAAAGTGATAACAAAGATCAAACATTAATATGCTCGGGAAGGAACTTATCTACACAAGAACTTCCAAGATTAAGGCATATAAAGATCATAAAATAAAATTGCTCATACATAAATGAAAATGCTTATAGACCAAAGGTTAGCAAACATCATGTAAAAGGTGGCAACATAATATGATCAAGTAAAAGATTAACTTGCTCATTAAGAAAAATGAAGTTACTTTTACACATTAAGTGTCAGCGACAACAAATAAATAGTGAGCCTAAGATTTCACCTAAATATATGAAAAAATTTAGTCATTAAACAACTAAGTCCTAAGCATAGGTTCATTTATTGATGTCACCATTACCATACTAGAGATCCACTTTCCTAAAAATTATAAAACATCTTCCACACAAAGAAGGTTAGAGACATAAACACGAATAATACAACCTCTGTAAATATGATAAATCATAACAAACATCCTAACGAAAAGAGATCAAGAAGCTTATGACAGAAATTCCAGGATAAGAGAGGAAAATTTTCAAAAACATAAAACATAAACTTTCCCTACAACCATTAGAAAAAGTGCCAAATAAAGTCACTCGCGGGTCTGCCAAAGTAAACTTGAATGTACTCGCGGGTTAGGCACAGAGAAGTCACGGGTTCGCGGGTCTGTAAAGGAGAAGGATGCGGTTATGATCGAAAATTCGTAGGTCTCTGTACAATAAGGTCGTGGTTATGCCAAAGCACTCGCGAGTCCCTATACAATGAAGTCGGGGTTATACTGAAGTAAATCCGAGTTCATAGTAAAATAGTCGCGAGTATACCGTGACACATGCGGGTTTGTATAATGAAAGTCGCGGGTATGTAGTATACTCGCGAGTTCGCATTAGGACAAGTCGCAGTTACTGGTGCTGTCTGCGAAGCAAAAGTCGCGAACGTGAAGTTTTAGGCCAAAAACAATGTTGAATCTTCCGAACACAAAAACATGCACAAAGTCTACCAAACTTGGATGAAAACTGCCGATCTGACAACCATAAGAGAGATCTCCTTAGGGAAAATCCAAAAAACATATAGATCTACAAAAATAATAGCAAAAAATCCTTGAAATAATTTCTGCAAAAATCTACACACCAAGGTTAGGGTTAGAAATAAAAAACTGCAGAAACATGCCCAAATCTGAAGAGAATCCCAATGGCTACTAGATAGAAAGAAAATCTACAAAAATAAGCAATGCCCAAATGATAATAGTTATTGATGAAATCTATAGAAGGTGCTAGATCATAGCAACCAACTTTGATACCATTTCAGAGATTAAGATCTAGCTAAACTAGCTTACCTATCTACGCAACAATAACATACCAACATGGACATAAAGAGATCAAGAAAAAGAGAACACCAGATATACATGGTTCACCCAATTGGGCTACGTCCATGGGAAGGGTTGCATATTCCATTAAAGAAAAAGATCTCAAAGATTACATGGCATCCTCACATATGCATCACATCAAGCTCCATCATACAATGTGTGTACAAATGACATACACAACATGTGATGTGTGATGAATTACAATCAACACATACCCAAAAGGGCCTCCTTCACCTCTCTTATATTCCAAGAGGTTTGGATTACAATACATTCCATAATACATGTGGGATAAATGAATTTCCTCCTCTTTATATAGAGAATGGTTACAAAAGATAAAATTACAATGATGCATGTGGGATAACTCTATTTTATAACATTAGAGTTATTTTATGCCTTTAATTGATATTTTACCAATATATCACATAAGTCATCATTACATATTCTAACACAGGTAAAATGGACAGCAACATACAATATGTTGAAACAGAAGAAGAAGAAGAAGACTTGCACTATGTTTCAACACCAACGAAAAGAAATAAAACTAAGTATTTTGCAAAAGCCAAAGAAGATTTTGAAGAACACCTACTTAACATCAAGTTCAAGAAGACAAAGAAGAAGCAGTCCAAGTACACACTAAGGAAGAAAGTAAAGCTTAAGTTTATTTGAATGAAATGTATGCCTAGCTGAGACATAGACCAATAGGCACAACACTTAGGCATTGATAGTACTTACCACACCATCCCACTTGAGATTAAGGGGGTGTGTTAAGAGTTGTAATCTCAATGGTTAGTTAGTTGAGTCAATCATCCTAAGTTAGTTGAGTTAGTTGTTGACTAGGACATTAGTCGTCCAATGGTATTCATCGGCCCATAGTATTAGCAGGTGGTTTTGAGTCTATGTGATACTATATATATGTGTTTTGAATAATGAGAAGGCAATCAATATGGACTTTGTGTTTTCCTCTCTTGTCTCGTGTCTTTGCAAACTTTATCACATTTAGCTATCCTAACAATGCCATCGCAGAGGGCCTCTTAATAACAATATATTTCTCTAAGTTGTACAAACATTTGGAAATATAGCAATTTATTAGGATTTTTGAGAAAATATTAATTTGATGTTGCAATGCATTTATATGCTATTTAGCAACTTATTATGTTTTAAATTTAATCCCTTGAACTTAATTTTCCATTTCTCTTATTTTTCTTGATTTTTCTATGTAAACAAACATATTCAACGTATACACATAGATCTCTTATCTATGATGAAAAATTAGAAATATAATTTCTTATATACCGACATCAATTGTTCTTATACGCATACCTATATTCTTTATAAAGAAAAAACACTTCCCAAATCAAAAAGAATTGCTTCATGTAACTTTAAGACCAAGTGTAATTTCACCCATTCATTATCCTATCAAAGAAAACAAAAAAGTAAAGATTTGTAAAAAAACAAATGCCCACTAACCTGGTCAAAGGTAAGAACGCTTAACCTAGTCAAAGGTAAGCCAAAGATCATTAGTTAACAAAGAATGCGTGCCAACTAAAAGCCACCAAGGAACCCTAAGAAATTATCCCATTATGACATTGCAATTCCATTACCTCTATCATAAGTTGGGCATAAGAGAACTTCATTAAATTATTATTATTAGTTTTACTAAATTTATTAAAATATTAATATTTATAATATTTTTAGTTCTAAAAATAATATAAAAATAATTCAAAATGTTTTTAAATTATTTATTTCTAAAGTTTTTATATACATATTTTAATTTCTTTAATATTTTATTTTTTAAATAAATATTAAAATATCACTTTTTATTAATATTTTATTGATTTATTATTAAATTAAAAAAAATTAGAACAATAAATTATATTATGTTAAAATTATGGACTTAGTTTAAGCCATTAATTTATATCTCATATGTCATCAATATAATTACAACTAACTACTTCCTTATCTCATTTCTAATCTCATGAATATAATTACAAATAATTAATTTGTGATGATTTTGAATCATCCAATTAATTTTCATTATGCAGTTTTTTATATTCTTAATGTATTGTTAAGAACTTTTCAAACCAAAAGTAGCGTTTTAGAGTAACAACCATAAATTGAAACCTAAAACTTCAAAAGTACTCAACCTTTTGCCCATTATACCATAAAGCCGGCCGGTAGATATAGATAGATCTTTAACCAAATGAAGAAATTGTTGAAATTGATATTGATCTATTGAACCAAATGATCAAATTATTGAAATTGATATTAATGTATTCAACCAAATGAACACATTATTGAAATTGATATAATGTATTCAACCAAATGAACAAATTATTGAAATTGATATTGATGTATTCACTTGAAAAGTTATTGAAATTGGAAGAATCTGCCTCTATCAAAGAAGTGAGCTCATTTTTATTTTAAAAATGAATTTTGTAGTAAGAATCCATTTTTATAATAAAAAATTGAATTTTGAATTATTATCCAAATTAAATGAGGAAAAAGTCCAAATCTACATAATTTATTGTGATGCAAAATATTACTCTTTAAATAGTCAATTCAGACATGGATCTCAGAATGTTATATATGTCCCTTTGGTTATGAATTAACTAAATTTACTGCATCTGAACATGGATATTTTCACAGTGTTAGAAACATATTATTTATATTTTCTGAAATTTTAGTGTGTAGCAATTTAGCAAAGATGATGTCTTTAGAGTAGACACTGTAGACAGTGGAATTCCAAAAAATATGAACAATAAATTTATAGCATTTTCTCAGGGAAAAAACCTGCTAACGGAGTTTGGCGAAGAGAACACTCAAGAAAAAAACCTGCTACAGCCACTTTCTTGTAGGATTTGTATCTAAAATATCAGATGGATTGATGTTTCAACAAATACATAAAACTGAAAGATGAATAAACATCAGAAATTTAAAATAAGACACTTCACGATGAGCTCCTGCTGACGAAGATGCGAAATCTTTTATACTAAAATTTTTATCAGTAAAACTTGTACATTCGATTTCTAAACTAGACCTAAACTTTTTACATTTTAAGGGATATAGGGTCGGATAAATCGATGCCACACAAACAATTACAAGACAACATTTGTTTTCATATTTCACAGGATTCCAACACTATTTTGAATTGGGAAAGAGCAAATTTCAAAACAATACGTCAAATTAACGTAAATTTTTTACATTTTAATAGATATAGGACTATGGTAAACCTATGCCACACAGAAACACCTAGAAACAACCATTTCTTCATTCTTCAGAGGGATCCAGCATTATTTTGATTGTGAAAAGAGAAAAGTGACAAATAATTTGTCAAGGGCGAGAAATGCACAGAAACTTACAGAAGAAAACGTAGCAGTGTAAATAATAATATGCATGCCTGTCGAAGCTTACTATTTTTCCCTTTGGGAACATCTTTTGGAATATGATCAGTGCATGATTGCATGTTCTCATTTTCAAATGCCAAACATCTTCTCTTATTTGGAGAAACTACAGACCCAATTGCCTTATGGGCGTTGGAAACCCTGCGAATCGCCTTTATTATCTCCTTCAGAAGTGTAGCACGAGGGTTCCCCATCGTTTCTGTTACTGAATTCAAAATCAAGTGGTTCACGCTTAGTTAGGGTGGATGTACAAGATGTCCCATCGCCATCGACTATTTTTAAAAGTAGACGTAAACTTAAAATGTGATTACAGTGGAGAGAACTGGATCATGGATGGTATGTTCATTGGGAAGCACTGATATAAGAACATTCAGACAGGTGTCCATATTTAATATTCATGTCATGGAGCAGTATATATTTGAAAGTGTTTATTTGAGGATATACGCATACTCGATAGATATCTCAAGAGAGGATGTATAACTTGGGTGACTGTCAAAAAAATTCATGTAAGACATGACCATCAGTGTTGGAATTTCATTTTATTTTCTGTTTTTTTTTTTTTAAATTTACATTTATCTTTCACTTCATACAATTTTTTTGTGAAAAATAGCTCTTTAACATTGAAATTTATATATCTTCTTTCTTTATCAAAAGAAATTGAATAAGGCCATTTTTTATAGATATGTATTGTTTTGGATTCCTAGTGTGATATGTATAGATAAGTATTATCTAGATGTATTATCCATGATGCACTGATATTTTATATTTTGATTCATTAAACATTTAGTATTAAAAGAATTGTCTAGATGTATTATCCATGATGCATTTGTGTTTTGATTCATTCATAATTAAATGCATTTAGTTTTACAATATATATGTAATTCATTTTATTTTATTTTTATATTATTATTATAAAAATAGAATGCTGGAAACTTATATAATATATAACAAGCAATTTTAATATATAAAAATTTCTAATAAGTCCTTTGTTTATGATCAAAACTATTTTTAATAATTTTTTATGCTATTAGTAGATTAATATAATGAACATGTGCTTACTATATTTAATATCTTGGTGCAAATATAAAATCTCTAAAACTAAGATGAAAGATATGTGATGAAAATCGACCATTAAAATTAACAACAACACGATTCAATTTATTGAGTGAATTAAGTCCTTCATTAACAAACACTTTTTACTCCACTTTTAACTTTTTTTCTTCCTAAAGTTGTTCCCTAACCAGCATCTGGTTCCAGCTTCTTCCTTACTTGTTGTACTCGAACCCAGATCACTTATATAGGCCTATACATATTTTAATTGGCTGATCATAAAAAATAATTGATGGCTTCAGAAAACAATGCAACTTCAAAAATCCGTTCCAATAAATCATCTACCCGTTCAAAAGTGAGGTATTTATTCCAGGTTGAGCTAGTGCTGTGTAGTTTTCTTTCTTTTCAGTTAAAAAAGAAAACAAATGTGATTTAAGTGCTTTAGATTTCCTCTAGCTTTTTTTGTTCATATTTGAAGTTAGCTATGTGTTTGTAGATTTAGCATATAAACTTATAGCATTTAGAGGTTTCCAGTTTGAAAGCTATTTAAGGTTTTAGTTTTGTAGGTTTGTTTACCACTTATTTAAATTTGAACAAAATTAACTTCATTTTTTCTTAACTTTAGATCTATCAAGTACCGAAAAAGAATATGTTTAAATAAAAACAAGCATCACAGCTTTTCCCCGACTTACTACTTAGCGAGCAAAATAAGTAGAACTACCCGTTCTTTTGAACTGTTTGTAAAAAATTTTAAGCGTCTTCCCGTCAAATTGCAACCCTCGTGACCACTCGTGAACAGGAAAAGTTCATTACTCTGCCCCTACTCCACTCCTAACTACATGATTCATCAATTCTATGACATATTGGTTATATTTAAACAATTTACAGTATACAATTAAAATTACTACATATCGTGTTCAGTTTCAGCGCAGGGCAAGACAAGGGTATTTCACTGTCAAATCTACAAGTGTATTTTATGTTAAATGGATTGAAGGGAGCCTACCAGACAACTCCAACACCCAACAAACGAGATGATCACTAGATTCCCATCAAAATTTCACGGAAAAACTGAAACTAAATAATCTCTAAGACTCCTTCATTATCTATAACTACATTGATTTTAAAATTAACTTAACAATAAAACGTTCGACGGAGAGGTGGCGCCTCTCCCCACTTTATAAAAGAGGATCATGCTTCAACAGGTTCATATCCAAATGATGAAACCATAGCTTCTCGGCAATCACTGGAGGGTCCATACAACTTATAAGAATGACCGATAATTATAGAGAGCGCGATCGAAGTCCAACCCCTACATATATAGATGACAATGAGAATTATGAAGAACTACCCAAAGAGTTTTTCTGTCCGATTTCAAAAAAAATCATAACGGATCCCGTTAGATTCTCTGATTCTCACATAACCTACGATAGAGACTCGATAAAAGATCTGTACGAGCCAGAAGATGTGCTGCCCGATCTGAGAATGAGAAATATCATGGAAGAAAGGTTCTCTCACTATGATGTCGACCCTCTCTTCAAATTTATCTCCAACCAAGTCGACCTCATGGAGGCGGCGAAATCTGTGGCGCAGCAACTCAATGTGGACCTCCTGCGCGAATTCAGGGACGCAATCGAATGCGAACCGTGGCTCATGGACAACGGAGGCAACATGCGTTGCGTGACCACGCTCTTATCGTTCCAACAAGAAAATCTCCCTCCCAACTGGGTGCCTATAGTTCTTTCTATCGTTTCTTATCCGGACGAAATATTAGAAGTCCCCGCAGGCATACACCCTGAATATTCCCTTCTTGGCCCGATATCAAAAACATGCGCAAGTCATCTACGCGCTACCAAGAACGTGAAATTCCAAAGGGGATTGATAAATCTTATGCACGGGCTGGTGATTAATAGCCCAGATATTTCTGCCATGGCAGGAAAGCTAGGAGGAATTATACAAGCACTGGTCTTATACATTTGGCCTGTACGGGAGTGCTTTATAGAGAAACAGTGCTACATAATGCTACTGAGCACCTTAGAACGGCTATCTGAGAATGATGAAATCTGCGAAGGCATGGTTGATGTAGGGATTATCGGAATGCTATTCATTCTCTTGGACTTCGGAATTTCTTCCTCCCAAGAACTTATTGATGACCCTTACAAAGAAACAGCGCTACTGGCACTGGGACCTAATTATGAGGAGCACGCTCAGCTCATGGTGATTGAAACGGTTCTGAAGATTCTTTGTAGGCTGTGCAGTCATTCGGAACGGGCACGGGAACGGATGCAGCAGATCACTGAAGAAGAATATAATACTCTCATGATATGCCAATCCCGATACATGTAAAAGCATAGAGCATATTTAACAAGCATACCAATTCAGACTTTACTGTTTCCTGATCATGATGATGATGATCCCATAGTAGGGATCGATCGAAATGTGGAGAAACTTTTATTGAATAACGCAGATCATCTCTTTTTTTTAAATTTTTTTTATTTTTGTTTATGGCCTTTGAAAAACATAATGTATATTTAACAATATTGTAGTTACAATATGAATAACACAACCATATTATTAAAAATGGTTTCTATAAAATAATAAAGCACAACTATTCAACTTGTACTCCGTAAATACAAACATGTGTATAACTACTACATGGCGGATGACAGGCTTGTGAATCCTACTGATTCCTGTTCTGTGATTGATTGAAACAACGGGAAGCAACTATGTATAGTATAATTTATTGTGAAAGAATTGTCAATCCATGGAAATAACTTTGCCGTTTGGAGTATACTTAATTTGTGTGGCAGTAAAAGCATGCGAATAGATGTAGTTAAAATTTTATTTAGCCAGAATCAAATTAAATTCGCAAGGTAGATTACTTAATGGATATCAGAAAAACAAAATGAAATAGAGTATAGCAACTTTTTTTTTTAATATTTTAGAATTTGGAGTGGATTATCATCTATGCTTTTCCTAGATTCAATAAGGATAAAAAAACTAATTATAAAAACAAATATAAAAAATCATTAATAGTTGTAATGTCCCAAAAATAAAAATTTAAAATTTTTCTCTTACCCCTAAAATGCCTAAGTAGATGATGTATTATAAATTAACTTCTTTACTTGAAAGCTGTGGGGGTACTTGGTTTGAAAACATAAGAGTCTTGTTTATAAAACCTAAGCAAGTTTAGTTTTATCAGTTATGTTTTTTGCTGAAGTGATGAAGTAAGGTAGTTTGATGTATATGTATCCTTATAGCAAGTTTAAAAATGCTAAAGTAAAACTTAAGGTCCTTCTTTTACTTTTAAGGTTCAGATGTATGTTGAGTTCGTTTACAATGTTTAAACTAGTATCTTCACGCATGATGGACCTTATTGAGAGGAGGTTGAGGTACTTGTGGAAATATTGATGTTGATAAACGTACCACTGGCAGAGCTGCCGAGAGGTAAGGGGTGAGCATTGGGTCTTCCTAACTTACTTAGCAAATTTGCTAATGCATGTAATGTAATGTTTCTTGCAGATATTAACTCCACACTTCTACCTAGGCTATCAAATCGAAGTCCCTAAGCAAATCTAATGTTGTGAGTTTTTACTTGGACTAAGGGCTAAATATTTGTAATAAGTTAATGGACATGGAATTGGAATAGTTCTACGAATTAGACTCTAGCGCAAGGGTAGTTTGAAGGAAATATTAAATGGTTGGTAGAATTGTTTAACGCTGCCTATGATAGTCACGTGGCTTGATGGCCAGCTCGGTGTAAAGGGGGTTTGACAAGGGTTTCATACTGTCATTCGTCATTATCGTGTTTTCTCTAGCTATGAGTAGTTCCTTGCTGCGTGTGGGTGGCCTGTACTCTGACCTGAGCTACGCTCATGGTCAGTGCACTTGTTGATTGCTAAGTATGGAGGTGAAGAGTATGATTATGGCGAGGTAACTTCTATTGTTCACCAAAGACCTTTTCCTCTTTTGTTTTATCGAGCAAGAGGAAAACCCTAAAAATCTAAATAAATTTGAAAATACAAAAATATGTGATTTTGTGTTTCTGATTCATCCTAAAAGTGTACCCTAGTGTGGAGATATTCTGACATTACGGAGTGCACCGTTTTGAGGACTTTCCTTGGGAAGAGTGAATTATCTTGGGATTTGTAATCATTCCTTGGGAATTGTGATAAAGAATCGTATGATTATTGTGTCTTGTTTAATATCGTTTGACTCTTATGAAGCACAAATCATAATCATTAGAACTTGGTGGAAGGTATCTATGGTTTTTTTTTGGTTGGGTTTTGAGTTACCGAAAGTGTTGAGAGGTTAGATTGTGGTGACATTGTGTTTAATGCCTCTTGATATTACCATCACTAGAATTGGGTCTACATAGCCTTGCTTTGCAATGGGGTGCTAATCCAAACAATAACACCCTCCATGGATATATCCAATTATGACTATGGTTGGTTCACAAAGTTCCACCATTCCACCAACTAATTGGATAGTGTCAACTTCAATTCACTACCTAATTTTCAATAGCGTAGGGCAAGTTGATGGCCATGCAAAAAGAATATAGAGAGGTTTTTACCACTCCAATTGATAACCCAAAGAATACTTCCCAAAGAAGAAAGTTCTAGCTTGCTCTCCCTAGAAAAAATTGCAAATATAGCACATAAGTGACAAAAATTGGAGGAGCTTAAAGCTACAAGATTAAGAATATGGGCAATAAATACTCAGGTTGAGTTTGTAGATGAACCCACCAAATTATTCTTAAATATAATCTCTTAAATATTCATGAAATGAGAGTACTAAGAGGGGGTTGTGCCGATGTGTTCCAACTAGTCTTTTGTTATATATGATCTACCATTCTCATATTTTATTGTGGTAGGTCCAACTCCAGTGCGAACATAATATAATAGGGGAAAGCGTAGCAAACATATACGAACATAATATAATAGGGGAAAGCGTAGCAAACATATAGAAGAAAAGGAGTAAAGATTCTCAATGAAGAGATATGGCTTATATGTTAGAATTTAAAATGACCTTGGGGTATCCAATTGGATGTTCTTCTAATTGCATTGGGAATCTAAAATGTATAAGATTTCTTACTACTAGAAAGAAGGTTCCATATAGCGGGAGACATTAGTTGAAGTGAAAAAAATCGCAATATTAACAATAATGGCAACGAGGGTAAAATGATAGATAAAATAATAAGACGGATCCCGTTGGGTAATACTCATCAACCCTAGTGCATTTCTCAAATCTATGGATAGATATGGAATCTAAAGGAGGTCATTCTAAATTCCTCATGCCATGTGGTGATTCAATATCATGGTTGTAGTGTATTGAAGGTAACCGTAGGAGATAATTTAGGTTGTGTTTCTCAACCAGTGCTAAAACACGAAAATTTAACATCCATTATAAATAGACTTGCAAATATAAGTCAAAAGCTACGGAATACTAAGCACAATTTTAATGTATATCTCGTGGTGGAACTAAACTTGAAACTAAACAATTGCACGTATTTACATGTTGAAACATTTTACAGCAAATGTTATTTATAAAGTTAGAGCAAAGTTCCAAATAAGTCACGAAGATCAACTAATAGATATTGTATCTTTCTATGGCCTTTGGGAAGCAAATGTGATATATCTACCCTATCATTAATATTTCAAATGCTAAGACAACGAAAATTTTCATGCTCACACCCATCGTGCAACCAACGATATTACATCTACATATTACATAACAAGAAAAACTATGTTTTAGCACCACAAGTTAGCACCACTTATATTTTATGGTGTTAAAGTGGTGGTATTAGCTCCATTTACAATTTTGTTGTGTTAAAGTGGTGATATTAGTATCACTTACATTTTGTGGTGTTAAGGTGGTGGTATTAGCACCACTTGCATTTTACGGTGTTAAGATGGTGTTAGAAATTGAGTTTTCCTTAAGAGAAATTACATGTTGGCAAGTACTATAAATGATGCTAAGTTATTTTTTTGTCACATAGACATGTCCAACTAGGATTTACTTACGAGGACTTGCACCATAAACACAAGAATTTCACAAATAATTATTTTATAAATAACTTAATTAAATTATTTGTTATTTTATTATTCATTCAAATAAGTGATCAAGATCATTTATTAGTTTTCATACCACAATCAAAACAATTTCATTTCTTTATTTTCTTTCTATTTAAATAAATAAATTCACAAGATTCATTTTTTAGGTTTTACACCACAAAGACAACAAGTTCACAAATAATTATTTTCTAAATAATTCAATTTAATTATTAATTTTTAATATTATTTAAACATATTTACATAGTTAAGGTTTTTAATATTGACAAATAATTAGAAAAAAATAGTTTTTAATTTATTACTACTATAAAGTAGTAATAAAAATTATTTGAATTGATATTTTATTATTCAATTGAGAAAATATGTTTTGAACTCATCAAATTTATTAATGGACATTAGGGTCATTATTATGTTTTTAGCACAAAGCATGGATCTCATATGGAGAAAGCCTCCATATTTGGCCCTAAAAGAAGCTTTTAGGGATCCTAGACCAAGAAAGACACTTCAAAGGTCACCAAACATCTTCCTATGAGTATTCTTAGCCTCTATATGTGGGCATTAACATAGTTATTATAAGGTTTTAATGATTAATCGTAAGGCTAGGTAAATCTCATATTGGGAAGTACCATATAGTGTTGTTAAGTGCTTATTTATGGCATGGACATGTATAAATATGATTTAATTATGATGATTTGCACCACAAACACAACAAGACATAAATAATTATTTTCTAAATAACTTTAATTTAATTTTTGTTTCATTCAAATAAATGCTCAAGATTAATTTATAAGATTTTACACCACATATTCAATTATTTATCTTTTAACTATTTAAGCAAATAAATTCACATGATTCATTTATGAGGCTCTACACCACAAGCACACGAAGTTCACAAATAATTATTTTATAAATAATTCATTGATTCATTTTTAATATTATTTAAGAAAATAAATACTTAGGATTCTTAATATTGACAAATAATTAAATGCAACCATTTTTAATTTATTATTATTACAAAATAATAACAAAAGTGATTTGAATTGAAAATTCATTATTTGACTGGGTTATTTATATTCAGTTTATTAAATTTCTTGATGGATATTAGTATCATTAGTAGATTTTGAGCACAAGGCATGGGTGTCAAATACTTGGACATGATAGAGGGAGGAAACTTCTACCTTGGGCCCTAAAATAAGATTTTTGGAATCTAGGACCAAGAAATATGGTCAACACACATGCCTTCTTGAGAATATTCTTAGTCTCCATGTGTGGGCATTGATGACATTTTAAGGTTTCAAATACTAGTGATGGGTTTACTACCCCTCGATCTAGTTAAAAGAAGAAATTTAAGCCTTAGGCTAAATGAAGTTTCTAGGTGTGTAGCGATAATAATGATGTGTTGAGCCAACAAAATTGACCTTTTAAAATGATCGACATGGCCTTATAATAACTATATAGTGGGGAATTGGAGGAAATAAAACTATGTATCAGTTTTTGGGGCATATACATAATTAAGGTAAGAAACCGTAGACTTGGACCTTAGAGGAAAGGTGTTGTTTTTGGCCTTGGACGCCCAAAATATTTTATTAGGCGCTAAGGCATGGGTTTCCTCCCTTAAACATGTCAAGTGTCTTGACACCCATATATAGTGCTTAAAACCTCTTAGTGACATTGATACCCCCAATATTAGGACATGGATACCTTTAAGAGGTCTCATGTGGTGGTTTGAGGTATACTTGTTAATATTATATGCCTGTATATTATTGAGCTAATGGAAAATTATCAAGGCCATGAACCATAACATGCACACTTTAAATTAAATCGTTGCCATAAAATTTTGATATGGGCACAATCAAGAGTTATTCCTTAGTGGGATGGGTCTTAAGGCCTTAAATAGAGTCATAAGAGGAAGGAAGGAGGATTATGTGGGTGTCTTAGGGAATTGGGAATAACATTCTAGGGAAAAAGACCATGTATTTGGTCTTAAAGAAACCATTGATTCATCCATATTTGTGAACAATGCATTGAATGATTATGCATGACTTTCTTGAGGTATCCATTGTGAGCTATGTATCTAGGTATTTGGCCTTAGTCCCTTGGACAAGGCTAGTGGAGAAGACATGAATCTTAGTCCCTAAAGGAATATTCTATCGATAAAGAGAGAAGAAGGTTTCCTCTACCAACCACATATGGACTATTGAGAGTACAATTAGCATATGATCAAGAGAATGTTGATGCCATTAGATGGTTTGGAGTAGTATGTACATGTCTCATGGCCTTGGGAATGATATTTTAGGGAAGATTACCATTCCTTTATCCCTCAAGAAATTGTTGAGACATCGAAATCCATGAACAATGCCTTGAATCACCACACATGACTTCTTATGGGAATCCATGCTCCAGGAAGAAGGTTTCCTCCAACAAGTGAAGTCCTACCAGTGTGATTAGTTTCTAAGGGTTCTATTTGTTGGGCATCCGAAGGTTTGAAACTCCATGATAGTTGGAGGAGACACCTAAAAATCCATCCATGCTAAGTGTTGGTGTGGCCTAGACTGGGTGCAATCCCCAGGTGATTTTGATGGCTTAGATGCCCCTGCATCATGGTTTCTTAGACCACAAGGTAGTGCCACAAGTCATGGAAATTCTAGCAAACAAAAAAAGAAGCTTGACTCCACCAACGACACATGACCTTATAAGGGTATCATTGGCCTAAAAATTACGCATGCTGATGCCATTAGGTGGTTTTGAGAAGAATTTGTGTGTCTCCTGCCCTTAGGAATGATATTCGAGGGAATAAAATCACGTGTATGGTCCTAAAGAAACCATTGAGGCATCAAGAGCCATTAATAATTCCTCGAAGCACCATGCAAGACCTCGTAGGGATATTGGTGGCACTATGTATCCATGTCTTTTGGCCTCAAGGCCTTGGACATGGTTGGGGAAGAAGACTTGAACCTCTGGGCCTAAAGGAATATTTTTTCCATCAAAGGCAAAGGAAATCGTCTCAACCAACCACACATGGCCTCTTAAAGGTATCATTGGTGTATGATTGAGGATATTAGTGCCATTACATCGTTTGAGTAGTATGTACATGTCTCAGGGCCTTGGGAATGTATCTATAGGGAATAATATCATGCATTTGGACCTAAATATGCCATTGAGGCATTTAAAGCCATCGAAGTGGATGTAGTTTTTGATGTTGTCGTTTGAAGCATTTCTTATCCAAATGTAACCAGAATCGGTCTCCAGGTTGAAATGAAATGGATGTTTTATGTTTTTCATTCCTTTGCTTTGGGCATGCTTGAGCATCTTTCAAATTTTCCATTACCTGAGTGTGGCGATGTGCAATTTGTTGAAGAAAACTTTGAGCTGAGTATTGTTCTCTTTGCTGATGATCTATACCGTGGGGGACCAATGTGAGGGGAAGCTAAGCCATAGAAGCTGGTTGAAAGCCTAAACATACTTCGAAAAGAGAAAAACCTGTAGCAGAGTGTGTGGCCCTGTTGTAGCTATGTTGGAGAATATGTAAATAATTATCCCACTGTTTGCTACGTCTGAAATGAGTACAGAGAGCATGTACCAGCATGTGGTTGACTAACTCTGTTTGTCCATCCGTTTGAGGGTGCAAGGCTGTGGATAATTTAAGCAGACATCCGAGCAGTGCCCATAGTGTCTTTCAAAAGCAACTCAGGAATCTTGAGTCTCGGTCTAAAATGATGTTGCTTGGTCAGCCAAAATGAGGCCACACATGTTGGAAATATAATTCTATTGTTTGTTGGAACCTAACCAATAAACCATAATTAAATTTAAGGATTAATACCTCTTTTGGGTCTGGAATTTGGAGTAGAAGTCAAAGCTTGGAGAAGTATTCGACATAGGCTTGTACCCCTTGTGTAGTTTGTTGACATAGCTGGTGCCAACAGATCCATAAATATTGAAGATACTTGGGTGAGTAAAAATGATCTCTCAATGCTTCACACATGAGAGCCCAAGTGCTAATCAGTTGAGAAGAAGAAGACTCTGCTAAGGCTCTAATGTCTATTACCATGGTGGTCTTTTCCTTCTCTGTGTCCCACCAAGTTTGAGCAAGTCCTTCCAACTGTAACACTGCAATCTATAGCTTTCTCTCTTTGGTAAGGCCTGTGCAAGTCCTAAAATAGGTGGAAAGGTTGCGGATCCATGAATCCATAGCTTCTCCATTGGTTTTCCTAGCGAACTCAGGGAGATGGATCCGAGTATCTAACCGGAATGGATCTGGGTGGGTCTGTTGTTGAATCCTCATTAACTCATTGAGAGAATATGCGAGGTCCTAGACTAGATTAGAGGCATTTGAATCATAATAAGTGGCCAATGGATCTCTTCTAGGAGGCATCTTGTGGAGTATGAAGGATTGGAGGGAAAATTTTGGAGATAAGAAACAATGGGGATATAAGATTAAGAAACAAAGGCTTACTAGAGGGAGAGATCTGTAGGCTTGAAGATTTGTGAATATCCTCTCTATGGCATAGATCTATGCATCCACCATCAACTGTAGGAAACCTTGATAAGGGTGTGAGATCTACTGAACATCATGAAAAACTCAAAAAAAAAAAAAAGATGTTTAAAAAAACCTTACTATAGATATTGCTCTTCTGTTGCTTCTCCTTTGGATATCGGTGCTCTAATACCGATTGATATCCCATTTAGAGGAGATCTATCTCCTTCTTAGACCAAAGATACCATACTAGAGCTTCCCAAGATGCCAGTCAGGGTGCAATACCCAGGTTTTAGTGCTCCCCCTGATGCTATGGGCGAATTGTGTTGGAAACTTCAGAGAGCATGAAGAGTGGGCGTCATTGGACTTCATGAGGATAGGATTGAGGGTTGAGTGTGAAGGTTGGGTGTGAGTGCAGGTCATGAGTGTGAAGGCTAAGCATGAAGGGAGGGTGTGCAAGATGAGCATGAAGGAAGGGCCTGCAGGCTGAGCGTTAAGGAAGGGTGTGCAAGCAAAGCATGAAGGATGGGTGTGAACCTTCAGAGAGAGAGAATTATGAGCATGGTATGGAATAGCAGACCATCATGAGTTCTATCACTCAGAAAGGAAGCTTCAACGAAAACATAAAATCCTAGAAGTAAAGAGAAACTGGAGCAGAAACGATCTTTCTCAATAAGTCGTCTTGTATTAGATGAGAGGTTCACCTTTTATAATAAGGGACCTACTTATTTACATAAAGTACAGTTCTAATACATTTTAAGAAAACTAGGCTAAGATTATTACATGATCCCCTATTTTTACTATGGGTTGTAAAGAAGACTAGCTTCTTTGTGGCCCGCGAGGGCTTTCGTGGCCAGGGTTTTGTCGGATTTCAAGTACCCAATTCCCAGTGAAAGAGAATATGTTCACTGATGGTATCGATGAAAAATACTTGAAATAGGTCTGAGAGGTAAGTAATATATGGTCTAACTTCATTTTTTGCAAGTAACCTTTCTACATTGAAATAGTGTGGGGTGGCTTTTTTTCTTGATTAAACCCTATCTTATATCAATAAAGAAGGCCTAAATACCATATGTCATTTGGGCCTTCTTGGACAACATTGCATTCAAGTGGAGATGCACATGCTAAGAAAAGTGAGCTGTTCGGAGTGTCGTTGTTGCTTGACTATGTTTGACCTTGGTTTCCTTGGTCATACTGCTTCTTCCTACATTCATATGTGAAGTGTCCAAACCTCTTACAGTAATCACATTGAATTTTTTATTTGGCATACCTTTTTCCACTTGCCTCACTGAGCATCTGATTATGACCTCTACTAGTGACATGTGTAGGGATGCTACTGCAACCTCCTCTGAAAGAACTTCATCCTCTACCTCTAGAGTTTGATATTCCTTTGCCTCTTTGACGTCTTATGGATGATTGTGCTACGAATGCACCTTCCATTGATGTATCTGAACTGCTAATTCTATGTTCATGATTGAGTAATGAAGCTTGCAACTAATCACTACAAAATTGTGATAGATCTTTCTTTTCTTCCAGGGTCACAACTAAAGATTCAAATTTCTTCGGAAGAACTCTAAGAACTTTTTCAACAAATCTTTGGTCACCTCTATTTTCTCCATGAGACTTTATTTGATTAACCAGACCAATAACACGAGTATAGAATGAGAGTACTGGATTTGTATATTTCATTGACATAGATTCAAAATCTCTTGTAAGAATTTGTAATACCGCAGTCTTTACCTTGATTAAGCCTTGATAGGATGTTTCCAATGTGTCCCACGCTTCCTTGGCTGACTACGTTGCTGCTACTCTTGGGAGTATGGATTCATGTGTTGCTCGATGTATGTGGAACATCACATTTCCATCTTTATTTCTCTGTTCCTTTAAGACATCCTTCTTAGCTTGTGTGAGATTTCTATATGCTACCAGATCTGCTAGTTCTACATAGCCATTCTGGACTATTTCCCATACATCTTGACCTATAAACAAATATTTCATAGTTAGAGACCAATATTCATGATTTTTTCCTGAAAAGATTGGAGTTTTCAAATTACCAAGAGTGGAAGCCCTTCTTAATCACTTTTCCCTTTTTGTAAATAGAATTTCTTTCTCCGTAAACCAAGCTCTGATAACAGATCAAGGGAAAAACACACCGCCCAGTTAAAAAGATTAACTTCACAGTAGATGAATATTTTATTTTTCTATGCTTTAGGACTTCGCTTCTCCTAGCATATAATTTGCAAAGTAATCTTCTAACTTTTATTTCACAAATTAACTACGCATTTCAACTTTTTACTGCGTAGTTGAACTTCGCATAAATGCGTAGTTCTTTAACTTTGTAAACCCTTTTTATTGCGCGTTACTTTTAACTTCACAAATCTCTTAAACGAAATTTATATTGAAATAGTTCTTGTCAGGACATAAGAACCAAAACATTTACTATGAAACTTATGCCCAATTACTCCTTGTTAAAATAGAACTTTCACCACGGTGAACTATTTGGGAATCTTGATTTCTTTGACACACAGTAAATGTAAACAACATTCACGTAAGTAAATCCGGAGAAGATGTGTGATATGCAATATTTAACATTATTGAGAATAAATCATAAAACTATAGACTTATATATATTACCATAGTAAACCTCACAACTTGCCTTAATACATGGAGATGAGATTTACTTTGATTTTTGACTTCTTATAGAGCTTGGGATCTTCATACACTTCATGGGATGAGCTTCTCCTCCTTTCACTTTTGTTACACGTCTCTCTCTAATCTTCCATGAGTGATTTTCATTTATAAACAAACTTTGTTTACCTTCACCTAGAAGCTACTGAGATCCATTAAAGACTGTAATTAATTTCTACCTAGAAAATTTGACTTGCATAATACAAACACGGCTGAATAAATACTAGGAAGAGTGCACGGAGCCTTCTGACAGATTGGTTGCCTGTGTTACATCTATACATTTATGTGGACTGACAAAATGAGTGACAGGGTGACTGACAGAGCCGACACATTTAGACATGCAATCAGATCATAAATACATATTTCAAACACTCCCCCTTAATTATGAGCATATGGGGATCATTAAATAAAAATAAAATTTTACAAAATATTTCAGAGCTGAAACATGCTCTATTAATGACAAAGTTCACTGTGCTGAACTTGTCACTCCCTTGTCACTCCCAAACAAATTCGCAGATATTGGAATGTGTCCCTTTCCAATGGTTTTGTAAATGTTCCTACTACCTGATCTTCAGACCTGCAAAATTCTAAACATATTTCCTTGTTATTTATAAATTCTCTTATAAAATGATACCTTGTGTCAATGTGCTTGGTTCACTTGTGAAACACATGATTCTTTGACAATGCAATAGCTGAATTGTTGTCACAGTAAATGACTGTGGGTTCTTGTTGGTTCTGCGACAGATCACTTAACATCCTCCATATCCAAATGAATTGACATGCAGCACTTGTAGCTGCAACATACTCTTCTTTTGATGAAGAAAAAGTTACTATGGGATGTTCCTTTGAAGCCCATGATACAACAACTGTTCCTCCATGAAATGTATTCCCAGATGTGCTTTTTTTGTCATCCATGCTACCTCCATTATTGCTATCATTGTGTCCAATGAGTTTGAAATTTTCTAAGGTTGAATACAAAATACCAAAGTCTTTTTTTTCAGTTATATACCTCAAAATTCTTTTACCTACTTTCCAATGAGATTCTTTTGGTGACTCCATGAATTTTGAGATTAAACTGACTCTATACATGATATCTAGGCTTGTTTCTGTAAGATACACAAGGCTTCCAACAAGCCTTTTAAACAGTGTAGGATCTACATTGGATCCATCATCATCCTTTCTCAATTGCAAACCTCTTTGTAATGACCCTTTTTCAAAATTTTATTAAAATGCCATTTTTTCCACTTTTTCCCCAATTTCGACCTTTGACTAGTTTTACCGTTTTGACCTCCAAATCAACCCAAATGCTCCCAAATCTTCTGTAGGAGTGTATGAATCATATTTAGACTTGAATATTAGGTCTAGGGATATTTTATGGCTCTCCAAATACTGCTGCAAACTTGATTTGTATTCTGATCAATATATGTAATTTTGACTAGTAATTTGTGCATCAAATCCCCCCAGGGTAACACTGCAAATGGCCTTCCAAATTCCTCCAAAATCCAATGAATTTATGAACAGAGGTATGTAATGTGTTAATTATGTTATTAAGGTCTCATATGCACCATTAATTGATTTTTACTACTGTTCTAAGCCTCTCACATTCAACAGCAAAAACCTCCAATTCGACCCTTGGGGAAATGGCACTATTTCACCTCTCAATACAAACAAACTGAGTAAAAATGCTTCAAATGTTCAAGTACAGTACATGAAACTTGTATAATATATCCATGGCAGTATATGACTCACAAATATATTAGAGAATCATCTATCCATTCGAAATAATCAACCTTATAGGGTCATACATCAAAGCATTGGGGAAATGGACATTGTTTGCTCATTAATCAATATTTTTGCATACAACCAGTGGGTATTTCCACCTGATACATTCTGAATATTAATAAAAGAGGATATGAATCTATTACAATCATAAATATATAATTATAATCCCTCCCAAGAAGCGTAAGATCTCACCAAAAACGCCCTCCCTCAAGGAGCATGAATATGCCTTCAAAACTGGAAACGATGGAGAGAAAGTGATGCACTAAAAAAAACCATGAAAATTTTTGTAGCTACTACCTGCAAATAAAATCCATTAAAGCACCATGAAAGACCTGAGTGGCCTCTCCAAACACCAACTTGGATGGGAATATTTCACCCTCGAAATTGGCTAAGGCAAGAAACTAGTCATCCACTAGTTCTCTCTTCACAAATGCAATTTTTCTCAAATCATCAAAAGCCATTCTCATACTTCATTTCTACATTTTATAGCCAAAATTAGCCTTCTAAGGGTCGAAATCCTCTCAATAGATTCAGTATATTTCCATTTAGGAAATATTCCACATTTGCCACTTGTCTCCTAGTTCCAACCTTCCATCTTCTCCCAAATTCGATTTTGAGTCTCTTTGGTTTCTACAACTCTCATGAGCGCCTTCCTTGAGCCTATTTTTAGGGCTAACATGTCATAGTGATCAGATTTTAGAGGTCAGGTCTGCAATTTGTCATAGTTGTCATAGATGCTCCATCATTGGTGTCATAGGGACTAGGGAATCTATCCCAAGTGTCCACAAACTTCCAATTTGACTCTTTATCTTCCATGGAGGTTACCAATCCTTTCCGATTCGACCTAAGATACTCACTGACATGTTTTATGACTTACCAACTCACCCAAGAGTGTTAACCTTCCCATTAATTAGAATTTGCAAGAGAGAGATACCATGTATTATGAAAAATCAAGCTAGTGTGGGTCCCACATCCTCCATATGTCTCCAAAACCATTTGCCATCTAGGATTTATCTTGAATTTCTTTATTCACTCTATTTATTAAATAATTGAACCCTTCTAATGTCTAAACATCATTTATTAACTTCCTTATTACCATTCCACATGTTCCCATCCAACCTAGGAAACTAGTAGGATTGATGGGATTGTCTTAATATGAAATTATTTGAATGGGGACATTACAGTCCTCCCCACCCAAGATTGCTTGCCCTCAAGCAATCTCAATTTACCATGCTGCAAAATTGTCCCTCCTCTATCAGGTGGCTTTCCATGAGTAATGTCTCCCAAAATATTTTTATTCCGGTGCTTCATGTTGTGGGAAGAAACTACCTGATTCGGATAGGTGTGTTGCCCTCTCACAATCCTTAGTACTCCTTTTGAATCTTGAAATTTCGTTTCAAGAATTTTATAATTTACTGTATGCTCTCCTATTGAATACAAGCATTGCACTCCCAAAACAACATTAGTATCAACAATATCAACCACATAAAAACTATTGACAAAAGTATAGTTACCTAAGGTGACTTGCAGCTATGGAATCCATGTTTTGCACTCCATTGTGTTGTGACCGGGAATGACAACTGTAAAGCTATCAAATGGTTCAATAGGTATCTTTCTTTTCTCCACCATCTCTGCATCAATGAAGTCATTGGTGGCTCCTCCATCTACCAAAACTGAAGTTCTTTGTCCTTGTACCACACCCTTGCATCGGATAGTATGGTAGCGAGGTACTGCTGAAAGTACTACCATTGTTACTTTGGTGGGTGGGGGATGCTTCACCTCTGGTTTCCCTTCTTCTGCTATAGTATATCCTTCTTCTTGGGCTGAATTATGTCCTTCTTCCTCCATTCCCCCTTCATATCCGTGATCACAAAATATTTCAACGAATTGGGCCTTTCCTTTGGCACATTTATGTCTAGGTACCCATGGTTGGAAGCATGAGTAACACAATTTCTTCCTTCTGAGCTCTTCCCTGCTTAGTTCCTCTTTCTTATCCTTTCCATATTCCTCTTCTTTCCATGGCTTCTTATCAGGTGCATCTCTTTGCCAAGGTTTCTTTTCAATTCTGAAGTCAGCTTGGGAGGAAATCTCGTTCTAGGAAGCACATTTTGGAGATCCCTAGTCAAGCTCATTGCATCTTTTAATGTAGTTGGCTTGTGGGATTTTACCAAACCTTTTAAGGGTTGAACCAAACCTTCAGTGAACAACATTACCAAACTTCCCATAGATACATTAGCCACCTTGACTGATAGTTTTTGAAAGTCGAACATATATTTTGTAGGGGTCCTAGTTTGCTTCAATTGAGCTAATACCTTGAAAGAAAATTCTGGATCTTTTTCTTCAAATCTCTCTAGTACCCTGTCAACAAATTCTCCATATGTTTTGACATGATCATGACCCAAGGTTTTCAGGCCATATAACCACCATTCATTGGTATCCCCTTCCAAATGAAAAATGGCCATTTTTAATGCATCCTCTTCCAACATAGGATTCAACTGAAAATATACATCCAATTTTTGCACCCAAGTGTTAGCAGAATTTTGAGAAGAACCATCAAAAGTAGGAAGTGACATTTTTCCAATAGCACTATTTAAATCTCTATTTTGGAATGGACTCCTATTTTCTCCCTTCCTTTTAATATTTTAAATAGCATCAATGTAGTCACTGAGTGGTACACCTCTTTTACACTCTTCATTCAAATCATTCCAATCATTTACTAGTTTCTTGTAATCCAATTCAAGATTGGGCTCTTCTTTGGGTGGAAGAAATTTAGGTGCAGTATGCCTTTGTGTGCTTTGAATATCATCAGGTCTATTATGAGGTCCTGTACTTGAGAAAATATGCTCATTCCCTTTCATCTTTTCCCCTGAGTGTGAACCACTATTATCCCCTATCATCCCTTTGCTTTGAAGTTGGCTAATCAACAATTTGAATCCTTGCAACAATCGGTCACCTATCCTATCCATGTTTGTTGAAAGTTTAGAGAAACATGGATATAAGGTTGTAATAATTTCCTCCTTATATCTTGCTTTGTCCTCCTCCTCTCTACCCATGATTTCAACAAAAGACTTCTCTTCTTCTACTACCTCTTCTTCAACAAAAATATTTTCAACTACTGGTTCAAAGGGTGGTGGATTATTCTTTTGACTTCTTGTTAAGACCATCAAGTGCCAATAACATGCTCTGATACCACTTGTAATGACCCTTTTTAAAAATTTTATTAAAATGCCAATTTTTCCACTTTTTCCCCAATTTCGACCTTTGACTAGTTTTACTATTTTGACCTCCAAATCAACCCAAATGTTCCCAAATCTTCTGTAGGAGTGTATAAATGGTATTTATACTTGAATATTAGGTTCAGGGATATTTTATGGCCCTCCAAATACTACTGCAAACTTGATTTGTATTCTGATCAATATATGTAATTTTGACTAGTAATTTGTGCATCAAATCCCCCTGGGGTAACACTGCAAATGGCCTTCCAAATGCCTCCAAACTCCCATGAATTTATGAAAATATGTATGTTATGTAATTAGTATGTGATTAAGGTCTCATATGCACCATTAATTGATTTTTACTACTGTTCTAACCCTCTCACATTCAACAGCAAAAACCCCCAATTCGACCCTTGGGGAAATGGCACTATTTCACCTCTCAATACAAACAAACTGAATAACAATTCTTCAAATGATCAAGTACAATACATGAAACTTGTAGAATATATCCATGTTAGTATATGAATCACAAATATGTCAGAGAATCATCCATCCATTCGAAATAATCAACCTTATAGGGTCATACATCAAAGCATTGGGGAAATGGACATTGTTTGCTCATTAATCAATATTTTTGCATACAACCAGTGGATATTTCGACCTGAGACTTTCTGAATATTAATAAAAGAGGATATGAATCTATTACAATCAGAAATATATAATGATAATCCCTCCCAAGAAGCACAAGAGCTCACCAAAAATTCCCTCCCTCATGGAGCATGAATATGCCTTCAAAACTGGAAACGGCGGAGAGAAAGTGCTGCACTAAACCATACCATGAAACTTTTTGTAGCAGCTACCTGAAAATAAAAATCCATTAAACCACCATCAAATACTTGAGTGGCCTCTCCAAACACTAGCTTGTATGGGAATCTTTCACCCTCGAAATTGGCTAAGGCAAGAAACTAGTCATCCACTAGTTCTCTCTTCACAAATGCAATTTTTCTCAAATCATCAAAATCCATTCTCATACTTCATTTCTAAATTTTATAACCAAAATTAGCCTTCTAAGGGTCGAAATCCTCTCAATATATTCAATAGATTTTCATTCAGGAAATATTCCACATTTGCCACTTGTCTCCTAGTTCCAACCTTCCATCTTCTCCCAAATCTAATTTTGAGTCTCTTTGGCTTCTGCAACTCCCATGAGCGCCTTCCTTGAGCCTATTTTTTGGGATGACATTTCATACTGGTTAGATGTCAGATTTCAGGTCTGTAGTTTGTCATAGTTGTCATAGATGCTCCATCATTGGTGTCATAGGGGCTAGGGAATCTAGCCCAAGTGTCCACAAACTTCCAATTTGACTCTTTATCTTCCATGGAGGTTACCAATCCTTCCCAATTCAACCTAAGATGCTCAATGAAATGTATTATGACTTACCAACTCACCCAATAGTGTTCACGTTCCATTAATTCGAATTTGCAAGAGAGAGATACCATGTATTATGAAAAATCAAGCTAGTGTGGGTCCCACATCCTCCATATGTCTCCAAAACCATTTTCCATCTAGGATTTCTCTTGAATTTATTTATTCACTCTATTTATTAAATAATTGAACCCTTCTAATGTCTAAACATCATTTATTAGCTTCCTTATTACCATTCCATATGTGCCCATCCAACATAGGAAACTAGTAGGATTGATGGGATTGTCTTACTATGAAATTATTTGAATGGGGACATTACACTCTTAGCACTGGTGTTGGTGCTATCTTGCAATTTAACATCTTAAATCTATTCAAGACATCACTTGCATACTTCGACTGAGAAATAAATATACCATTTTTAGTCTGTTGGACTTCAATGCCCAAAAAATACTTCATAAGCCCAAATTAGTCATTCCAAATTCATTTTCCGTGACTGATCTAAATTCCGCTATGCCAAAATCACCAATAAATATCAAATCATCTACATACAGGAAGACAATTAGCTTATTAACTTGCTTGTTGATTTTTGTCTACAGTGTTGGCTCACATTCACTTATGTGAAATCCATTCTGAATGAGGTAAGAGTCAATGTGACTGTACCAAGCTCTAGGAGCTTGCTTCAAACCATAGAGTTCCTTCTTCAACTTGTATACTTTGTGTCCTTGTCCTAGAGCTTCGTAGCCTTGTGGATGCTACACATATACTTCCTCCTCCAAATAACTATTTAAAAATGCAGACTTAACATCCATTTGGTAAACAGGCCATGTCTTATGAGCTGCGATGGCCAAAACTATCCTCATAGTTTCCATTCGTGCTACAGGTGCAAAGGTTTCATTGAAGTCTATCCCAGGATGTTGTGTGAATTCTCTTGCTACCAATCTTGCCTTGTGCTTCTGCACATTTCTATCAGCATATTTCTTGGTCTTATAAATCCATTTCACACTTATCACATCCTTGTACTTAGGAACATCAACTAGTTCCCATGTCTGATTCTTTTCGATGCATTCTATTTCTTCATCCATGGCTTGTGCTCAAACTTTATCTTCAATAGCTTCTTCAAATGTTAGAGGATCATTAACTTGAGAAAATAATGCAAAAACTGAGAATGAATTAGGTGTACTAGTCTCATATATCTTACGCAGAGTTCTTGGCTTTGTCAGAGGGTCTGGTGTCTAACTGCACGAACTGCTTGATGGAGTTTGTTGCGCACTTGGTGTGCTTGTCGGAGTAGCTTGAACTACAACTTATGTCAGATTTCCTTGTGCAGAAACATGCTGTTCTATCTTGGGAGTAGACAAAGGGACGAAGTTCTGATTCACATGCAGAGTCTCAAGCACATCTTTCACGATGTCATCATGTTCAACATGTGACACAATTTTAACATTCTTCTCTACGTTTCATCCCATGCTTCATTTTCTATATAGTCATCATCTCGACTGATAATAACTTTTCTTGCAATAGGATCATACAACTTGTATGCTTTTGTGTCTTCAGAATACCCAATAAAAATGCATTTCTGTTCTTTATTATCTAATTTCCTTCTTAGCTCATTTAGAATATGTGCGTATGCTACACAACCAAAAATGTTTAAATGTGAAACACTATGTTTCATACCTATCCAAGCTTCCTGCACAACTTTGTTCTTCACACTCTTTGTCGGACATCGATTCATGATGTATACAACAGTTGCCATTGCTTTAGCCCAGTATTCATTTGACATATTCATGGCTTCCAACATACTGCGCGCCATCTCCATAATGGTTCTGTTCTTCCTCTCTGCGATACCATTCTGCTGCGGTGTATACCACGCCGTGAATTTCCTTTGTATGCCATGATTTTTACAAAAGTTTAAGAAATCATTTGAAGCATACTCACCACCTCTATCTGTTCTTAATATCTTGATGTTGTAACCACTCTGCTTCTCCACAAGTTCCTTGAACTGCTGGAAACAACCAAACGCATCATATTTATGTTTTAGAAAATATGCCTAGGTTTTTCTTGTGAAATCATCAATAAATGTGAGAAGATAAGTGCATCCTCCCATGGATTGTGTATGCATTGGTCCACAAATATCAAAGTGCACAATTTCAAGTGGTGTGCCACCTCTCTATGACTTTCCTACTGGAAAAGTCTCTCTATGTTGTTTTCCAAAGATACAACCTTGACAAATTCTCTCTGGATTTTCAATCAATGGAAATCCTTTCACCATGTCCTTCGTGTGTAGTAGATTCATCCCACCGAAATTCAGATATCCAAACCTGAAGTTCCATAACTAGGATTCATCCTTTATTTTTGTTTGAAATGCTGCTTGCATTTCCTTGTTGTCTGTATCCTCCTTGTTGCAGTGAATTTTTGCTTCTTTTCTTTCTACTTTGAATGCAGCTCCAAAATTTTCATTCTACTTCCATTAACAACTTGAGTTGTTTTTCCTTTTATGATTGGTCTTATCCTCAAAAGAAACAAGCGATTGCTTGTCATCTGCACTTCGACAATTAACTGATTGCTTGGATAAATATCTTTGATCACACAATGCTTTCCTATCATGTGAACTCTGTAACCTTTTTCCATCAGTTGTCCAATTCTCATCAAATTATGCTTCAAACCTTGAACACAATAAACATCAGGCATAAATTTCTGCTCCCCCTGTTTGGTTAGAATATCAACAATACCCTTACCCAAAACAGTGACTTGAATATTATTTTCAAGTGTGACATCAGTTTGAACTGATTTATCTAGACTAGAAAATAGATTTAAATTACCAGTCATATGATTGCTACAGCTTGAGTCTAAATACCATATGTCATTTGGGATTTCTGGGACAACATTGCATTCAATTGGAGATGCACATGCTAAGAACAGTGAGCTGTTCGAAGTGCTGGTGTTGCTTGACGGTGTTTGACCTTCCTTTCCTTGGTCATACTGCTTCTTCCTGCATTCATATGCGAAGTGTCCAAACCTCTTACAGTAATGACATTGAATGTTTTACTTGTCATAACTTTGTCCACTTGCCTGACTCGACATCTGATTCTGACCTCTACCAGTGACATTTGTAGGGTTGCTGCTGCGACCTCCTCTGAAAGAACTTCGTCTTCTTCCTCTAGAGTTTGATCTTCCTCTGCCTCTTCCAAGACTTATGGATGATTGTGCTGTGAATGCACCTTCCATTGATGTATCTAAACTGTTGATTCTATGTTCATGATTGAGGCAACTCATCAATAGTAAATTGTGACAGATCTTTGTTTTCTTCTAGGGTCAAAACTAAAGATTCAAATTTCTTCGAAAGAACTCTAAGAAATTTTTCAACAACTCTTTGGTCACCTAGATTTTCTCCATGAGACTTTATTTGATTAACTAGACCAATAACACGAGTATAGAATGAGTCTACTGACTCTGTATATTTCATTGACAGAGATTCAAAATCTCTTCTAAGAATTTGTAATTTCGCAGTATTTACCTTGTTTAAGCCTTGATAGGAAGTTTCCAGTGTGTCCCATGCTTCCTTAGTTGACTGCCCTGCTGCTACTCTTGGGAGTATAGATTCATGTGTTGCTTGATGTATGTGGAACATCATGTTTCCATATTTATTTCTCTGTTCGTTCAAGACATCCTTCTTAGCTTGTGTGAGATTGTTATATGCTGCCAGATCTGTTGGTTCTACATAGCCATTCTAGACTATTTCCCATACATCTTGACCTATAAACAAAGATTTCATAGTTAGAGACCAATATTCATGATTTTTTCCTGAAAATATTGGAGTTTGCAAATTACCAGAAGTGGAAGCCATTCGTAATCACTCTTCCCTTTTTGTAAATAGAATTTTCTTTCTCCATAAACCAGGCTCTGATACCAGATCAAGGGAAAAGTACACCGCTCAGTTAGAAAGATTAATTGCGCAGTAGATGAATTTTTTTTTTCTATGCTTTAGGACTTCGCTTCTCCTAGCATATACTTTGCAAAGTAATATTCTAACTTTTACTTCACAAATTAACTGCGTGGAAATTAACTATGCATTTCAACTTTTTACTATGCAGTTGAACCTCGCATAAATGCGCAGTTCTTTAACTTCGCAAACCCTTTTTACTACGCGTTACTCTTAACTTCGCGGATCTCTTAAACAAAGTTTATATTGAAATATTTCTTGTTAGGACATAAGAACCAAAACATTTACTATGAAACTTATGTGCAGTTACTCCTTCTTAAAATAGAACTTTCACCACGGTGAGTTATTTGGAAATCTTGATTTCTTTTACACACAATAAATGTAAATAACATTCACGCAAGTAAATCTGGAGAAGATGTGCAACATGCAATATTCAACATTCTTGCAAATGAAAAATAAAACTATACACTTATATATATTACCATAGTAAACTACACAACTTGCCTTAATACATGGAGATGAAATTTCCTTTGATTTCTGACTTCTTACAGAGCTTGGGCTCTTCATACGCTTCACGAGATGAGCTTCTCCTCCTTTCACTCTTCTTACACATCTCTCTCTAATCTTCTATGAGTGATTTTCATTTATACACAAACTTGGTTTACCTTCACCTGGAATTACTCAGATCCATTAAAGACTGTAATTAATTTCTACCTAAGAAATTTGACTTGTGGAATACAATTGCAGCTAAATAAATACTAGGAAGACTGCACGAAGCCTTCTGACAGACTGGATACCTGTCTGACATCAATGCAGTTCTGTGGACTGACAAAATGACTCACAGGGTGACTGATAGAGCCGGCGTAGTTAGATACGCAATCAGGTCGTAAATACATATTTCCATTACAAATTGTTGAAATTGATATTGATGTATTCAACCAAATGAACAAATTATTGCCGGTTGATAGGTATAGATAGATCTTTAACCAAATGAACAAATTATTGAAATTGATGTAATCAACCAAATGAACAAGTTATTGGAATTGATATTGATGTATTCAACCAAATGAACAAATTATTGAAATTGATATTGATGTATTCACTTGAGAAGTTATTGAAATTGTAAGAATCTTTCTCTATCAAAGCGATGAATTCATTTTTATTTTAAAAATGAATTTTGAAGTAAGAATCCATTTTTATAATAAAAAAAAGAATTTTCAATTCGTATCCAAATTAAATGAGGAAAAAGTCAAAATCTACATAATTTATTATGATGCAAAATATTACACTTTAACTAGTCAAATTAGACATGGATCTCAGAATGATATATATGTCCCTTTGGTTATGAATTAACTAAATTTACTGCATCTGAACATCGATATTTTCACTATTGAAACATATTATTTATATTTTATGAAATTTTAGTGTGTAGCAATTTAGCAAAGATGATGTCTTTAGAGTAGACATTGCACACAGTGGAGTTCCAAAAAATATGAACAATAAATTTATAGCATTTTCTCATTTTTTTATCTGAACTGAAACTGATGGCTAACCAGGAGCGAGAGATAGTGAACGGAGTTTGGCTAAGAGAACACTTAGGGAAAAAACCTGCTAACGGAGTTTGGCGAAGAGAACACTTAGGAAAAAAAACCTGCTACAACAACTTTCTTGTAGGATTTGTATCTAAAATATCAGATGGATTGAAGTTTAAACAAATACATAAAATTGAAACATGAATACACATCAAAAATTTAAAATAAGACACTTCATGAGCTCCAGCTGATGAAGATGCGAAATCTTTTATACTAAATTTTTTATCAGAAAAACTTGTACATTCAATATCTACACTAGACCTAAACTTTTTACATTATAATGGAGATGGGGTCTGATAAATCGACGCCACACAAACAATTACAAGACAGCATTGTTTTTCATATTTCACAGGATTCCAACACTATTTTGAATTGGGAAAGAGCAAATTTGAAAACAATACATCAAATTAATGTAAAATTTTTACATTTGAATAGATATAGGACTATGGTAAACCCATGCCACATAGAAACACCTACACAAAACCATTTCTTCATTCTTCAGAGGGATCCAAAATTCTTTTGATTGGGAAAAGAGAAAAGTGACAAATAATTTGTCAAGGGCGAGAAATGCACAGAAACTTCAAGAAGAAAATGTAGTAGTGTAAATAATAATAAGCATGCCTATCGAAGCTTACTATTTTTCTGTCAATGAAATGATAATGTCAATTATAGTTTGATTCAGTAGAATAAATGGCATTTGTAATGGCACTAATGCTGATATTGTAGCCATCGACATCTCATCATAAAGCTGACAAATCGTATACAACCCCATTTAGCATGTATGTAATGCCCGCCTTGGTACTTTTACTGATTAGACTAATGAGGGCACTAGTTTTGAAGTAAATCAGCTAAATAAAACATGAACCATGGAATTCACTTTGAATATTATCTTAACGAAATGAAAATGATTGTATGATATATGCTAGACGAGAAATTATGAAATAGAAATGACCGAATGAAATATGTATGTTCGACTAACTGAGATATTATGATGAATGATGCATATGATAAATGATAGATATACTCAACTAACTGAGATATTATGATGACATATGATGAAATGATTTCATAGTGCAGTGCTACTAATGTGCGTTTGAGTGTGTGTAGTGACAGGTAAGACGATTTACCGACTGACCCACAATGGAATTATAGGGGTTGTAAGAACGAAAAGAACACATAGGGGTACGATGATAGACTGTCGACCCTGAATTAGCACTCCACGCATGGGTCAGAAGCTTGCGAGCTCACTCGGGGAAGTGTGCATCATACGAGCGAGGCCACAACGACTTGGTTGTGTACGATGAGTTGAGGGGCGCGCGATAAGGAGAGCCTTATGCCTCATCCACCCTTAGTCTCCAAGAAGTGTAGTCGAGAGATCGTGGTAATGACTCCGTGATCGCTAAACAGTTATCCCCACAGGAAGAAAGAAAAAGAAAACTATCGAAAGGACTTGCCAAAGGGGTACCTAGACAAAAAAAGGAAAATATCATTAGCCATGTAATTATACTTACATAATTGAAATCACATAGATATAATTTAGAAGAACCCATTTAAAAGAAATAGTTTACTTTATATTGTACTTTTTATTATCTTAAGAAAAAAAAGGGAAAATAGGAAATATATGTTAGGAAGGTCCATTTAGAAAAACAAATATTTTACTCCTTCTTATTTTTATCTTTTTATTTTATTATTTTTGAGAAGGGAAATTTGAAAATAAAAGCTTAGAATTCTAAAGAAATGATTAGTTATCATTTTTATTTTATTATTTTTGAAAAAGAAGAAATTGAAAATAAAATATTGAAATTCTAAAGAAATGTTTATTACCACTTTATTTTATTATTTTGAAAAGAGAAGAATGTAAAAAACATGGTGTCCATCTACTAGAAGCTAATTAATAGATTCATGAATAAACTTATTAGTAAGCAAAATACAACTAGGACTCTAACAGGAACCACTCCACCTACATCCCACTAATTTAGAGATTAGAGAAATTAACTAAGGAGATAACAATGAGACAATGTAGGGTTTTAGGTGCACCCTTAAAGATAAAGTTACACTTGTTTTATGAGAATAAATATTAGAGGATTATTTAATTAAATAATAATTTTGCATGAAGAGACACTTGGCATGGATATTTTGGTTATAAAAGAAGGGGAGGAGAAGGAGAATGGACTCTCTTGCTCCCTAGTGTTGGATGGGCACCGTAATTGAGAAATTATTTTGTGATTCTTGTGAGTTGGGTTGAGCTTGTTCAAGGATTGGGGTATGTGGAAAACTTCCATTGTGTGTTCTTACAACCCCAAAATACTTGGGGTTTCGGGGGGAAGAAGAGTACCCCCGATATGGTAGGGAGGTCAACCGAGAGGTCTTCGATATATAGGGAGATTGGATGTCTAGATCGAAGCGACAAGGGATGTTAGCTACAACCACCTACAACCATCGGAAATCAGGTATATTGTTCCAATTTATGTACAAGTTGAGTTTTAGCATTTTTATTTACGGTTTCACATTTGATTTTCAAGATTTAAAATTTTCATATGATGTTAGTATTTTTAGAAAGTCTTTTTTTGGTGAACCCCGAAATGGGGGTCCTTACATCTGGTATCAGATCCGGTCAAGCCTTGAGGGCACTAGACTCATATTTCTATCAGAGGCCGTCGGTAAATTCATGGGAGATTGGAATCAACAACCAAAACATTTCAGTGATCTCAACTGACTGCTGGAGCGACCATCTAGTCAGGTTAGTATGCAATTTGATTTATATATATTGAATGAATAATCATGAAATTTAATTCTATGTGATATATCTATAATGAGGGACTGAAAAATGAAGGTTAGTATTATATATATACTGAATTAAGAAGAGAAGAGAAATATTACTGTGCATCATACTGCTCCATATATATGCCCAAAAGGACCCTGCGCCTTCTGCAGATCGGCGTCCAGTTTTAAGAGGTCCTGAGTTAGGAAGAGAAACAATGTAGATATATTATTTCGAGTGCCTGTACCAATAGATATTATGATTTAACCATATTAAAGAACGATCTCTTCGCAGATTATATTTTCGTTATGGTTTCAGAATTCTCTGTACTAGGTTTAGAATGTATACCTGATTGCCTGCATTAATAATTTCTTTGTACCAATAGATATTATGATTTAACCATTTTTAAGAAAGATCTCTTTGCAGATTCTATTTTCGTTCTGGTTTCTGAATTCTCTGTACTAGGTTTAGAAAGTATAGCTGAATTCTTGATCACCTGTATTAATAATTTCTTTTATGAAGAAGTCAATCCAAACGAATCTTTTGGAAAATTAGATTTTCATTTTTAACCTTCGGAAATCTCTGAATTCTTTGGGAAATATGAATACTTCTACAGAGTTTGATTGACTGGGTAGATATTTGTAATGATTTATTTTCCCATTCTATCGTAGAATATCTATTTCTGGCATTTATGATCGAATTACTATATAGGTGTTTGTGTACAGTTGGTTCTTTAGTCCATTCATAGGGTATTACAACCTTGTCCTAAGTTACTAATAAATAAATGATTTGAATCTTACAGTTTAGGTAAATTCATGTATAAACTTATGTTTCGACTATCTATTTTATTTTCCATATACATTTGAAATGAATCATTTTGAGCTGGGTGAGCAGCGTATACATATTGTCTTCTACTGTATATTTATTATCATAAATAATGGAATTAAATTATACTTCGTTGGGTCAAATTATGTTATAATTTTGTCTCTCGACTACTTATTATTGCCTTAGATTCCCTAGTTGCATTATTGCCTTAGATTCCCTAGTTGCTGCATGACAGATCGCTATGATAGAAGGGAGTCCTCCTTACGGGGTATCGATCCTTGCGATATAATTCATTTGCGCACAGGACTAAACCCATATTCGACCATGTCTGAGATTATGCATTATTAAATAGACCTGAAATCCTATTCCCCGTAAAGTTAGACCCGATCTCGATATCCTATTGTAACCGACAGGCTGGTTATACTCACTGTATACTGTTGTTGACTGTAGGCTTGAAGTTTAGATCACTACTACCCACTGCCATTGATTCTTACAGCCTGTTCTCTTAAATGCTAACCCGACATCATCGCTTACTTAGCCTAGGAACAGTAGAGTGGCATGTGGTAGATAATACTGTAGATAATAGTGGGATAACCGTGGTTCTCTTGTACAAAACCGGTAGGTAACATTGCTTTACAGATGTTCCTCTATCTGCCAAACACAAGATCAACAAGCTGCATATAAAACTCCTTGAGTAGCAGTTTGGGTGAAACTCAGCTCTTAGCGAATTAAGAGTATTCGCGGTGAACTTTGCTAGTTAACTGAAGATTGAGATGTCGATTGTACAACAGAGTTAGAGGCGGATTCTTGCCATTAAGGTTAAGCATATAATTGAAACAGAGTTTAGACAATACAGTTAATGGTGAACTTCTTCTGTAAGATAGATTGTGATTAGTATATTCGATTTTTATTTTTTATTCATGTCTATATTTTGGAAATCAACTGTAAATTAATTTTATTTGGATGGTAAATGTTTAAAAACCGGAAATGAATTCTTTTGTACTACTTAAACGAATCAAGTATTTTAGAATTCATAAGTATTAAACACTATATGTCTTTGCTATGTAGAAATTTCACATAAGGCATGAATAAGAGGTAGAGGAGGAATCTCGTTTAATTCAGAATAGAATTATTATAAAAAGCACATGCACACTTCTATCATTCGCATGCATTAGTCACATGCATTAGTCATATTGGAATTTATACATGTGGTTAGTGAATGGGCTCGATTGAAATGAACGAGTTGGGGTTTTGATCGTTCGTCATGAATATTTTTTTATATTTAATTTGAAAGGATACATAGATATGGGAGAGAAGAGACATAATCATTTTATGGGAAATGTTATTATTAATTGTATGAAGATTTGTTATTAGTGATTATAGGTTATGTTCACCTTCCTTATGAATTTCTTTAATTTGACGATTTTAATCGAAAAGTTAATTTAGTTATAATCTTTATATGAAGATTTTGTTACTAGTGATTATAGGTTATCATCACTTTCCTTTATGAGTGTATATAAACTGATTATCCATATTTGAAAAGGTATATAGATATAGAAGTTAAGAGTTATAATTACTTCATGAATATGTTATGATTTAATTATTCTTAGATAAAAATGATTTATGTATAAGGAAGTGGAGGTTATCACTTAAGCCATGTTATTGCAAATATATTTGTATTTTGACTTGTTCATTTAAATGAAAAAGAATATTTTGGCGTACAATCATGTATATAATATAAACAATGGAGACGTGTGTCGTAACCTTGACTTACAAAAAAAAAACTTATGAGTAGAATAGTAAAAGTTTAAGTTATAGTCTTCTAATGTAGTAATAATATTGTGATGTTATTCGTACTATCAATGTAGTTGTGACCTTAAGAAAGAGAACTCCTTGGTGGGATCGGGTTAATAGAGATGAATAGATGTAGCTTAGAAAGTAGAAATGTCTAATTGTACCCTTAAGAATAGTTGATAAATGTTATTTATTTAAGTTATAATTCAATTATGAAGGAGCTCTTTGTTAATATACTTGATTTAATTGTTAAGGGTCAAGCAACTTGGGAAGTCAAACAAACTATAACATAGGAGTGCACATTTAAGGATATGTGCGACTCGATGGGTATGTTGAAGTAGCTTGGTGACAACTGAAACGATGAAATAAGAAAAGAACATGATACACACATTGACCTAGACATGATGTCAGTGATGGAAGGACTAGGAATTAAAGATTAATATTCTCGACTAAATCGCTAAGTTACAATATTTTCCTATTGAACCGAGAATTAATTTTGTTAGCAATGATTAAATTGGAAGAAGTCTTATGAAGGATATTGAATGATTTATACATCGATTAGTGAGGGTAGATAGTCTCCTTGGAACCTGTAACTCATAGCTAACTACCAATGGTATCGTACTCTGGGATGTTTGATGTTTGTATTTCACCTCATGGAAGAGTATAGCCAATTAGTTTGGAATTCTTAATTAAATTGATTGTGTACCGGTTGTGTGGCTATTGATTGTTGATGTATATGTAACTTCGGAATGTATTTCACATATATGTATATTGTATTCCTATAGAGATGTTATTATTCCTCTATACGGAAGTGGTTGTATTCCTATAGAGATGTTATTATTCCTCTATATGGAAGTGTCGTAACTTATACTTGATTGGTTATTAGACCACCTTGTTGGGGTCGGCCCTGTATAAGTCATGTGAGTCAAAAGGTTATTAGACCACCCTATTGGGGGTCGGCCATGTGGGTCAAAGGGTTATTAGACCACCCTAGTGGGGGTCGGCCCAGTCAACATTATGTTAAGTGGTTAAGTTGAGGCCGACCTAGTTGAGTAAAGGTCAAGTCAAGTTAGTGTATAAATAGAGAGTGTGTCTCTCTCATTTTACACATTCTATTATCTCACTCACACTTTGGAGAGTGGCGCACTTGTGGAGGAGGAGGCTCTACTGCTAGGAGAAGACTATCTCTTGTATTCTGGTTGTATCATTGCTCTATCTATCTCTGAGGAAGTTATTGGGGTTTTTCACCTTTATGGTTTTCCCCAAGTAAACTCTGTGTCTCTTGTGTGCTTGCATTATTGTCTACATGATTAATATGATGTACATGTTGTTCTCTCAGTTAAGATCCTAGATCAGATTGAAGTAAATTCAAAAAATTTAACATGGTATCAGAGCTATCCTGAAAGAAGGCATGATATGGCATGTATGACACTTGTTGCACTTATGATGCTAGGGCTTGATATAGAAAAAACCAGTCATCGTATCACTTTCGCCATAAATCCGTTTTGGCAAAGTTTTTAGATCTGAAATGTTTACAGGTCGAAGCTCAGATCCCCATGTACCTTGTGTCCAAATGACAACCTCTAATTCGTTGTAATTTGTGATTTATGATCTGTACAATATAGGGTTTCTTCCTCTTCCAGATCTGAGTAAAAATAAGGGTACCTTGGGAAAAAGATCATAACTTGGGATAGGAAGCTCCAAATGAAATTTCGTGTAAAAAGTGACAGGTAGTACATAGATTGTACTATCTCAGAAAATTTTTTCAGAGGCTGAAGTTGAATCAGTGACACGTGGCACGTCATACAAGTTCGCTCTCCTGTATTATCCCATAAAAAGGTCACGTTACAACACATGGCATAACCCTCTCTCAAGGAATCCAATTGAGGTCAGATCTGTCGGGATGGAAAGATAACAGGTCGGGATATCTCAGGAAAACTTTCAGACCCTGTGGATCGAAAAGTGCGGAGTTACAATAGAAACAATCAGGTACATATTTTTGTCAAAACAGAATTATTTTTTAGTACCTTCATTCATGGCTTCCGGAATTTAGGGCTCCAGAGAAAGTTGGAATTTTTGTAATCGGAGACCACGGCTGGATGCTACTCATCAAAATCGAAATTTAGAGAGCAAGATCAGATTTTTTAGTTGGGCAGAAGGCCGGGCTTTATCAAACCTCAGTTCGGGACTTTGATCGGAAAGATGGAAAATTAGGGCTTCTGCAAAAATTGGAATTTTGGAAATCTGTGACCACGACTGGAAGCTCCTCAGAAAAATCGAAGCTTAGAGTTTTGAATCAAATCCGTTGGTTGGGTGATGCTCTAGGAAACTCAAACCCTAATTTAGGGTCCTCCCTAGTTAATCTTGAAATCTAAAAGGCAATTTCAAGGGGTGAAACTTTGCAGTTTTCAAATTCTGAATATACCAACTTGATCAGCTCATCAAGGCGCATATTTCTATCCTTTCGGAAGTTTGAAATTCAAAGTTTGAATTTTTTGGGTTTCTTTGACAAACCCTAATCCAGCTCCAGGTCTAGTTCTTGCAAATCAAGTGGATTGGGTTAATCCTAGAATAAGATGGATTGGTCACCTGCATAAGTGAAGAAGTTCCTGTCTCAGAGGGAGATGAGGCTAAGGCCTTCCATAAGAAGATTACAAGAAATCTTGACAGGTATGGCTCACAGGTATGTTTCATGGTTAATGTCTGTCTTCATATCATTATAGTACAATCTTGATTAATTACTGGACTTGTCGTATCACCTTAATAGAAGATATTCATTTATTAAGGTTTTGACACTTATGAATGTACTAATGTATTGTGATGTTGTATGAGGTATATGTTGTTCACTAACATAAAAGGTACACCAAGAAAGACAAATCATGTTCTACTTCAAGAAGATATGATCATGGTGACATGAAGACAAAGATTCATCCATTGTTATGGATCACATAGAAGATCTACTTTTGAGGTATGTATAACTTGGTCCTACAATGGTTAACCTATGAGACATGCAGGTTACTAGCACAAGTCACTGAAGAGAACCAGAAGACATTATGCGGGTATGTTAGACATAACTAGCTAGCATGCTAATCCAGGTATGTTTTTCCTATATCAAGCTAGAATCCTACCTTGTGTTAGGATCTTATACTGTTGTATTGTTGATAATGATTATTCATGAAGTAATAGGTTTGAATAGTCATGGTTGTATGCATATTATGCTTCTTGCCATAATTGATGATTTAACTAATCAGAAGAGTCCTATGATCAAAAAAGAATATGCATGAGTAAAAGAAGACTTCCCTAAAACCTTGAATACTAATGTTTATTATCTGTGAATGATCATGACTATACATGTTTAAGATTATTGTGTTTTGATAGTATTAAGATTATACTAATAAATGTGTGGTTATGTATGAGACCTCAAGGATAACACAATGAGGATACTAATAAGCATGCATAGTGATTAAGGATGGATGTAAGTTCAAGGATAGGTAATCCAGAAAGCAAAGATCAAGAGGGAGCTCACTCCAGTTGTTCCTGTAAGAAAGCAAAGGAGCACACTTCAGTAGTTTCTGCAAGGATGCAGATATTCAGAGGGAGTTGACCACTTCTCACAATCCACATCAGAATGGAGTTGCAAAGATTCAGAGGGAGTCCACCCAGCAACCAAACAAAGATAAGTATTTGAATTGTCATTTCTTACATAATGTTATTCAATGATGTATATGCTTATGTTCCTAGAATTAGGTTGTGTATTATGCATAGTTGCATTGATGAACAATATACTACTAATATACATGGGTAAGTGGCCTATGGCACTGTACAACCTTCCATTCCTACTTATCTAGAATGAAACCTCTTTGCTCACATGTTAGGAGTTGTGCACACTCTAAACAATGTTCTGGTAGAGATTGGAAGGCATCTAGAAAGTTACGGGATATGGATAAATGTTGTATTGAAGCATTGGCTAAGATAATTGCATGACTGTATGACATATTTCTTTATGTGTAAGAATTTGTTCTGAAAACTATGAGATGTTTTCTAATCATGAAATTTAACTTGTTGTGTAGGAAAAATCGTATGCCATCACCTACAAAAGAAGAACTACAACATTTGTTCAACAACAAAATTATCTATTGAAGATATTGAAGTTCCCAGGGTATGGGAAGAATGCCATGATCCGTCGATCACGAGGAATGATGTTTGCGATGTAGTCCCAAGACCTGAAGGGAAGTTTGTTATGACTTCCATATGGATCTATCAAGATCAAGCATGCTGTAGATCGTAGCATAGAGAAATATAAAAGTGATGAAATAGAAGATACACCAGATGGATTTCAAGACAGCTTTCTTGAATGGTGTAGTTGAAGAAGAAGTGTATGTGGAGCAACCACTTGGTTTTGAGACACATGACAGGGAGTCATATATGTGCAGAACTTGGGGATGATGCACGATTTGTTTTTGGCATGGAGGTGTGGCAGAGTGCATATAGAATCTTCCTTGGACAAGGGAAGTATGTAGTAGAGATCCTGAAGAGGTTCAGGATGATGGACTATAAGGCCATGGCCACACCTATGGCATCGAACCTGAAGTTTCTGTGTGATGCTTCATCTGATCCGGTTGATGTCACTATGTATCGTCAGAGGATTGGGTCCTCTATGTACTTGAAGAACACTAGACCAGATATTTGCTTTGTGGTGAACACATTGAGCCAGTTCCTAACAGATCCGAGGGATGTTCACCTGGTTGCTGTAAAGCAGATTTTGAGGTACTTGAAGGGTATAGTTGATTATGGGTCAAGTATGATGCGAATCAAAAGTTTAACCTGCAGGGTTATGTTGATTCAGATTGGGCAGGCAGTGCTGCAGATAGGAAGAGCACTTCTGGGTGTTGCTTCAGTATGGGATCAGGTGTGATCTCTTGGTTTAGCAGGAAGTAGTTCTGCATAGCACTGAGTATAGCCAAAGCAAAGTATGTTGCGATGGATGAGCAGGTTGCAAATGTATTGACCAAGCCGTTGGCCAGAGTGGAGTTTGAGTACTTAAGAGAGAGGCTTGGTGCACTTCAGATCGAGGTTCCTTCCAAAGGGAAGTGATGAGTCCGAAAGATGAAGATGCATATGAGTTTTTCTGACATGGTTGATGTGTTCTCCCTTGGTCGTGATATAATTGCTGAGCCATTTTTTCACATGGTGGTAGATGTGTTCTCCCATGGTGAAAAAGTAAGGGCTGGAACCTTCCCCGAATGGTGGTAGATGTGTTCTCCCATGTCGATGGTGTAAGTACTGGATGATGTGCATCTGGGCTATGCTTCGTGGACGATGAGATGATCCAAAGAGGACAATGCTATGATGATTAGGAGGATCATGGATGATGAGCATCAGGACGATGCTCTAGTTACTACTCTGTATATGCATTAGGACGATGCTGGATATGATCAGTTGGATCATTTATATGTATATGTATGTACGCATCATGTTGGATGCTGGATATGATCAATTGGATCATTTGTATGTATTTTGTATATGCACCATGTTGGATGCTTGGACCATGTATCTGTATATGTATCAAGTGGATACATTGTATGATCAGGTAGATCATGTATGTTGATATGTATCAGAGATGATCAGGTAGATAATGTATGTTGATATGTATTAGATATGATCAGGTGGATCATGTATTTGTATTTGTATCAAGTGGAGACACTGTATGATCAGGTGGATCATGTATGATGATATGTATCAGGTAGATTCTTGGTATGCATCAGGTGGATGCATTGTATGATCAGGATGATCATGATGATGAGCTTCAGGATGTTGCTTTAGATGATATGTATCAGGATGGTACAGTGATGATGATCAGTGTGATCATGAGCATCAGGATGATGCTTTATGCGATGATGATCCGTGGGATCATGAGTATCAGGTTGATACTTGGAGGTCAGAGATGATATGTGGTAGGTTGTGCAAATAACATGTAATCAGTCCTAGGAGATCTTGTCGATCGTGCTGCGGCACATAAATGTTCCTGGGATACTCTTTTCGGTATTGCTATGTAGTATGTAATCAGTCCTCAGATATCCGATAGGTTGAGCTGTGTGCTCGTAATCAGTCCTGGGATGAGGTATTACTATGGAGACATGTAATCAGTCCTGGAGATCCGAGAGGTTGAGCTGTGTGCTTGTAATTAGTCCGGGGATGCTCTTTAGAGATCTTGCCGGTCGTACTGCGGCACATAAATGTTGCTGGGATGCTCTTTAAAGGTTTTGTCTATCCACATGTAATCAGTCCTGGAGATCCGAGAGGTTGAGCTGTGTGCTTGTAATAAGTCCTGGGATGCTCTTTAGAGATCTTGCCGGTCGTGCTGCGGCACATAAATGTACTTGGGATGCTCTTTAAAGGTATTGTGGAGGAGATGCATGTAATCAAATATGGGAGATATTGCCGGTCGTGCTTAGGCACATAAATGCTCCTGGGATACTCTTTCCGGTATTGTATCCGCACATAAAATTAGTCCTGATAGGCCACCTCTATCAGACCGTTCGCATAGATGATGAAGACCTGCAGGTGGTGGGCCTACATCCAGTATGAAGAAGGACTGGCTCTGTAGAACTTCCTATGATGAGTAGATTCAGAGATTGATTGAGATAGCAGCAGCAGTGGCGATGATGATGACTCGATGACGATTATCTAGTGATGATGATCTAGAGAAGATGACTTGTGCTAAGAAGACCTGAGTCAAGAAATACCTTCCTAGTTAAGAGGGAGTGTTGATGTATATGTAACTTCGGAATGTATTTCACATATATGTATATTGTATTACTATAGAGATGTTATTATTCCTCTATAGAGAAGTGGTTGTATTCCTATAGAGATGTTATTATTCCTCTATATGGAAGTGTCATAATTTATATTGTAAGTGTCGTAACTTATACTTGATGGGTTATTAGACCACCTTGTTGGGATCGGCCCTGTATAAGTCATGTGGGTCAAAGGGTTATTAGACCACCCTATTGGGGGTCAGCCATGTGGATCAAAGGGTTATTAGACCACCCTAGTGGGGGTTGGCCTAATCAACATTATGTTAAGTGGTTAAGTTGAGGCCGACCTAGTTGAGTAAAGGTCAAGTCAAGTTAGTGTATAAATAGAGAGTGTGTCTCTCTCATTTTACACATTCTATTCTCTCACTCACACTTTGGAGAGTGACGCACTTGTGGAGGAGGAGGCTCTACTGCTAGGAGAAGACTATCTCTTGTATTCTGGTTGTATCATTGCTCTATCTATCTCTGAGGAAGTTATTGGGGTTTTTCACCTTTATGGTTTTCCCCAAGAAAACTCTGTGTCTCTTGTGTGCTTGCATTATTGTGTCCATGATTGATATTTTGTATATTTGTTGTACATGTTGTTCTCTCAATTAAGATCCTAGATCAGATTGAAGTAAATTCTGAAAATTTAACATTGATGGGTTAAGATTATAGTTTACTTGGATATCATGGAACCCTTTGGATAATTAAAGAGACATGGGAAACCAAATTCAGAAGCAACAATTAATTTAAAGGAAATTACTAGAGTACAATGCATAAATTACTGATGAAATTGGGAGATGACGACAAAAGAAATGAATGTGAAAACTCTCCATGGAAGTGCATGAGACTTAACTTTGGGACGAAGTTCTATATAAGAGGGGGTGTATGTAATGACCACCTCGGTACTTTTACTAATTAGACTAATGAGTGCACTAGTTTTGAAGTAAACCAACTAAATAAAACACGAACCATGGAATTTACTTTGAATATTATCTTAACGAAATGAAAATGATTGAATTATATAAGCTAGATGAGAAATTATGAAATAGAAATGATAGAATGAAATATGTATGCTCGACTGAATGAGATATTATGATGAATGATGAATATAATGAATGATAGATATACTCGACTGACTGAGATATTATGACGACATATGATGAAATGATTTCATAATGCAGCACTACTAATGTGATTTTGAGTGCGTGCAGTGACAAGTAAGACAATTTACCAACTGACCCACAATGGAATTTTTAACACACAAATCATACCCCTTTGGTTACGGGAGAGGGAAAGTCGGGGTAACCACTAACCACTTTTGAACTGTGCTACTGACCCAGCACAGTTCGAGAGGGCTCTGTCAACAAACTCATGAAGGGCTGGAAATAATGAAAGTTGTCAGCACTGAAAACATACACCAGCATTTATTTCTTAAGATGATCATTCAAAACACATATAGAAGGTAGGACTTCTATTAGGACAAATTTTGTGAAAGCATTGGAGGGATAATCACAAGGGAAAAATGAATGGGCGATGGAGTCAAGATATTATGCATAAATAAGATAACAGTGCCATGGTGTGGACTACTCTGATAGAGGCAAGGTATCCACCCTCTTACCGTCGTAAAGATATTTTATGGTGGTAAAAGAAGAAAATAAGAACATACCATTGCTATGAGCATCCAGTAAAGATGAATTCAATATCAACTTTAGTAGAAATATTGAGTTAATACCTGAGATAATAGCCAGAGCTTGTTTCCAAGAATTCTAAACTATTAGACATTGATCTCAGGAATGAAATGGAAAACATAATGTAAAGGCATAACAGGAAGCACAAGCACATAGGGAAGAAGGAAAAACTGACTACAAGTTAGAGCGACACAGGAATCTCTGTAAAACAGTCTACCATAGGCACTGCACATTGTATTGATATGAAAATTCTTAAAAAACAGGCTCGACCCTCCGGCCTTAGATGAATCATTTTCCAACCCTTAATTATTCTATTACAATGCTTTTATAGCCTCTTGGCCTTGTATTGGTCCTTAGGAAACAAACAAAATTATGTTGCCACCTTGATAGCCCCACATTGGGAGTATTACATATGTGTCAAATTCAAAACACACTGATTAAGATGGGAAACAAATTATTATGAGCAGGGCGCCACCTTACTCTGAAGTCTTCAATCAGCCTTGCGAATCAAAGAAGTCCTCTACCCTCAAAGAACTGTCCATTGGCAATTCTTCAGCAGGAATAGGAGGTGTCACCTCCTCAGTGGAGAGCACAAGATCATGGATAATCTCCTTGTCCTGCTGGATCTCTCCCTCCTCTTCGGGGATGCCCTCTTTTCTCTGACGCTGAGCTCTTTTGGACACTTGTATCTCTTTGGGATCATCATCCTCACTAGCAGAGCTAGATTTCATGTGGTCGAACACCATAAGGGGTGAAAGAGCATGTTCTTCCTCCACCTCAGACCATGCATGTTCGGGCATGAAAACCGTTTATGATTCCTATTCTTTCTCCATGATCCAATTCCAACTAAAAAAAAATGCCCGAACCGCCATGTGCACCATCTTCTCCATATATCGATTTCGAGCAGGGGACGTAAGGGCCAATATACATAACCATTGTGATGATGACAACAGCTACGTGTGGCCATAATCTCCATGATGATCTAATCGAACCTCTTATTCAAGTAACAATGATGCCCAAGGTTCGAGCTAATGTGAAACACACTTGGCAACAGATCTACAGATAGGTGGCAAAGCATATGATGACGCTGAGGGGGGCCTCCATTGCGTCGGCAATCATTTTGGCGAAAATAGAGATTCCTTTAAAGATCCTATCTACTTGGCCTTGTCTATGTCACAAAAAATCACCCCATTTCTCCTCCGTGCACCGAATGACGCGGGTCACATCACCCTCACAGCTGCTCAGGCCACCCAACAGTCCGCACAAGTAACCTTCCTTCTGCCCGCACCTCTATCGCCCACTGCTTTGGCCCCTTTATCTCCGTCGCTCACCAAATCATAACCTGCCTTGCCTGGTAGCGCCATACCAGCGATTGTAGCACTCCCAACTTCTCCACTCTATCGCCTGTCCCAATTTTGGAGGCCGACCTCTTTAACCCTCGGACGTATTGGTGGTACCCATCGGGAAAACCCATCTCGGAGAAGTGACGACAGACCTCCTTGAAGAACCACTGGCTCCGAGAAGAACATAACTTTGACAAATGCGACAAAGGGCTAACGACCACTAAAGACCCCCATACAAGCCCGAACCTTTACTTTCGTCCTAATTTGCAGGTATAGAACGCTTGAACCAGGCACCTTCAAACTCTATGCTCTAGGACCATTTAACCCTAACGTTCCCAGAAACCAGTCTTGAACCTGCCTTCTTACCTGAAAAAGACTTAGATTTGCTAACAATGGTTGTTGTAAGGACTCACCGGTCAATGAGAGGTTGTGAGAGCGAATCCTTCTGCCGTTTTCTCCATTTTCTGCACGATCAGAGGCCCCCGACCTCGACAAGCCCCAAGACACAAATGTCAACCTCCATGTGTGTCTTTATATATATAAATTTATCTTCTCTAAACATTGCTCACCTTTACTGTCTTCCTAGGCTTTGCCTCCGTTGATCTCTTTAGCAAAGATCTCGGCCACTGAATCCGATACCCTGTATTGACTTGACTCCTTTTCCCTTGCTGCCATTGGATCATTCCATGTGTCCTAATCTCCATCATTCATCCCTGAGTGTCGTACCTCAATGGAGTGGGATTGCATTCCCCTAGAACGGTTTTGCTTTGCCACTCATCCCCTTGCAAACAACTTTGGTGGTGACACTTGGAAAATGGGTTTTCCCATCGCAACCACCCTCCTATCTATCCGACGTCCATCTTCTCGACACGACGATCGACAAGGACCATTGATCCTTCAGGGGTAATCTAGACCATTTCTTCTGTCACATTGCACCTACTACCGTGGGACCCTTATCCTTTATCTGCGTGGCCCACCTTGGACTATCTTTTCCATCCACGTGGCCAGCCACCTGCCTTTCCTCCTAGGTGGTATCGCATGCCCTCGTGATGGTATCAATTGCCACCTACCTGCCATGCAATGCTTCCTTCGACTGCAATCTTTCCGGCGGCATTTCCCATCGCATCCGCTTATTCTTCTATTCCCCATGCTACTCAGCTATGCGGCAACTAATGCTAACCGTCGACCTCCCTCTCGCGCCCATCCAATGGTGGAAACCTGCACAGTGGTTACCCTTTCCATTATTTCCTTCAGACTATAGACTTAAGCTCTTTTTTGGGTTGTTTTGGTCGCATTTAAATGTTTTCCTCCCCATTATTTGCCCTTTCCTAGCATATTTAACACCTCCCATCTCCATTTTCTTTATACTTTTAGCACCTGGTTGTGGAAAACAAAGGCACTTTGGCTTTCGTTAAGAAATTTTTGAGATATCCCTTTATTCCACCATCTATCTATGCTATAAAAATCAGGTGCTAACAACTGGCTCCAACCAGGGATGTTATCTTCCCTGCGAGGTAGCGAAGAATCCCGTAGACCTGGTGCCTGATCCATTGGGCAGCTCTTTCAAGAAATTTTTTCCCGGTAGACTACTTAGGAGGGTTTTCCTGAAAATATTCATGGTAAGAACTATGGGGATTTGGATGTGCGATGTATCTCACAATGAACTGAACCCTAGCCAAATGCTCTATCCTACTGCAAACTAGAAATTTCTTGAAATCCAAACCAAAAGTGAAGCTGTACATTCTGAAAACAGATAGGAAGTAACTAAAAATTGAATTTAACTACTGAAATTGGATATGCCGAAAACCTGAGGCTTATTTATATACAAACTACTCTACTTGAGGGGTTGTGGCTCTAAGCTATGAAAAAATGCAAGTGCAACAAGTCCAAGGACCAACACCCCAGGTGGTTCTTCTGATCTTGCTCGACTGATTCAAAAGTAGCGAGGGTTAATGGCCAGAGGTGATGGCGATGGACAAGGTCCCCTCGAGTGAAACTAGAACCCTTACTCCAGCCGTAGAACTCTTCCATATATTCTTCCACTAGATCGTAAAAAATACGGTACGTTCTACATGCTTCTTGTGTCACAGTCGACTTTCTTTCAAAGGAGCCGTATGGATGTCGTTTAGCCTCCCCGGTGCTCATGTCAGTCCCCGGGGTTGCGTACCTTTGAGAAACCTCTATCAAAACCTGAAACTCATGCGTGCTGAAACCCCCGCATGACTTGGTAAGACTGAAAAAACCAACTCCGAACAACTTTCTTTCTGAGTTGCTCATGATCGCTGGGTTGAAAACCCGGTTCTGCTCTGGAACCCCGAGAGAAAATTCACCCTGTCCCTCAAAAATTTCTGGGAAAATCCATTCTTCCTAAGAGCTAGACTGAGAGCTTGAAAGACCTACATGAAAATCTAACTGTCCAGCTTGGTCTCCTTTAAACGCCTCGATCATCTGATCGGCTGGCTGGAGATATTGGCCAAGCCTAAATACTTCTCCAAGGAGTCTATAATCATCTTCGGTGCAGGAGATGGATCCCGTATAAGAATCATGCGAGCCACCTTGGTCACCCTCGAGCCTCTCAACTATCTGGTCAACCTGTCTAAGGTATTCGCCGGACCCAAGACTTTCTTCGAGAACCCCAAATGTTTCCTCAAGGATCAAATATTCCTCCTCGAGGGTCTTATACTCTTCTTCAAGGACTATGTACTCCCTTTCAGCTCTAATCCGAAATGGTCTCTCCACCTGCTGAGAATCGCCATTCTGATGAATCTCAATGGTGGGCCCAAGACCTGCCACTGGGTTTACCCTTTGGCGGGCCCTTCAGACTAGTGAAATTGTCTACCCGAAGATTCATCTTTATCCTCAACTTCAAAGAAGCTTATGAAGTTTTCCAAATGGTCTTCTCCATATTCATCATACTTCGGCAGACTGAAACCTTCATTATGACCATTATCAATAGGAGCTTCAGTAGATTGATTGTAATCTACATGAAACAAAACGGAATTTCCTTCTTTCGGTACATCATCGAGCCGATCAAATTTTTTCTTATTCTAGGAAAATTTGGACCGTAAGGGAAATTCCCCTTGTTCATGTCCTTCTTCAAACCTTAATTCTTCTTCAATCCTTTCATCATGACCATAGTTCGATAACTTCCCAGACATCCTAAGATTGTCTTCAATCCCCAATGCGTCAATGAACATAAGCTGCAAATTGGAAGACCTCCTCTCCAACAGATGAAAAGATAATTCAGGAGGAAAAACATATGCATAGTGTAATTTAGCAGCATTCTCTAGGTGTTGAATTTCATTTGGAATGTCATAATAGAAACTTGCAAACCTCCTGTTAAAACTAGACATGGTTTCATTTTCTTTCCTTCTCATGGAGTAAAACTCTAAAAGAATTATGTCCCATGGCTTTCTCTGGCCCCAAAACCCCAAAAAGGATTCAGACAACTCTCCCCAAGTATTAATAGACTCAAGCTACAATTGCTTGAACCATCTCTTCAATCTCCTTGGAGGGATTTTGCAAAATCCCTAATACAGACGTCATCATGTTCTATTTCAAAGAGATCCAGAAAATGTTCAAAGCCTTGAAGATGCTTCTCTGCAGTAAGCATCTCAGATTCTCCATAAAAAACAAGGAGGTGTTTATGGTAGTCTAGAGGGAAATCATGAAGGACAGGGGGTAGCCTTAGAGGGTTGTATCTTAGTTGAACTCTGGAAAGAAAAGGAGTAGGTGCAGGGAGGGTATCATTGGCCTTATTCTCGAGGAATTCGTCGGGCCGGTTATGGTTTATAAAGGGTTCAAATGAAAGGATGGGATCAAATCTAGGGGTGAAAGGAGAATGTACATTTTCGAATTCAAGTGAAGGATATACAAAGGAGGCTCCCTCATGACCCAGAGCCCTCCGGTGGGACAATATTTTTTTGATATATATACATAAAGGTAAAAGGATGCCAACACAGAAGAATAGGGCTTCTTTGAAGATATTGATACTTTGATACATGAGCTTAATTCTCCCATGTCTAAAGCAACTAGGCTCATTCTCCAAAGGAGTCTGTAGATTGAACTTGAATAATGAGTAGAGTCGCCAGGTGGATGATATCCAACCTTTTTGATGTCTGACTGTTTCCCGCCACCAACAATCAGCTCTGACTTTGTCATTCTCCTAGGGGTGATAAATCAATCGTTCCCCAATAACGACGCGAGTTTGTTAACACCCAAATCATACCCCTTCAATTACGGAGGAGGGAAAGTCGGGGTAACCACTAACAACTTTAGAACTGTGCTACTGACCTAGCACAGTCTGAGAGGGCTGTCTCTACAAACTCATGAAAGGATGGAAATAATCAAAGTCGTCATCACTGAAAACATACACCAGCATTCATTTCTTAAGATGATCATTCAAAACACACATAGAAGGTTAGACTTATGTTAGGACAAATTTTGTGAAAGCGTTGGAGGGATAATCACAATGGAAAAACGATTGGGCGATGCAGTGAAGACATTACACATAAATCAGATAACAGTTCCATGGTGTGGACTACTCTGGTAGAGGCAAGGTAGCCACCCTCTTTCCATCGTAAAGATATTTTCTGGTGGTAAAAGAAGAAAATAAGAACAAACCATTGATATGAACATCCAATAAAGATGAATTCAATATCAACTTTAGTAGCAATATTGAGTGAATACCTGAGATAATAGCCAAAGCTTGTTTCCAATAATTCTAAACTATTATACATTGATCTCAGGAATGAAATGAAAAACATAATGTAAAGGCATAACAGGAAGCACATGCACATAGGGAAGAAGGAAAAACTGACTACACGTTAGAGCGACACAGGAATCTCTGCAAAATAGTCTACCATAGGCAATGAACATTGTATTGATATGAAAATTCTTAAAAACCGAGCTCGCCCCTCAGGACTTAGCCGAATGATTTTCCAACCCTTAATTATTCTATTACAATGCTTTTGTAGGCTCTTGGCCTTGTATTGGTCCTTAGGAAACAAACAAAATTACGCTTCCACCTTGACAGTCCCAAATTGGGAATATTATATACGTGTCAAGTTCAAAACAGACTAATTAAGATGGGAAACAAAATATTATGAGCAAGGCACCACCTTACTCCGAAGTCTTCAATCTGCCTTGTGAATAAAAGAATCCCTTTACCCTCAAAGAGCTGTTCGTTGGCAATTCTTCAACAGGAGGGGAAAGTGTCACCTCCTTAGTGGGGAGCGTGAGATCATGGATGATATCCTTGTCCTACTAGCTGTCTCCCTCCTCTTCGGGGATCCCCTCTTTTCTTTGACGTTGAACTCTTTTGGACACTTGTCGCTCTTCGGGCTCCTCATCCTCACTATCAGAGCTGGATTCCGTGTGGTTGAACACCATAGGGGATGAAAGAGCGTGTTCTTCCTCCACCTTAGACCACACCTATTCGGACATGAAAACCGTTTCTAATTCTTGTTCTTTCTCCATGATCCAATTCCAACTAAAAAAATGCCCGAACCGCCAGGTGCACTATCTTCTCGATATATCGATTTCGAGTAGGGGACGTAAGGGCCAATATCCATAACTGTTGTGACGATGACAGAAGATACGTGTGGCCATAATCACCATGATGATCTGATCGAACCTCTTATTAAAGTAACAATTATGCCCAAGGTTCGAGCTGACATGAAACACACTTGGCAACAGATCTCTAGATAGGCAGCGGAGCATATGACGACACTGAGGGTGGCCTCCATTGTGTCAGAAATCATTTTGGTGGAAGTAGAGATGCCTTTAAATATCCTATCTACTTGGCATTGTCTACATCACAAAACTTCACCCCATTTCTCCTCCGTACGTCGAATGACGTGGGTCACATCACCCTCGCAGCTTCTCAGGCCACCCAACAGTCTGCACAAGTAACCTTCCTTCTACCCATACCTTTGTTGCTCGTTGCTCTGGCCCCTTTATCTCCGTTGCTGACCAAATCATAACCTACCTTTCCTGTTATCGCCATACCAGCACTCGTACTGCTCCCAACTTCACCACTCTATCACCTCTCCCAATTTTAGAGGTCGACCTCTTTAACCCTTGGACGTTTTCGAGGTACCCACAGGGAAAACCCATCTCTGATCAGTGAGGACAGACCTCCTCGAAGAACCCCTGGCTTCGAGAAGAACATAACTTTGACAGACGCGACAAAGGGAAAACAACCATTGAAGACCCCCATACAAGCCCGAACCTTTACTTTCTTCCTAATTTGCGGGTATATAATGCTGACCTTCTGAACAGGCACCTTCAAACCCTATGCTCCGGGACCATTTAACCCTAACCTTCCCAGAAACTGGTCCTGAACCTACCTTCTTGCCTCAAAAAGACTTGTATTTGCTAACAACGGCTATTGTAAGGACTCACTGGTCAGTGAGAGGTTGTGAGAGCGAATCCTTCTGCCGTTTTCTCCATTTTCCACATGCTCAGAGGCCCCCGACCTCGACAAGCCCCAAGACACAAATGTCAACCTCCCTCTGTGTCTTTATATATATAACTTTGTCTTCTCTAAACATCGCTCACATTTACTGTCTTCCTAGGATTTTCCTACGTTGATCTCTTGAGAAAAGACCTAGGCCGTTGAATACGATACCCTTTATTGATTTGACTCCTTTCCCCTTGCTGCCATTGGATCATTCCATGTGTCCTAATCTCCATCGTCCGTCCCTGAACGTCGTACCTCAATGGAGTGGGATCGCATTCCCTTAGACCATTTTTGCTTTGTTGCTCATCCCCTAGCGACCAGCTTTGGTGGTGACACCTGGAAAATGGGTTTTCCCATCGCAACCATCCTCCCGTCTATCCAGTGTGCATCTTCTCGACGTGACGATCGCCATGGACCATTGATCCTTCAGGGATAATCTAGATCGTTTCTTCCATCACATTGCACCTACTACTGTGGGACCCTTATCCTTTATCTGTGTGGCCCACCTTGGCCCTTCTTTTCCGTCCACGTGGCCAACCACCTGCCTTTCTACCTAGGTGGTATCACATGACCTCGAGATGGTATCACTTACCACCTACCTGCCATGCGACGCTTCCTCCGGCTGCCATCTTTCCGGAGGCATGTCCCATCGCATCCACTTGTTCTTCTATTCCTTTCACTACTCAGCTATGTGGCAACCAATGCTACTTCCCGTTCTCCCTCTCACACCCATCCAATGGTGCAAACCGGCGCGGTGGTTACCCTTTCCAGTATTTCCTTGGACTATAGACTTAGGCTCTTTTCTGGGTTGTTTTGGTCGCATTTAAATGTTTTCCCCCCTGTTATTTTCCCTTTCCTAGCATATTTAACACCTCCCACCTCGATTTTCTTTATACTTTTAGCACCTGGTTGTGGAAAACAAAGGCACTCTGGCTTTCATCAGGAAATTTTTGAGACATCCCTTTATTCCACCATCTATCTATGCTATAAAAATCAAGTGTAATGAGAATTATAGGGGTTGTAAGAATGGAAAGAACACATAGGGGTACAATGAAAGACTGTTGACCTTGAATTAACACTGCATGCATGGGTTGGAAGCTTGCGAGCTGGCTCGAGGAACCATGTGCCGTATGGGCGAGGCCACAATGACTTGGTCGCGTACGATGAGTTGAGGGGAGCACGATAAGGAGACCCTCATCCCTTAGCCACCCTTAGTCTCCAAGAAGTGTAGTCGAGAGATTGCAGTAATGACTCCCCGATTCTACACAGTTCTCACCACAAGAAGAAAGAAAAAAAAAACTGTTGGAAGGACCTGCCGAAGGTGTACCTAGACAAAAACAGGAAAATATGATTAGCCATGTAATTATACTTACATAATTGAAATCACATAGATATAATTTAGAAGAACCCATTTAAAAGAAATAGTTTACTTTATATTGTAATTTTTATTATGTTAAGAAAAAAGGGAAAAATGGAAATATATGTTAGGAAGGTCCATTTAGAAAAAGAATTAGGAAGGTCCATTTAGAAAAAGAAATATTTTACTCCTTTTTATTTTTATCTTTTTATTTTATTATTTTTGAAAAGAGAAATTTGAACATAAAAGCTTAGAATTCTAAAGGAATCATTAGTGATCATTTTTATTTTATTATTTTTGAAAAAGAAGAAATTGAAAATAAAATATTGGAATTCTAAAGAAATGTTTATTACCACTTTATTTTATTATTTTGAAAAAAGAAGAATGTAAAAAACATGGTGTCCATCTACTACAAGCTAATTAAAAGATTAGTAAATAAACTTATTAGTAAGCAAAATACAACTAGGACTCTAATAGGAATCACCCCACCTACATCTCACTGAGTTAGGGATTAGAGAAATTAACTAAGGAGACAACAATGAGACAATGTAGGGTTTTAGGTGCACCAATAATGATAAAGTTATACTTGTTTTATGAGAATAAATATTAGAGAATTATTAAATTAAATAATAATTTTGCATGAAGAGACACTTGGTATGGATATTTTGGTTATAAAAGAAAGGGAGGAGAAGGAGAATGGACTCTCTTGCTCTCTAGTGTTGGACGGACACCGTAATTGAGAAATTATCTTGTGATTCTTGTGAGTTGGGTTGAGCTTGTCCGGGGATTGGGGGATCCCCGCGGAAAGCTTGCATTGAGTATTCTTACGACCCCAAAATGCTCGAGGGTTCGGGGGAAAGAAGAGTACCCCTGATATGGTAGGGAGGTCAACCGAGGGTAAATCAGGAGATTGGATGTCTGGATCAAAGCGGCAAGGGATGACAACTACAACCACCTACAACCATCGGAAATCAGATATATTGTTCCAATTTATGTACAAGTGAAGTTTTAGCATTTTTATTTACGGTTTAACATTTGAGCTTCACATTTGAGCTTCAAGATTTAAAATTTTCATATGATATTAATATTATTTAGAAAGTCTTTTTTTGGGAACCTTGAAATGGGGTCCTTACAATGTAGTCTAGACTTATCTCTATTGCATCTTTTGTTTAATGAATTCCATAAGACATCTTCGCTCTGTTAACCAAGCAGGACGTCGCCGTCATTCCAGCCAAATTTCATCACCAAGGATCAATTAAGGCACGATAGAACTTTAACGTTCTGGAATTCACTTCTTCAAAATCTATAAGAGAGTATAAAATCGTTCACAAGATATCAAAGCCAAGCTGCAGCTTCAAGAATTTTCCATATGGGTAAGCGATATATATGATGAGATTATGAAATCCCATATTTGCTATCAAAATCTGGGCGGCAACGCAAATCAATGAGCTCATCCACATCCATAGTTTTGACACCTATATTTGTTTTCCTCCGCAACATGGTCGTAAGATGCCTGAAAACCACTTCCTCGCATGGAATTGTGAGTCCCATTTGGTATTTAAAGCCATACTCCTCTTCTGATTTCTCCAGTAACGCTCTAAACAGAAAATGATTCAAATAATTGGTGGGAATGATAAATCTACTTCGTTCACTGCCAACATACACTGCATAATTTCCTTTGGGAACATCTTTTGGAATATCAGTGCATGATTGCATGTTCTTATTTTCAAATGCCAAACATCTTCTCTTCGTTGCAGAAACTACAGACCCAATTGCCTCATGGGCGTTGGAAACCCTGCAAATCGCCTTTATTATCTCCTTCAGAAATGGAGCATGAGGGTTCCCCATCGTTTCTATTACTGAATTCAAAACAACTCATTTACAATTCAACTCAATAGATGAGTATGAGTTACTTGGTCAAAGGCTTTGTGATAAGATAGAGATTTGTTGTCTCTATATATCCTTCGCCACATGATAAGCTGTAATGGTGAGAGAATCAAGTGATTCACGCTTAGTTAGGGTGGATGTAAAAGATGTCCCATCGACCTCGATTATTTTTAAAAGTAAACGTAAACTTAAAATATGATTACAGTGGAGAGAACTGGATCATGGATGGTATGTTCATTAGGAGCAATGATTTAAGAACATTCAAACAGGTGTCCATATTCAATATTCATGTGGAGCAGTAAATATTTGAAAGTGTTTATTTGAGGATATACATACTTGGATAGATATCTTAAGAGAGGATGTATAACTTGTTTATAACATTGAATGTGTTTATTTCAAACCTAAACACTTATACTAAGTGATGAACACGTGTGACTGTCAAAATTATAAATTATAGTAAGGCATGATAACCAGTCTTTGGAATTTCATTTCATCTCTACATTTCATATTATTTTTTTTACTTTTTTTACTTTTATCTTCCCTGTCACACAAGGTTTTGGTAAAAAAATAGCCCTTCAACAATAAAATTTATGTTATCTTTTTTCTTTGTCAAAAGAAATTGAATAAGGCCATTTTTCATATGTATGTATTGTTTTAGATTCCTAGTGTGAACATGTACATATAATCTTTCATAAAAGTGGAGTTCTCTAGATGTTTTATCCATGACACTGATATTTTGTGTTTTGATTTATTCAACATTTAGTATTAGAAGAATTGTCTAGAGGTATTATCCATGATGCAATGATATTTTGTTTTATGATTCATTCACAATTGAACGCATTTAGTTTTATAATATATATGTAATTCATTTTATTTTATTTTTATATTATTGTTATAAAAAGGGAATGGTGGAAACTTATATAATGTAACAAGCAATTTTAATATATAAAAATTTCTAATAGCTCATTTGTTTATGGTAAAAACTATTTTTGGCACCGTTTTTTGTGGTATTAGTAGATTATTATAATGAATATCTGCTTACTACATTTGATACCATGGGTGCAAATATAAAGCCTTTGAAACTAAGGTGAGGGATATGTGATGAAATTCCGCCATTGAAATTAACAACCACAGGATTTAATTTTATTTTCGATGTGTTTTGTGGGCAGTACTAAAATAAGTACGAGGACAAAGTTCCTCTATAGATTGTAGTCTTTGTCCAATCAAAGTATTTACCCAACTCAATATCAAAATGACAAAAAAAATTCCCTTTAAAAAAATTATTAAAATTTATCTTTTGAAAAAAGCATATTACCCTTTGAAATTCATAACCATGAACATAAAACCAAAATACATAATAAGCTATTGGGTGACTGAGTTAAGTCCTTCGTTAACAAACACTTTTCTCCTTTCCCCATTTAACTTTTTTTGTCCATAGGGTTGTTCCCTAGGCCTATACATATTTTAATTGGCTGATAATAAAAAATAATTGATAGCTTTGTAAAATAATGCAACTTCAAAAATATGTTCCAATGAATCATCTACCGGTTCTTTTAGACTGTCTGTAAAATTTTTACTTAATAAATCGGTTCCAATGAATCATCTACCAGTTCTTTTAAACGGTTTGTAAAAAGAATTAACGGTATTCCCGTCAAATTCCAACCAGGGATCAAAATTGAACATGTCACAGCACGTCAAAGGGCTCTCAGCACGTCCCAGAAGTGTTGTAAAAAAATGGACGTAAAAAAAAAAGAAGATTTTTAATTTTGAAGTTTTACAAATAAATGTAATAATTATGTTAAAATTTCATTAGAAGTGCTATGTTTAAAATTGCCCATCAAAATTTTTACAGCACAGGCACTAGCACCGGCAGTCCGGCACTGACTCTCGCTTGGAGACCCCAATAGTCTAATCCCCGGCAGTGACCCCGGTCCCCGACTCTCCATTAATTAATTGATTAGTGATTATTTACTAAGTCCCGAGTCCGACTCCCGAGTGGGCAATGGCATAATTGGCATTGATTGATTATTTAGCGGGGTTGGAAACTTGGAGGCTGGAGCCTCGATATTTAACAAATCTACTTTACATCCATCATCCATGTAGCTAAAATCTTAACATTTTTATAGTTATATAATTCCACATTTAATTTCGGTTCAGAAAATTTATGATTCATGAATCATGAACCGTGACAGAATTTCCCAATTCCCATTGTCCCAAATTCCCAATGCCCATTGCCAAATTACCCAGCTCCAGGAGTCCAGCCGCGGCCAAATTCCAAATTCAATGTATTGTGTCATTCAAATTTGGGCAAGTTGGGAGTCTGGCACTGGGAGAACCATCGTCCGTCACCGAGAATCTTCAAGCTTCAACATGGGTCCGTCATTCTAATTTCTCCACTAGTCGAAACTGGTGATTCGGTGAATGGTGCGAAAAGAAAGCCCCAATTCCAATTTCCCATACTGTGCGCTAGTTTGAAAGAGGACCCTGGTTTCAATGGTGATTCAGTGAATGGTGTGAAAAGCAAGCCCCAATTCCAATTTCCCATACTATGCGCTGGTTTGAAACTTTGAAATGTGAGGAAGCCCCAATTCATTTCCAAATTCTGGTGGTATTTTAAGCTTCTAGTTCTCATCTCGTTGGATGTGGCTGCAGTGAACGCAGAGGTGAGAGGCTGTGTTGTTGACAAGTGCTGGTGTTCGAACTCTGGTGGTCGTTTGGCTTTTTGCGGTGTTCCAAATTCCAATTGTTATTGCTGAAGACAAAGTTTTGTCACCTGTGGCTGCTGCAATCTTTTGCTGGCGCTTTCTTTCAAGGTATGTTTCCTTATTCCATTTCCAATTCCCATTGTCTGTGACTCTGTATTGGCACGGTGTGTACTGTCTCGATTTCAAATAGGTTTTCCACTTTTCACAATCGTATCTGTACTGTATTGAGGTATAGCTCCACACTAAAGAGTCCACACAAATTGTTCTATCTTCTTAAGCAGCTTCTCTATAATATCCCTCCTTTATGCCCTCATTTTGTAAATGTAATCGATTATTGGTTTCTCGTGAGGAGCTCAAGGCCAAGGCCCCACGAGAAAACCTGACAAACATTTTATTTATTTGTTTAATTATGTTCATAGATGAAGAAACCAAACGTTGGACGCAACTAACCAATGACAGTCAAATCCACTAAAGGAGAGGAAAGGTTAAGGGAACCCTTGAGTTTCTAAAGGATGATGTCTAAGAGTCTTTAGGACGCTCTTAGGTGACCGAACTACTTTGGTTGAGGGTGTAGAAAATGTAAAGATGATTATTACTCTAAGGCATTTATACGATACCCTAAGCCAAATAGGTAACGTTAGGACGTATCCATTAACATAACGCCATACGTCAAGGATGATTTTTTTTAGATTTATTATCATTAACCTAGTCTAACGAGAGAGTGATGGAGAACCTATTAAAGCTAAAAAAGAGTTTAGCTAATTAAGTAATAACATGGCTTGGTACTCATCCTAGATAAGGAGTAGGTATACTTAATAATAACAACATACATATAAAAATATGCATGAAACTGAAATACGAAGCACACCATACATCTATGTTGATGTATAGGATTTACCATATTATGATTGTTATATATATTATATATATATATATATACTTCTCCTGGATAGGATGAAGCATGAACTCCAAAATGAAGATAGCACATACATTATATATTTATATATGTTTACGAACCTTTTTGTTATGTCCTTCCTTATTGTAAAGGACGGAACCATGGTTTATTTTTAATAGAAACAATATCTATCCCACTCATCGTTCTCGACGGGGTCGTTGAACCCACTTCAACTCATTAAGAGGATGGTCTCTCATTTAGAGAACCAAGCCCAGCACAACATTGATATGCTGGCACGTGGAGCCTTCTTGGCAAATGGCGTTATTTCCAATGGAGGTAGACGCTGGCACGTGGAGCCTTCTTGGCAAATGGCGTTATTTCCAAAGGAGGTAGAGTCCCTCACCTACTACTCCTCCACGTAGTGGCTGAACGGAGGGGGGCTTTTTGTTTTTAAGGAGGCGTTATGCTCTATCATTGGGGGGTAGCCACTAGAAGGGATAGCCCTAAGCGTGTAGTATGATCCCTACTCGCCAAAGACTCTGCGCTTCATCCATATACTTCTTCCCTTGACACATTAATATAATATGTGAATCTGTTGATATGGGAATCGGTTGAGGGGTGAGGTAGCTGATCTCAGGGAGATCTTGGTTACAGTTGATTGCATATTTTCTGTTGCTCATCGTTGGAAAGGATGGCCACATGAAGCCCGATCCCTGTAGTTGAGTATTGATAGTTATATATTTTTCTTAATGTATATAAATATAGAGGATTGCATTTTATGTCTGCGCAGAACCTTTGAGAAATGACCATGAATGATAGCCAATCCATGTTTAGAAATCGGATTGAACTCCGCGTATGTACCTTACTCGAGTATAAAATCAGATTTGGAGCTCTGCATTTTATAGTTTGACAGAGTTTACTTTTGTGATTTTGTATGCTACTTGTTGGATAAATGATTGCTGCATAATCGATGGATAGTGAGGGTTTCTGGTACCTTTGATTTTGTCTTATGTTTAATGCTAACCATATATATGCTAGCGATAGTTATAGTCATGGATCCATGCTACCAAGGAAGGGTTGATCCATGCCAAAGCCTAGTTCTGTCAAAGTATATTTTAACCTTGAATTGCATGCATGCTCTCCCTCCAGAGAGGTCGATCCAATTTGGTGGATCTGTGCTACCAAGTTATAAACTTTTCATGATGCGATTCCTGGTAAGGATGGCAATCTCTACAGTAGAGATACGAACTTGGTGATATTGAGTCAGTAAGATGCCCTGGCAATAACAGTTGGTAAGAGTTCTCCACATTAATCTCTGCATAGTTTTCTTTGCAATAATTTATTTATTGGCTAAGTTAAATTGAATTGGTGATCTCTGCACTTGGTTTCAGATCTGATAAACACCTTCTATGCTAGATCTCTGTCATAACCATGCTTAGGATATAGTCTACAATTACTATAGACAGAGATGCGTCGTTCACTACTTGTATGCTGATGGATAGCATAGATCTCTGTCTTTTCGGTAGGATCTCTATTTGTTGTGATAAAAATCGTATTTCTCTGTTGGTTCAGGGATGAGACATAAATCCATTTTGTAGTATGTTGATTTGTAGATCACTCCTTGTATGCTGAAGGACAGGATAGATCTCTGTCTTTTCGGTAGGAGCTCCAGTTGTTGAAGTGAAAATTGTACTTCTCTGTTGGTTCATGGGTGAAAACGAAATTCCTTCTATAGATTGAATGAGTTATCGATCACTGTTTTGCATGTTGAATGACAGCGTAGATAGCTGTTTTCTATAGGATCTCTATTTGTCGAAGGAGCTCGGGTTCCATTTTCTCTGTTTGTTCTTGGAGGAAAAACGCAATTCTGTTGTTATATGTTGAATACAGAGTGGGTCTCTGTTTTCGGATCTCGGCGGTACACTACTTGCTATGCTTAAATCTTGGACGAAAGTGTTAAGATTATGTCTGTATGTTGAATGAGATCATGGTTACATTTTTTATTGGTATGCTTATGTTTAAAAGCGATACTGCTACGTGTATGTTGAATGGAAGTCATGGATCTGTATGTTGAATCGAAATTCCTAGATTTGCTATTTTCTAGGTTTCAGATGTCATATTAAAATCATGGTTACATTTTTGGGTTTAGGCTAAGATAAAAGAGAGTTCTATTAGTATGTTGAATGACAACATAGATTACTGTCTTTTCTGTAGGAGCTCTAGTTATTGAAATGAAATTGTATTTCTTTGCTGGTTGATGAGAGAAAATGCAAATATGTCTTGTATGATTTCCATGCTTATGTCGAAAGTGATAGTGCCTCCTGTATGGTAGCATTGCTCGTTACTCTAGAAGCTCCGGTAGAAGCTCTGGAAGGTGGGGAGGTGAATAATACAACCAAGGGGTTGTAAATGTAAATTCTCTACTTGGGTGAATAAATAATTTACAACCTTCCTCGTGGACGTAGCCCAAGTTGGGTGAACCACCTTACATGTGGTCTCTTATGCGTGGTCTTTGTGTATGATTCTTTGTGTATGATTTTAAATGACTCTTACATGATGCATTTATGATCACTTGGTTGTTATATGGCCCCTTTTTTTTTATTTGTGTCATTTTAGTTAAAAGGATTTAATGCTTATGAACATGTGTATTGTTATAGAATGTTTTAGGCAGTAATCATGTTTTGTTGCGGCGATGTTGTGTGGTGACAAACACATGGATGTATGCTTTGTATGAAATTCAAGTTTGGCCATTTCAGTGATGAAAGTGTGTTAGAAATTTGATCATTTTAGAATTTAATTTTCATTTTTAAAATCATTTAAGTTATCAAAATTTTGCGATAATCACTCAAATACTAAACTGCGTAATTTGGGTATGTTGCAAGTGGATTAGATTTTAAGAAAGTGTATTATAAATAATTGATGTCTTTTATGTTATTAAAGTGTGATTTGGTTAATGGCTAGAGGAGCAAAAACTTTATTTTCTCAAAATTACACTAACATATTCATGGAGATGTTACATTTTCCAACAATGTTGTAATAAAGGCATAGTTGGGGACCTGGGGTTGGGCCATCCAGGGATGAAACATTTATAGTATCCTGTGTGCTTTTATGGCAAATTCATTCCCATCCTTTTAAAACTATTCAGACTTTCCCTAGGAACCGACATATGAGAGAAACCATACTTTAACTATTATGGGAATACCAATTACCGAATACACCTCAACACAACATGCATCTATTCTGTTTGTCCCTCAACCAATAAATAAAGAAGGAAGGAACAACAAAGCAACAAGGATGTCTTCCACATGCCTAATGCCAGGTAAGGTGATTTTGGGTGCCTGTGGGTTACTGGGTACGTTGGCTAACAGTATCGCAATTTGCGACCGTCTTATATTTTATTAGATAAAGAAGCAGTGGAATTAAACTTGAGATAGCACCTTATCTCGATCAATCAAATTTGAAGGCTTAGTCTATTTCCTCACAATTCCAATTAGTTCAGTGATCAAATTTGAAGGGTTATTCTAGTGTCTTGATGTCTAGTTCCTCACAATTCCAATTAGTTCAGTGATCAAATTTGAAGGGTTAGTCTAGTGTCTTGATGTCTAGTTCCTCACAATCCAATTATAAATATGTATGGCCTATAGTAAGTTGGTCAAATGGCTTAAATTCTAATTATTTTGAAAGTAATTTGTGTGCAGATTTCACAAAGTAGAAAGCTAGAGATCAAGCATAGTATCTTGAAATCCATAGCATGGTATATCAACGATTCAACAAATTTATGTTATCAAAATCGAATTGTTTGTCAAAAACTAAATTATGTTATAAAGAGGCAATAAAACTAAATTAGTCTCCAAATATTCTATTACTAGGTTGGTTTCCAGTGATGCCCAGAAACTCTGTATTCAATGTTTTAGTAAATATAATAAATTAAAATGTTATATTTCAAATCAATTTATAATTGAAAATTGATTTGAAATGTAATATTTTATTTAACATATTTTTTACTGAAGTGTATGAATAATTTATTATTGTCAATTGAAAAGCAAAATTTTATAAAGCTTTTCATCCTCGAAATGTGCACAAATATATACCCTTCAAATTTAAATTAAGACTAGCCCTTCAAATTTGATCACTGATTCCAACCCTGATGACCACTCGTAATTGTCAAAATTGACATCATGAGGTGTGAATTCACATTGTGGAATCGTAAATCTAAACTACGCCGCCGAATAATTTGACAATGAAAACTCTGTAAGAATAATGTTTTGAACGATCGTCAGTGGTGATAACAGTGCATTTCAAATGCTCACCGTACTCTTAATGAACACTTGGGCAGCGTGCAGTACAAATCCCCCAGTGAACATAAGGAGTTTGGTCTTACTGTTGAACATGAAATGACTGTGCCTGTGACTTTCTTTTTGAGGACCAGACTATGCCTTTGACTTTCTTTTTCAGGACCAGAAAAGCGGGGCGATTTGAGGGCAGTTATCCCATGCCATCTACCTTCAACTCTCTCAACTCATTGTGTACTAGATGGTGTGGGATAACTAGCACTCAAATCGTTTCGTTTTTTCAACGATTTGTTCCCTAGATTTGGTTATAAAAATTGGCGGAATTATAGTTCCACCTCATTTACTTCGGAATTATGTTATGGAATTGTGTGCTTAGTGGTTTTCGCCAATTTTAAGACGACCCAGATCGTCGAAATTCCAAAAATATAACCAGAAAGGGTAGAACTGTGCCTCGCCAAAAAAAAATCTATCGTCGATCGCTGAAATACCAGGACGATTTGAGTGCCAGTTATCACAGTTGAGTTAAAGCTGGAGTTGGTATCAATAAACAAGGGCATGGGCTAAATTTGAATGTGAGAAATATCTGTTAGGACAAGTAGTACTGTACTGTAACCATTAGGCATTGTGGTTTTAAAAAACGAAAGTAAAAACCGTATAGCTAAATGGCGGCTGACAAGATTATTTGGTAAAGGCTAACGAGAATCCTACAGTTTCATGTTCTGTGATTGATTGAAATAACATTCACCGGGAAGCAACTATGTATAGTATAATTTATTGTGAAAGACTTGTCAATCCATGGAAATAACTCTGCGGTTTTGAGTATATTTATTTTGTGTTGGCGGTAAAAACATGGGTATAGATCTAGTTAAAATTGTCCAGCCATAATCAGATTAAATTCCAAAAATGGAATAGCTAATGCATATCAGAAAAACGAAATGAAATAGAGCATAGCCTTTGGTGATTATAAATCAGAAAAATTCATGATAATATTTTGAATATTTTATGTGAGCAGAGTTAAGTGATCTCTTTCATTACATCAATAGGTGTTTATATTTTAGAATTTGGAGTGGATTCTCATCTATGCTTTTCCTAGATCCAATAAGAATGAGACAACTAATTATAAAAACAAATATAAAAAATCATTAATAGCTATGTATGAATAGCTCTTAACTTATGCATAGATAATTAGTACTTCTTGGTGCACAACTCATACAAGGATAGAACAAGTAAGATATAACTTATCAATAACACTTAACTTATAATTTATAAATATTCACAAAATACAAATTAAGTAGCTATTCTAATTTTATAAAATTTGAATCACCAATTAAGTGACTATACTACTTTAAAATTTCATAAAATATGCCAATCTCAGGATAGATTTTTTCTATTTGGCATAAAAAAGAGTTAATGATTTCTGTTCCGGATGAAGCAAAAGAGTTACCAGAAATATCCGCAAGTGATTAGTTATTTTTGTTACATGATTATCAACTAATAACGGTTCTTAAATAAATAAAAATGATTAAATCTCAACAAAACCAAAGACTGTATAAGTTTATGAAGGCTTTAATAGCTGGGAATATAAAATGCAAAACTACATATACGAGGAGATTTTATCTGTTTACTTTTTAAATCAATAAAGGTTCAGAATACATCTGTAGATTTCGAAGATTTCGAATATCTGAATTGTTTTCTTGTAACAAATTAGTATGTATATGTTGCAAGCATTCATGAATTTCGTATGAGAAAGGACATGTGGAGTGCATTGTAATGGCGCTAAATACAAAGCCGTGGGCAATCCATAACATGGAAAATGAAATGAATGTGAACCGTCTCAGTCGGTCACCACCCATCAGTGAAAAAAAAAAGAGTGTTAGAGACGTCACTCCTAAATACCGTGGGATATTAACTGGCACTCAAATCTTCCGGCTTTGCATAGTTTCACCTTATTTACTGCGGAACTATACATGGAATTGTGTCTTTAAGGGTTTTGGCTCATTTTAAGACATCCAAATTGTCAAAATAAAAAAAAAATAACAAGAAGAGGTGGAACTATACCTGGCCGAAAATTTTTTGGTAGAGACGATTTGAATGCTAATTATCAAACGCCGCACCCGACATTGCAGAAGAAATTGTGGAAACTTTATTGCTGTGTCCAACATTCCACATGAAGATGATAAGCATGTGCATGAGCCACGATAACATTACTTCCAGAGCTAGCCATTCACTAATATCAATCACTAAATGCCAACAAAAATGAAGTCGAACTTGATGGAAGAACAAGCTGACGTCTGTTATATAAGACTTTGTCGGATATCATTACAACAAGTGGGACAACTTTCACAGTACTGAAGCCAAATTTCACGTGAACGCATATTTTCTGTCGAAGCTTGCATTCATTACATATATGAAATTTGAACGTCGGATCGTGGAGGTCTTCAGTTCCATCCAGACACAATTGCACAATCACCGCACCTTTATCAGTGGGCAGATATCTATGCATACTCGGTTTCGTTCTTTTCTATTTCCACATATTGACTGATCAAACTTTAATGAAATGAATCGAATGTTTATTGACGTAAAAAGGGTCGTTAGCTACTTATTTCTTAAAATTCACATAGCATAGTTATTTCTTAAAAGGGTAGTTAGCTAGTAATTTCTTAGGTAGTTAGCTAGTTATTTCTTAAAAGTCTTTCTTGGAAGTTTCAAAGCAAGCTAAAAGTTTAGCATGGTAGGAAATCTAGTTCTAGTGGAGTTCGAAGATGAAAAACATATCTATGTAGCAAAAATACAATTGGTAGAATGGGCCTAATGCCGTTCTTTTGGTGGGCGTGGTAGTATTCTGACCCGGCAAACCTTCATAACATATTTTCTCAAACAATTTCAATATATGGAAGAATGATTTAAGAACACTACCATTTTCCAAACAGATACAAAAAAATGGGTGGCGTCAATCAAGGAAAAAAAAAAAAGCTACGTGGTTAGAAAGGGAATGAGTGGGTCCCGTAAAACAAGTTCCCATCACTACGAATCCTAAAGAATAGCCCAAAGAAGTGGTTATCTCAACACATCAAAGCCTCTCTCTTGGGAACTAAAACAAATTTTTACTAGTTTGCCTATTTTACGAATTGCTCATCCCGATGGGGACTTCGTGGTTTGCACAGATGTAAGCAAAGACGGACTCGGTGGATTCCATATGCATAATGACTTCGCCATCTTCTATGAGTCAAGAAAGTTAAAGGAACATGAACATAACTATCCCATGCACGATCTTGAACTAGTCGCCATCATCCATGCCTTAAAGATGTGGAGGCATTACCATATGGGAAATAAGTTCCTATTAAAGACGGACAACATGAGTTTGAAGTACTTATTTGACCAACCTGACCTAAATGCTAGGCAGTCTAGGTAGTTAGCTTTCCTTAGCGAGTACCACTTCAAGTTAAAACACATAAAAGGAAAGAAGAATAAGATCGCCGATGCTTTAAGTCGACGAGCTCATATGTTATATGAGGTGATAGTAAGCTAGACTGACTCAGACTTGCACGACAGAGTTAGAATGGCTTGTAGGAATGACCGATTCTATGTCGAGATCCTTAAAAAGATTCAAGAGGATAGGTAATCCCAACAACAAAAGGAATATAAGATAAACGAGTCAGGATTGTTATGGTCGAATGAGAGAATTTATATTCCGAACAACAGAGACATTAGACCTAACATTCTCACAAAGTTTCATCGGAAAACCTACTCAGGTCATCCAGGATATCAAAAGATGATATCAACGGTAAAGAAACACTTTTTTTGGCCTAAGTTGAAAGCCGACATAGCATTATTCATCGCTAAGTGCCAAGAGTGCCAGCTGGTTAAGGCAGGACACCAGCACCCTTCAGGATTACTACAACCGCTACCCTTTCCAGACTGGAAATGGGAGGTCATCAGTATGGATTTCATCACAGGTTTACCCAAGAGTAAGAAACAGAACGATTCCATCTTTGTAGTAGTAGACAAGTTATCTAAAGCAACACATTTCATACCGGTGAAGTCTACTTACAAAGTTGTTCACATTGCGAACATCTTCCTAAAAGAGATCTTTTGATTGCATGTGATACCCAAGGCCATCATTTCGGATCGAGACACGAAGTTCACTAGTAACTTATGGAGATCCTTGTTCTCCGGCTTGGATACACAATTAAATTTCAGTACTTCCTACCACATGCAGAGCAACGAACAGACTTAACGAGTAAACCAGATCCTTGAAGATATGCTTAGGATGTATGTTATGAACAACCCCATGAAATGGGAGGATTATCTACACCTTGCAAACTTTGCATACAACAATGGGTATCAGACCTCCGTTAAGATGAGTCCCTTCGAGGTACTCTATGGTAGGAAATGTAGGACACAGGTGACTTGGGATAGCCCGGTAGACAGAGTGATGCTAGGTCCAGATTTACTAAAGGAATTGGAACAGCTAGTCACTAAAGTACAACAAAACTTAAAAGAGGCACAAGACCGCTAGAAGAGTTATGCGGATAAGAAAAGGAAAGACAAGGATTACCAAATCGATGAACATGTATTCTTAAAAGTAAAGGCAAAGAGTTCAGCTCTTTGAGCTTGGGGCGATGCGGAAAGTTAGATCCCAGATTTTGTGCACCCTTTGAGATATTGGCCAAGAAAGGACCAGTAGCATATGAGTTAGCTTTACCAACTCGTGTAAAAGTTCATAATGTTTTTCATGCATCTCTATTAAAGAACTATGTCTATGATACTAAGGACGTGATTGATTGGTCTTTATTACAGGTAGAACCTAAGGGGGAATTCATGCAAGAGACCCTCCACATTCTGGACAAGAGGGAGGTGCAACTTAGGAGACGAACTATAATCCAATTGAAAGTGCAATGGAGGCACTTTGGACCGGAGGAGGCTACTTGGGAAAATGAAACCACCATGAAGGAGGCTTACCCCGCCTTATTTCATGACTTCATTTCTATTCCCTGGAACACCAAGACGGTGTTGTTCTAAGCGGGGAGGGATGTAATATCCTGAATTTTGCTAATTATATTGATGTTATTTATTGGGAATAAGCCCTGATGCATATGATTTATTTTGGTATACTGGGCATAAGCCCCAATGCAAATTTTTTTCTTTTATTATATATGTTAGGTGTAATCCCCAAAGCACATGACGTATGTTAGTTATCTACATTCATATTTGGGCATGGACCCTAACATATACAGTTTATTGGTATGTACTAGGAAAAAGCTCCAATGTATTTGATTGATGTTTTATTCTGAGATTGGATACAAACCCTAATATACTGAAATGATCTTTGTTATATACTGTGTAGAGTTCTAATATCCATGACTTACTTTTATGATGTGTTGAGCGTGGAATCTAGAGCACATGGATGACCTATGTACTGGGCATAAGCCTTGATGTACATAGAATACTTTTATTATGTACTGGGCATAAGCCCCGATGTACATAGATTGTTGGGCATAAGTCATGGAGCACTCCAAACTTGATGTTGAGCATAAGCTCTGGCGCATCGGATCTTTTGCCATTGTATCCCTAGGTGTATGTTACAAATACATCCTAGCACTAGTGTTGAGCGAAGAGCTCTGGAATTGCACTAGTGTTAAGCGAAGAGCTCTAGAATTGCACTAGCGTAATGCCCATGTAAAAGTATTGAGCCCAAGCTCTGAATAGCACTAGGGGTTACTTTACTTAAGAAGGTGTTTAGTTGAGGAAGGCTCTAAATAGCACCAGTCATCATACTTATTTTATTCTTACTAAATTGATTCATTAGTCATATCATCAAGGACGGAGGAACTACCACGGAAAACGAGGTAATCCAACATGCAAATTGGGCCTAGAGCTACCTAACCTAGTAGGCCTTCTAAACCTGCCTATACCCTTGTCAAAAAGAGTTGGCCCTATTCTTGTAATAAGCATCAAAGGTTATAATACTATATAACTACTTGGTTAAATCAAGTGGACTAATTATAAAGAATCTCACTTATGTATTAAAGTGGCATGCGAAATTTATGTATGTATATAAAAGATATTATATATATATATATAAGAGTAATAAAGAGTACATAGGTAGATAAAGTAATAGATATATACATATCCACCTAAATATATTTTACCTATAATTAAATCTCATGTATATAAATTAATTAAATAAAATATAAAGTTTACAAGTTAGTTAAAAAAGAACTAAGTAAGAGTTTTAAAACAAAACTGAAGTTTATTAAATAAAATTTTAATTATATTTTCAAAACTGAAAATCAAACTTAAGTTAATATTAAATATATTATTATTAACTTAACTGTCATTCCAAAAGATTATCTATAAAAGCAATGACAAAATCCAAAGGAAGGATCATCTTTCTCATTATCATTTTGTATGGTACCAAGAGAAAATTGTCCCATCATTCTGGAAAAACTATCTATCCCAGGATTTGGTTAAAAATCAGTCACATGCCCTAGGTTCTCTAAGACCTCTTTGCATGTTGGTGCCAACTCAGGGGGGATTGGATTAGAACCAGGAATGGTTCCGGTTCATCATTGGGAGGAACGTGGTAGTTCCAAATTTATTCAGTTTACACCCTAGAGGTCAGCTAAAAGAACATTGATTTCATTAACTAATGTTTGAGTTGTGCAGGTTTTACCAAAGGAGGGCAGGCTACAAGGTTCAGATATGAATTGTATTTTTGGTTATAAGCTAAATAAGTATGATTTAACTCTCACATTACCGTACATTTCTTTTCTATGTAAATCTGGTTATATCATATTACTCTACATGATCTTTTCGATGTAAATCTAGTTATATTCTTGCATTGGGAGCAAGGGCCAAGGCATGGGCTCCCCATGTTCATATTAATCAGCTTAAACATTCAGAATTAAATTTTTGCTTAAGAATAATTTTTGAAAGCCCTTCTTTAGTCTATGTTTAAAGATCTAGCAGTGCTAGTTTGTGCTAGATCTCCACATCATCAAGCTCACATGCTGTAGTTTAATTTCAGTTATCAATTTCATAAACGAATGCCGACATAATTCTTTTAGAGATATGCTTATTTTTAGCTAAACATCAACATTTTCTTTTATTTCAATCAAATCAAGTTTCTTTAAAGACCTCAACCAAATATCTTGGATGTAGAATTGAATACATTAGAATCCAACTTTCAACATCAACTCATATTTTAATTAAAAAGAACGTAAAGCATTATCTTTGCAGCAGTGTTTTTGTAGGGTCTTACAAACTTAATTAAAAATCAAAATGCGGCATAATCATCCTTTTATCAAATCCACAGACTCGTATAGGGCACGCCCAGGCTTCTTAAACATTAAACTTTCCATTTCAAAATTGAAACCCAAGGATCGAATCCTCTAGATTAAACAAACGCAACCTTTACTTAAACAAGTGAACATGCTACATCGCGGAAGCATTTACCAAATCCCCAAAACCACCAAGCATTGAAAGCATTTACGCTTTAGCAAGGTTAGGGGTTGCCTGAAATAAAATGTACAATCCTTTTTCAAACCATTAAAATAAATCTAGCATCCATATACAGGACCGTAGCTTCATACAAACCAAAACCATAAATTATAAATTATACAGTAAGAATTATTCTCCCACCTCCCACAAGTGTTAAAGCATAGAGGCTTCACACCCAGGGTCAACACACATAAGTTTCATTAAAAACTAAATTCAGATTTCATCCATCACACAGAGAAATAAACAAGTACGCAACAGGTTAGGGCTTCACCCAAAAACATAAATTAACCACACTCCTTCAAACATCTCTACCATTCATCAAAAGAGATGGCGAGTCCCAGATTAAAACGCATCAATTGATTTATTCAGAAGCTAAAATTGAAACACTTAAGCTATTGTGTTAATTTACAAATAGAGACATTGATTCCATTATTTCTATTCATAAACACAAACCATCAACAACCTCAGACTTTCCAAAATCGAAACAGTAAAACCCTACGACCTGTCAGATAACAAAATGTAGATGCTGTAAAAAGATTCAATACAGTCTTCATAAGAGCGAATACACCTGACAACATTTAGCTACAGGGTCATCTATTTTTCAACCACCACAAGAATCCAAATTATTTTAAAGTCTCAAACAGTCTAAACATTCCAGATTTACCATTTAAAAGTTTTACAAAAGTCCAAAAACGCTTTTACAAAAGCTTGTAAACATTTCTGATTATATCTACGAACTAGGTAGAGGCCAAATTTGTTAACGAAGAATTTTATAATTAAACTTGACGCAGGAGCATTGGGACCTAGGCATATCAGTCAAAGATGATCGATGGGAAGGAGCTAACCAGCGGGAGTGCCGAGGACCACTGGTGCGGAGAGTAGGTTGATTTGACGAAAGTCAACAAGTCGAGCAGAAGCAGTCGCAGTTCGACCGGCTCGAGCAGTAGACATTGGGAAGGATCAAGAATCAATAGGAATTAGTCGATAGACGACAAGTGAGGTAAGATGTCGGGTAGTCGACGAAGGGTCGAACCACGACACGACAAGTATGGCAGAACTAAGCGCGGAAGAAGGGGCGGCCTGGCACACCGCAGAGGATGAGAACTAAGTTGATAAGAAGGTCGAGATGTGGCCGACTACTGTAGCAGGGTCGGAACGATAGTAAGTCAAGAAACCGTACGTGATATCTGTTTAGGGTTGCTGAGGAAGTTAATACAGTTATTACGAGTTGGTGAAGGACGTGACAGGTGACATCATGGATCGAGGCTGTGCAACACGGCTAGGAGCTGATAGTGCAGGTTTGCAGGATCTGGGAGGATCAGAGAACAGGTGGATGCGTGTCTCAAGGATTGTAGCAGTCTTAGGAACAACAGTGGCAGAGTAGAAGACTTAGAGAGGATCATCAGGATCTTAAGTCTTGGATCAACAGTATCTAAGGACAGAGCAAGAGAGTTAGTGAAGCATCACGCACCTCGCAGATATGAGAGTTGAGATCGAGCCATAGCTCAGCATTCAGTGTTGATCCCGGAGAGGGTGAGGTCGACACACAAGGAGAACACACCACAGTTAATTCTGAGTTGTAACGGTTGAGGCCGACTGTAGTTAGTTAGTTGTTTACAGTTATTTCGCATTGTAACCGAATTCATAGAAGTAATATAAAGCCACTTCTGGCATCCTGTTTTACACCTTGTTTGTGTAAATGTTGAGGTTTGTGTCATGTGTAATTTTAAGCAAGAAATTATTCCAGTAAGGTGACTTGCGTCAGTTTGGTATCAGAGCCCGGAAGGGAGTCTGGTTGGGAAGACAACTATACCAACCTGACTTGCGTCAGTTGGTATTAGAACTCGAAAATAATTTTGGTTGTAGTTGGATGCATGAGAGTTTTCAGTGAAGGTTGGAAAATGGCTCACATGGGTGTTAATGTCTGAGGACGAAGGACATGTGGTGCAACAGCCATCACAGTGGATCGTGAGATGTTCAACGAATGTGTTAGAATGATGCGAACTTTGACAAATGAAGTCACAGCGATCAAAGAAAGCCATAGGTGTGGTTGTATTCTTGATGTGTTAGACCACAATGACGAGGAAGTCGAAGAAGTGGAAGCTCGGGAAGCCGCAGTAGAAGAACTAGAAGAAAGACTCATCAAGCTTCTGATAGATATGAGAAGTCGGGCGAAGATAGATGTGCATACGTACTCACGAAGCCTGCACCCAAAAGACTTGATCGACTGGTTCAAAGAGATGGAAAAATACTTTGACATGGAGCAGATCAAGGATCCTAAGCGGGTGAAGACTGCATGTCTAAGGTTGAAATGTCATGCCTCGTTGTGGTGGGACAATGTACAGGCTGACAGACTCAAGATAGGCAAGGAGAAAGTCAAGTCTTGGGATAGGATGGTTTCCAAGTTGAAGGGAAAGTTCTTGTCAAATGACTATGTGATTTCCTTGTTCAGGAAGTTATAGAACTTTCGACAGAAAGATATGACCGTGAAAGAGTACATGGAGGAGTTCTACCGATTGTCGATTCAGTCCGAAAAACTGATGAAGGAGAAGAAGCTATCGCTAGATACATGAATGGCTTGAAATATGCTATTGAGGATGAGCTGAGCATGTTGAGATTCAGAGTAGTCGCCGAAGCCTACCAGTTAGCTCTGAAGGCAGAAGAGAAACTATCAAGGAAATTTGCAGCAACCAGGGGGAAGATGACTGGCTGGGGTGCAAAAAATGTCTCCGCGAAAGGAAAAAGTGGCGGGTATAGGAGGGAAGGTGTCGAAGGTAGCTGACACACGGAAGGGACATCGACAAGGAAGGTGCAAGAAAACCAACACAATGGTCGTGAGAACTGTGGTGGAGGTGCGTATGGTCGAAGTGGTCCATCCGACAAGACAAGATCTAACAAACTAGACATAATCTGTTACAAGCATCAAGGAATGGGACACAATGCATATGAGTGCTTGGAAAACTTACATGTTGCAGAGGAGTCGAAACCCAGACGTCAAAAGGATGAGGAAGTCGACAAGAGGGATGAATTGACATCCGACAGCAGTGGAGGTGAGAAGAAGAAGAACTGGAATTTGGCAGTTCAGAGAGCCTTGATCCAGGAAGATCAACGTGACCCGATGGAACCAGCACAACGAAAGGCGATCTTTCGAACAAAGGTGCAGATCGGGGAATGGCACTACAAAACCATAGTTGATGGTGGAAGCATGGAGAATCTTGTGTCGATAGAAGTCATCGACAAGATCAGGTTGAAGTGTCGAGAACAACCACACCCCTACAAGATCTCATGGCTGCAGAAAGGACACCATGTCAGGGTGACCAGACAGTGCCTGATCAACTTCAGAGTTGAAGGATTAGAGGACACCGTGATGTGCAATGTAGTTCCCATGGATGTATGCCATATACTGTTAGGAAGGCCATGGAAATATGATCAGAAAATGAGCTATGATGGTTGAGCCAACACAGTCACAGTGTGGAAGGATGGCGTGAAGAGGTCTCTTAAGCCGAGGTGAGAAGAGCCAGCCAACGGTAGGGACGGAAAGAGCAATCTTTGGGAAAGGCGAGTGTTGATGAGCACCGGGAAGGAATTCCTTGCGGAAGAGGAGAGGCAGTCAGGATGTTTTGCGAACATTCCGAAACGACCATATGTCGAAGGAACGACTAGGAAGGAGAACATTCCGGTCGAGATTGAGGATTTGATTGAAGAATCCAGGGACATAATGGCTGATGAGAAAGCAAAGGGACTGCCACTAACAAGGATCATATCCCATCAGATCGACGTGATTCCAGGGTCAATTCTATCAAACAAAGCACCATAAAGGATGAGTCTGAGAGAGGGACAAGAGTTAAACTGGTAGGTCCAAGAGTTGTTGGACAAAGGGTTAATCAGAGAAAGTCTGAGCCCGTGTGTAGTACCAGCGGTATTGACACCAAATAAGGGTGGAGAATGGAGAATGTGTACTGACTCCAAAGCCATCAACAGGATCATAATCAAGTATCGGTTTCCATTTCCGAGGATGGATGACTTGATGGATTTCCTGAGTGGAGCGACCTACTTCACAAAAATAGACCTGAAGAGTGGATATCACCATATTAGGGTCAGAGAAGGAGATGAATGGAAGACAACATTCAAAACAAAAGAAGGGTTGTACTTGTGGTTAGTCATGCCATTTGGGTTGACTAATGCACCCAACACATTCATGAGATTGATGAATGAAGTGTTGAAACCATTTCTAGGAAAGTTTGTTGTGGCCTATTTGGACGACATTCTGATTTTCAGTCGAACCAAGGTAGAAGACTTGGGACACGTTCAACAGGTATTGCAGAAATTGCAAAAAGAGAAGCTGATGGTAAATTTACCAAAATGTTTCTTCATGAAGAAGGAATTGGTGTACTTGGGATTTGTAATCTGGCGTGAAGGGTTGGTGATGGACCTAGAGAAGGTGAAGGCAATAGTGGATTAGCGGGAACCGACAAGTACGACTGGAGTGAGAAGTTTCCATGGACTTGCTAGTTTCTACAGGAAGTTCATTCGGGGATCTAGTCGAATTTGTGCGCCACTGACATAATGCATGAGAAAGGGTGAGATCAAGTGGATGAACGAAGCCCAAAAAGCTTTCGACAAATTGAAGGAAAAGGTCACTGAGAGCCCAGTGTTGGCACTCCTAGACTTTGACAAATTTTTCCAAGTCGATTGTGATGCGAGTTGAATGGCAATTGGAGCAGTATTGAGCCAGGAGGCTCGACCAATTGCATTCTTTAGTGAAAAGCTGAATGGAGTGAAGTAGAAGTATTCGGTCTATGACTAGGAATTTTATGCTATCATTCAAGCATTGAAGAAATGGAGGCATTATCTATTGCCCAAGGAGTTTGTGTTATACACAGATCATGAAGCACTAAGGTATTTGAACACTCAGTCGAAATTGGACCAGAGACACATGAAAAGATATACATTCGTGTTGCGGCATAGGTCGGGCAAGTCGAATAAAGTTTATGATCCATTGAGCAGGAGAGTTGCGCTATTGAGCACGACAACGGTTCAAGCAACAGGGATAGAGTCGATAAAGATGGAGTATGAGACCAAAAAGGATTTTACGAAAGCATGGAAGGTTTGTCGTGAACCTTGGAGTATCGACAGAACTCCATATTTGAGTTACTTCATCGAAGAAGGCTATCTGTTCAGGGGAAGTCAGTTTTGTATTTCCAGAGGATCAGTAAGAGAGAATCTAATCCATGAATTTCATAACGGTGGGTTAGCAGGACACTTTGGAATCAACAAGACCAAAGCCCTGGTTGACGAGACGTATTTCTGGCCAAGAATGTTGACAGATGTCGGAAGGTGGGTTTGACAATTTCAAGTTTTCCAGTTGGTGAAAGGAATGAGTCAGAATACAGTGTTGTATACACCATTGTCGATACCAGAAAACCCTTGGGAGCATCTTAGCATGGATTTTGTGTTGGGATTACCAAAGACTTAGCAGGGAAGTGACTCAATATTTGTTGTAGTTGACAGGTTTTCAAAGATGGCACATTTCATACCATGTAAGAAGACGAGTGACGCCACAAGGATTGCTGTACTATTCTTCAAGGAGATAGTCAGATTGCATGGGTTGCCAAAGAGTATCACGTCAGATTGGGATACAAAATTCATGGGGCATTTCTGGAGAACCCTATGGAAGAAACTGGACACGAAGTTGTAGTTTAGTTCGGTGCATCATCAGTAGACAGACGAACAGATCGAGGTGGTCAACAGAAGTTTGGGAAATCTTCTGAGATGTCTAACTGCTAACAGACCCAACCAGTGGGAAAGTGTATTAGCACAAGCAGAGTTTGCATATAACAATTTTGTGAATCGGTCGACGGTATTGATCCCATTCCATATTGTTTAAGGGAGAAGCCCACATGGAGTGGTGGATTTGGTCGAGTTGCCGACAGAAACCAGGAAGAGCGCGGATGCAGAATCGTTCATAGAACACATGCAGGAAGTCCATGAAAATGTACGAAAGTGCATAGAGAAGAGTAATGCGGTGTACTAGTTGAGGGCCAATAGGAGAAAGAGTCTACAATCGTTCCAGGAAGGGGACTTAGTCTATGCATACCTATGGAAGGAAATATTTCTGACAGGAACGTACAACAAGATAAAGCTGAAAAAGATAGGACCATGCAGGATTCTGAAGAAGATTTCGGACAATGCTTATGTGTTGGAATTCCTGGAAGACTTGAACATTTCAGCAACGTTGAACGTCTCATACCTTTACAGATTTGAACAAGGGTCAAGCAGTGGAAGAAATGAAGTGATAAACATCGACTGGATAGAGAAGATTCCAACCCGACATAAAAAGGAGATCGCAGAAGTAATTGAAGAACGCGAAGTAGGGCGTACCCGTAGAACGCGAATGAAGGAATACTTAGTGCGATGGACAAATGATGAGTTGCAGGAAGCAACATGGATTTCTGAAGAGGAGTTCAGGAGACTGACGGAGCAGTCGAATTCTTTTTCACATGGGGAGTCTGATTTAGGAGCATCGAGACCTAGGAAGATCAGTCGAAGATGATCGACCAGAAGGAGCCGACCAGCGGGAGTGCCGATGACCAATAGTGCAGAGAGCAAGTTGATTTGTCGAAAGTCAACAAGTCGAGCAGAAGTAGTCGAGGTGCGACCAACTGGAGCAATGCAGCAGACATTGGGAAGGATCGAGAATCAACAAGAATTAGTCAATAGACGACAAGTGAGGTAAGATGTTGGGTAGTCGACGAAGGGTCGAACCACAACACAACAGGTTTGGTGGAGACAAGCGCGAAGGAAGAGGAGGACTGGAGAACCGCAGAGGATGAGAACCAAGCTGATAGGAAGGTCGAGATGTGGTCGACTACTGTAGCAGGGTCAGAAGGACAACAAGTCAAGAAACCATACATGATAGCCATTCAGGGTTGTTGAGGAAGTTAATACAATTATTGGGAGTTGGTGAAGCACGTGATAGGTGACGCCACGGATAGAGGCTGTGCAGTACGGCTAGGAGCTGACAATGCAGGTTTGCAGGATCTGGGAGGATCAGAGAATAGGTGGATGCATGTCTCGGGGATTGCAGCAGTCTCGAGAACAACAGCGGTAGAGTAGAATACATAGAGAGGAGCATTAGGATCTTAAGTCTTAGATTAGCAGTATCTAAAGACGGAGCGAGAGAGGTAGTGAAGAGTCACGCACATCACAGAGACGAGAGATGAGATCAAGCCATAGCTCAGCGTTCAGTGTCGAACCAGGAGAGGGTGAGGTCAACACACAGGGAGAACACACGACAGTTACTTCTGAGTTGTAACGACTAAGGCCGACTGTAGTTAGTTATTTTTTTATAGTTATTCTACATTGTAACCAAATTCATAGAAGTAATATAAAGCCACTTCTGTCATCCTGTTTTACACCTTGTTTGTGTAAACGTTGTGGTTTGTGTCGTGTATATTGTTAAGCAAGAAAGTATTCCAGTAAGGTGACTTGCGTCAAAACTTTACAAAACCCATGAAATTCATGAAGTCAAATTACACTTCAGACAGAGGCCATTTAAACATCCTTTGTTCTAGAAAAATGCCTCTACAGGCTTCATTACAAAAATGATTGTATGATTTATCCATTCAGAGCCAAGTCATCCATACAACCCACTCTACACTCAAATTCTTTTACTACAGCTAAAGCATTACATTAAAATACAAGCTCTGAATAGCTAATGCCATCCCCAAACTCTCACACCCTAATCAAAGCAAACCAAAACATGTAAACATTTGCATTGAGGGAGAGATGGCCACGAAAGGAACCATGCTTACTCGTGGTTCTCATAACTTTCATCAAACTCATTTCTGCAACCACTTCACTTCGCTGAGCTTGAACTCCTCTTGAACCAGAGTTACTTCCAACAAAACCACTGAAAGTATTAGCCTTAAGTCTTAGTAACACGAAAGCTGGAAATTGAAAGAAACACGAGAAAGCAGATTTTACCTTAATCATTTTTTATCCACGTCTTCCCTGTCATTCAAATTGATCACAGGCCTGAGCTATGCTCATGGCCAACGTTGGTGTCTTGGCCATGCTTCTAAACACAAAGAGCTCTGCTCTCTTCCTTCTCCCCAAACCAACTAGTGCATAATGCAGTCGAGACCACTCAATGTTAGGGTTTACCTACCCTCATCCAGCTGGATAACACTTTGAATGGTAGGCACATGGGCCACCATAAATGCCACCAACCTCCACTACGTTAGAAGTATTTACCCACTTTCTGTAGTAGAGAGTGGCACTAACTTGCAAGAATCGATTTTGTCACCATTTGCTTGTTTTGAATGAAACTAACCCTTATATTTAAAAGACTTTGTTCTTAATTACAAACTTTAAAATATTAGGCTGATAACATTTCTTGAAATCTTACCTACAAAACACAGGAAGAAGTAAACCTTATCATATAGCTAAGTAAGCCAGGCCTTTGTCACCAAACTCAACCCCTCAAGCTTTTAAAAAGAAGTTTATCACACATTAGTATTAAAACATTAAAGTTCAAAACATGCACACATTTAAGTTGATATCAAGTCATAGAATTGTATCTATTATGCTCGACAAAGATCTTTATAATCATCACCTAGAACATTGCTTCTGCAGAAGTATAAATGCATCCATTTGCATCATTTAAACCAAACAGAGAGTCATGAACATAAATATAAACTATACTTTTACATTGCATTGATAAGTCTTCCATTTATTTCCGAGTACTGAAGTTAATTTACTAAACATTTGCTTAAATGGATTATGTTAGCCATACAAGAAATTTTTTTAAATTTTACAGTTTTAGGGACATTACAATCAAATACCCTATCCTTTAACTCTCTCTTTATCAATTTGTACTTGTTTTACTTTATGCAAAAATATACATAAAAAAATAGTATATCATTGGAAAACCCTTAAAAATCTAAATAAATTTGAAAATCCAAAAATATGTGATTTTTTTTTTTGATTCATACTACAAGTGCGCCCTTGTGTGGAGATATTCTGACATTAGGGAGTGAATCTTTTTGAGGACTTTCCTTGGGAAGAGTGAATTATCTTCGGATTTGTGATCATTCCTTGGGAATTATGATAAAGAATCATATGATTATTGTGTCTTGTTTAATATTGTTTGAATCTTATGAAGCACTAATCATAATAATTAGAACTTGGTGGAAGGTATCTATGGTTTTTTTGTGGTTGGGTTCTGAGTTACCGAAAGTGTTGAGAGGTTAGATTGTGGTGACATTGGGTTTAATGCCTCTTGATATTACCATCACTAGAATTGGGTCTACATAGCCTTGCTTTGCAATGGGGTGCTAATCCAAATGATAACACCTTCCATGGATGTATCCAATTATGACTATGGTTGGCTCAAAAAGTTACACCATTCCACCAGCTAGTTGGATATTGTCAGACTTCAATCGACTACGTAATTTTTGACAATGTAGGGAAAGTTGATGGCCATGCAAAGAAAATATAGAGAGGTTTTTACCACTCCAATCGATAACCCAAGGAATTCTTCCCAAAGAAGAAATTTCTAGCCTACTTTCCCTAGAAGAAATTGCAAATATAGCGCATAAGTGAAAATAATTGGAGGATCTTCAAGCTACAATATCAAGAATATGGGATATAACTACTTAGGCTGAGTTTGGAGATGAACCCACCAAATTATTCTTAAATATAATCTCTTAAATATTCATCAAATGAGAGTACTAAGAGGGGGTTGTTCCGATGTGTTCCAACCAGTTTGTTTGTTATATAAGATCTATCATTATCATATTTTATTGTGGTAGGTCCAAGAGCTCCAGTGCGAACATAATCTAATAGGGGAAAGCTTAGCAAACATATAGAAGAAAAGGATTAAAGATACTCGATGAAGACATATGGCTTATATATGAGAATTTAAAATGACCTCGGGGTAGCCAATTGGATATTCTTCTAATTGGATTGGGAATCTAAAATGTATAGGCTTTCTCACTACTAGAAAGAAGGTTCCTTATAGCGGGAGACATTAGTTGACATGAAAAAAATTGCAATATTAATAAGAATTGAAACAAGCGTAAAATGATAGATAAAATAATAAGAAGGATCCCTTTGGGTAATACTCATCAACCCTAGTGCATTTCTCAAATCTATGGATAGAGATGAAATCTAAAGGAGGTCATTCTAAATGCCTCATTCCATGTGGTGATTCTCGATCATGGTTGTAGTGTATTCAAGTTAATTGTAGGAGATAATTTAGGTTGTGTTTCTCAACCAGTGCTAAAACACCAAACTATAACATCCATTATAAATAGACTTGCAAATATAAGTCAAAAGATATGGAATACTAAGCACAATTTTAATGTATATCTAGTGGTGGAACAAAACTTGAAACTAGACAATTGCACCTATTTACATGTTAAAACATTTTACAACAAATGTTATTTATAAAGTTAGAGCAAAGTTCCAAATAAGTCATGAAGATAAACTAATAGATATTGTATCTTTCTATGGTCTTTGGGAAGCAAATGTGAAATATCTACCCTATCATTAATATTTCAAATGCTAAGACAATGAAAATTTTCATGCTCACACCCGTTGTGCAACCAACGATATTACAACTACATATTTATCTCGATTCTAGAAAGTTGATCACACCATCATTGCTATGGATGTTGAGAGAATAAGTATAATGCCTATCAAAATTTAGTGCCAATCGATCAGGTTAATTACGGATGGCGAATTCGAAGGATGTACATCTTTGGAGAAGGTGATATTACGATGTAGTGAGAATGGTGGGTGTGATGTTGAGAATGCGATTTAAAATGAAATGATTTCCAAAGATTATGATGAGAATCCATGAACTCTAGAGGACACTCTTCAAAAGATTGAAAACAACAACAATAGTTTACAATCGCATGCTATTAAAATCTAAATATCATTGGGAGGAGTTTTCATGTAGCATTGAACACCCATTAAGGATGATAAGAGATCACTGGAAGATCATCTTTATTTTCTTTTCTTGAGAGATCTTCCTTGCGTTTGTCCAAGTGCTCATGAAGACAAAAATGGGAGCAACAATGCTATTATTCATGATCAGCAACAATGTTATTGTGTTGATAAGTCTCCCAATTTTCCCATGAATGATTTGTGCTCTCCTCAAGTAGATAATCGAGCGAAATAATTTAGCACAATGTTTTATGAGCAAATGAGACTACAACGTCAAGACTACTTTCAACAGTGCCAATCAATGTTACCATAGATATTTAGTATTACTTTTTTTAACACGCTATTACTAAATTCATTCATTTATTAATTCATTAATAAATATCCTAAGAAAAGAGAAAACACAATAGCAACACAAGATTTTTACAGGAAAACTCCATGGAGAAAAACGAGCCATCAATAATAGATCTATTATTGGTCTCTTGTCAAACTAGGACAAGGCCGCCAAGAGCATATCTCCTCCTCACTTTGGCACCTTACAATGGAGGATTCCAACCATATAAATAGGGTTCTTTACATTCAAATACAACTAGCAAGAAACCACGGGAAAAAAAACTCTGTGCCCAAAGCTACTTACATCCTTCCTCATTCCTGCGTCAAGGTTAACCATAACAATCCCCCCTTTAAACTTGACTTGGAGAATTGCTTCAGATCTAAACCCCCCAAAAACAACTAGAGTACTCAAGAATCTCATTTACATGTAGATTACACATTTTCATCTTGATTCTCAATTTTTTTTTTGCTATTACATCTAGAATCCTCTTGCTTCTTTCAACTCTCATTTCTCTCACCTTGACATTCCATTTATGTGCTACACTTCCACAAGCCTTATGTACCTGCAAACAATACATCATTAATGTCGATATAAAAAGGAATCCATCTACCGAAATGCATGGATGCTCAGCCGTTGTAATCGCCAGTTCTCTAGGATTCCTTTTCTCCTACAGTGTTCATCAATACATTAAACTCTTCCATGAACATAACCTAGTCCCAACACTTTGAGATAAATCCAGATCACATTCCCCCCTTTAATCGAAGACTAGTCCTCTCCAATTTCACATCAAGCTAGTCTACGAGTACACCTTCCTGTTGATGTATATGTAACTTCGGAATGTATTTCACTTATATATTTATTGTACTCCTATAGAGATGTGTTATTCCTCCATACAGAAGTGTCGTCATTTGTATTGACAAGTGTCGTAAGTGTGTTAACTTGTCGATGGGTTATTAGATCAGCTTGTAAGGGGTCGGCCCAGATTAATGTAATAAGAGATTATTGTGCTAAGCTAGACAAGTTGGCCCCATAAGATTATTGGGAAGTCAGGATAAATATAAATAGAGATCTCCCGATCTCTATTTGGATCACTTCAGAACTCACACTTCCATCACTCGGAAAGTGGCACACATGTGAGGAAGAGGATCAGCTGCTAAGAGGAGTCTATCTCTATGTACTTTGGTTGTGTTATTACACTATCTATCTCTGAGGAAGTTGTGGGGTTTTTCACCTTAGGGTTTTCCCCATGGAAACGTTGTGTGTCTATTGTCTCTCATGTTTTTGTTTCTTGTGATGATTGAAATGCTTGCTATGATTGATATGCATTGATATACTGTACATGTTATTCTCTCACTAAAGATCCTAGAGTATCTTGAATTAATGCTCAAAATTTAACATGGTATCAGAGCTAACCTGAGAAGAAGACATTGTGCAGTGACGAAAACTTGGGTTTTTTATTTATTGGGTTTCTCTCCATAGTTTTTGGAAACACAGTATAGTAGATTGACTCTACTCATCAAGGAGAATCTATCTGTCCAATCAGAATTTAGTTCTGAGCACTTTCCGTTTTGGCCCTAAACATTAGGGTTTCCACAAAAATAGGAATATTTGGAATCTGAAGACACAGCTGGAAGCTCCTTTGAAAAATCGAAGTTTAGAGCTTTGGATCAAGATTTTTGGCTGGGTATAACTCCGAGAAATGCAAACCCTAATTCAGGGTCCTCCCTAGTGAACCCGGGAAGACTAAAAGGCAATTCTAAAGGGTGAAGCTTTGCAGATCTCAAATTCTGAATACACTAGGCTGATCAGATCATCAAGGTGCATCTTTCTATCCTTTCAAAAAGTTGAAATTCACATTTTGAATTTTTAGGGTTTCTCTAACAAACCCTAATCTGGGACGAGATCCAGTTTTCAGCAAATCAAGTTCTAAGACCTAAATCTTTTCTATTTCCATTTGAAGTACTCTTTAAGATGTCTCACCACACCAAGCTTGAGGATAAGCTTGAAGGGGCTGATAACTTCCGAGCGTGGAAGTATAGGATTGGGTTAATCTTGGAAGAGAATGAGTTGGACTCATACATAAAAGAGAAGGTCCCTATCCAAGAGGATGAAGAGGCTAAGATATTGCATAAGAAGAACTTGGTCAAGGCAAAGAGAATCATTGTTGATTCTATTAAGGACCATCTTATTCCACATGTGTCATCCCTAAAGACACCCAATACTATGTTTGATTCCTTGACCAAGCTATTTGAAGGGAAGAACATAAGTCTGAAGATGACTCTGCGGAATCAATTAAAAGGGGTCAAGATGTCGAATGGAGAGACCATTCAATCTTATTTCTCCAAAGTCTCTCAAATCAAGGAACAACTTGAAGCTGTAGATGAAATGGTGGAGAATGGAGAAATTGTGATGACCACTCTAAATGGCCTACCTAGGTCATGGAATTCATTAATTCAAGGGATCTATGCAAGAAAGAAATTGATCTCCTTTAGCAGACTATGGGAGGAATGTTCACAAGAAGAAACAATACTTTTGGCCTGACAAGAAAAGATGGGGAATGAAGATCAAGCTCTCATAGAACTCACCAAGAAAGGAAAATCTAAAAGAGAGCCATCCCACTCCAGGGGATCTTCACATCACCACTATCATAAGGATAAGAAAAATATTAGATGCTTCACACGCAATGAGAAGGGACACTTTGCTTCAGAATGTCCCAAGAACAAAAGGGACAACAACAAAAACAACAAATTCAACAACAAGAAGAAGGGAAGCAAAACGAGGTATTGTGCCCATGCTGTTGAAGATGATGAACCTCCAAAGAAGAAGGCTAGAGCAGAAAGTGATGATGATGATTCATCAAGCGAAGAAGAGTATGCTCTAATCTTTTCTCTCATAGGTACTATTTCTCATGGTTGTAATGATTGACTTATTGACAGTGGTGCTTCCGAACACATGACTGGGTTTAAAGAATCTTTTGTAAATCTATCTGAACATGAATCACCCCATAAAGTGAAACTTGGGGATGACTATAAATACCCCATCAAAGGAAGTGGTGAAGCCTCCTACAACCTAGATTCTATAAAGTCCTTGAAGATGAAAGAAGTTCTCTATGTACCTGGGATCAAGAAGAACCTACTCTCCATATCTGCATTGGATGCAAAAGGTATGAGGGTCACATTTATAGATGGCCAAGTCGTAATGTGGCCAAAAGGTAAAACTATTGATGATGCAATAGTGATTGGAGAGCAAGAGGGAGGTTTGTATAAATTGAAAGGACAACCTGAACATGCCATGGTGCATGATTCCATGGAGCCAAGTGAACTTTGGCATAGAAGACTTGCACATATGCACTACAGAGCATTACCAATTGCAAGTAAAGCTGTAGAAGGTATTCCTGAAATCAAGACGAAGCATGAAGGTGTTTGCAAAGGATGTGCAAAAGGAAAGAACATAAAGAAAGCATTTCCAAGCAGTGAAAGCAAGGCTAAAGGAATCTTGGAAATCATCCACTCTGATGTATGCGGTCCAATGTCATCCAGTTCTCTGAGTGGGTATATTTACTATGTCTCTTTCATTGATGACTTCTCCAGGAAGAATTGGGTTTACCTCTTGAAGAACAAAGATGAAGTCTTTGATAAGTTCAAGGAATTCAAAACCTTGATAGAGAACCAAACTAATAAGAAGATCAAAACATTTATCCGACAACGGTGGAGAATTCACCTCAGGTGACTTCAAGAAGCTATGCAGGGATTCAGGGATTAAGAGGGAGTTGACTGCTCCTTACAATCCACAATAGAATGGAGTTGCAGAAAGAAAGAACAGAACAATCATGGAAGCAGCAAGGGCAATGCTGCATGACTAGGATCTACCTATGCATCTATGGGTAGAAGTAGCTAGGATAGCTGTATATGTGCAGAACAGAACATGCCACAAGATATTGCACAACAAGACACCAAAAGAGGTCTTCTATGGTAAGAAACCTGAAGTCAACCATCTCAGAATATTTGGTTGTCCAGTATATACTCATGTGCCAAAGGAAAAGAAGACTAAGCTAGATCCTTCAGGAAAGAAGGGTATCTTTGTGGGTTATAGTGAAAGCTCTAAAGCTTACATAATATACTTTCTAGGGTTCAATAAAATTGATGTCAGCAGGGATGTAACATTTGATGAAAATTCAGCATTCATCAAATCAAGGAAGACACCTGTTGAAGTTTATGAAGAACCTAAGGAAACTAGATTTCAATACACTACCATGACTGAATCAATTCCAGATGTTGATCGTGTAATTGAAGATCCGCAACAACCTGTAGATCCACCCCGTGAGAATAACTCTCACAAGAGAAAACCTGCATGGGCTAGAGAGCTCATTCAAGATGCAGAAAGATATGGCATTCCAGAAGAAGAACACAGAGCAAAGAAGAGAACTAGATCACATACCAGCTATGTTGCTTTACTCTGTGATATCATGAACAAAGAACCTTCTAGTTATGAAGAAGCATCGGAAAAGAAAGAATGGAAGGATGCCATGGTCGAAGAATACCAATCAATAATGAAGAATGATGTTTGGGATGTTGTCCCAAGACCTAAAGGGAAGTTTGTTGTGACTTCCAATTGGATCTACAAGATTAAGCATGCTACAGATGGCAGCATAGAGAAATACAAGGCAAGATTCGTAGCTCGTGGCTTCTCTCAGAAAGAGGGAATAGATTATGAAGAAACTTTTGCCCCTATAGCCAGGTACACTTCCATCAAATCAGTACTTTCCCTGGCTGCATCGATGAAATGGAAGATACACCAGATGGATGTCAAGACTGCTTTCTTGAATGATGTAGTTGAAGAGGAAGTGTATGTGGAGCAGCCACTCGGTTTTGAAACACATGACAGGGAGTCATATGTGTGCAAATTGAAGAAAGCCTTGTATGGCTTGAAGTAAGCTCCAAGAACTTGGTATGGTAGGATGGACAGTTTCCTATCTAGTTTGGGCTTTACCAAGAGTAAAGCGGATTCCAACCTTTACTACAAGGTTGAGGAAGGAAACCTTGTGATACTACTCCTATATGTGGATGACCTATTTGTAATAGGAGATGATAGACTGATTGCCGATACAAAGATGAAGCTTGCTGCCGAGTTCGATATGAAGGACTTGGGGATGATGCACTATTTTCTAGGTATGGAGGTGTGGCAGAGTGTAGATGGGATATTTCATGGACAAGGGAAGTATGCAGTAGATATCCTGAAGAGGTTCGGGATGATGCACTATAAGGCCATGGCCACACCTATGGCATCGAACCTGAAGCTTCTGTGTGATGCTTCATCTGAGCCGGTTGATGTCTCTATGTATCCTCAGATGATTGGGTCCTTGATGTACCTGAAAAACACGAGACCAGATATTTGCTTTGCAGTGAACACATTGAACGAGTTCCTGACGGATCCCAGGAGTGTTCACCTTATTATTGTAAAGCATATTATGAGGTACCTGAAGGGTACAATTGATTATGGGATCAAGTATGATGTGAATCAAAAGTTTAACCTACATGGTTATGTTGATTTAGATTGGGTAGGAAGTGCTGTAGATAGGAAGAGCACCTCTCGGTGCTACTTTAGTATGGGATCAGGTGTGATCTCTTGGTTTAGAAGGAAACAGTCCTGTGTAGCACTGAGTTCAGCCGAGGCAGAGTATGTTGCAGCCTGTGCGGCTAGTTGTGAGACAGTCTAGCTACGGAAGCTACTATCAGAGTTATTTGATCTCCCACTGGAGGCTACTAGTATCTTTTGTGACAACCAGAGTTGTGTGAAGCTGTCTGAGAACCCAGTGTTCCACGACAGGTCGAAACACATAGAGATCAAATACCACTATATCAGGGATATGGTACAGAGAGGAGTAGTGAAGCTCTTGTATGTTGCGATGGATGAGCAGATTGAAGATGCACTGACGAAGCCACTAGCTAGAGTGAAGTTTGAGTACTTCAGAGAGAGGCTTGGAGTTCTTCAGATTGATGACAATTCGAGGAAGAAGTGATGGACACATTTGCTAAAGCCATTCCAAGCATGTTGGAAGGAGGATCCTTCACATGGCTATGTATGTAAGCATTGATGATGAGCATCAGGACGATGCTCTAGTTATTGCTCTATATATGCATCCTGTTGGATGTTGGATATGATTAGTTGGATCATTTATATGTATATGTATGTACGCATCATGTTGGATGTTGGATATGATTAGTTGGATCATTTATATGTATTTGTATGTATGCATCATGTTGGATGTTGGATATGATCAGTTGTATCATTTATATGTATTTGTATATGCATCATGTTGGATGCTTGGACCATGTATCTGTATATGTATCAAGTGGATACTATGTATGATCAAGTAGATCATGTATGTTGATATATATCAGGTGGATCATGTATGGTGATATGTATCAGGTAGATACTTGGTATGCATCAGGTAGATGCATTGTATGATAAGGATGATCATGGATGATGAGCTTTAGGATGTTTCTCCAGATGAATTGCATCAGGACGATGCAATGATGATGATCACGTGTACATCAAGATGATGTATGGTGAGTATTAGGTTGATACTCTGTGGTTGTGGATAGGTTGTTCAAAGGAAATCCTAGATTTGTTCTAGGTCACATCCAGTATGAAAAAGGACTGGCACTCTGTATCACATGTAAGACCTAGGAGATCCGATAGGTTGGGTTGTGTGCCCGTAATAAGTCCCGGGATGCTCTTTCGAGGGTTTGTGATAGTGGGCCACATGTAGGACCTGGGAGATCCGATAGGTTGGGCTGTGTGCCGGTAATAACTCCTGGGATGCTCTTTGGAGGATTTGTGGTGGGATTCTACATATAACACCTGGGAGATCCGATAGGTTGGGTTGTGTTCCCGTAATAAGTCCTGGGATGCTCTTTCGAGGGTTTGTAGTAGAGGTCACATGTAATCAGTCCTTGAGATCTTGCCGATCGTGCTTAGGCACATAAATGTTCCTGGGATGCTTTGTAGAGTTCTTTCCAGTCGTGCTATGCACGTAAACGTTCCTGGGACACTCTTTTAAGTTTTTGTGACAGTCACATGTAATAAGTCCTGGAGATCTAGACAGGATGAAAAAGGCCTCAGATGCTCTTTAGGGTTCTTGCTAGTCAAGAGATTCTTTTAAGGTTTTGTGACGCACATAATAAGTCCTGAGGATTCCACAGTATGGCCAGTGATGATGAAGACCTGTAGATGGTGGGCCTACATCTAGTATGAAAAAGGACTTGCTCTATAGAACTTCCCATGACGAGTAGATTCAGAGATTGGTTGAGATAGCAGTAGCAGTGACGATGGCGATGATTCGAGGATGTTGCATCGATGACACTGTGCAGCTGCGGAAGCTAGGGATTCTTAATTTTCGGATCTCTTTCCATAGATCATCAAGGGCAAGAGGATATGCTAACTCAACTAAGGAAGGTGCATCTTTCTATCGAAATAGAATTGGATTCTGAGCATTTTCATTTTTGGGCCTGTCACTAGTGCGGGAAATTAGGGCTTTTTACAGAAGTGGAATTTTGGAGTGCTCTCAGCACAAGATTGTTCTCCTCATAAAAATCAAAATTTAGAGACCAACATTGAAGTTTTTGGTTGGGTAGAACCCCGGGATAATTTAAACCCTAGTTTGACTCTGGACCAGAAAACCAGTAAAGGACTAGAAGGTGCAGATCCAAAATTCGCAAGTCACTTCTGAGGGGTCAATTCTAGGAATTTTTAAATACAAGTGCACACCAGCATACTCGCCTCATCCAGGAGAATCTTCCCGTGAAAGCATAATTCAATTCGAAGAATTTTCATTTTTCAACCCGTCACTAATGTCGGAGGAAAACTAGGGCTTCATATATTTTGGGTTTATATTCACAAATTTAGGGAAGTGAGTACATTGGAAAACTTTCCTTGAGGAGGAAAATCTATCTGTCCAACCAGAAGTTCCAAATTCCAACTTTGTAAAATTAGGGTTTCTCTTACAAACCCTCGGCCAACCAGCTCCAGATCCATCCTGAGCATCTCAGATTGGTAAGATCCAAATATTTTGTATTTCCATTTGAGTTTCTCATTAAAGATGTCTCACCACACCAAGATTGAGGATAAGCTTGAAGAGGATGTCAACTTCCGAGCATGAAAGCATAGGACTGGGCTTGTCCTCGAAGAGAATGAATTCGACATCTATGTGAATGAAGAGGTTCCAATTCCAGATGGAGAGTAGCCTAAAGAATTACACAAGAAGAACCTGGTTAAGGGAAAGAGAATCATTGCAGATTCTATCAAGGACCATTTCATACCATAGATGTCATCTATGAAGACACCTAAATAAATGTTTGATGCCTTAACCACCTTATTTGAAGGGAGGAATATAAATAGGAAGATGACATTGAGGAACCAATTGAAGAATGTTAAGATACAAAATGCAGAGACCATGCAATCCTACTTTACAAGGGTCTCTCAGATAAAAGAACAACTTGAAGCTGTGAGAGAAGATATAGATAGTGGAGAAATAGTGATGACCACCTTGAATGGTCTTTCTAGGTTATGGGATTCCTTCATTCAAGGAATCTGTGCAAGAAAAAGGATGACTATCTTCAGTAGGTTGTGGGAGGAGTGCTCACAGGAAGAATCTCGAGAATAAAAGATGGGTAATGAAGACCAGGCTCTCACAACACACACCAGGAACAACAACAACAAGAGGGAGAATCCTCATCACAAGAAGGGTGAAAACCATCACCAGAGTCAGAGGGAGAACCTTGGAAGAACCAGGAAAGATATGTCTCAGTTTCGATGCTTTACTTGTGATGAGAAGGGACACTACTCCAGAGATTGTCTCGGGAACAAAGGTAGCTCCCACAAGAAGAAGAACAACAAGAAAAGAAATCATGCTTGCATTACAGAGGATGATGAACCTCCGAGGAAGAGAATCAGAGAAGAGAGTGAAGATTCTTCAAGTGATGAAGAATATGTTCCGATCTTAGCTCTCACAGGAACTGTCACACACAAAAGCAATGATTGATAGTGGGGCTTCCAAGCATATGACAGGATTCAAGGAATCCCTTGTGAACCTATCTAAACATGAACATATGAACATGAAAGATGTCCTGTTTGTACCAGGACTAAAGAAGAATCTTCTATCTATATTAGCTTTAGATGCTAAAGATATGAGGTTTGCATTTATTGAGGGAAAAGCCCTAATGCGGCTAAAGGGAAAGACTATAGACGATGCAGTTGTGATTGTAGAGCAAGAGGGAGGTTTATACAAACTAAAGGGCCAACCCGAACAAGCCTTGGTCCATGAATCCATGGATCCAAGTGAACTATGGCACAGGAGGCTTGCACATGTGCACTAGAAAGCACTACCCATTGCAAAGAGGTTGAAGGATTTCCAGAAATCCAGTCGAAGCAAAGAAAGTGAAGAAGGCATCTCCAAGTAGCGAGAGCAAAGAAAAGAGGGAGCACACTCAAGTAGTTCCTACAAGAAGCAAAGATTGAGAGGGAGTCCACCCAACAAACAAACAAAGATAAGTAATTGAATTGTCATTTCTTATATATCTAGTTATTTAAATAATATTGTTCAATGGTGTACATACTTATCTTCCTAGATTTAGGTTGTGCATATTAGGATATTTGCATTAATGATCAGTATACTACTAATATGCATGTGATGGGTAAGTGGCCTATGGTACTATACAACATTCCATTGCTACTTATGTAGTATGAAACCTGTTTGCTAACATGTTAGGAGTAGTGCACACTCTTAATAATGTTCTGGTAGAGAAGGAAGGCATCTAGAAAGTTATAGGATATGGATAAATGTTGTATTGAAGCATTGGCTTAAGTTAATAGCATGATTGTATGGCATATGTATTTATGTGTAAGAATTTGTTCTGAAAACAATGATATGTTCCTAATCATGCAGTTGAACTTCTCTTGTAGGAAATATCCTGTACCATCACCTAAAAGAAAGATTTGTTTCAAAGAACAAGTGACGAAGATAAATAAAACTACCTATTGAAGATATTGAAGAACCTGAAGTACCTAGGATTCGAGATTCAAGAATGGAAGGATGCCATGATCAAGTAGTACCAGTCGATCATGAAGAATGATGTTTGGGTTTTGGTCCTCAAACCAATAGGGAAGTCTTTGGTGACTTCCAAATGGAGCTACAAGATCAAGCATGTTGCAGATTGAAACATAGAGAAACACAAGATGATACTTGTGGCACATGGCTTCTCCTAGAAGGAAGCGATAGATTATGAGGAGACATTTGCACATGTGGCGAGATACACTTCCATCAGGATAGTACTTGCTCTAGCTGCATTGATGAAATCGAAGTTACACCAAATTGATGTCAAGACATTGTTCTTGAATGGTGTAGTGGAAGAGGAAGTGTATGTGGAGCAGCCACTCATATTTGAGACACACTACAGGGAGACACATGTGTGAAAATTGAAGAAATCCTTGTATGGATTAAAATAGGATCCCAGGACATGGTATGGTGGGATTGAAAGCTTCCTGACTAGTTTGGACTTTAACAAGAGTAAAGAGAATTCCAACCTTTACTACAAGGTTGAGGAAGGGAACTCAATGATACTTCTATTGTATGTAGATGACCTGTTTGTGATAGGTGAGGATGGGTTTATTGCTGACATGAAGAGGAAGCTTGTTGCTGAGTTCGAGATAAAGGACTTGGGTATGATGCACTATTTTCTATGCATGGAGGTGTGGCAGAGTGTGGATGGAATCTTCCTTGGAAAAAGAAAGTATGTAGTGAAGATCCTGAATAGGTTCGGGATGATGGTATGGAAGGCCATGGCTACACCTATGGCATCGCACCTGAAGCTATTGAGTGATGCTTCATCAGATTCGGTTGATGCCATGATGTATTGTCAAATGATTGGTTCCTTGATGTATCTGATGAATACGGGACCAGATATTCTACTATGTATTACATTTTTAACTTCAGGGGATATTCTCCTATGTATTACATTTGTTCTTTATTGTGTTCCTGATGGAGATGTATTATTCCTCCAATTAGAAGTGTTGTCATTTGTATTTGCAAGTGTCGCAAGTTATATTGTAAGTGTCGTAGCTTATATTTGATGGGTTATTAGACCACCTTAGAGGGGTCGTCCCAACATGGGTCAAAGGGTTATTAGACCACCCTAGTGGGGTTGGCCTAGTGACAAGTAGTAATGGGTTATTAGACTCTCCTAAGGGAGGTTGGCCCAGTTAGAGTTAAAGGAAAGTCAAGTCATTGTATAAATAGAGAGTGTGACTCTCTCATTCTATTCATTCACTCACTCATCCAACTCGCATAGTTGAGAGATAGGAGTGTGCACAAGTGGAGGAGGAGTAGTTGCTAAATACATCTATTTTTCTAGGTTTGATCTTTTTGATCTTTGTATTGGTGCTCATTCTATGTCTGAGGAAGTTGTGGGTTTTTCACCTTCTTGGTTTTCCCCGGTGAAATGCTTTGTGTCTCTTGTCTCTTATGCTTGATATGTTGTACATGTTGTTCTCTCAGTTAAGATCCTAGATCAGATTGAATTAAATATTGAAAAACTAGCATGGTATCAAAGCTATCCTAAAGGAAGGCATTGTATGGCATTTATGACACTTGTTGCACTTGCGACAAATTAGAAGCTAGGGCTTGGTATACTAAAAACCAATCTTCGTGGAACTTTCGCTCTAAGTTAGTTTTGCCGAAGGTTCAGGATCTGAAAATTTTCCAAGCCGAAGATGAAATTTTCATGTACCTTTTGTTAGAATATTAGCCTCAGATTCGTTGTACTTTGTGAGATATGATCCGTACAAGTTATGGTTTCTGCCTCTTCCAGAATGCAGCCCTAAACCGGTGACATAGGTACAGAGGTCATATCTCGGGCTAGGAAGCTCCAAATGGAATTCTGTAAAAGGTACAAATTAGGGAATGGACTATAGTTTCACAGGACCGGGTTTCAGAGGCCGAAGTTGAAACAGTGACATGCAGCACTCTTTACAAGTTATCTATACTGCTTCATCCCATAAATAGGTCACGTTGCGAAACTTGCAATATCTCTTTCTCAAAGAATCCATTAAAGCTCATATCTATGGGGTTGGAAATAAAATAGGTCAGTATACTACAGGCCGATGTTTCAGACTCGAAGGATCTGAAATTTCAGAGATACATCAGAAACAATATGGCATATATTTATGTCCAAACAAAATTGGATTCTGAGCACTTTCTTTTTTGGCTCGTCACTACTGCAGGAAATTAGGGTTTCTACAAAAGTTGGAATTTTTGGAATCTGAGACCACGGCTAGATGCTCCTCATCAAAATTGAAATTTAGAGACCAAGATCAAAGTTTTTGGTTGGGTAGAACCCTGAGCTCTATCAATCCCTTGTTCGGGATTTTGACCAAAAAACCAAAAAAAAACAGAAAACTAGAATTTGAGAGAAGCTGCAGATCCAAAACTCGTAGGTCAATTTTGAGGGGTCAATTTTTGGAGTTTTCTAAATCTGAGAACACCAGCTCGCTCGCCTCAGCCTATTGCATCTCCCTATCTAGATGGAAGTTTGAATTTCCAACTTTGGATTTTTATGGGTTTCTCTGACAAACCCTAGCCAGCTCCAGATCTAGATTCCGCAAGTCAAATGGATTGGGTTAATCCTAGAAGAGAATGAATTTGAAACCTACATAAGTGAAGAGGTTCCAATTCCAGAGGAAGATGAGGCTAAGGCCTTACATAATAAGAACTTGGTCAAGACCAAGAGAATCTTTGTAGATTCTATCAAATACCATCTCATTCCACATGTGTCTTCTCTAAAGCCACCCAAGGAGATATTTGATTCCTTGACCAAGCTGATTGAAGGAAAGAACATAAATTGGGTATGACTTGAGGAGATATAGGTATGCTTTTAAATTTGTTCATGATTAAGTTTGTCTTCACATTATTGAGGTTAGCACAATCTTGATTAATTTTAGACTTGTCTTATCACCTTAGTAAAAGTATGAATGCATGTGAATGATAGAAGACATTCATTGATTAGGGTTATGAAACTTATGATTGTACTAATGCACTATGGTGTTGTATGAGGATGATGTTGTCCGCTAACATGAAAGGTACATCAAGAAAGACAAATCAAGTTCTAGATTGAGAACACATGACCATGGTGACATGAAGACAAAGACTCATCCATAGCCATTGATCACATAGAAGCTCTACTTACGAGGTATGTATAATTTGGTTCTACATTGCTTAACTTATGAGATTTACATGTTACTAGCACAAGGTCTTTAAATCATTGAAGAGAACAAAGAAGAGATTGTTTAGGTATGTTAGACATAACTTGCAAACATGATAATCTAGGTATGTTTTTCCTATATCAAGTTACAGTCCTACCTTGTGTTAGGGTCTCATATAAGTATACTTACGTATGATTGATAATGATTATTCATAAAGTTATAGGTTTGAATAATCATGGGTTTATGCAAATTATGCTTCTTACTTTGTTGAATGATATGACAAACTAGAAGAGTCTTGTGGTCAAATAAGAATATGCATGAGTAAAAGAAGTACTCCCTGAAACCTTGAATACTAACGCTTGTGATAAATTACCTGTATATTAAATAATCATGACCATACATGTTTAAGATTATTTAGAATCATAATTTTTTGATAGTATTGATATTATAGTAATGAATGTATGATTATGTATGAGATCTTGAGGATGCCACAATGTTGAAACTAGTGCACACTTAAGCATGCATAGTGGTCCAGGATGGATATAAGTTCAAAGACAGATAATCCATGAAGCAAAGATCAAGAGGGAGCACACTCTAGTAGTTCCTGCAAGGAAGAAAAGATTGAGAGGGAGTCCACCCTACAACTTAAATTATGTTGTTGTATATATGATTACTTAAATGATGTTGTTCAGTCATGTACATACTTATGTTCCTAGATTTAGGATGTATATTATGCATTTTAGAAAAGTTGCACTAATGAACAAGATACTACTAATATACAAGTAATGGGTAAGTGGCCTATGGTACTGTACAACATTCCATTGCTACTTATCTACAATGAAACCTCTTTGCTGACATGTTGGGAGTTGTGCACACTCTTAATAATGTTTTGGTAGAGATGGAAGGCATCTAGAATGTTACGGGATATGGATAAAAGTTGTATTGAAGCATTGGATAATATAATTGTATGATTGCATGACATATGTCTTTATGATTGCATGAGATGTTTCTAATCATGCAATTGAACTTGTCTTGTAGGAAAGACCATGTACCATCACCTACAAGAGAGACTTGTTTCGAAGAACAAGCGACGAAGAATCAACAAATCCAGAAAACTACCTATTGAAGAATTTGAAGTTCCCAGGATCCGGGATGCAGTAATGGAAGGATGCCATGATTGAGGAATACCAATCGATCATGAAGAATGATGATTGGGATGTGTTCCCAAGACCAGAGGGGAAGTCTATTGTGACTTCCAAATGGATCTACAAGATCAAGCATGTTGCAGAGGGAAGCATAGAAAAATACACGGCATGATTTTTGGCTCATGGCTTCTCCCACAAATAAGGGATCGATTATGAAGAGAATTTTGCACCTGTAGCCAGATACACTTCCATCAGAATAGTACTTGCTCTGGATGCAGTAATTAAGTGGAAGATACACTCGATGGATGTCAAGACATATTTTTTGAATGGTGTAGTCGAAGATGAAGTGTATGTGGAGCAACCACTCGGTTTTGAGACATATGACAGGGAGTCATACATGTGCAGATTGAAGAAATCCTTGTATGGATTAAAGCAAGCACCCAGGACATGGAAAGGCACAATAGACAGCTTCCTGTCTAGTTTGGGCTTTACCAAGAGCAAAGCGGATTCCAACCTTTACTACAAGGTTGAGGAAGGGAATCCAATGATACTCCTATTGTATGTGGATGACCTGTTTGTGACAAGTAAGGATAGGTTGATTGCCGACATGAAGAGGAAGCTTGTTGTTGAGCTCAATATGAAGGACTTGGATATGATGCAGTATTTTCTAGGTATGGAGGTGTGGCAGAGAGCAGATGGAATCTTCCTTTGATAAAGGAAGTATGTAGTAGAGATCCTGAAATGGTTCAGGATGATGGACTGCAGGGCCATGGCCACACCTATGGCATCAAACCTGAAGCTATTGAGTGATGCTTCATCAGAGTTGGTTGATGCCATGATGTATCATTAGATGATGGTTCCTTGATGTACCTGACAAACACGAGACTGGATATTTTTCTTGCGGTGAACACTTTAAGCCAGTTCCTAATGGATCCTAGACATGTTCACCTGATTGCTATAAAGCATATTCTAAGGTACCTGAAGGGTACGGTTGATTATGGGCTCAAGTATGATGTGAACCAAAAGTTTAACCAGGAGGGTTATGTTGATTCAGATTGGGCAGGCAGTGCTACAGATAGGAAGAGCACTTTGGGGTGCTGCTTCAGTATAGGATCATGTGTGATCTCTTGGTTTAGCAGGAAGCAATCCTGCATAGCACTGAGTATAGCCAAAGTAGAGTATGTCATAGCTTGTTCGGCTAGTTGTGAGGTAGTATGGATAAGGAAGCTACTATCTGAGTTATTTGATCTCCAGTTGGATGCTACTTGTATCTATTGTGACAACCAGCGTTGTGTGAAGTTGTCAGAGAACCCAATGTTCCATGACAAGTCAAGGCATATCAAGATCAAATATCACTATATCAAGGATATGGTGGAGAGAGGAGCAGTGGAGCTCCAGTATGTTGTGATAGATGAGCAGATTACAGATGTGTTGACCAAACCACTAGCCATAGTGAAGTTCGAGTACTTCAGAGAGAGGCTTGGTGTTCTTTAGATAGAAAATACCTCAAGGAGTAAGTGATGGGACACATCTGTAGGAGCCATTCCAAGCATGGTGGTAGGAGGATCCTTCCCATGGATGTGGATGTAAGTGTTGTGTGATGAGCATTAGGAGAATGCTCTGGATGTTGCTATGTATGATAGTGATTAGGTTGATCATGTGTGATGAGCATTAGGACGATGCTCTAGATGATATGCATCAGGATGATGCTATGATGATGATTAGGATGATCATGTGATGATAATGTGCATTAGGATGATGTATCGTATGATGATGATCAATATGATCATGAGCATCAGGATGATGCTTCATGCGACGATGATTAGGTTGATCATGAGTATCAAGATGATACTCCGTGGTTGTTGACAGGTTGTGCGATAAGCATATAATAGCACCCTGAGAGATTTGCAGATACTCTTGTGAGGTTTTTCCTATGGCATATAATATCTCCCTGGGATATCTAGAAAATGTTCTTTCGAGGTTTTTCTTGGAGGGACATATAATAACGCCCTGGGAGATTTGCAGATACTCTTGCAAGGTTTTTCCTATGGCATAAAATAGCTCCCTAGGAGATTTGGAAAATGCTCTTTCAAGGTTTTTTTCGTGGCATGTAATAGTTCCCTGGGAGATCCGATAGCTTGAGCAGTAAGCTCGTAATGAGTCCTCGGATGCTCTTTAGAGATCTTGCAGATCGCAAGACACTCTTTTAAGGTTTTGTGGAGGTCACATGTAATAGCTCCCTGGGAGATCTGATAGGTTGAGCAGTAAGCTCGTAATCAGTCCTGGGATGCTCTTTCGAGGTTTTATTGACGCACATAATCAACCCTGAGGATTCCATAGGATGGACATCTCACAGAGATGATGAAGACCTACACGAGGCTAGGCCTACATCCAACATGAAAAAGGGTTGGCTCTGTAGAACTTCCTATGACGAGAAGAATTGAGAGATAGAACCAGTGATCAAGATGAGGAGTACAACAGTGGTGATGCCAATACTCTAGTGATCCAATGATGATGATCCAAATCAAGTATTGAAGACTTGTGCCTATATGTATTGATGACCTGTATCAAGATAATACCTTCCTAGTTAAGAGGGAGTGTTGATGTATTTGTAACTTCGGAATATATTCTCCTATGTATTACATTTGTACTTTATTGTATTCCTGATGGAGATGTATTATTCCTCCAATTAGAAGTGTCGTCATTTGTATTTGCGAGTGTCACAAGTTATATTGTAAGTGTCATAACTTATATTTGATGGGATGTTATTAGACCAACTTAGAGGGGTCGTCCCAGTATGGGTTGAAGGGTTATTAGACCATTCTAGTGGGGTCGGCCCCGTGACAAGTGGTAATGGGTTATTAGACTCTCCCAAGGGAGGTTGGCCCAGTTAGAGTTAAAGGCAGGTCAAGTCATTGTATAAATAGAGAGTGTGACTCTCTCATTCTATTCATTCACTCAGTCATCCAACTCACATAGTTGAGAGAGAGGAGTGCACACAAGTGGAGGAGGAGTAGCTGCTGAATAAATCTATCTTTTGGGGTTTGATCTTTGTGATCTTTGTATTGGTGCTCATTCTATCTCTGAGGAAGTTGTGGGGTTTTTCACCTTCTTGGTTTTCCCCGGTGAAATGCTTTGTGTCTCTTGTCTCTTATGTTTTATATGTTGTACATATTGTTCACTCAGTTAAGATCCTAGATCATATTGAATTAAATGATGAAAAACTAACAGTAGGTTGGTCCTCCCATGGTCATTGATGTAATTGCTGAGATTTTCCAACATGGTGGTAGGTTGGTCCTCCCATGATCATTGATGTAATTGCTGAGCTTTTCCGACATGGTGGTAGGTTTGTCCTCCCATGGCTGTTGATGTAATTGCTGATCCTTTCCCGAATGGTGACAGATTAGTCCTCCCATGATCAGTTGATATAAGTATTGTGTTATGTGCATCTTGGTTGTGCTCCATGTGATGATGAGATGATCTGACAATGATGAGGTGATAGTAGGAGATTCAGGTTTTGCATAGGCATGTAATCATTCCCGGGATGCTCTTGCAAGTTTTGTAGAGGCATATAATCAGTCCTGAGAGATCTTGTAGGTTTTGCAGAGGCATGTAATGAGTCCTCGAATGCTCTTGCAGGTTTTGCAGAAGCATATAATCAGTCCCGAGAGATCCTGCAGGTTTTGCAGAGGCATGTAATGAGTCCTGGGATGCTCTTGTAGGTTTTGCAGAAGCATATAATCAAAATTGAGAGATCCTGCAAGTTTTGCAGAGGCACGTAATAAGTCCTTAACTATACCTACCTGATGGCTTGCTCGCAGAGATGATGAAGACCTACATGAAGGCTAAGCCTACATGCAACATGCAAAAGGGATAGCTTTGTAGAACTTCATATGACTAGTAGATTCGAGAGATGTCACTAGTTGATCGAGATGATGAGGACAACAGCAGCAGTGGCGATTATGATCCAACGTTGAAGACTTGTGCCTATATGTATTGATGTATGTGTCAAGAGAATACCTTCCTAGTTAAGAGGGAGTGTTAATGTATTTGTAACTTCTGAATGTATTCACTTGTATATTTTATATTTTATTTATATATTGTTATTGTACATGCAATGGAGAGGTTATATTCCTCCGATCGAAAGAGTCATGATTGTATTTGATCGGTTATTAGACCCTCCTAGAGAAGTTGGCTAAGAGCTAAGTTGTGGAAGGGTTATTATACCTCCTTAGAGGAGTCGGCCCAGTTAGGGTTTAAAGGTAAGGGAAGTAAAGTATAAATAGAGAGTGTGACTCTCTCATTTAATCATTTCACTCACTTACTCAATTCGCATTAGTGAGAGGTAAGGACAAGTGCGCACAAGTGGAGGAGAGTAGCTGCTGAAGACCATATCTATTCTTGGGTTTATCTTTGTGACACTATTTTCGTGCTCATTCTATCTCTGAGGAAGTTGCGGGGTTTTCTCCTTTATGGTTTCCCCAAGGAAAACTCTTTGTGTCTCTTGTCTTTATTGTGTTTATGCTGTACATGTTATTCTCTTAGCAGGATCCTAGACCATATTGAATTAAATTGTGAAAAACTAACAACCTACTCCAATACATGTAGGCCTAAAACATGGGGAATAACTCTAACCTCGAACCAAAAAATCTTTGGTGTCAAGTACCACCGATCATGCACCCCTTACAACACATGCTCAATAATTTCAACTTAGGTACAAAGACATTCAATGCTTTACTAACAAATTGCTCCAACCAATGACTTCTCACTTCATCACACCACTTCCATTCGTTTCCATTACATTAACCAATGACTCTTCTTTTGAAGAGATCAATTTTCACTATAATTTTTCGAGATACTTTTAACCATGCTCAATATCTACCATGCCTCCACTTTCTTTCCATGCATATTTTTCCCATGCCTTGCCATAATGAGAAATGCATGTTTCTATACTAATCCACCAACCACTTTTAATAAAACCATTTAAAATAATCCACCAGCCACTTTTAATAAAACCATTTAAAATTTTTAATCTGGGAAAAAACTTAAAACATAACATGAACACAAAGGCTTCCATAAGATATTCCTTTTATACATCTGTCATAAAGTAACTCATTCCCATTTTCAAAAGAAATGATCTTAACATGTACCGCCAACAAACTTTTCAAATATTCATGCCCTTACCATATATAATCCCCTTTATATATAAATTATGTCCAAAACATTTAATAACTTATAAAAAAAATTGACTGCTTTCTTTGACGTGAATGTCATAATAAGGCACATCCTTTGAAAATGACGTAGACATAAACTTACGAGGGATTCCTATCTTCTTGCATCGAATTTGTGAACAACAATTGTGGCAGCATGATTATCGAATTTGCGAACAACAATTGTGGCAGCATGATTCTCTCTCTAGATATTTGGAGGCAATTACATCACTCACACAAATCCAAAACATATCAGTTCTTCCCATGGGCACATTTTTCTTCCATGCAATGAATCTTCCAATCCATTGGATTCTTCTTTGGTGGCTCCACCTTCATGTCTCGACGAGTCTAATCTTCATGAGACAACTTCACATTGCCTGCCTACTTCGGGTTGGGGTAGGCTTCTTCACACAGGAAGCAATTTCCTCCATGATTTGAGCATGGATTTCTTCTTCCTCAGTGCAAGCAGGGCTATAAATTATTCAACCAAATAAAAAATAAAAACACATATAACCCAATTTGCATCATCCAACCAAAGCAATAATAACCAATGGATGCTTCAGATTTGAAACATATGTGAGATCTAAACTCGTGATGAATAGAGATCTACACTTTAACTAGATCTGCAATTTCTCCTTGCGCATTCAAATGTCTGAGCAATAGATCTAGCATCTTCCATCATGCACCCATAGGCAATCACATCTACTTTTCAAGAGCAATAACAATAAATTATGCCATGCTCTGATACCATTGTTAGCAATAAAAATATGCGAGATAAATAAAGCATAAATATAAGAGAAAACACAATCGAAACACGAGTTATAATGGAAAACCACATAGGGAAAAACTAGCCATCAATAATAGATATATTATTGGTCCCTGGACAAACAAGGACAAGGCTGCCAAGAGCATTTCTCCTACTCACTTTGGAACCTTACAATGGAGTATTCCAACCCTATAGATAGGGCTATTTACGTTCAAGTACAACTAGCAAGAAACCACGAGCAACAAACACCGTGTGCCTGAAACCACTTACATCCTTGCTCATTCCCAAGTCAAGGTTAACCCTAACATGCTCATTCTTGGGAACTATTTGATGTATTAATCAGCTACTGATGGTTGATATGACTATAATAATGGACCTCTGATGTCAATTCTCGTGCTATACTAAATAAAACTCTGATTCCAATACCTCTTCTTGCACCTAGTCTAGATTTCAATGAAAATGATCTAGTTTCCAGAATCTATGTGGTAAATGAATGAGTATTTATCCAAATGAAGTGATTTCTATTTCTGATTTTAATTAATATTCCAAATTACTCATTCCAATCTTAATATCAGAAACTCGTGAGCCTTCTTGACTATTTGGGAATTCCCGAATTTGGCCTAGTTATGCAATCCTGAAAGGTAGTTTTTCTTGTATGTTTGTGAGATCTCCTTAGAACCTTACAAAAATCGATGGAGTGAACCTAGGCTATTAATTAATTGTAAATTAATGTTACTTGGCCTCCCTAAGTCAAAACCCATCACCATTGGTTCTCAGTCAATGCTTAGCTGAAGTTCTATTTTGCATATGTTGGGGTTACCAGGAGCCTCGAAGTAGACTTCAGCCTAGATAATGTACAAACGTTAATGGTCCCAGTACATTTTTCAAAGATTCGAATAGCTGGTATAATCCTCATCCCTTCCATATCCTTTGATTTTGACTACTTGTAGTCAAACTAGTCACCAGAGTTCATTGGTTTTCCTTGAGTCTTATAGGAGAGTTAGATAATGTGTCATCAATCCTGGTTGGTACATTACAGATAATGATGATCATTATGAGACTTCCCCCAAAGCAAAAAAATATTTTTCTTTGCATTTAGAGAAACCGCATGAAACCAAAACTCGTCCATATTTAGAGAGGTTGAATTTAGAAAAACCTAGTGTTCATTGAGAGCTAGACTTAATAGACACGAAATTAAAAAAGACATTGCGTGAGAATTATGTTGTTGACAGAAATAAAATACATATCCCTATATGCAAAAATTGTTTGGGAGTTTTGCATCAAGAAACTAGTAGAAAAAGAAATGATTCCCCTATAGTCCATGTTATAGGACAATTAGATGAGTTGATTATAGGGAGAACTCAAGTGGATAATATGTTGATCATGGAAACCCCATAGTGTGTAATACCCCAATTTTGGCCCTACTGATATAATGGCTTTTATGCAAATATTGTGTACATGCGATGTATGTTTCCCTAGCGTGGAGCTCAAGGCCAAGGCCCTGCTAGTGTTGTTAACACCCAAAAAGTGCTCACTACCTCATCTACCCCATTACATGACTCATTTGTCCATATTTCTTACCATATTTGTCTCCAAAACCTTAAAAACCCATTAAAAAGCCTCCAAAAGGCCAAAAAAGCCTTCAAAAGGCCAAAAAACCATTAAAAAAGCCTCCAAAAGGCCAAAAACCCCTTTTCCCCCCAAAATAATCCAAAATTCCTCCAAAATAACAAAAACCCTCTAAAAAGGGAATAAAAAATACAAAAAAGAGGAAAAAGAGGGAAAAATGAAGCAAAAACCCTATACAGCTGACCTAAACCATATGGTGCCCAAAACCATGGGCCAACACTCCACCACCAAAAACCTATAAATAGGTGATGGAGGCCCCTCATTTCATATCCACAGTTAACCACACCCTTACTTTACCAAAATCACTCCTAAAACCCTAGCTCACTCTTGAGCTACTTTCACATTTGATTGCCCCTTTGGCCCATTTCCAAAACCCTTTGGAGAAAGAGAAAGGAACAACACTGGAGCTTGGAAGCAACCCTCTTGGATTGCTGCAAAGGCTTCATCCACCTTCACATTGGAGGTATAATCAATACAAAAATATTTTATTATCTTGTCTTTTCTGTTTATGCACATGCTTAGAGTAGTTTACTGTTTTACTGTACTGTCTTTTATTTATTGTATTTTCTGAACTGCTACTAAGGAGTCCCCTCTCCTTAGTAGGTGCTCATTTGCAGAAGCTAGGGTCAAAACCCTAGCTACAATTTTGGCGACACCCCTAGTGTTCCTTTGAATTTCTGATTATAGTTTTAAACATTTTTAATTTTCTACAATAGTTTTCTGTTTTTTCCTTTCAGCTGTTCTTTTCGGCTACCGTAAACCACGTCTTTTTCCCTCCGCAGTTGCGTTCCGACTGCGTCTTTTAGACTTTTACCTGCGATCCGATCGCGGCTCTCAAACTGTTTCCGGCGATCTACCGCAGTTTTCAATCTGTTACCTGCGATCTGACCGCGACTATCATCCTGTTTCGTGCGCTCCGACCCCGGCTGTTAACCCATTTTCCTGACGCCCATTTGCAGCTTGCAGCCCTTTTTCTGCTACTCGCCTGCGCATTTCGACCTTTTTCCCATGTCCCGCCTGCAGCTTTCAGCCATTTTCCTGTAACCCACCTGCACATTTTGGCCTGTTTACTGCGTCCCGCCTGCAGCTTCCAGCCCTTTTTCTGCTACCCGCCTGCGCATTTTGGCCTTTTTCCCACGTCCCACCTGCGGCTTTCAGCCATTTTCCTGCAACCCGCCTGTGCATTTCAACCTTTTTCCCGCGTCCCGCCTGCGGCTTTCAGCCATTTTCCTGCAACCTGTCTACGGCTTTTAGCCATTTACCTGCTATCCGTTTGCAACTTTAGACCCTTTTCTCGCGGCCCTCCTACGTCTTTCGGCCAAATTCCCGCAACCTGTCTGCGACTGTTGACCTGTTTCCCGCGGTCTCACCGCTCAGATTTGCCACAAACTCGCGGTCTGTTTTCTGCACTTTTTTCACTCTTTTGAACCCAACACTTTGCTGCAATATTTTCTGCACTTGCACAACCATCTGTCCTATCTGCAACCATACTTCCCTACAACCTTTTTTCTGTAGTATTATTTATGTTCCATTTACAGAATATTTTTTAAATTTCAGCATTTTAATTGAAAAGAGAAAATTTTGCATTTTAAAGTTTAATTTCTGCATTGATATTTTTAGTTAGAAAGTTTCCCACCCCGTGGCACTTTTACTTGGGTTCATTATCTCACACGCACACACTCTATCACCTAATTCAAGTGAGCCCTAAAATACTACTTAACACAACCAACATTGTAACCCCACTTGGGGAACACATAAGAATCTTATAGTTAGGTAGGATTGTTAGGAACCCATGTCTTTACTTTGTTATTATATTGTTGTTGGACACATATGCTTTGTAAGTCATCCCGTAGTATTTGTTGATCCATAGTTTATATTATCCCATAGTATTGGACGCATATGCTTTATAAGTCGTCCCATAGTATTATATGTCCCATGGTTTTGACTCATAGTATTGGTGCCTAGACTTAGCCCATGGTTGGTATTGACACATAGTATTGACCCATGGTATTGGTCCCTAGACTTAGTATATAAGTATGTGTTGAGGCCTATGAAGGCACCGTGAAGTTAATTGTATTGAGCTTGCTCAAAGGAGGTTGCCCCCTCGAAGTGGCCCGTGATCAATATAAAAGTGATTCTGAGTTCTATTGTTTCTGATATCTCGTGTATTTGCATTAATTAATTATTGTAGGTTCATCACATCTGGTATCAGAGCACTTTCTTGGGCTCGTTGGGTGGAATTTCTACCAAATTTTTTTGCGCATCTGTTGCAACTTCGGATATTGGAATAATCCCTATCCGCTTAACTGTGGGAAGTACTTGGGAATAAGCCCTAAAACTCATTGTGAGGAGTACCACAGGAACCCCAAAGTAGCTGGCCCATTGAGAGGACCTGCCAGCGAAAAGGGCAACGACCCCTACCTGATTGACTAGTTCCCACACGTGAGGTAAACCAAGAGCTGTCGTTTGTGGCAAAGCGGTTATCAATTTTACCTGAGCTGTGGAGTGAGGGGTACTGCCCCAATACGCAAGCCGTTAGACAGCATTGGTGGCCGAGTGAAACACCTGAACTGTTAGGAAGCCGTACATACCTGGGGTCCATATCTATTTTCAGTTGAACTGTTGTCGATCACTTCCACTCCAGATCCAGCCATTTAAGATCTATTCTGAAAGTCGTTCCAGATCCAGTTGCCATTTCAGATCCAGCCATTTTTTATCCCTTCCACACCATTGCAGATCCATCTGTTGCAGATCCCTTCCGCCCCACTGTTGCCGATCCATTTTTATACCATATCTCCCTTATTTCAACTCTGTTTTCCCTAAAACTTCACTGACATCCCTGCAATCTCATTCTTCATATTTCATTCTTGAAGACCCTATCCCAAATTCCACTTCCCAAGACCAGAAATCCCACATTTGTCTATTTTTAGGGTTTGCCATAACTTCTTCAATTTTCACCTGATTACCTTCAAATTTTACCATAGAGTTCCCGCTTCTGAAATCCCCATTTTTTGCTTCCCTGTCCCTTAGAAAGTGTCAAAAAACTAGTCAAACCTTAATTACCCCTCTGAGTTTTTCCCAGATCCAAATTTCCCCTTACTAAATAAGCTTGTGTTTGTGTTTTTCTATCCATTCCCCCCCCCCAACAAAAAAAAAATATTGGTTATGGTTGTCACTCGCACAGGAGCAAAAACCATAGAGGAAGCACTTGCAGCTATCCAAACCAAACTCCAAGATCTGGATGAAAAATTTCTCAGCCTCCATCTTCAGCATTCATCCATGCACAATAACCGACAGCTAGAATCTTTTGCAGCCACCGGGTTCTCTTCTTCCAGCAATTTTCATGGGCCGAAGCTTGATTTTCCTCACTTCAATGGTACTGCTTCGACTAGATGGATATATCGAGTAGAACAATATTTCAATCTGCATAATACCTTTGATGTTCAGAAAGTTCCACTTGCATCCTTTCATTTGGAATAGGAAGCCCTTCAATGGTACCATTGGTACATCAAAGCTCATCCCGAACCAAACTGGACAGATTTTTGCCAACTCCTTTTGTCACGATTTGGTCCTAGTTCTTTTGATGACTTCACAGGAGCACTCACTAAACATCACCAAACTGGCACAGTGAGAGAGTATCAGACGGAATTTGAGAAACTAGCCAATCACACAGAAGGATTGTCCGATGAATTCTATAGGAGTTGTTTTATTAGTGGTCTCAAGGATGAAATCCGCTTAGAGGTCAAAATGTTTTGTCCCAACACAATGATGGAAGTCCTAGGGTTGGCTAAGCTGGATAAGGACAAGATCGCAGCTCAGCAATGCTCCAAACCCACCTTTGTTCCCTCCATAAATATGGGTTCCCAACGACCTCCCATCACGCTTGCTCCTCAACCAACTCCTATCAAGCAATTGTCTAAAACAGAGATGCAGGCACGCCGAGAAAAAGGGCTTTGTTATAATTGTGATGAGAAATTCACTCGGGGACATAGATGTGTTCAACAAAAGCTCTATCTCTTGGATGTGGATTCTCCGCCTACCTCAAAACTTGATGAAGAAGCTCCAGATACAGTAGATGATCAGGTCGACATTCAACACCCTCCTGTTGACACCCCATCTCAGGACGACCCACCCGAGATCTCTCTCCATGATGTAACTGGCGTCACCACCCCACAAAAAATGCGAGTCAAGGGATACTTCAAGAACCTCCCTCTTACCATACTCATTGATTCTGGTAGCACTCATAACTTCATTGATCCTCGTATTTCCAAACAGGCTGATTGTTTTGTCCGTCCTTGCTACAACTTTGAAGTCATGGTTGTCCATGGGGGCACCTTACCTTGCAAGGAGAAGTGTCACAATGTGCGTATCTCTATGGAAGATTATAACCTGTGCTCTCACATGTTTGCCTTGTCCTTAGGCGGATGTGATGTGGTTTTGGGCGTTCAATAGTTATGCACCCTTGGCCCCATCTTATGGGATTTTGCTGAACTTTGGATGCAATTTTCAGTCAATGGGGCACAACACAAATTTATGGGTTTACAACCAGGGTCTCTCTACATTATCAGTTCACATCGCCTGGAAAAAATACTTAAGAAGAATTCACATGGTGTCATCGCTCAGCTCCATTCCATTTAGATGCACCCATCAATAGTCTCCACTACTTCCTTGGATAGATATGCAGGTGTCTTTGCTGAACCAATGAGCTTGTTTCCTTCAAGAGACCTTTCCGGTAAGAATTTAGCCGCATCTACCTCTCAGCAGGAAATGATGACTATTTTGCATACAGTCCAGAAGTGGCATCTACCTCGCACATTTGATGCCCCAGTTTCTCTTACAGCTATTTCTCTGCTTGTTCCAAATTGGTTGCAATCTGTTCAACGGGGATATCTCTTCTATGAACTCCATGCTTCTTCATCAGTACGGCACTCTGGGTTCCTCAAAACGTATGATCAGGAACAATGTAACTTCTTTTGGTAGGGACTCAAAAGGACAATTCAACGGATGGTGGTTGACTATGATACTTTCCAGGTCAACAAGGGTGAAACGACCCTCCTTTTAGGGCTACTCGAACCCTTACCCATCCCTCCACAGATTTGGACAACTATTTCTATGGATTTCCTAGAAGCGCTCCATTGGTATAGTATCACATCTCAAAGGACACCATATGAAGCAGTCTTTGTACATGCACCACCAGTTCTTCTTCCATACACCTTCAGCAGCTCCCCAGTTCAGGAAATTGACTCAATTATTCGAAACCGTGATCAGCTTCTTCTCATTCTGCAGGACAATTTTCACATGGCATGAATTTGACTGAAACAACAAGCCGAATAGCACCATTCTAAGCGCACTTTTCACATCGCTGATATGGTTCTTCTTCGTCTACAACCTTCCATGCAATCCTCCCTGAAACTCCAAAGGTGCCAGTGGGTCGGAATGCAACCCGAGGATGCTATAGGGGATCCACTCCTTCAGATTCTGCATCAATTTCCACATCTAAAGCTTTGAGGACAAAGCTTTTTCTAAGGGAGAGGGGATGTTAGGAACCCATGTCTGTACTTTGTTAGTATATTGTTGTTGGACGCATATGCTTTGTAAGTCGTCCCGTAGTATTTGTTGATCCATAGTTTATATTAGCCCATAGTATTGACCCATAGTATTGGATGCATATGCTTTGTAAGTCATCCCGTAGTATTATATGTCCCATGGTTTTGACTCATAGTATTGGCACCTAGACTTAGCGCATGGTTTGTATTGACACATAGTATTGAACCATGGTATTAGTGCCTAGACTTAGTATATAAGTGTGTGTCGAGGCCTACGAAGACAGCGTGAATTTAATTGTACTGAGCTTGCTCAAAGGAGGTTGCCCCCTCGAAGTGGCCCGTGATCAATATAAAAGTGATTATGAGTTCTATTATTTCTGATATCTCGTGTATTTGCATTAATTAATTATTGCAGGTTCATCACAAGGATCAGGGGGATAGGCATCCAAATAACACTCCTCGGTTGCTTACACTTGAGACATAGCTGTTGTCCATTAGGGAACCACAATCCCCTAGTATGTTTTGACACGGTTTAAAACCAATTTATTGGGAAGGCCTCTCCCCTAAGAGGGTTGAAGTCGCCAAACTGGTTCCAGCAGCCTAAGTGGAATACCGCAATCCATTCAGTAACCGAAGGATACCTTTTGCAATTCTCAGTGTATCACCCATATGGGGATACATCGGTGATAGAACCAAATGGTAGATTCACCCAACCAAATGTGTCATGAACGGGGTATCTTAGTTGCTTTTCTTCTAGGATTGACTACCCGGTGTCCCTCCTGGTAGGGGGATATCTTTAGCCACTTGGCTCTACTATCCATATTGTCTGACTTGGATTTCATCACCTTGCAGAGGATATGTCTAGTTGAGTCAGAATACTATTTAGCTAGGTTTTTGCATGCTCCCTTACCTCCTTTTGGTCTATCGAGTCCACTATTTTTATTTTTTAGGAAACTTGCTGCTTGTTGGTATTCTGACCATTTCTGTTGATACTCCACTTAGTGTAGCACAACTGTTACAGTAAGTGTTTTGAGTTGGTTGTTGGCCTGAGTGCCATATTTTTTGCGCTCTCCTTCTGCACACTCGGTTGCATTAGGGTTTTTGAGTTGTTTTTCACTCAACACAACCCCAAGATACTTTACACCATCTATCACCATTGAGTCCCCGAGACATTCTCGGTGCCTCCAGGGCGAGCTCCCACAGCACGGTTCACTTGAAATCACCCGTCATAGACGTAGATCTTCATCGCTTGATACCACTCATCATAGATCTTGAGCTTTGTCACTTGACTCCACTCATCAATGGCATAGAACTCCGTCACCCGATCTAGACGTCGCTTATTTTACCTCTGATTCTGAGGTAGAGTCCGAGAACCCCACTTACACTGCACCAACCAGCCCCATGGCTGGCGTGACATCCAACCCTTTCTTTCTAGGGACCATTGGTGGAGCATCCACCACCACACCAGCTACCACACCTGCTTTGGGTATGCCCTCGATGGGGCCCACATCTACCATTCCGATCACTGTAGCCATTCGAGTAGCTGGCATACCTATTCCCACTCCATCAGTGATTCACACTACCCTTGGCGATGCAGAACCATCCCATACCACTTTCGTTCCTCCACTTGGGGGCAACATCCCAAACCCAACCCCTCCACTTGGGGGTATTGGCCCCAACATGGTCACAACCACTAGTATGTCACATCCTTCTACTAGTTTACCATTCATGGCTAGTCTCAACCTTCCTGACCTAGCTAGAATGACTAACGATCCCATCAAACACGACCCTGCGTGGCCTCACATGCCCACCAAGCTCCCCTTCGACATCCCTAAGTTTGAGGGCAAGGCAAGTGAAGACCCCCAGAACCATATTATGTCTTTCCATCTATGGTGTTCCTCCAACTCCATAGTGGATGACTCTGTCCGCCTCCGTCTGTTACAGTGCACTCTCACTCGCTTTGCAGCTAAGTGGTACATCGAGCAGCCCCATGGGACCCATGCCACCTTTACTTCCCTTGCCTCAAATTTCCTACAGTTCTTTCAGTTACCTGTCCGCTATGATGTGGGAGTTGACATCCTACTGTCTTGCAGACAGAACACAAGTACCCACATCACTGACCACATTCATGAGTGGCATAGACGCTGCAACCTCTGCAAAATCAAGTTAGACGACCGTATCTTCTTAGATTGGTTTCTAAAATCCCTCCTTCCTGTCATTGCCAAGGATGTGGCATCTGAATGAACCTAGTCCGAAGAAGAGGCCATCCTCAAAGCCCAACAATTTGACCTTAGATACGCCCAGTCGAGCTATCTGTATTCCATCATACCTCACGCCCCTCGCGGTGATTCATCCCGACATGATGTGCCGAGGGCATCCCATGCCGGAGATGGCATCATTGGCCATATAGCCTCACATAACCACCTATTTTCCATAGCACGTCCTAGCCATGGCCCCGACCTATCGCGGGCTACATCACAGTCCAGAGCAACCAATTTGTATGCTCCCATGGCACATCACCATCATTCCCACGAACCATCATGTCCACCTCAATGATTTCATCATGTCATCCACGCTTACGCCCCACGAGTCGCAACTCAGCCATATTACCACCCACAGGCTGCACCAGCTCCTGTGTCCTCTCAAGCCCAACCTGCTTATTACCCGCCATAAGAAGCCCTTGCGGCAAACCCACAACCCATTCCGTAGACGTATCAACAACCCCCACAAGGTTCAATACCTGCCCCACCTCCACCTACTTTTTATCCACCGCAGCCTGCTCCCACACTTGCACAACCCCAGAACCCACCTACTGCCCAAGGGAAAGTGTACGCCCAATAGAATCCACAACAGAACCAAAATAACTAGCGCCAACAAGGCCAACAAAACTGTGGCAAAGGCCATAACCGTGGGAACAACCCCCCTCCAGACTAAGGCGGTCAACCTCCCAATCCCCCAAACAACAATAACGCGGCACCTGCCAACCAGAACCCTGATCGGTCGCCCAAACAAGCAAAAAATCCTAATTTGGGAACAAACCATCCTTGTTCTATTTGCGGGGTCTATGGCCACTACACTCATGCTTGCCCACATTTGGAGCAAGCTCGACAAATCTGGACCGATGATGCCCATCGCCAAGGGCACGCAGCTCCTCAGGCGCCGCCCAGCTCCCCACCAACTCAACATCAACCCTTGGTGTTACAAAACCCCTTACCGACCGAAGGTGTAGTGAACACTCAGCCGTTGGCTCCCCCTCAAGGAAAGGCACCACCACAACAGCAAATCACTTATGCCACTCCTGATCAACGCATGATAGACTCAGGTACCCACCACTTGTTAATGATGTCATCCGCCGATGTCAACCTTCAAACTCGTCGAAACTAATATGGATCCACCCCTAAAGCCCCTCCTGCCGACAAAAAAAATAACGCTCATCCCACTGATCAGACGTTACGTATACCTCCGGCTCCACTAGATGGCGCCTCCAAAGCACCTCGCTTCCCACTTCATCGCATCACCAATAATCCCAATGCTTGTGCTGTGTCTAATTACAACATTGTAGATGACTTAGCCCAGTCTCCCGCAGCCATGTCTGCATTAGAGGTCTTAAAAAACTGTCCTTCACAACGCAAGACTTTGCTCTGTACCATTGGTTCTATTGACCCAAATGATTCATGACTAATGGCCTTCGATTTGGACCAATCTGAACCATGCCTGCCTTCCACTTTAGCATTCCAAGTTTCTGTTTCTGTTCGGAATCTTGTCATCCATCGGTGCATTATCGATGAAGGTGCCTCCACATGCGTTATGTCCACATTCGTTTGGAAGAAGTTGGGATCCCCTACTCTCCAGCAATCCACCACTACGTTGCGAGCCTACGACGGCCGTTCGGCACAACCCCAAGGTCTCTTAGCTAATGTCCCCATCTAGTTGGCTGGCAAAATTGTGCTCATTGACATAGAGGTCATCAATGCCCAACTTGATTATAACCTCTTACTTGGCCGTAGCTACATGTATGCCATGCGGGTGTTTTCCTCATCTGTTTTTCATACCATGATGTTCCCCCATGACGGACGCATGGTCAAGGTCAATCAACTCACCTATTACGATCCCAATGTCCCCGCTGCACCCGAAAATGTTCTCCCCATGGTTGAACAACCTGTTTGTGGTGTAACTACCTCATTTGTTTCCTCCGTGGGACCCGGAGTTTACTTAGATACACCGATGACCTCAACATTCCAATCCATTCCACCCTCGTCACCCGCGACTGAAGTATCTGACCTATGTACTCTTTCCCACAATACAGAAACACCAAACAATCAACTGCCCTTGTTACCCAAACCACCGTTGGTAGCTAGTCACATTAGTGTTACACCCATCCACACAATCCCCTTCCTATTCCCTCCCTCGGGATTAGTAAGTGCCCCGGTTATGGCTACTCTCAGCCTCCCCGGGTTAACCTTAGGATTACCCGTGTAGTATATTTTGCCTCCCGTTCCCCCATCGACACCAAATGTCATCCTACAACCGGTGCAACCCATTGCCACTACTAGTCAACCACCTCCCGGTGTCACTACCCCTTCGTCATCTACGAATCCCCCCCCCCCCCCTCTTATCAAGCACACTTGGGGCAGAGGCCCACAACCATACACTACTATACCCCCACCCAAAACAGAACCCCCCCCGTGTTTCGTGCTCCTCCCAAATTCTCCTTGTGTGATGAGTTAGGCCATCCGACTCATCAATTTCCACAATTACCTGCATTACAGGAACACATGTAAATGCTTGACAATGACCCCAACATCCCGGTTGTCCAACATGATCCAACCCCTAAGCCTCGTGATAAATCACTGTGTACTAACCACCCTTGTGCAATATGCGGTATTTACGACCATTACTCACATCATTGTCTTGATCTCCGAGATTACAGAGCAGCTCTCTACGAGATGAATAGTTTGGACCTTGAGACGGCACCCCCCATAATTGAGGTGATCCACCCCCCAGTATCACCCTCATCTGGAGAGATTAACACCATCTATATGAACTCTTCGACTACCACTCCCTCGTCAACCGATTTGACAACTCAAAGTTTCTGCAATGATGAGGAGATTCTAGAGGTTCTCACTGCCCCGGATTACCCCTGGGAAGACATGCACCATCGTTCCTATTTCCTCCTAGAAGAGTCCTCCTCCACCACAGCCACCCAATTTGCGGTTGAGTCCAAAGATTTCCTTCCCACCAAAGTCGACTGGTTTAAGGATCCCAATCCCGCTCCTGATTCCTTTGAGGAAGTTAATATGGCCAACATCTCACCCACAATCCAAATTGATATTGCTGCCCCAGGAGGTGCCCCTGAACTCATCACTTTAGGAGGCTCCTGCAATGAATATGAGATTGAAGAGTACAAAAAACTTTTCCAAGAGGTCCGTGATGTCTTTTCCTGGTCCTACATCGAAATTCCTAGTCTTGACCTCGCTATCATAGAGCACCACATTGCCACCTCCAAGTTAGGGGGCATAATAGATTACCTCGACCCTAGGATAGGGGGCATGATCAATCATTTTGAACCTTCCCCATCACATCTATCTCAGTATTTCAGTGACCCCCTTGTTTAAACCAGCACATATGTGATCCACAATCATAAACCCCATGCACATAGCATGGGGGCAGGTCATTAACCCTGCTCACTTTTTCACATTTGCGATCTCAACCATTTTTTAGGTCACGTGTCACTTGTATATTTGATTTGATTTGATACGCCTAGTATTTCACCCCCGCGGGCCATCATTTCTCCCCACCACTACATCCTTCGCTTAGTGGGCTCACCTTTATTTGTAGCCATTTTTTAACCTAGTTATTTCCTTTGACCATTTCGGAGTCCTTATGACCTCCATTTTTCGCAACATTTGCACCGCCGGATTCATATTTTCATGCCCGTGATGATGCTTGAGATCATTTCTCGCTCTCACCCTCATATTTTTTGGGTATTTTTTTCAAAACGCCCCCCGTCGCCTCGGTTCGCGTGCCACCTCGGCTGTCATCCGTTCTGACATTCCTTATATCGCCAGATTCATATTTCTATGCTTATGATGATGCTTGAGATCATTTCTCGCTCTCACCAGAACCTTTATGGACATCATGACATGACACCTTGTCGCCTCGGTTTGCATGCCACATCGGCCGTAGCCCATTTTTGATATATTTTATATCATCGGATTCATTTTTTCGAGCCCGTGATGATGCTTGAGATCATTTCTCACTCTCACCCCCATATTTTCGGGTGTTTTTTCCAAAACATCCCTCGTCGCCTCAGTTTGCGTGCCACTTCGGTTTCTCTCCATTTTTGATATATTTTATATCATCGGATTCATTTTTCCGAGCCCGTGATGATGCTTGAGATCATTTCTCGCTCTCACCCCCATATTTTTCGGTACTTTTTTCAAAATGCCCCTCGCCAGCTCGGTTTGCATGGCAATTCGGCCGCTCTCCGATTTTGATATATTTTATATCATCGGATTCATTTTTCCGAGCCCATGATGATGCTTGAGATCATTTCTCACTCTCACCCCCATACTTTTTGGGTATTTTTTCCAAAATGCTCCCTGTGGCCTCGGTTTGCGTGCTACATCGGCCGTTATCCAATTTTGACACTTTTTATATCGTTGGCTCCAGTTTTCCGAGCTCGTGATGATGCTTGACATCATTTCTTGATCTCACCAGGTACAATTTCAACATTGTGTCCCGACACCTTGCTACCTCGGTTTGCGCACCACATCGGCCGCCACTGGATTGTTCCACATTTTTACATGAGCCATTCACTCCTTTCATACTACAATTATTTCGTTATTTTGCCACCATTCATTATCCCGGAAGGAGGCCCACCAGTGTTCCCCCCCTACCCTCTTTCTTGGTCATCATCAATGTTCCTTGATTGAGAACTTCCTCCTTGCCTGACCATTCCTTTTGTTCGGTATACTTTTATCCATTTTTCGGGTCGGACAAGTCCTTTACGAAAAAGGCACTTAGGGAGTTTCTGTTAAGATCTTTTCTGACTCCTAAAACAATGAAAAGATCGCCGAGCAATCTTGCTTCCTTTCATGCTCGTTAAAGTACCTGAAAGGGCGTCTATCTGGTATAAGTTTACCCATTTTCCGGACCTGGTAGACTAATTACGAAAAAGGAATGCTCGAGTCACACCAGCTAGAAGAGTTCTTCATTGCATCATTTTATGCTTCTTCGGGCCTTGGAGACTAACACATGAAAAAGCAACCCCTTGGAGTCTTCTTATCACTTTCAAACTCTCTAAAATTGAAAGCAACCACGAGCATGAACTGTCTTGGGCTCTTACAAATCCACACGATAGTACCATTCCATTATTTCAGAGTCTTCTTATCGCTTTCAGACTCCTTAAAATTTAAAGCAACCACGAGCATGAACTTTCCTGGGCTCATATAAATCCACATGACAATAACATTTTGAACACACTTCTTCTAGTTCCTTAACCCACGAAGAAGTCCCCCGTGCCTCTTGGCACTATGATCGATCATATCGACAGCACCCCTAATCAGGTCGCCCTGGTTCAGAGTATTCTGCAGTCTCCTGCCATTTTACACCAACTTGAGTATCACTCATCCCACTCACTATCCTTGATCCATTAGAGCTATGATCCCTTTCCCACCAGTCAGTTTCATATGTTTCCCGATCATCCCCGCCATCATACTCTGAACAAAGGAAGTTTGAGTCCACCCACTCTACTTGCCCAGTTATTCCCTTCCCCCACAGTATGTCACTCCTAACATCAGTACTCTCACACTTCAGTTCTCCACCTCGTGCTCCTATGAAGGAAACATCATTGCCTTGCTAGTTCCAGGTCTCCCTCTGTCGACGACAACCCCTCTATTCTAGAGGATAGACCCAGAGGTCCCTATGCCTTGGACTCATCACCATCTGTGGTGAGTGCCTACGGACCATTTTGAGAAGAGTCATCATTGCCTCTTCGAGTGGTTGCTTCTCGCATGCTCGACTTCAACACCTTGATCGCATCATTGAGAGTTGCATAGGGTTTATATCCCTTGAGTTATTGGTCGAAGACCCCGGATTTCCCCCGACTCTAGAACATTTGTCAGTCACTTCAGAATGCCCAGTTATATGTTCCCGTGGATCTCCGGTTTGCATAGGCTATTCTATTCGGAAGCCATCCAGTTATATGCTTCCTTGAGTACCCAGTTCAGTTCCAGTTAAGTGTACCATTGACGGTATGACTCCCCATCATTATGATCCAGCAGCTCATCAGTTCCTTTGGTACCACACTCAGCAGCACTGTTGTTATTCCAGTGTATCAGTTCTTCAACTCAGACATGGTCAGCCCAGCAGTATGTCCTAGATTTGTGTCCTCTTTGGACCCTTATGATGTACACAGTGGTTCTCTATGTATCTTATAGGTCCCCCTTTTCGGGCCTCACAGTTATTTTTTATGTCTCTTGATACGAGCATGGGTATGCCTGCCTCGTCCATATAATGAGATTCTTCCTCATTCATTATTTGTGGCCATGTATATTTCAAGTCCCCATATTTTGGACCCCATTGTTATTGTTGTTCTATATCATAATACGAGCATGGGAACGCTCGCCTCGTCCATATGTTCAGATTATTCCTCATTCAATATTAAGGTCATGTAGTTTCAGTTTTTGCAGTTTGTTCGGAACCATTGTCCCGGGCTCTAGTTCATTTCTTCTCTTCTCCACATCCCAGGAAAACCATAAAAGACTTATGATGTCTATCGGCCATACGATGAGCTCTTGCCCTCACACATCAGGGGGCAATCTGTTAACACCCAAAAAGTTCTCACTACCTCATCTACCCCATTACATGACTCATTTGTCCATATTTTCTACCATATTTGCCTCCAAAACCTTAAAAACCCATTAAAAAGCCTCCAAAAGGCCAAAAAAGCCTTCAAAAGGCCAAAAAAGCATTAAAAAAGCCTCCAAAAGACCATAAAACCCCTTTTCCCCCCAAAATAATCCAAAATTCCTCCAAAATAGCAAAAGCCCTCTAAAAGGGGAATAAAAAATACAAAAAAGAGGAAAAAGAGGGAAAAAGGAAGCAAAAACCCTATACAACTGACCTAAACCAAATGGCGCTTAAAACCACGGGCCAGCACTCCACCACTAAAAACCTATAAATAGGTGATGGCGGCCCCTCATTTCATATCCACAGTCAACCACACGCTTACTTTGCCAAAATCACTCTTGAAACCCTAGCTCACCCTTGAGCTACTTTCACATTTGAGTGCCCCTTTGGCCCTTTTCCAAAACCCTTTGGAGAAAGAGAAAGGAACAACACTAGAGCTTGGAAGAAACCCTCTTGGACTACTGCAAAGGCTTCATCCACCTTCACATTGGAGGTATAATCAATACAAAAATATTTTATTATCTTGTCTTTTCTGTTTATGCACATGCTTAGAGTAGTTTACTGTTTTGTTGTACTATCTTTTATTTACTGTATTTTCTGAACTGCTACTAAGGAGTCCCTTCTCCTTAGTAGGTGCTCATTTGCACAAGCTAGGGTGAAAACCCTATCTACAAGTGTATGTTCGTATTTTATTTAAAATGGACAAGTATTTGACATTTTTCCATCCATGTGCTATTAAGGCATGGAACATTGTAAATGATGTAAATATTTTATATTTCAATAAAATACCAAAACTGGCTATGGAAGCAACGAATGAGAAGGGGCCATGTGTATTCCAGTAGGGAGTGGTGAGGGGGTTGTGGGGATGAACCATATGCTGCGAAATGTCATCTTGTGAACCCATTTGACTTTCCTTATTCACATTTAATTCTGTTGTAAAGAAATTGTTGAAGAATTCAGTTCATGGCTTCAATGGAGCATGGGCAACCCAGAAATTCATATGGCAGGTATGGAATTTGTTTTTCTTGTACCACAAGTCACTCTACCTCATGGGAATGGGTTCTTCCTCATTCCCATTCCATTGTTGAGGATCCCAACATCAATTTGCATCCATTACACATGCCCAACAGTGAGAAAAACCAGAAATCACAACTTTGAAAGAACCCACGTTTTGAAGAGCCATAAACGCTCAGAATTTGGTATTTACAATAAAATCCAATGGGGGATCCATAGATATGAACCTTGGGGAGAAATTGAGAGTATTAGATACCCTATAATCCATTGAAAAATCTAGTTTTTATAACCCAGAAATCCAGTGACGGGATTGAGTTATTTGATGACAGAATTGTGAGAAATCCAAGTGTGAATGACTGAGTAGAGGTTGGGAATGCTTGATAAACCTAGTGAAGGCTGGAATCTCAAGGATTTAGTAGCTTGGACCTTTCTATGCCCATCCCAAAAAGCATTGGAGGGAAGGGATGCCTGAGGGACTATGCAACAGAGAAGGGGACTTCCTTGTGTTGGGTGTGGTAAGTACGATGGTGCCCTGACTGTTTGAATTATATTGAGATTCCTGTAGCTCTATTGTTGACCTCACTAGCTTAGCATTTCCCTCCTTTGTCTTTTGTATGCTTGATAAACCAAACTGTGTGTTGGCCTAGCATAGCTGTTGAGTGAAACCATGGCTATGAATGAGCCCATTTAGTTCCCCCTTAGTGGATACACAACCCAACTCGGGGGTGATCTCCCAGCTGAAAGAATATAGGCTAGATAGAGATCTATGGTTGGGTGGAACGTTGCTCTCACATAGCCAGTTGTTTGGACAACTTCATCTCAAAGATAAGTGTTCTCTGTGTTTAAATTATATGGATTATGTGTTTTGTAATGTGTTAATTCTGAATGATAATTATTCATGTTAATGTAATTGATATGAAGTTTGTGCATAGCATGAGAAGTGGATTGATTCTCTGCATATTGAATCATCATCTACTCGTGATAGATATGTTGATGCATTACAATTGTGTGTGTGCAAATTTGATTTAATTCCGCTGTGTTTATATTGAGTATGAATTTGCACACATAAGTTTTTATTTATTATGAATTTCTTAGTAATGTATGGGGATGAGTTTATCAAATAATCCCTGGAATGTGAGTCATGTTCCCTCTGTGGTTGGGAATGATGGGATGGGATATGACATTGTGACTATCTACATCAATAATTTCCCAATAGAAAACAACTTAATTTACTTGGGGGATAAATAAATGTTATGATTGTCTTGCCTATGGAAGTATTACAATTAGACATTCTTACACCTACACCTACAATGCTAGAATTAATTGATAGATATAGCGTTAAGCCTATAGTTGTGTTAGAGGATGTCATGGTAACTTTATATTCTTGGGAGTGCCCCGGGGATTTCTTTGTTATACAACCAAAGAATTCCATGGATGCTCATCCATTGATTCTATTGAGATTGTGGCTTGGTACATTTGATTCTTTTATCACTTGTAGGTAAGGGTCAATGACTATGTCTAAAAGAATCCCAACAAAAAAACATGCCCCTTACTCACCAACTAGACCTATGATACAAAATCCTTTGTTGATAAGGGATACCTATGGAGATGAAGAAATTTTGTATCCATCAAAGCCATTGAAAAATCTAGGGGATTTAAAGAAACAAAAGAGGGAAATATGCTTAACCAATTTATCTTGACTATATATTATGATAATTTTTTAGAATATTCTTCTTCATTTGATTATGTTTTCAGTAGATATTTTTCACGAAAATTGTGATACATGAAATTCATCATCTTTTCTTGTTTTGAGCATTCATGAATGTTCATATTATTATACTCTTCGTGCTAAAATATATCTAGGAAAATGTTTAAATATTAATTCCCAATTGGACCAACATTAGCGAGAACAATTGATTTGTGTCCTACAAGAAAAATTGGGTGAATTTGCATGGGATTACATCGACATGCATGGGATTCACCATAGTACTTCTATGTGTCATAGTTATGATCATGAGAATCCTATACCCATTCGAAAGTCAATATGTCACATGAAACCTTTTTAAAAGACTTTTTAAAAGAATAATTATGAAATTTATTGAATGATAACTTTATATATTTGATTTATGATAGAAAGTGGTTCTCACCACCTGTGGTTGTACGTAGAAGGAATGTAAATTGGAGAATATATGTTGATTTTCCATAACTAAATAAGGAAACCTTAAAACACTGTTTTCCACTCCCCTTCATAGATAATGAATTGGATACACTCCCAGGTAAGAAGTAATTTTCCTTTGTTGTTGGTTTGAGTGGCTACAATCAAATACAAAATGTACTAGGTGACTTAGATAAAACTACATTCCCATGCATGTGGGGACAATTTGCTTATAGAGTCTTTCCATTTGGTTTGTGCAATTCTCCTTCCACATTTCATTGAGAAGCTACTGGTATTTTTTATGATATTCTAAATGATTGTGTCGAAATTTGGATGAATTCACCATTTACGATAATACTTTTGAGGAACCCCTTGATAATTTCGAAAAGGTTATGATTAGATGTTGAGAAACTAATATTTCTATGGGTTTTGAAAAGTGTAAAATGTTACTAAATGAAGGTATTGTTCTTGTGTAGGTATCAAGGTCTACCCTGCAAATCTTGAAGTTATTACAAAATTTTAAGTGCCATGTTACGAGAGTAGCTAAGAATCATTTTGGGCCATGCTAGCTATTATCATAGGTTCATTCAAAATTTCACTAGAATAGCCACACCTTTGTTTATATTCTTATCTAAGGTTGTCGAATATTTATGGGGCTCTCAATGCCAGTCTTCCTTTCGCACTTTGAAGGAAAAAGTAATTGTAGCACCAGTGTTCAGGTGACTAAACTAGTCCTTCCCATTTCATATTTATAAAGATTATTCATTATCATCCCTTGGAGCCATATTAGGACAAAGGGAAAATCAATTTTTTGATGTTATTTATTTCATCAGCAAAAATTTAACACCAAATGACTTCAATTATACTATCGTCGATAAATTCTTTAGCTGTCATTCATGCCATAAATAAATTTAGATATTAAATAACATGGTATGAGGTTTTCAAACATGTTAATAACTTTTCTATTAGAATTTTAATGAATAACACTATTACTAATGGTAGAATTACTAGGTGGTTATTATTATTACAGGAATTCAACACCATTGTGGTAGATAGACTTGGAAGATAATTTTTTTTTTTTTGTTGATTTTCCTTCAAGAATTTGTAATGGAAGTGAAGTAAATCACGTGAATGATAATTTTCCTAAGAAAAATCTATTTTCTATATCAAATAAATCCACGTGGTTTTCATATACAGCTAACTATTTAGCTTCAGGTAAACTATCACATCATCTTTTAGAAAGAGAAAAATAGAATATTGTGAAGCTTAGTGCTAGTTACACCTAGAGTAGGAGAGATATCTTTCGTATTGGACCTGATATGATAATTAGAATATGTTTTTGGAGGATGATATGTTTGATATACTAAGGTTTTTCCATTATGAGCCTCGTGGCTATAAATTTGCTGACAAAATAACTTCTTATAAGCTCCTTCATCTTGGATATTACTTCCCTACACTCTTCAAATATGTAAAAAGGTATGTTCGAAGTTGTGATTATTTTCGGTGAATATGAAGAGTTGTACAAGCCAATAAAATTCTCATGAATCATTGGGTACTAAGTAATCCCTTTGAAAAATGGGCTCTTGATTTTGTAGAGACAATATTTCTTATGTAAAGGAGAAGGTGGTATGTTATGGTTTGTATTGACTACATCACTACATCACTAAATGGGTAGAGGAAAAGTCTCTTTATCAAGATAATGGAAAATCAATAGATGATTTTCTATTTTAGGATATTCTTACCTTTTTTGGTGTTCCTAAAGATATTGTGACAAATTAAGGAGCGTAGTTTAAATCAAATTTGGTTCAATGTATTTCTCAATAGTACTAGATAAAGCAGTGCAAATCCTCTTCATACAACCCATAAGCTAATGGACAAGTGGATTCCACTAACAAAGTCCTAGAGGCCATCCTCACCAAGATAGTATAATTGCATCAAAAAGATTGGGTGGATAGACTTCAAGAAGAACTTTGGGACTAACAGAATGCATGGACAAACACTACTTGGTACACTCCTTGTAAACTAGTATATCACAAGCAGGTTCTCCTTTAAGATTGAGTTCCAAGTGAAGACATTCAAAATAACAATGCAGTTGGGTCTAGATTTGCCTAATTCTCATAGGCAAAGAGTGACATAGTTGAATGAGTTGGGTGAGATATGATAGGATTCCATCCAACACATGATGTTGTTCTAGGAGTAGTTAATCAAACTGCATGTCAAATTTATAAAGAAAAAACATTTTAAACCAGTTTATTGGGACCTCCTTTTTTACTCAAGGTTTAAATTTTTTAAAGGATGGATCACTAAACGATGGTGTCCTTATGAAATTTAGAATGTATTTGATAATGGTTTAGTTAGAATTAAAATAATTGATGATGATTATGTTTCCTCTGGTATAAATTCTCATTGGTTGAGGCTTTATCATAAGCATATGTCATAAGAATAATTTGTCCAAGACATCTAGGTAGAAATATGAGAAGGAACCTGTAAGTAGGAAGTCTCCTTCTCCCTCTTCTCCCTCTATTTAAGATTTTATTTCACCCTTTTAGATGTAGATAATTTTTGTTAAAATATGTGTGTGTATCTATGTATTGCTCAATAGTACTAGATAAATCATTGCAAATCCTCTTCATACAACCCATAAGCTATACATAGATACAACCCATAAGAACTACACGAAGTTAGTAGGAAAACTTGTACATTTTATTTTTCATATTATTATCCAACCCTCACAACACTATCGCTACCCACACATCTCTCTCTCTCTCTCTCTCTCTCTCTCTCTCTCTTTATAAAATTTCCCCTCTCTATCTCCCTATCCCCCCTGAAACTACCTGTACCCCCAACACCCCCCCTCTCTCTCTCTTTTAATCCCTCTCCCCATACAATTAGCCTCTCTCTCTCTCTCTCTCTCTCCCCTACACCACCTATGAATAAATCCCCCATCCCTCTCTCCCTCTCTCCCCTCCCTCCCCTAACCCATACTAATACCCCCCTTCCTATATCCCCCAACCCCCTATCATCCCATATAACTCCTTCTATCTCTCTCTATACCCTTAAACACCATGTGTCTCTCTCTAATTTTCTTATCTATATTCTAATACTACATCTAACATCAATCTCTCTCTCTCTCTCTCTCTCACACACACACACACATCCTTCCCCTCTCTCCCCTACTCCCACTAAGCCTTACTAACCCCCTCCTTTATTGTGTTGAAAAAAAGGATCGCCTAGCAATAACAATAAACAAGATGAAAATATAAATCACATAAACACAATACAAGAGAGACACCAATAATACTTGGTTCACCCAAGATGGGATACGTCCACACAAAAAAATTTCAGTACTTATTATTATTATACCATCCAACAAATGAAGGGATACAACTTGCATCACATCCACTACAACTTCCTCTTCAGTCTCTCACAGTCTGTATCACACAATCAAAGATCTTTACAATGCTACAATACATTACACAACTGTATTACAATGTATTCCTTTTACAGGGGAATTACCATGGGAAAATACCACGGCCTACCCAAAACCATGGGCCCATAATATGTTGGCTCCCCCATACCCCCCGTTGGGGTGAGTGTATAGTCCACCTGCATATCATATAAAACTGGGGTTTAAACACGGTTGAATAACATCTATGAATCTAGAAGATGATGATCCAAAACCAACAATATCCCACTTAGAGACTCATGAAAGCAACTCCACCGCTGCTGCACTTGTTGGACTATGCTATGAACCTTGGACTTAGAAAATTTCTCATCTTCACCTTCATGCTATAAGGCCAACTAAAACCGAGTAGGAACTCATTCTCTCTCTAGTTACTACCTTTGTCAACATGTTTGTGAGATTCTCGCTAGTATGTATCTTTTTCAGCTTCAATAGTTCATCTTCCACAACAGAGTTTGTGAAATGGTACTTGAGATGTATGTGTTTAGTATTAGAATGGAAGGTTGAGTTCTTTGCAAGATTAACGGCACTATGGATGTAACTATACAACCTGGTATCCTCCTACTTCTTACCCAATTCTTCCATGAACCTCTACAACCAAATCATCTCTTTACTAGCTTTTGTAGCAACAACATACTCTGCTTCTATTGTTGAAAGTGCAACAACCTTTTGCAGCTTCGAAATCAAACTTATTGTTGTTCAACCTACAGTAAAAACATACCCTGTGGTACTCCTCCTGCTATCTTTATCACCTTCCATATATGCATCAACATATCCCTATAAAACAGTGCATGAACCTCCAAAACATAATGCATGAGTTGTAGTGCCTCTCAAATACCTGAGAATCCACTATACTACCTTCCAATGTTCTTTACCTGGATTGTTCATAGACCTTCTCACAACTCCCACAACATGTACAATAACTGGTGTTGTGCACACCATGGCATATAATAAGCTTCCAACTACTGATGAATAGGGAACCTTGGACATGTAATCTATCTCTTCCTATGTCTTGGGACACATCTCCTTACTTAGTTTGAAATGTTTGGCCAAAAGTGTACTAAATGGTTATGCATTCTGTATTCTAAAAATCTCCAATACATTTTGTATGTACTCACCCTGGGACAATGTAATTTGTGATTTTTCTTGTCTCTTGTTATTTTCATACCAAGGATTTTCTTTGCAGCACCCAAATCCTTCATCGTGAATGAACTATCTAACTTCCTTTTGAGCGCATTTATATCCTGCATGTTAGACCCTGCAACAACCATGTCATCCACATACAATAACAATATATTATATTTTCCATTATCTAGCCTCTTGAAATAAACACGGTGGTTAGAATGACATCTACTATAACCTTGTTATGTCATAAACTTGTCAAATTTCAGATACCACTGCCTTGGATTTTGCTTTAAGCCATGAAAGCTCTTCTTGAGCCTGCATGCCAAATTATCCTTCCCTTTGACCTCATACCCATGTGGCTGTTGCATATAAATATCTCCCTCCAAATACCCATGAAGAAAGGTTGTTTTTACATCTAATTGTTCAAGATGCAAATATTCTACTGCCACTAGACTTAAAATAGTCCTAATTGAATTCATTTTAACAACAAGAGAAAATATTTCATCAAAATATATACCTTTCTTCTGTGCAAACCCATTTACAACAAGTTTGACATTGTACCACTTAATGCCTCCATCTTCTTCCTTCAACCTGTAAACCCATTTATTCTGCAATGATGTTTTACCAACAGGAAATTGAACCAGATCCCATGTCTGGTTTCTTACTAATGAGTCCATATCCTCATTCATGCCTTGCTGACACTTCTTCCTAGTTTCCACCTACATTGATTCTTCATAACATTCTAGTTCACTAGAATTAGTCGTCAATAAATAATACAGTGAAGCAGATAATCATTCAGGGGGTCTATTTAATGTGATAGATATTCTAACACCTGCAGGAGTTTGAGGTATCTTCCACTATTCTTGATTTTTTGGCACCTTTGGAACTTCATTTTTCTTTGATTTCATCAAGCACTATGTACTCTGTGTTTTCCTTTTCCTGTTTCTTTCCTTGCAACTAATCTTTACACATGACCTTTTCATTGAATACCACATCTCTACTGCTAATGATTTTTTTATTTTCATAATCCCCTATGCGATAACCAAAATCATCAACCACGTATCCAATAAAGGTACTTTTCTTGGATTTAGCCTCAAGATTTGTTATATTTTCTTTATCAATATGGACAAATGCTTAACAACCAAAAGTCCTCAAATTAGAGTAGTTTACCTTTTTACCTATCCATGACTCCTCTAGAATACCACCATCCAAAGCACTTGAAAGCCCTCTCTTTATTAAGTAAACAACAATATCTACAACATATGCCAAAAACTGTAAGGGAAACCCTGCATGCAATCTCATACACCTTGCAGGCTCAATGATTGTTCTATTAATCCTTTATGACACACCATTTTCTTTTGGTGTTCCTGGGATTCTGTTCTCTCTACGAATCCCATGGTATGAATAGTAACTGTAAAACTCCTTGCTGCAATATTCACCTCCATTATTAAATCTGAGACACTTCAAGCCTTTTCCTATCTCATTCTCAACAAAATATTTCCATTTCTTAAAAGTAGCAAAGACATTAGATTTATGTGTAATGCAATAAACCCAAGTTTTCCTAGTTGCATCATCAATAAATGTAACATAACGATGAGAGCCACCAAGATAGTGTACCTGAGCCGATCTCCATACATTTGGATGCACAATCTCTAACTTTTCACTCTTCTTATGTTTCCCAACCCTAGGAAATCTGACTCTCTTCTGTTTCTCATCCCTGGGAAATATGACTCTCTTTTGTTTTCTATAACACTACTACATTTTTGGCCTTTAGGGGGGTTTTCTACGATGTTAAAATTTTTCCCTTTAATGGAGGTTTTTCACGAGATTGGAACTACCCCCAAAAGTGACGTAGAGGTCTACGAAGGCGGTTTTAAACCTCCCTCATAGAGGTCTACGGAGGCAGTTTTAAACCCACCTTGTAGACCCCTTCATCGAGACCTACGGGGGCAGTTTTGAACCCCCTTCATAGATACCTATGAGGGAAGTTGTGAAACCCCCTCATAAATCCCCTCATACAAAGCTACAGGGGCGGTTTGGAGCCCCCCTCGTAGAGGACTATAGGGGTGGTTTCAAACCCCCCTCATAGAGGCCTATAGGAGCGCTTGGGAACCCCCGTTGTATAGTCCTATAGAGGCAGTTTGGAACCCCCCTTGTAGAGGCCTATAGGGGTATTTTAGAACCCCCCTCGTATAGGCCTATAGGGGTGGTTTTTAACCCCCCTCGTAGAGGCCTATAGAGGTAGTTTGAAACTCCCCTTGTAGATGCATATAGGGGCAGTTTGTAACCCCCCTCGTAGATGCGTATAGGGGCGGTTTGGAACCCCCCTCGTAGAGGCCTACATAGGCGGTTTGAACCCCCCTCGTAGCAACACACAAAGATGGTTTGAAACCCCCTCTATAGCCATAATAAATCATAATAAAATATATTTGATTAAAAATAGCAATATTGAAATATCAATAGGGCATGGAGGAATCGAACCACCAACCTCCTGCTTGAAGGCAGGCACTCTTCCATTGAGCTAGAACCCTTTCAGAATTGGGAGAGGAGAATATGAACACAAATATTGCATCATTTGTAATTCTAAGAAAAGACAATAATATTCAAAGGAAACCATGCTTAAAATCCAATTTATTTTTCAAAACACATTGATAAGCACAAAAATATACCATAATAAGCTTAGAGCTCCTTCTAAGTTTTGGAAATGTTTGAAGAGACCCCAAAGATGTCTAACCACAAAAAACATCTACATAATTAATTTCACATAGGATCTATGTTGGTAAAGAAACTGGGATTTAAGTCCCTCGTTTACAAATAATTAACATTGATCATATACTAGATCCACAAGGTATACTTCAAAATTGCTAAACACCATAACCATAAAAGCATTACAAGATTATACTAATCCAATGAAAATGAAAAGAAATGCAAGAAATCATAAAATTGTTAATGAACTCACTTTCATTCAGTGCTTATACTAGGGTAAATATGGATCTAAACTAGTTGTTTTTTACTAGTAGTTGTATTTGACCTCTCCATACAGTGCATTATGATTCAATAAAATGTTCTGAAAAGGTAGCCATGAACTTGTTGATTCTTGTCTATCAAATCCAAATGTCTTCCAAAGCTGCAAATGCCCTAAATTCAAATCTGTCTATGAACACGCATTAGCGGTTTTGTTTAATTAACTATATGAAATGCTTTTAATCCTATTATGTTTGGGAAGTTCCAAAGATATATATATAAGTATATTTATTTTTATAATTTTAAATTGAACACACACACACACACACACACACACATATATAAAGCTGACTTAACCGAGTGGGTTATCTCAATTAGTTTGAAAGGACCGTTTCAAGGAAGACTTTGATGTGAGGTTTCAAGTTATGAGGTTTGCGTCTGGTTGAGTCCTATTAGGTTACAAGCTGCTATTGTGGTTGGAAATTGAGTTGCCCTCCATCTGGATATTCTAGGAGTTGGGGGTTAGGACTGGGGAGATCCATGAGGTTTTCCTTGCAAAATAAATATATATTAAGCTGACTTATGCCACATCATTGTCATATTACATTACCCGTATCCCCATCTGGGTTGTAATATGCACCCTTCACTACAAAAATGTTTTATAAATTATTCCCATCTTATGCTCCAAGAAGCATAAGAGTTGTAGAACTCACTCTCTTCCCATTAATATATACTATACCCATTCTCTTGTCTTCCTTTGGTACATACAATAGGCCCTTGTTAGAGATTGTGTGTGATTTCGTATTGAAATGGTATCTAGATTTGTCATACAAATTTGATCTTGTATACTATTTGTCCTTTCATTTGTCCAGGTAGATTTATAATTCCCATTTAGAAATTAAAGTATTGCTTGATGGAATTATTTAAAAATTAAAGTGTGAAATGTATGAAAATCTTCCATCTCTATTTAAATATCCTCTCTTTGCTTTAACAGATGAGTTTTCAAAGATGATAGAGTTCTTTTGATTTTGATCGAATATTGTGATTTAATTCAAGTATTGCATACTGGATTTCATGAGGTTGTAAATACCCACACAAGTGAAGAGAATTACAAATCAGATAGAGTTGTGGCACATACAAAGTTGTGGATCTCACAGGGTTGGGTTGTAGAGTCATGAAAGACACTAAAAAAAAGTTGAAGATTGAAAAATATGCAAATGGCAGAAAGTTGCTTGTTGTGAGTCTTGTAAGGGCTGGGTTTGGTTTACTCAAAAGACATGCAAGATAAATGTTACAGAATGGGAGGTCACATGACAAGGAAAAAGCTGTAGTGCAATGTAGGAACCTATGCCTCAGAGAAAGTTGTGGCATAAAAATATTATGATCCTACAAGTGAACTGTGTGGATATGTGGAAACCATACATGATTGAGTCATAGTGAAGAAAACACTAGAGGAGAAAATTTGTGGATATGGGGATTCCATTCAAGATATAATCACAGAGGAGCAATATTGTAGAAGTCTTGTAAGACTGAAGACATAGTTGCAGGTTTTTCAAATCCACATATGATCATGATTGTGGAGTAAAGGTGTAGAAGCCATGCAAGACATGGTTGCTGAAGAGAAAGGCTGAGGAAGTCACAAAAGACATTTTTTAAGAAGGATTAAGGTTTTGAACACATTTAAGACATGGTTGAGAAGGAGCAAGGTTGTTGAACACACTTAAGACATGTTTGGAGGATATCAAGGTTTCCAAAGCCATGCAAACATGATTGTGGGGGAGAAAGGTTTCATAAGCTGCATAAGGGACGATTGTGGAGGAGAAAGGTTGTGGAACCCACCCAAGACATGATTGCAGATGTAATGCCTCTCAAGGGCATTAAGAATTTTAAACTAATTAAGTATCTATTTTTATTTATTTATTTTTGAAATGTACAAGAGTGTCAATACAAGCTCAATATACATCATGTAACCATAGCAGCATATAAACAACACATAAGCATTTTACAATAGCATCTAACAAATTTACAACATTCTATAAACAATTTGAAACCACAAGAAAAGTACCTCGATATAAGAATGTGACCAAGTCCAAACTGAAGCAAGCTTCCTACTTCATCTCGAGTTGCTTCTATCTTCATTTCCCAAAGTGGAACCACGGTTTACCTCCCAGCCGACTAGGGGCCTAGCCAGCTCCCTAGCCCCAAGAAGCCATCTAAATGGTCCCATCCAAATGGTTCCTGGTCCTCCGTGCCCGAGACCCCCAGAGAACAGAACAGTGATGCACCAATAGGCTATGTATCAAATCTTCCAAGAGTTCTCAAACTCTTCCAACTCTTCAAAACTTCTCATACCCCAAAATACCCAAAATTTTGCATCCTAGAATACTCTCACCAAAATAATCTTCAAGAGAAAAGAACCTCCCTCCTTCCACTCTCAAGTCCCATATTTATATAAAAAAATCCTCATCATCCTCCTCATCCATCAATAAATTCCCATAAATAATAATCATCAATCAATAAATTCATTTTTTCCAAAAAAATAGAAATTTGATTTAAATAATTAAAATATTAATAAACATGGATGCAAAGTCTCACTTGTCATGCTTCCATCTTAATGCAACTATGACAACCATTTTCTAAAAATTTGTGCAAACCCTATCTATCCATTTATTTATATTATCTTTTCATTCATAAGTCAAATAAGATATTTTCATATACTATATTATACTATGACATATTTTATATTATATGTATATAATTATATATGTTATTTAATAATCCAATCAATTTATATAAATCTAAATCATATTAAACAAGTCAACAAACTCATACTTTCAACACACAAGTAATGCTTTCGTCAATTCGTCAACCAAGTTACTAATAGATAATATAATCATATTAATTTATTCATCGATCGACCAATCATAGTAATGTAATCACAAATTGACGTATGCATGGCCAGTGCACACGTCTTAAGCATGCGTACTAATAATCACCTTTAATGCTCCTAATAAATCATTATTACATCCTCACAAACAACATATAGAAGAACAATTAAACACTGCATCATTCATCATTCATAATCATTCATACAGAAACAATAAATCAAAATTAGATAAACATAATGGTGAAATCAAACATATAATCATGATGGTTAATAACGATCAAGAACACCATCCAATACATCATTGGTACCATCCATCACATTAGTAATCCAGCCCCCAAATCACCACTACTTCCATCTCCTGACCTCACCATCCCGTCCTCTGCTGCAATATACTGTGGCGTCGACTGCACTAACTAACCACATATAGAACCCGTAAATGGAAGTGTCAATTGACTACATCGACCAAGCTTCCCCAGCAGGCATCCGCTAGTCATCATCACACGTTAAGGGGAGTGCGCAACACAAACCTCCCATGACTCCAGGTTTCAGGGGATAAACGGTGGAAAATTCCTCCACCCCCCCTAATAGTACTAGGGTCAACACCCTACATCAACCATACTGTGCCATCACTGTTCTAAGGGGCCCCGTCTTTGAAAAACCACTTTGGGAAAGTCACAATTCCTGTCAAAACTCACACTCACCCACAAGTCATAGAAATATTGGAATTCACAATTAAATAACATGAAATTTGATATAACATCATTATACTCATTATGTTTAATACATCTCGTGCCCCTTGGAAATATAGGAATCCGCCTATCTCATAGCCAATTAACATGTGGAATAGTTCATCATTAACATGAGACATATATATAAAGCCATACCCAACTCTTTTAAGTGTTAATCCATTTCACTAATACAACATTTACAAATAATCATGTAAGTACTTTTGCAAAAAACTAAATTAGCATTCCTCATATGGATATTCTATATTCAATTTTGAATGTTCAAATGAAATAACATATTCATTGTCATTAATAAATTAAAACATTATATTCCATTTACTGTCCACACATAGGGAGTCCATATATTCACATAACAATAGTCTTACTCAACTTAGATGAGTCTAACATATAATAAACAAATGAAAATGTTAAGCTAATTCACATTAGAGTTTTAATTACTAAGTGTGCAATTATGGGGCATTACAGCAGAGGATCAAGGTTGTATCAAGGTTTCCAAAGCCACGCAATACATGATTATGGAATGGAAAGTTTTCCAAAGCTATAGAAGACATGCTTGTTTAAGTGCTATGCAAAATATTAATGTAAACGGGCAAGGTTGTGAATTCGATGCATGATATGATTGTAGAGGATCTAGGTTGAGAAATCCATGCAAATGAAGGAGGTCTAAGCAATAGTAGACTCTGCATTGGAAGCTTTTTGGACATGTTGAACCCTGTAGGACATGGTTACAGAAGACCGAAAGTTGTGAATCATACAAAATCCTTTTTGTCGACCTATATAAGCCTTGGAAGGATGATTGCAGACAAGAAAGCAAATGGTTACAAGCTGCAAAGAGTCATGGCAAGAAGGCTTTGGAAGGTTGGGAGGACTACAACAAGATATTGGTAAGGCAGGTGGATTATAAACTCAATAATAGAAGTGAACAGTCGTAATATAAGGAAGCCGAATAGTCCTGTTGTGTGGCAAGAAGTCTAGTAAACAAGATATTTGGCCTTCCAACTCCTCTATTTGTTGAATTCTTTTCAAGCAATAGAATGACACATATATGTCATGGGAAGCTGAATTAGGGAAGTAGTTTAGACGTTTGGTTCTTGAAATTCCTATTGTTGAGATTCCAGTCCATTAGAAGAATAGTTCTAGAGATATAAAGATTTGTAAGAGGTGGGGTAGCTAAGGGGGTTCTAGCTAGGAGTTATATAGAGTTTAGCTAGAAGCTAGATGGAGGATTTTATCTAGTGTTTGCTCGAGAAGCACAAGTGTAAATCCTGTGACAATTTTGTCATACAAAATTTAAAATAAAGTATATTTTTAACAAAAGTTGTTGTGTAGCATTCTAAGCATGTGCATTGCATTATCTTATATTATGCACTTAATCAAGACATTATTTTGTGTAAAGAAGCTCAGGTTAGAATCATATTAGAAATGCCTTTATGTCACAAGCTAAAAAAACATGCAAGTTAAAGTCAACCGAAGGATACCACCCATTGTAATCTTGATGGTCGTCCTCCACTTTTTAGGTTGGTGGTTTTCTAACTGGGGGAAGACCCTAAATTTGTGTTAGGGTTATGGATTATAGGCAATCAATGGTGCTTTAGAACACATGAATAAGGATGCAATAAACTCCCCTAGCAACATATATTATTAGTCAGAACTACTCTGGTATATTAATAACCGTAAAGTGAAACATACATACAAAGTACAATGACACATACATCAACATGCCACACCATATATCTATCAAAGATGAAATTTGAGTGAAGAAACAACCTTACTTATTGCATGAACAACTCTTTAGTCTAGCACAAAATAGGTTTGACAAGAAAAAATAGAAGGCGGCTGCTAAAACCACCTTGATCCTCATTTAGACAATAAGCAGCCTACATATCATAAATAGAATAGTTCTCTTGCCAAAAGATATGATATCATATAAGTATAATAGAGACCTTTCAAATATACCAGCTCAAGAAGAATGAAAGAACAATATGACAGCCCCAAAAGCTTCAACCTTGCTGTAGCAACAGCTAGGTATACTTTGTTTCTTTCCCCTCCGGGAATCACCCCTTGCAAATGAAATGAGCTCTGTATTTAAAATTTTCTCTTCAAATCCTAGATTGACTAGGTTAAGGTATATTAAATAATAAAATGATACTTCTCCTTCTTTTCCTCCAATCTTTTCATTAAAATATTATTGAAGAAAGATGTAGAAGATCCTTCTCCAACTTTTCCTCCACAAGAAACGCTCACACCCGCCACAGAATAATATAAAAATGGCCTTGGAGACTCCCCCAAGGAGGACATTCATTTTCTATTTGTCCTATTGCCATGAATTAAGGTTTGGAAAGGTCTACCTAGCCAAATGTCAATTTCATATGCCATAAACTCCTTCAAAATATGTCTTTAATGTGGAATGCTTCCTTAGATGAGTGCAATCTTGCTTGTGAAGTGTGTCAAAAGGTCCACATTAACCATCCTAATGATGAACTAGGTTTCCAAATATGTGGAACATGCCTCAAACCATTTATCCTTACCCCCAAAGACCTCAAAGGTGAAATGTGCCTCCAAATCTATGGAACATGCCTCAAACAATTTGTTCTTACCCCATTTCCCTCCTCAGGTGAAACATGCCTTGAAAAATGTAGTAGACCCATCAAAAGATGCCTCACCATTCCAACATAAGACATCTAAAGGATAGCGCTGGCCTCCAACATTCTGCCATTAGGTGAACAATATCCATAAGAACACCAAGAGTGTTCTCAAAGGTTTTTTACCTGCAATCTCACTCTTCAACATATAGTGCACAATTGATGTCAGATGGTTTTAAGCTAGCTATATAGTGCACATTTGATGTTGGATGTGTTTACGATGGTAGTAGGTGTAAATATTGATGAAATGAGGTTTCTAAGGTTGATAAAAGGGATAAGTATCTACGCAAAAATTTGTTGAAACACCTTCTAGATTGAAATCAACAGATTCAGTTTTTAGTGAGGCTTTGGAGAGCTACTGTGATACAAGCAATTTATAAGTTTGTTTTAGTGAAGACTTTTTATTGCTGAGTATTTGAGTTAAATTTGATGTTTTCTACAGAGGCATTTCCCTGAGTTTACATAAGATTGAATATCTTTAGTGTTGTGGGCATTTCTTATCTTTATTCAGTGAGCAATCTAGGGACAATACACTATGTTGCAGAACCTAATGTATTATAGCACTGAAAGAGATGCGTAGAAAAAAGATTTTTTCAATGAAACACACTGTAGTAAAATGAAACTTGAATTATACTAATGGAAGAATTTAGAATGGTAAAAACATTGCACTGTGAATAATGGCTAAGAATGGTGGTAACTATAACTGAAGAGATGTGTGGTTAATCTCATTCACTGTGATTCAAAAAATGCCCCGTAACAAGAGGTTGAAGCCTTGTTGCACCAAGAGTAGTGAGGTGCTCTACATTCCGGTAGGACAGAGATGTAAATTATTTCCATCAAGCATCGAGAGGGATCAAATTTATTGAGGTGTGAATTTTTTTTTTGATGTGTAAAATATTTTAAAATAAAAAAATTTACACCTCAAGAAATTGGATCCCTCTCAGTGCTTGATAGATCCGGGTTTAAGATGGATCTATGCTGGCTTATTACAATAGGAAGCATAAAACCTAAAAGAGAAACCTTCAGACTTAAACCCTAACCCTAGAAATTGGAAAGGCAAAAGGCAGGGGCCTTGAGAAGCTGATTTGGAATGTCATCTTTCTGGGGCCATTTTTTTGCATACAAACTTTGTTTTGGATGCATTATACACCACTGGAAATCTCTCGACGAGTTCTACAACACGGAAAGATGTTTAGATCATTTTACCTATTTTGGATCCTTAAACACACTGGAATTGCCCAAAACTTGTTCTGCAAGTGCAAGAATTGCAATTGCTAAATTCAATATCTGTTCTGAGATGGTCACATATGACCTGAACATTCACTAGGATCACCTTCCATAAGGTTTATTGTTTATTAAGGATTGGATTGTTGCAAAATTATACATGTTAGTTGAAGGCGCAAAAATATTTTTGTTTTAGATAGAAAGTTGATCATGTGTTTGAGTTTTTCTTGTTTGTCACATGTTTGAAAAGTGATATTCTTAACATGTTTTGTAATGATCCAATACATTATCCAAGTATTCTATTCTCCTCAATTGCGTAGATGTTGGTGTTTTTTGAGCTAATATTTAAAATTTATTTTCAATTTTCTCTGAAATACTTCGTACTATTTTCAAGAACTCTAGTGCATCTCAAGAAATAGGTTTTCAGAAAAGTTCATATTAGTGCAATACAAGGATTTGTACCTATCTCATAATAGATTGATCTCCGTGATCAGGTGTATAGTTTGTATGGCATTAATAATTATATTGTTTTTCTCCTATTATTTTTCATTTCTGCACCAACTCAGATGCAAGTTAGATACTTCTACACTTAAAGGGATTCAAACCAATCAATCATTTTTGTATTGGAAATAATTTTCAGTCTTTCCATAAATGAGTAAAGTTTAAAGCCCAAGGTGTTAGATCAACCAATTGTTGTCACATCACTGGGCATTTGGCTAGTTTGGTGCTAGCAGGTAACCAGTTCAAATCCACACAATTGAGAAACACTAGTCTATGAAAACAAGTTTAATGGGGATGCCATCGATGAATGTGAGTAAGTATCCCTTGGGATTCCCACCAGGTTTTCCTTGGAAAACAACAAGTTATCTTTAAAGAAATTGTCATAGGAGACATTCTCATACCACCTTTTATTGATATAAATGAAAACGTATGCTTCTAAAATATGTTTCTAGTCATCTGGCATTCTTGAGATATGGGTAATGTCTTCCAACTGTAAAGAATACCTATTCAAACATTCACAATACGTAGTGTCATCATTGAAGTGACTGAACATTCCCCATCGTAATGTGAAGAATGCAGGGGGCATCACTCTAACCCCCAGGGACACATTGATAGGGAATACATATTTAGTGCAACAAGAATGCTAATAATGAAGGAATGCAATTTACCACATGAATGGTCATGATCTGAATCCTCTATTGACCTACTCCTAAAATCAACGAACCATAATTAAAAAATTTTAAAGAATGCTTTTGGCTGTCTGCATGGGCATGATAAAAATCCTATTTTGAAGAATTCCTGGTTGGGATTTAAATAAAAGATATGCATAATAATCTCAGATATGATATTGGATCTAAACAATTGATGTAATTACAAACAAAAATTTATGAATGCATACTTGCAAAATGAGCAATTGGTTGTCCAGTTTAACCATAAGGAGTCAATCCCAAATTCTATGATCCGAACCTTAAACCTTCAACCCCCACCACAAGGGGAGGAAGCATGGGATGGGCCCAAAATCCATCTTTCCAATGACCAATGCCATGGGATTGTTAGGGATCAACAACATTAAACCAATGATCGATTTGGTTCAATAGTAATTTTAGGTTGCAATATCCTTATTTCCCTAAGAACTCACTTAGACTACTTGTTCCCATATCCATCCTCATTATTGACTTGAGAGGCATTTTGACCTTGGGAGTGAAAAAAAATTATCTAGAGAAATAGGGTGTCATGTTTGACCATAAGGGGGAAATCCTGAATTCTATGATTCAAACCATGACAAGAGACACTTAGTTAAGAGGTTAATATACTTTGCAAGTTGTTTAAGAAATCCCAAAATTGCATGGGAAGGAAAGGGCAACACAACTGGGAAACTACACAAATAAACATGTTGAACCCATAGGATCAAAACCAATAATGTGTTTCAACAATGGCTGCATAATGAGATACTTCTTGAAATGAAAGCTTAAAAATCCTTTTGTCAAGCTTCAAGTGCTCAAACAACATCCCTATTCTTATAGCCTCAATTTTAAGAGATAATACATATGGCATTCCCATTCTTGGCTAGGCTTCAAATTCAAATTCAAAGAGATTAGCAGACATCATTGATAAAGTACATATTCCAGTTTTGAAGCCTAAAGAAGGGGTGAAGATTGTCACAGATGAAAAAACTGCAAATCTGAACCCTTCTACATTATATGATGATGATATTGAAGTGATTGACAAACTGACAGTCACACTAGTAAGTGGTGTTAAAAATATGCCATCAATATTTTGCATGAATCCTATTCAGTTTGAAAATGTATCCTCTATTTTGGTTTCAACGTTTCCCACTAATCTCTATTATGGTGTACTAACAGGTCCTTCATAAAAAAATTTCTTTTTTTTGGGTGAGAATTTGAATCCCAGTACTATCTATGGGAAGAAAAATGAATTTTCTTTATTACAATGCAGGATGATGATACAAATGATCATATGGATCTTATAACTAGACTAGCTAATATGCGAGCAAGGAACTATATCATACCTGAAGTGGATAATCTCAAGGCTAAATTCATAGCTAGCAGAATAATTCTTGCAATTGCAACTACCACTTCCATGGCCATTGGTTTGGTGTGTTTGGAACTTTACAAGGTTATATTAAGCCACAAGGTTGAAAAGTATCACAACTATTTTGCAATCTTAGCACTCCCTCTTTTTTCTATGGCTGAACCTGTTCCCCCAAAGTTAACTAGACATGGGAATTTGACATGGTCTTTGTGGGATCGATGGATCATTCATGGGAACCCAGTCATGCAAGGCTTGTTGAACTGGTTCCAAGCTAAAGGTTTAGATGCATACAGTATGGCATGTGGGAACACATTGATTTATAATAGCATATTTCCCAAACACAAAGAAAGATTAGAGAAGAAAGTGCTAAACCTGGTAAAAGACATTGCAAAGATGGAGTTACCTACAAATAGTTTCCATTTCAACATTGATGCATGTTGTGAAAATGAATATGGAAATGACATCACTGTACCATCAATATCCATAATTTTAGGTAGGTCAAATGATATGTAGATATGGTGGTTCTTATCAATCATTCAGCCACTACACTTCATATCCCTTTATTCATCAGTCACTACTAAACTGTCTATAAACTATCTATATTCTTAATATGTTGTTTCACAGTTATTTGATATTACTTTATTTCTTAAGGTGTCCTGACAGAAAGGGGGTGGTTGATTTTTTGCAAGAAGTAAGTATGATTTTTATCCGCTTCAGTTTGATCTACTTGGTTTTGGTAATCATTATACAGCGAACATACTTAAAATCTGTGCATTCACTTAAATAGAAATCAAATTGAAGGAGATAATATAAAATATGGAGGTACCCAAGAATAGGAAGCTGGGGCTATTAATCATCCTAAGGGAATGATACACCTAATTTGTTGCATTTCCTTATATATCCATTTCTATGTATGCGGTTTACTTGCTGTTTGGAGACTTTTTAGTTCTAGATGAAGCTAAATGAGGTTTGTAATGCTGCCACTTTATTCCTATAGGTGACCTCAAGAAAAGACCAAGAAAAATATTGGGCAGAAAAAAGTCAACGACATCGTTACATTCCCGTCAAAGAATTTGCAGAGGCCTTTCAGTCATTTCATGTTGGCAAGAGCATTGTAGAAGAGTTGCTGCATCCATATGACAAGACAAAGAGCCATCCCACTTCTCTTACCATGGAAAAGTATGGTGTCAATAGATGGAACATGCTAAAAGCTTGTTTCTCTAGAGAAGTGCTACTTATGAAGTGAAATTATTTTGTCTATATTTTCAAGGCAGGACAGGTCAACCACTTAGAGATCAAATTAAGGAAAATGATGGACTATATTTGTTCAACTTATAAATATCACAGAACAAATGAATGATGCTGGTTTCTATTGTTGGTATCATCACAATTACAATGTTTTTGTGCACAATAATGCATCATAATAGTGTGGATGATGGAAATATCTATATGTAAGCTCTTTTATTTGGATTAATCCACTTGATGTTAAATGGTTTTCCCGAAATGTCAATGATGATTGCTCGTCTTCCAGTATTCTACAAGCAAAGAGACTTTCCATTCTATCCATCATGGGCTTATGCTTTGCCAACATGGATTGTGAAGATCCCTTTCTCTTTAGTTGAGGCAGTGATTTGGATATGCGTTACATACTATGTGATTGGGTTTGCACCAGGAATTGAGAGGTAATTTTAATTGAATTTTTTATAGAGCTTCTACTTGTTTCATAGTACAACTATATGATTGGAAGACATGAGAAATGTTGTTGAATAATTTATTAATGGATGAATCCATTTGCTTGCACCAAATCAGGTAATGGTAGACAGTATCGGAAATATATGATAGAATTACCAATGCATATGGAATTAAAATATAGAATATATGCCTCAGAGGATCTTAAGAATCAAAGTCAATGCTTTAGGTCACTACGGTAAACATAGTTACTGTATTTTCTGTTTTTGTAGGTTCTTTAAGCAGCTTTGTCTTTTCTTTCTGTTGCATCAGATCTCATTGGATTTATTAAAATTCATGGCCTCATTAATCCATAGCATAATTATCTCACAAACACTTGGATCATTTTCCTTGATCCTTTTCATTGTCCTCAAAGGATTTGTGGTTTCTAGAGGTATCCTGTACTATGTTGTCGTTAGATCAATAAAAATATCAATGAGAAAATTTTGAGACTTTTAACTTAAAGAAACTTACCATGCTGAGGGTACTTTATTCTAATTCATATTTCTGGAACAAAGAATATACCTAAATGGTGGATATGGGCATATTGCTTCTCACCAACATCTTATGGTCAAAATTCTATATCTGTGAATGAATTTTTGGCACCTAGATGGAAGAAGGCAATTTAAAGCTTGTGCTAATTGAGAGTCTCTTCCTAATCTATAAATAAATTACAATGCAATTTCTCAAGTTTTATGGGAGTAATCCAAGATCATCCTGTGCAATGCTATCATTCATCTAAATGAGTTCTTATAAATGTAGCCAAGTAGTAGTAATTCCAAAAAAACACTAGGATTCTAAGCTATACTAGAAGCACGTGGATTATTCGCTAAGGAGAAAAGGTATTGGATTGGAGTTGGAGCATTGATTGGGTTATGCGTACTTCTAAATATATTGTTTCTCGTGGCTTTAGCATACCTTAATCATAAGTATTGTGTTTCTCTCTGACGTTGAATTTTATTCAAATTTTTACTCTATCAAAACTTTAAGATCTCAAACAAACTCCTTCATTTGCATCCCCTGAAAAAACACAGGTTGCAATACTGGAAGCTATTCTTGAAGAGGTGTAAGCAAACAAGAAAAGAGAAAGTGAACAATCAATGTCAGAGGAAGAACATTGCCATTATCCTTATCTCATTGTAAGGAAAGAGATTTCCATAATTTGATTGTTGTAAATGTTTCAATTCTTTACTCATGTGACTTGCACTTATTCCACTGGAAACATGAATGTGAAGAAACTGCTATTTTAGTATTGCTACTACTCAACAATTCCAAATAAATTGACAGGGATTCTTGAAATGAGATCCATTTAAGACCTGATGTGTACTATTGGACTGTAAATCCAAGAGAATTAGACGATTGGTTATTTGATTGAATTGATTTTTAATATAAGAAACATGGATTGCAGTTTTTCAGCATAAGAAACACTATTGTCGAACTAGCAAAAAAATCATTGACTGCACAGTAACAGATTCTGACATTGATAGTTTATTTTCATTCATCAAAGAAAAGACAAAGTCAATTGTTTGAAATAAATTCATTGCATCAACCACATGATGAAGTCAGCGATATTCCAATCCCGGGTGCTTGTGAGAAGGGCATGGTTCTTCCTTTCCATCTATTATCAGTTGCATTTGAGAGCATCAACTACTTTGTAGACATGCCTCTAGTATGTGTTCATTCCAATACATTTCATGAACTTGGAGTTTGATTTTACAATAATTTGATACACCTGGCTTCTCACCTACAAATATTTCAGAACTGATGATTTCTTTTTTGATAGGAGATGAAGAGTCAAGGCATTACAGAAGGGAGGTTACAACTTCTTTGCAATGTGAGTGGGTCATTTAGGCCAAGGGTTCTTACAACCTTGGTTGGAGTAAGTGGTTCTGGAAAAACTACATTAATGGATGTCTTGGATGGAAGAAAAACATGAGGCTATGTGGAGGTAAATATAAGCATCTTTGGTTTCCCTAAGAAACAAAAAACATTTGCGTGCATCTCAGGATACTGTTCAAAATATTTATGGATCTCCAGTACTTGGTTCACAATCCAAAAAGTATCAAATTGCTCAAAATTCAATGAAAAAAATAATGCACCAAGGAGGTTTGAACCTTGGTCTATTGCTTCCAATCGAACAATTTTACCCACAGTTCTCGCACTCAAGCATTTGGTATAAATTAGGAGCAATATTAAGCCAATAAAAAAATCAAGCCAAGTCTTTCTAGAGGATTGATTCATCACTGGGTGATACACTTATGCTTGAGAGATTCTTGGAGTGTAGGTAGAGATCACTCACTGGGCATGATCCAAGCATCACACACTCCGTTCTCTAGATTTGTTCACAACAAGTTCATGTTTCAACAACTTCAGGTCATGTCTGTTCATTGGATACAACTTAGTACTTGAGTTTTGTGTTAGGGTACTACTCAATTCATTGCAACAGTCTTTAATCAGAAAGAGGTATTCTCAGCAATATAAACTACCATGCAGTGTCAAAAATGTTTACAAAATTCAAATAAAGTTTTTCTTCACGACATCCACTCATTCACCTTGGGCTCGGTTTGGTGGATTTTTTCATAGTTACTCAATTGATTGTTCTCCATTCCTTGGTTTAAGTCAATTGCACTCACTCAATCAACTGCACCAGAGTTTCATTTCAAGTATGGCCAAATTGTTGTTGAGTTAGTATCTTTTCCAAGTTAATTCAAGGTATTCACATGCATTTCTGATGTTTTTTTGTTGACTTGTGTTCTCAATGGGATTTTGCAATGAAATATGTTCAAGATTGTTCCAACATACAAATATGATATATTTTATGGAAATAGACAAACTCAGATCTGACTGATATAATATATTAAAACTGACCTTTAATTAGATGTATGAATTGAAAACATAGATCTGACTTGCACTAGATGATGGAAACAAGTAACAAGTCTGTGGATGGCTGTAGTAGCTTACGCTCTTCCCAAAAGTGCCATTAGGGTCTCTTATAAGTGATGGTTCTCCTCCAAAGTACCCAACAATGAAATAATCAAATTATTTCTGCCTCAAAGTCCTCTTCAATAGGTCTGCACTCTTCCCACCTGAACAACACAGTCCTCACAATTGAATATTGGCCCAGTAATGATGAGACAAGGTTCACAGAACAAAGTCTTAGCACATAAATGAAGTCGCATCCCCTCTAGAAGGTGACACGACCCCTCTTCAGAATGTGTGTTGCCTCTGCAAGTAAATATGACCCCAACAATGAAGGGTAAGACCTCAAGGAGTGAACTCGTCGTTTGAAATGTAATACGCTACCCTCTTTTCTTAATTAGATTAGTCTTCAAGATGAATGCCACACCCCCTTTTACTCTTTGCATTTTCTCAGTGAAAGTTGTGCCCTCATCCCATACTATAGAAACTCAAAAATACCCTTACATGATGAACTCGACCCTGTATACACAGCTGGAATGAGACTAAATGTGCAGGCTTGGATTTTAAATTAAATATTGTGCGTTATGTTAAATTAAATACTTGGATTTTAGGTTTTATTTTATGCATTTTAACATTGATTATGATGATCAGGAAAACAATAAAAGTGACGATGATGATTATGATGATGATGATGATGATGATGTAAATGGTGATGATGACAATAATGATGATGTTGTTGATGACGATGATGATGAGATTCAGTTCAAAAGCACATGGGAGTCTTGTTGTGTGGGACATTTTTATTAGGCACCGAAGAAATACCAGTCAAAGTGAACAACAAAAGAGAGGCCAAACAATGAAATAGCAAGGATAGAAAGGAATGAGAAACCCTCCACCTTTTAAACGACATCATGCAAGGAGTATGGTGCTAATTTAATGGTTTGGAACTCTAATTTAATTTAATGGGATATGTTGGCCATTTCAAGTTTGTCACATGATAAATTGTTCTTATAGATTAGTCCAAGGTAAAAATATCGGAGTCTTCATCCATAACATTTTCCTATAGTTCATATTGTCTTTATGAATGACATTAATCTACGATCTAGGAGATGTTTGGCTTGCAAGTAGGATATGATTCCCATTTTAGTATTGTTAAGTACACTATGGATTGTTTACATAGTATTTTCCAAGGTTAGGGCCAAAAATTAGATTCTATGGTGATACTAATGACCTAATGGATTCATGGGATGCACATGATTCTTGAGGTCCATTCCTTGTTATAGGGCCAAAAGTTGGGGTCTTAAAACATAAATTTTGTCTATGGGACTTATGGTTCATACGTGGTGCCCAATTCCTGCACAAGAGCTCTAAATAAGGATAATTTAGTACACAAGTGAGATATCTTGGTCATGTTGATACAACTGTTAATGATAATCTTTCAATCTTCCACTATTATATTGTAGGAAGCGGCCACGCACCTTGTAGAAAAAAAATTATAAATTTCCTAGTAGAGTGTATGTAGACATTGGTGGAACCAAATTTCGTTGTAATTGAAATTGTGACATTCTAGTTTTCAATTAAAAGATGTGTTTTCATTAAGGAGATTAATTTTCGATTAAAATATAACAATAGGCTCATTTACTCATGTTTTTCGTTGATCATGCACTCTGAAAATCAAGGGTGGAACAAAACAAACTACTGATAGTGGCACACACAACTCAATAGTAAATGTGTTGACATTATGCATTTGGCATACATTAAGTGATAAACTTAGGAAACAAACAAAAGGTGGAACATAGAATACTTTCCAGAGGTTAGTGTCAGGCCACATATAATGCAACATACAAAAATTTTCAAGGTTAAGATGCTGCATCAATGGTGTAATTGAAATTATGACATTTTGTTCCAAAGGACTTGAGTTAAAATGCCAGATAAATATAATATTCCATTTGTACAAGTGATTCATTAAAAAACACATTGCAATCGACATTGTACTATGATGTTCTCTCCTTCCTTTGTCAAAAAAAGAATAATAAGGTTGGTTTTCAAAGGTATGGATTGTTTCGGATTCCTCAACTATTATTGTACCCGAACTTGCACTAACCAAGCTGCAGCAAATCCTTCACGTAAGTGGATTTTTCTATGTATTATCCATGATGCACTTTGAAGAGAATTTGACAAAATAATTTTCTTTTGTTTTAATTCATTCATAAAGGAAAGAATTTAGTTTCCTAATATAGGTAATTCGTTTTATTTTAAGTTCATAAAAATAGAACAATGTAAACATTTGAATATATAAAATTCCTCTAGTAACACTATTTTTTGGACACAAGTTCTCTTAATATAGAGACAACAAAGTGATACATTTTTCAATTCCCAACTAATTCCTAGTTCTGTCTTTCATTTGGCCATTCCCAACTAATTCCTAGTGATACAAAGTAATGCTTTTTTAGAAGCTTTTTTTCCCATGAGTAAAATCAAATAAATATTTAAAAAAAAATGTGAATAGATACTTGAAAATATTTTAGGAACAAGACCTATAAATTGTAACTTTGAAGTATTGGAAGTGTACAAAGTGGGATTGGGAGCCTCCCATAACAAAACCCTGTTTCCATGCCATTGTCAGTCACAAGTCTAAACCCATTCCTTTGTCATTCACAAGTGTTAAAACCTAGCTCAATATCAAAACAACAAAAACAATTTCATGTTTAAGAAAAAACACAGGAGAGTTTCATTAATTTTTTTTTTAGATTATGATCAAATTGATTAAAAATTGAAAATAACATCTTACTAAAATTAGTAGCTTCCAAGTCTCTGATAGCCAGAGGAGAGCACTTTCAAATTGTCTAGAGAAATGGGTATCTAAATTCAGCACATGCTTCTAACTTCTGAGGCTAAATTGCCATAGGTGATGCTTGGTAAATTTGGTAAATGATAAATTGTTGATGGTAGGGAACCATTGAATATGATCAATGATGACCTAGGTAGTTAGGGAGGAAAGAATGTTTACTTATTATGTGGATAGAAGGATCAAGGAAAAACTCAATAGGGTGATCTAGAATTATAGATAGACTTAGGCTGAATCCAAAATTAGCCTTTAATGAGGGATGGAATTACCAATTAGTATGGTACCTATATCTAGAATTAAAGAATAAATCTCAATCAAATTATTTAGAATCCTCAATACCTTGAGAGCAAAGGACAACGAGGAAAGAAACCATCGAGATGAAGGGGATGGCCACCATCAACAAGAAGTAGTAGAGTGACATTTATGATGAGGGACACTTAAAGTTCAAAAGTGTTCCTTTGAAGGAGACGACTTTCTCAAGTCATGATACAAAATCTAGACTATATGGACAATGGATGGGTCCAAAATCTAGACTATGAGAATATCCCTTTTCACTAACATAAAATTGAATTAGTATTGCCATTAACTATGGGACAACCCCCTTAATGTTAAACATGTGCAAGTGAAGGAGAATGGAAATAGGAACTATGATGGTTGAGTAGTAGTGTAGAGGAAAGGGAAGGTGGTGCCACTAAGAAACCCAAACTAAGGTCCCTTGCTTCATTAAACTCACTCATGAGGTGAATAACCATGAGAAGATGGAGAAGGAGGGATATAAATATCAAGAAATAAAGAAGAAAATCAAGATCATAATGAAAGTAAAAAAAAATTAATAATGAAGGATAGAATACATACTAATCAAAGAACAAATCAAAATCATATCCAAGGAGGGGAGGAGGAAGAAAAAATATCTAGGACACCAAATAAGAGGCTATATACATGAAACTAAATGAATTTAAGATAGAAACCACACCAATGAAATAGAATCAACAAACGATAAGGAATGAGATTGTGGCAATGGTAAAATAGTAATACTGCAAATGAACTTGATACTAAAAAGGGAAAAGAGAGCATAAAGAAGATATATAAATTACAATTGAATGCAATAGGATGAGGAGGATGATCAATAAGTGGACATGGAGTTATTATCCTTGCATTATAATAACACATTTATAATTTCCCTTTCAAGTTAGCAATTGGTGAATCTACACTAGCACATGATAAATGGAAATGGGAGGACAGAAATGTTGAAGGATTGTCAAGTTCCCATAAGAAATTATCATGAATAGAGACAAAGCCCACAAAGTTGACAAAATCTAAGTTGGGATGAGGCAAGAAACTTTTCAATGATAACTTGAAGGAGAAAAGGGAGCAATTAATTAACCCAGGACAAACAACATCACTTAAGGAGACATTTCTTCAAATGCCTAGGCCTTCTAAATGAAAATTCTCTTGTGGAACGTAAGGGGCAATAATGCACCGAAGATATAAATCATTTTGAAAAACAAAATAAGAGTAGAAAAACTAGACTTAGTGTTTATTCAATAAACAAAATGCAAAATGTATAACATGTATAAATTAACCAAAATGCTATGGGGAGGATGCGATTGCTCGACTAGAGGATTGAGAGGATTTTCAAGAGTTATGGCGATGATGTAGGATGCCATAAACATGGATCTAGAAAACCAACTTACCACCTATTGATAGATGACTAGCGATTTATACTTTAGAATCGAGGGTAAAGGGCAATATAACTAATGTATATGGTTTCATTGATCCCTGAGAAATTCTAGACTAATGTTTGGAAATCTTAAGTACGATTAAGGTCCTCCCCAATTAAAAACATTGAATCATTAGAGAATATGGCCTAACCACAACAAAGTCCCTCTTTGAAAAGAAAGGATGAGCGTAAAGGTTGGATGTGGCAAGCTAGATTCTCCGGGACCTTTTAGAGAATTGATAATTTGTGGATGTATTTCCAAAGAATGCCATCTTCACTTGGAACAATAGGTGTGGAGGGTTGATTATAATATGCTCATCACGTGGCTTATAGAATGTCTCAATGAGACAGCATTTTGTGGACTATAATGCTTATGAAATATGCCCATAATGGTAGGATTGACAAATCTCAACAATGTTTAATAGCATGCTTGAGAATAATGTTGTCTCGTGGAATGTTGTCATTTGGGATTGCATATAGAATGGGAAAATCAAGGATGTTCACAAATTGTTTAAAAGAATGCTACAATGGAGATATGCATTGTTTCAAGCATGGAGAGATGTTCTTACATTGGTCTTTTTGTTTCTTTATGTGCACCTAATAGATACTTGGAGTGGATTTGACAGACCAGTTACAATTACCAACTAAAATTGCCAAATGGTGAGGCCATTCCATCATGGTACCTTTTAAAATTATCATCATAGTTTTGACATTGACCTTCATTTGTCGAAGACATGACTAGTGAGGAATTCAAGAGAGTAAAAGAATGTAATATGTGATTAATGTGTCAAGGAAAAGGGACAAATACAAGGCAAAAGCTAGCCATTTACAAGGTGGGAGGACACATTAATTAAACTCAAAACCTCAGACATCCAAATATGCCATGTAAGTAAGGATAATTCTTCTGCATCAACCTTACCTTTGGCCATTTTATCTCTAGGGATCATGTGACATTAATAGGCCTATGTCCACCATACAAGCCCTATAAAGAGAATCTTTATCATGTAAGTGGAATATAGTGTTCATTTCAAGTTTGGCACACTAAGGATGGCTCTCATGGCCTAGTCCATGTTCTAGGGTAAACATATAAAGTCCTAGGCCATAACATTTTTCTCAAGGGATTGGGGCCCACAAATGGGGCCCTAGTCCATAACGTCATCTCTGTTGGCAGGCGGTTTGATGAGGAAATGTTGCAGTACCTCCGACGCTGCGACACATTGGATGAGGGCGCGAAAGGAGTATTTTGTGCTAAATAATGCCGCAGTTGGCGGGTTTTTGGGTCACTTGGATCACATATTATGTAATAGTGAGTCAGTTGTACCGCGGTATGCGGGTTTTGGGGGTCATTTGGACCAAGTCAGTTAGATAGTGGGCCAATTGTCCATAACTATCGGTTAGGAAGTCGTTTGTAAGTGGAAAAATATTGTAATGGCAGAAGCCTATAAATAGATGAGAGTTGTAGGTGTTAAGTAGGCAGTTGAAGTCGGAGAAGAAGTGTAAGCAAGAGATGCATGTATGCAGAGATCTATGTTTTGTTTTCTGGTTTATGACTGCGACCGTAATATAATGATGATGTTCTGGTACAATCTCTGTGCAATGTTGCGATATTGGAATGTTGTTATGTTTTCTTAATGAAATGTCTATTTACTGTTGCCGAGATGATAAATGCTGTGATTACATATGCTCTATGTTGAACGTAATGGTAAATGATGCGATTATAACTCCTTGCCGAATGTTTAAAGGTTCTAGTTAAATATTGCAATAGAGTTAGTCTTTACAGCCACAACTTTCCTCCTTCCTCGGCGGAAACATGCTTCCGTCTGCTCTTCCTGGACGCCTCAGGTGAGACCTCATCCGCTCTACGGGTGTTGCTGGGTGGGCTCAAACCTGCCCAGTCTGGTGCCCAGGGAAACTGCGGTGTGGGTCGACAGTGAGGTGAACCCCTGTCAACTGAGGTCGCATTAGGTTTGGTCAACAATCTCTATGTGGGAAATATTTGGCTTACAAGCAAGAAATCGCCATTTCAAGCTCTATGCGACCAAGAATGGTTATCATTGATTGGGCCATATCATCAAGTCAAAACATAACGTCTAAGGGTAAGGGGCTCATGTGTCATGCATGATGCCTTAAACCACCTCAAAGGCCCCATATACTACATAGGTAATATTTAGCCAATGAGTAAGATATGTTGGCCATTTTGAGGTTTGGCACACCAAGTATGGATTTCAGTCCCTAGGCCATGGACCAAGGTTTTAGGGTATAAGGCCATATGAATTACCTTAGGGATCATGGCCCATGAATGGAGACCTAGATTATAACACAAGGTCTACATGGGGAATATTAGCCTATATACTAGATATGTTCACCATTTTGAGGAAGGGCATGCCAGGGATGATTTTCAAGTCCCATGTTATGATATAAGGTTGAATAAGGGTCTTAGGTCATAACAATTTTCTCTAAGCTCAAGGTCCATTTTCAAGCCCTCAAACCGCCACACATACCCTCCATAGGGAATAATTAGCCTACAAATGAGATATGATAGACATTTTCCTCTTTCTAATACTAGACATGGTTCTCAATGCATATGTCATGGTTCAATGTTAAAATCCCTAGGCATACTCATGAGTTCAATGCCAAAAAACCACCTCCAAAAGTTCAATTCTCATGAATTTGAAGGGGGGTTCCAAAAAAACCACATCCAAAAGTTCAATTGTCATGACTTTTAGTGGGGGTTTTGACAAACCACCCCCACAAGTTATGAGAATTGGAATTTTAGGGGGGGATTTTCAAACAACTGCCTCCAAAAGTTCAATTCTCATGACTTTTAAGGGGGGTTCCAAACAAACCACCTCCCAGAGTTCAAATCTCATGACTTTTAGGGGGGTTTTTGACAAACTGCCCCAAAAAGTTATGAGAATTGGGATTTTAAGGGGGGGGTTCAAACAACCACCTCCAAAAGTTCAATTCTCATGACTTTTAAGGGGGGGTTCCAAAAAAACCGCCTCCATAAGTTCAATTCTCATGACTTTTAGGGGGGTTTTGATAAACCGCCCCAAAAAGTTCCGAGAATTGGGCTTTTAGGGGGGTTTTTCCAAAAACCGCCCCCAAAATTCTAATTTTAAGACTTTTGGGGGTACATTTAAAAACACCGCCCCCGAAAGTCCAATTTCCATGACTTTTAGGGGCGGTTTTAAAAGAGTGCCTCCAAAGGTCTGAAAAAATTTTTAGAGGGGGTTTTACCAAGACCCCCGAAAGCTAAAACCGCGCCTAAAGGGCTATTTTGTTGTAGTGTAAATACATTTCTCACAGAATTCGAAACTTACCTGCTTTAGATCTGGAAGCTACTTCATTGAGTTGAGAATTAACATCACCTTCTCACTCATGTGGCTAAGCCTATGATGCCACAATGCTGCATCTATTCCTATGGAATCTAAAGAGCTAGAATAGTCAGTATTATGAGGACATAAATAAAATGTATCTATCCTAACTCATTTTGCTATCACCATTGATCCTTTAGTGATCTTCCAACATGTTTCTCCAAAACGAGATAAACAACTGCCATCTCCCAACTTTCCTATTGAAATTAGACTTTTTTTAATAGAAGGAATATACCTTACATATTTCAACAGCCATTCAGTTCCATTATTTAATTTTATCCATACCTTACCCATTCCAAAAATTTTACATGGCTCATCATCACCTAATAAAACAAGCCGAAAATCGCATGGGATAATCATGAAAGAATTTCCTATGGGGTGTAGCATGACATGAAGCCCGTGAATCTACTACCTAGTAATCATTAGTATTATCTATTGCAAGAATAAAATAATATTGTAAGACATTGCCTGCTACATTTGCTTCCTAAGTAGTCTCATGTTGTCCATCTCCTTTCTTCTTTAGAGATCTGCAGTCTTTCTTCATATGTCCTTTCTTTCCACAGTTATAGCACTATATGCTTTATAATATGGACTTGGATCTACCCTTCCTAGACTTGGTATGATTACCTAGACTCTTTCCTCTATTTGTTTGTCTTTCCCTTCTCTCCATGGTCAATGCATTACCTGATGTCTCACTCGTGTTTTTTCTTCACATTTACTCACCAAGAATAACACCAACAACATCATCAAATTTCAAAGCATTTGAACAGGAGATAGAGTTACTTACATTCGTGATCAAGCCATTCCATCTTTCTGACAATGAGCACAAGATTATAAGATCCCTAACCTCATCATCAAAGTTCACTTTTACATAACTTAGATGATTTGTAATCATATTAAATTCATTTAAATGATCAGCAACATATCAACCCTTTAAATCTTCATATTAAATAAACGCTTCATTATAAATACCTTGTTGGAGGTCAAGGGGTTTTCATACAGCTTACGCAGTGCTCTCATCAGACCCTCCATTTTCTATTCTTTTGAAATATTGAAATCCATCGACGAATCTAGGCACAGTCATATTGGTCCTATTGCCTTTCTATCAAGAACCTCCCATTCTTCGTCCTTTATAGTCACCGATTGTTTTGCTTTCCCTCCCAATGGTAAGAATAGATCCTTTCAATCTAGATAGTCCTCCATTTTCATCTTCCATAACTGGTAGTTTCGGCCATTAAATTTCTCAACCTTAAACTTTGACTTCTTCCACCATTGCTCCCACTCGAACCAAAAACCCTTCTTTCTTGTGAGTTTATATGCTGAATAGACCTTTGGCTCTGACACAAATTGTTAGAAAAACAAGATTATCGAGCAATAAAAATAAACAAGATGCAAATATAAATCACATAAACAAAATACAAGAGAGACACCAATATAACATGGTTCACCCAAGATGGGCTACGTCCACACAGAAATTTTTCAGTACTTATTATTATTATACCATCCAACAAATGAAGGGATACAACCTGCAACACATCTTTTCCAACTTCCTCTTCACTCTCTCACAGTCTCTCTCACACAATCATAGATCTTTACAATGCTACATTACATTACACAACCATATTACAATGTCTTCATTTTAAATGGGAATTACCATGGGAAAATACCATGGGCAACCCAAAACCATGGGCCCATAATATATTGGGCAACAAAACAACCCAAAACATTTCTTTCATGGGATTATCCCCCCAACCCCCTTTCTTGGTGGTGCTGCACGCAAACCCCCGCTGGCTCAAAAACCCCCCAGTTGGGGGGGATGGTCTCCCTGGACCCACGTGGGAGGGAAATTCCCGCCCACATCCCCCGCTGTGGTGAGTGTACAATCCACCTGCATATCATATAAGACTGGGGTACAAACACGATTGAAAAAAACATCTTTGAATCAGGAAGATCGGGCTCCACAACCAACACATTGTCCCCCTCCTCTGCTCCTGACCCCCACCCCTTTCTCTTGTGAAATTCTAAATCATAGCAGATCATGGAGCTGAGTATACCTCACAGAGAAAGAATGAGCAAAGAAATTGAGTGACAGTGAAAAATTGCAGTAAAAAAGAGCAGACAATTAATCATGCACGAGAACTCAGATAGGAATAGAATAATGTCACATGATCCAATAATTAGTATAGTCAATAATGATGTTGCAATGGAGAGAATTTGAATCACATGGGAGAATTCGAGTCTCATTGTGTCTAGCATACAGATTGTCACCACTAGAGTGATACAAAAGACCCAAACTCAACTCAACTGAACCTAAACTTAGTTAACTAAAGACACAATTAATTAACTAAATAAGGAGGGTGCATTAGGGATTTTGTCATGCAAACTACTCATAAAAGGGCACATGAGGCCACAAACAGTGGCAATCAAAGCATAAACCCCTCACAAGAGTCAACTAACTCAGGTGGAATGAATTGGACACTGAGTAGGCTCCTAAAATATAGGAAATTGACTTAAGTGGTCCTAAAATTATGAATGTAGGGCACATTAGGTGGTAGATGGATCCTATATGATATCTGCACACCACTAGGGGAAACTGACATCATCAACTACTAGGAAAAAGAAATAATGCTAGGTAGGGAAAGGGTGGAGTATGAATGATCCTTACACCCCCCTTTAATCAAAACTTGTGCATCTTGGGCCCTGGTTACCAATACCAAAGTTCACCTATACAATCAAATAAATGATGAAAATAAATTAACTGTCCATGAACCAAGGAAATGGGAAAAACCTCATAGGAAAACCCCCTATCAAAATAGGATGGTAAGGAGCTCAAATAGCTTTTACACCAGGTAAATATTTGAGATAAACAAATATTTTTCTATGTAAAAAAATTAGTGAATATGTCTGCAATCATCTTGTATGCAGGACAATAATGCAGTGAGATGGTCCTATTGTGTACTATCTCCCTGATGTAGTGCATGTGAACCTCAATATGTTTGGTCCTTTGCTTCTGAACTGAGCCACTAGAGATCTTGATGGAACTTTGGTTATCACAAAAAATGTCTATTGAAGGACAATTGTGAATTCCAAACTCAGTCAAGATCCCATGCAACTAAACTTCCAGGATAGCTGCATTGACAATCCCTCTGTACTCTTCCTCTAATGATGAAAGTGCGAGTGCTGCTTGTTTCTTTCTTAACTAGCAGATCCCAACATGAATACTTACCCTGAAGTAGAATTCCTATCGACATTTTTTCCAACTCAATCTGAGTCAATAAAACTAACCAGATCTAGTTGAGCACCATCAAAATAATGTATACCAAACTCTCATACCTTGCACATAGTGCAAGATCCTCTTATTTTCCTTCCAATGTAGCTCATGTGGCTCCTGCATGTACCTAGCCACATCACCAATAACATATGATAGATCTAGTCTCAAATGTGTCAGATATAACAAGCTACCAATCAGTTGTCTGTAAAGAGTGCTATCAACCAAGGGAGTGGAACTGCCTTCTTCCAATCTAATGCGAGATAGGAAGGGAAAGGATGTGGCTTTGCAATCAGTCGTATGAAACTTTGTCAGTAAATCAGATGCATACATTGATTGCGAGTTCATGATCCCTAAAGCATTTTGAGTTACTTCAAGACTAATGAATTGTTTCAACAGTCCTAGATTTGTCATAGCAAATGATTTGTTCAAGGAATACTCAAATTATTTGTTCAAGGAAAACTTGATGTGCTTCAACCTAGTAGCTAACCCACTGATGATAAGAAAGTGATCCACATACAAAACAATGAACAATAGACATTCTCCCTTTTGTTGCATGTAAACATTGCAATTAAATTTGTATATTTCAAACATTAGTTATAGTAAGAATGAATCCATCTTTGCTTACCAGGCCCTTGGGGCTTACTTGAGCCCATATAGTGATCTCTTGAATCTGCATGCCAAGGAAGGTTCATCAGTGTACCCCTCAAGTTGATTCATGTAGATCTCTTCCTCCAAGTCACCATGGAAGAAGGCTCTCTTTACATCCATGTGATGTACCTCCCATGCATATGAACCTGCAATGGACAAAACAAATCTTACTAAATCCATTCTTGATATAGGAGCAAATGTCTCATTGTATTCCAAACCTTGAACCTATGAGTACCCATTTTCAACCAACCAAGCCTTGTACTTGGTTGTAGATCCATCAGATGCAAGCTTTGTTTTGTAGATCCATTTGCACTAAACTAGTTTCCTCCTTGGGGGAAGAGGGACAAGATCCCATGTATCAGTGTTCTACAGTGATTCATTTTCTTCGTCCATGGCTGCTTTCCATATCGGATCATGTAAATCCTATCTATAAGACTGTGGATTAGACCCCACCATCATGAAGCACCTCTCAGGGAGAAGTGGATCTGTATGGAAAAGTGCAATGTTTGCATCTTGGTATTGAGATATTGTTCTTCTATAGTCATATAGATCTCCAACAATGTCCCCAACTACCTCAATACTATTTTGAGACAATTTAGGATTTGTATTGAGAGTGGGTGATGGACCTAGATTTGGATCTGATAGATCTTCATGGTCAATATCTAGATCTGAATCATATTGATATTCTTATTCGGAATCTGAATGTGGATCACTTGTAGAAACATCATTAGGAGCAAATGGAATAGGTAGATCAGTTATACCTTCTTCTTCAACTAGTTGAAAATCATGCAATGGATCCTCATTGAATTGAACACTTCTTTCAATGAAGCATATATTGGTTGAAATCTCTATCAACTTGTAAGAATTTTCATCTTTTGCATATCCAAGAAGGATGCATTCACTACTTTGAGGTTGAATAGATTTCCTCTTGTCGGAGGGGATTCTGGCCCATGCCTTGGATCCAAAAACCCTCAGATGAGAGACATAAGGTTTTTGTCCCTAATGCTTCGAATGGAGTGACCCCATCAACTTATTTGTGGGGTACGCTATTCTAAATGTATGTGGCACATTTCACTACTTATGCCCATAGATTTGATAGCATATATATTGATTCAAGCAAGCAGGTAGACACCTCTTTCAATGGCCTATTCTTCCTCTCTGCTACACCATTCTGTTGTGGTGTGTATAGGACAAAATGTCTCATTTGAATACCTTCAGAAGCACACAACTGCTGTAAATACTTCTTGATGTACTCCCCTCCATTATCATATCTGAGTGCCTTGATATTCCTTCCAGTAGTGTTCTGAACAAAGGATTTGAAAACTTTAAAGTATTCAAACACCTCAGACTTCTGTTTGAGAAAGTATATCCAGCATAACCTGGAGTAGTGATCAATGAAGGTCAAAAGGTATCTGGATCCATTCATTGAAGCAATGGGAATCAGTCCTCAAACATCACTATGAATCAGATCTAGGATGGAGGAAGCTCTCTTTTCCTTCCCAACATCATACTTTCGCTCTGGGTGCTTCCCTACCAAGCAACCTTTGTAGATTCCTTGAGAGAATTTTATGCTTGACATATCTTCAACCATCTCTTCCTTGTGCAACTGCTGTAGATATTTGAAGTTTAGGTGTCTGAATATTTCATGCCAAAGTTTGCTTATCTCATTTGCATGAGTCAAGAGAGCACTTTGATGTGTGTATAGCAAGATGCAGGGGAAATCATATGCCTTGGAGGCATGGTTTGTAACTCCTTTGGCTATCATCTTCCTAGATGAGATCTCTGTAACCTAAACTATGTCAGGTCCAAATACTACTTTCTTTGGTGAATCTGTGTGTGTCATCCGATAAACAGACAACAGATTAGCTGCTACAAAAGGCACATACAACACATTGTTGAACATTCCATGTGTTAGCACCAGATTTGTGCTAAGTGTTTTAGAGAGGTGAAGGAGTCCAGACTTATGGAGAAATGAACAAAGTCCAAATTCCTTGAGCCATATGACCATTAAAGATACAAACAAGCTTTTCAAGCCTTCATTCCTAAGTCTAAGATGACATAATGCTGAATAATGCTAAGGTCTACATGTCAAAACCACACACCCACCACATTAGCCTAAGCATTTACTCCCATGGACATGAAATGAGAAACAAATTCAAATCTCAAATGTGATATTTTATGAAAAGCGGGCTTGTTTTTTACTGAAAATGATTGTTTTGGTCATTGTTTTGCAAAAGCTGTATCCGCCAAACAGGAATGAATTTCAAGAAACGAAGAGAGGTTTTTCTCCATGACAAGCCTATGTACAATAACCTCTTTCATAATCTACACAGGTGTCATATTTTAAGAGAATCAAAGGGTTTTGCAGAGGGTAATTTTCCTATTTTCACATTTTTTGCGTGAGTCATCATTTTCCGGAGCAGATCCTACACAGCTGGAGGTGAATCTGAGGAAACAGAAAGAGATTTTTCTTCAGCATGGACCAGTATACAAAAATGTATTTCATTTTTTACACAACTATCACCATTTTGGATATACAGTCATCGCACCGAGAGACAGTTTTCAGCAGTCCGCGGCCAAAATTGGGTAAAAAATTGTTGGAACCGACTCCCAGGTTGTTGAATCTTCTTATGCAGGTGTCAAATATTGTTGTAACAATCTCCTATTGAGATATCTCGACCCTCAGGGCCAAATAGATCTATAAATTGAATGTAATAGAAGAAGAATAGGTTGGCAAATCAAGTGGTTGAGGCCTTGGGAGAGCTTTGCTTTGTTTTGAAACATTTTCTTGAATAAATTCCAGTGGTTGAAGCTTGTTTTAATGGTTGAGATTCCTGTGTCATTCTCCTCACAGTCTATTCATCTCCTTTCCCATGTGAATTTGTGTTTCTTTCATTGTTTATCCATTTTGTGAATGCTTAATTCGTGTTTGGTTCAGTGTAGTATTTGAATGGAATTCATAGAAATAATGCTTTGTTCAAGTCTTACCAAGCACTCCATAATTGATTTCTACTAAAGTTGGCCTAGGATTCATGCTTGTTAGATGCCCAATGCTGATGGACTATTTCTAATTTCTCCCTTATCATCAAATTAACAGCTCTTTGACTGTGAATGGTTGGCTGCCTTGCCTCAGTTTTGACATCCATAGCGGCAGCACTGTATTTGTTTTTAGTTTCATGTTTTGACTCCATTTCCCAATAGTCTTATGATTTTCTCTCCAAACAATGTTTAAATCATCTTTGTTTCCAACAGAAATCTTATCTTCTGCGTCTGTTTTGATTGAATATCTTGAATATGAAAGCTGGTGTGTTTCTTCATTACTGACAATCTTGATGGTTTCCAGTTTTCAATGAGTTTATAGAGAGAGCCCTCTCTGCTTGTGTTAGGTCAGAGACATAAGCCAAAGACTGGTTAGTGGTTACTCGAGATTACCCTCTCCACAACCTTGGCGGTCAGTTTTGGTGTTAACAAATTGATGCCGCTGCCGGGGAAGGAAATATTCCTATCGTCCCTGGGAGAATGACAAAGGTTTCAGATCTGAATGTTGATGGTGAACAACAGTTGGACATCGAGAAGGTTGTATCATTCACTTGGCGACTCCACTCAGCGAAATTCTAGTATGAAGGTGACTCCATTGGGAAAATCAGTGACCTTATATCAGAATTGAGATGTTGAAAGTCTCATGGAAACTCCACATCAAAGAAATCCAGTGTTTCATTGTTTCACAGGATGGTCTCTTTAATCTTAAATCAGAATTTGCAGCTCCAGTCTTTCAAGATGGCTGCATTATCAATCAGGTATGCTCCTATGAACAGAGCTCACATCCCTGGTTTTCCAAATCTTATTCCTAAAGTAGATTGGCAAACCGGCTTACCTAAACTTAAAGATGAGAAAGGAGATGATGCTGCTATTCATTTGCTTAAATTTCATATGCATATACATAAGCTTGGAATTGGATTGCCTGAGGACTATTTGATGAAAATGTTTATGGCAACATTAAAAGAGAATGCAAGGTCATGGCATGAGGGATTACCATCAGCAAGTTTGTTTTCCCTTGAAGATTTTCACATAGCATTTCATGGGCATTTTAGAAATCAGTACCCCTCCTTTCTACTAGTTCAAGATTGTTGCATGCATGTTAAACGTTTCATTGAAGATTTGGAAGACATGTATGGTAGTGATGAGTTTATGGATGAAGAGATTTTAGAAATGTTCTATGAAAATCCCTTCCATAGGAAAGAAATGAAAAATAAGTGCCATGACACTCAAGATAATCCCAAGCAAATACTAGTTTCTCCTTTGATTATGAATGAAGAAAGACAACACACTGTTGAAAGCCATGTTCCCTTGCCTAAATATGAGGAAAGTTTGCAGCCCTCTTGCCATTCTTTATATAACCAAGTTAGTGATGAAAGTAGCCAATCAATTGTGTCTGCTCCTTGTCCATTTTTTGATTTAGACATTGAAGACAGAAATTCTATCTCAAATTCTTTTGAGAGTCAAGCGGAAATCCCTGTTGAATTAAGTGAAGGAGAAGAAGTCATAGAAAAATATAGCTGTCATAACATTCATGAAAACTTTTAGAGCGTAGTTTCTCTTTTGGCTGAAAGTGAAGATGGTAGTGGCCTTGATGTGGAACATGTGCAGCAGTTTTGTCAGATCTCATTTGATGAGAAAAACGATCAGTCATCTCAGTCAAGTTGTTCTTCATGCCTTTCATTTTCAGAATTTTTGTGTCAAGAAGAATTTATTTCACTTGATTTTGTTGAAGAAAAAAATGATGTTTCTATTGGATTGCATGTAGAAGATCAAGTTTTAAATTATGAGAATTGTGATGAGGTTGCTGATATTTGCCTTGAAAGTTGTCCGGAGAACTCCATTCAAGATTCTTTTGAAGAATGGGTGGATATTGTGCAAGAAAGTTTACAGTTGGGGCAGCCCTGTCATGACAAACCAATAATAGAATTCTTTGAAAGATGTCATGCTTTTTATGACCCTGTAGGTGAATATGTGGAAAAAAATTCCAGTTTAAATTTGCAGCCATATTTTCACCTTGAAGATGAAAGGCCACATTGTTTTCTGAGGCTACCATATTTTCTGTCATTGACTGATTTCAAGCACAGTGAATGAGTAAATTTGTTTCACCATTTGATGGATTGGCTCTACTCGCACTTTTCTATCACCTGATTGAGTAGAGAAGTTTGACATTTTAGGGTAGGGAGCTAGTTTGAATAAACTCACAGTTGAGCATCATTTACAGTAAATTTCCAGCATGTACAGTTAGTTTCCAATTTGAAATTTTCAGTTCAGATTTTCGGGGTACATTTTTCAGTTTGCAGCAATCCTAGGTCAGTTTTCAACCTCGAAGTTCAGCTCAGAAATTTTCGGTTCAATTTTCAGTATGTGTAATCAGTCTTTAGCTTTAAATTTCAATTCAGAAAATTTCCAGTGTGTTTTTCAGATGGCTGGTTGCATATTTGAGCCAAAAGTTTAGCAAAAATGAGCAAAAGGAAAAAGAAGACTTTGAGCAAGTAAATGGGAAGGGTCTCCATAATTTGGCAAAAAAGAAAAAAAAGGACTTTATAAACCTATGTTAGCTTCATATATCTAAGCTGAGCATTTAAATTTTTATAGGAAGTCAAAAAGGTTTTGAGTTTTGTAAAAATTGAGAACAAAAATTTTAAATTTCTATAAAGACCAAAGCTCTGAGTTTTTATGGAACGAAGGTTTTATTAATGGAGACCAAAGGTTTTAAATTTTTATAAAGACCAAGGATTCAAATGTTTATAAAGCACGGGTTTAAAGTCTTTATGTCGAGGCTTTATATTATAGCGAAAGTCTAAATCTTTGTGGAGGCAAAGGTTCTAATTTTGGATTGGGAAAAGTTTTTAATGAGGGCGGAGCAAAAGGTATTAGGCCAAGCCCTAGATCGCAACACAAAGAGCAAGCTATGTGAGTCAGGGCCCAGCCATCCAACACCCAAACGCCAAGCACAAGACCTCTCACTTCCTTAATTCTTGATATATGATATACAATGTGGGGTATATAAAAAGCAAATGGACTTTTCTCCTTCTAAATGTGGGATTATTCCCAATGAGGAAGAGTTTAAAATGCAAGTTGTCCAGGAAGATGTGCAGGTACCAAGAAGGGGCAAAGAAAGTCTGTGATCGCAGAGCATTCGCCAGGTTGCAGTGGAAAACAATGCCATGAAAAATGTTTTGGTGGGCCAATGAGTAGATGTGCAGGCGTATGTGCAATTGTGCATGCGTATTCTGTTCTACATAGTATTCAAAAGTGGCACAACCATCTGAATCCAACAATGAATAAAGATGCGTAAAGGAAGAGAGTATTGCCATTTCATTTGCGCCACAACGTGAAGGAATTGAGGAAGTTTCCTACGAATTAAGGGAAATAAATTATATTCAGGTCAAACGCATGCAGAGAGTCCATCTCATCTCGTTATTGTTTCATTTAGCCACAGATTTGAAAGATAGAGATTGGAAGTTGTTATATAGTGGACCTGTCTTCATTAATACGATATTTCAAAAGGAAACACAGTTGTTATCAGCTCTTGTGAAGTGATAGCACATCTTATTTTCTGAGACAACAAATGTGTCCAACTTCCTTAGAGGAATTGGCAAACCCCTGAAGTCTGGGAATGTGACGTTTCTCATTGAAGAAATAGTTGTTGTGGGACGAGGAGTTTCATAGAGAACGGGTCACGTGACAATGATGAGCTATAAGATGTAATGCCTGCCTCGACTAGTTGCCATTGATTTCTGCGCCCCACCATATATGTGTAGCAGTGTCTATTAAAAGTTTCCCAATTTCGAGCCTCCAAATAGGTGCCGTGTAGACCCCCTCTAATCTCAAGGCGAATGTCCACATATGAAGTAGGCAAAAGTTTTACAAGGAACTGGCGACTAAACATTGCCATCACCATGAAACCCAGGTCCGACTTTACTCAGCTCCGTCGAAGTTATTGGAGAAACGCACAGAATGAAGAAATTTTTTTGAAAGTAGCGATGGCAACAAAAAATTTGAAGAAGGTGGGTCGACTCCCCAACGCTACGCTGCTGTGGTGATAGCGGTTTTCTTCTGTGGTTGGGCATGGTATATAGTTGATAAGAAAAGCTGAAATACATTATACGCAGAAGCAGGAAAAGATTTGGTGGATATGCTATTCAGTTTTCTCATCCTTCCCACGGGTGCCATTGCCAAGGGGGCCCTGGTTTCCAAAGCTTATAAGAGCGAGGATGACACAAATGCCTGTTGCAGTGCAAATATTTACAACGGCGTGAAGAATTTATCTTCCGCAGTCATGAAGGCCGACTAGGAAGTTTTGCTAAACCCAAAAGCGGTCTCCACTACCTACACTAGTGCCATGCTCCCGGAGACAGTTGGTGGTCACGACCTCCGAGTATGCGATGAGGGACACCCTATTTGTGGTCAATTTCTCTTTGTAGAAGACAGTAGGTTAGGGTCCAGATTGAGCCGACCATCAGATTCGGGAGGAGAAAAAAGATCAACGGCTGCGAAGGATGGCGTCGATTTAACATGCACGGATTAATCCATTTTTCAAATCACCGCGGTCTTGTTAGACGTCATGCACCTTTCACCGGCTAAGATCAAGTAGGATGCATATCTACGGCTACCAGCAATAGCGATAATATTACTTGCGCACCAACTTGATAAGACCAAAATCTCCGCCATTTTAAAAAGCTGCACCCTTCAACGGTCCTGATCAAAGGATGAAGATGATCTACGGTCCACCGTTTGTTTGCAAAATTAACTTACACATCTAGATTTCAATAATTTTCAATGCCGTTTTTTTAAAGCAGCTCAAATTAATTCATATTGACCATCATTCTTCCCTATGTTTGACCAATCTCTAGTTCCAGGTCATTTAAGATTGTTTGAGCAAACTCTACTGGATGATTTGGAGGAGGATAATGCAAAATATTTGACCCTATTTGAACAGGTCGTAAGACCCTATGATAATGCTGAAGATTGAGGGAGCGCTCTCATAATGTGAAAGAATTTTCGATTATGAACCCGCCGGGAGCATACAGGGGATTGATTCAGAAGGCACCTGATTTTATATGGAAAGTTGCCAGCTATGAGGAGAATATGGAGTAGTCAGAAGATAAGAAGGAATTATCTTCAATCAAAACAATTGACATGAATAATATGGACTGTAGAAGCTTCTGGCAGTGTCAAGTCAAGGGTGAATAGAAATACATTCGGGGAGGTGACATTCACCTTGTTTTTTCTAAAGGAAATGTGTCAAGATGCCTTTAAATTCTTCAATCACCTTTATGATGCAAGTGATGAAACTCTCAAGGCTTGTCATCTGGAAGCTGCATTGTTGAAAGTCTTTGGTGGCATATTTGCTCTGCAAGTTTTGTTGTGATGGTCATCACAAAAGTGAGAGAAGGGAACCATTTGCTAAAAATTAGTGGTGATGTTAATAACAAGAAGATTTTAATTGAGTCATTTAAACCATTTTTCCAGGATTATAATGAATATTTAGCAGAGGATAGGGAAGTATTAAGCAATAAATAAGGGAGCTTTGAAGGCGCCAGTATAAGGTTACAATGCCTTTGTTCTGGCTAAATGTGACTTGACAAGTGATTGCATGTTGGTTTGTTTTCAGTCGAGGAGGTTGTTTCAGTACATCTTCAATTTAGTTGCAAGATCAGAAGGACTAGCAGGTTACAGAGTTCAAGAACAGGCCAGGTTGCAGTTTTTAGTTGAAGTTGGGAGCCGCCCAATGGATCAGGCACTTGGTCTACAGGGTCTTTGCTACCTCGTAGAAAGAATAGCATCCCCGGCTGGAGCTAGTTGTTAGCACCATATTTGTGCTAAGTGTTTTAGAGAGGTGAAGGAGTCCATACCTATGGAGAAATGAACAAAGTCCAAGTTCCTTGAGCCATATGACCATTAAAGATGCAAACAAGCTTTTCAAGCCTTCATTCCTAAGTCTAAGATGAAATAATGCTGAATAATGCTAAGGTCTACATGTCAAAACCACACACCTGCCAAATCAGCCTAAGCATTTAGTCCCATGGACATGAAATGAGAAACAAATTCAAATCTCAAATGTGATATTTTATGAAGAGCGGGCTTGTTTTTTACTGAAAATGACTGTTTTGGTCATCGTTTTGCAGAAGCTGTATCTACCAAACAGGAATGAATTTCAAGAAACCGAGAGATTTTTTTCTCCGTAACAATCCTATCTACAATAACCTCTCTCATAATTTACAGAGGTGTCACATTTTAAGAGAATCAAAGGGTTTTGCAGAGGGTAAATTTCCTGTTTTCACATTTTCTGCGTGAGTCATCATTTTCTGGAGCAGATCCTACATAGATGGAGGCGAATATGAGGAAACTGAAAGAGGTTTTTCTTCAGCATAGACCAATCGACAAAACCTCTTTCCGTTTTTACACAACTATCACCGTTTTGGATATAGAGCTATCGCACCGAGAGACAGTTTTCAGCGGTCCGCAGCCAAAATTGGGTAAAACATGGTTGGAACCAACTTCCAGGTTGTTGAATCTTCTTATGCAGATGTCAAATATTGTTGTAATAGTCTCCTATTGATCTAGATCGACCCTCAGGGCCAAATAGATCTATAAATTGAATGTAATAGAAGAGGAATAGGTTGGAAAATCAAGTGGTTGAGGCCTTGGGAGAGCTTTGCTCTGTTTTGAAACATTTTCTTGAATAAGTTGCAATGGTTGAAGCTAGTTTTAATGGCTGAGATTCCTGTGTCATTCTCCTCACAGTTTGTTCATCTCCTTTTCCATGTGAATTTGTGTTTCTTTCATTGTTTATCCATTTTGTGAATGCTTAATTCGTCTTTGGTTCAGTGTAGTATTTGAATGGAATTCATAGAAATAATGCTCTGTTCAAGTCTTACCAAGCACTCCACAATTGATTTCTGCTAAAGTTGGCATAGGATTCATCCTTGTTAGATGCCCAATGCTAATGGATTGTTTCTAATTTCTTCCTTATCATCAAATTGACAGCTCTTTGACTGTGAATGGATGGCTGCCTTGCCTCAGTTTTGACATCCATAGCAGCATCACTGTATTTGTTTTTAGTTTCATGTTTTGACTCCATTGGCCAATAGTCTTATGATTTTCTCTCCAAATAATGTTTAAATCATCCTTGTTTCTAGCAGAAATTTGATATTTTGCATCTGTTTTGATTGAATATCTTGAATATGAAAGCTGGTGTGTTTCTTCATTACTGACAATCTTGATGGTTTCCAGTTTTCCATGAGTTTATAGAGAGAGCCCTCTCTTCTTGTGTTAGGTTAGAAACATAAGCCAAAGACTAGTTAGTGGTTACCCAAGATTACCCTCTCCACAACCTTGGGGGTCAGTTTTGGTGTTAACACCATGCTCAAGCTGTATAGTGCCCTTTCCTTCAGCAAAAAATTGAGAATCATCTCCCATGTGTATGCTAGGTCCATCAGTGAGATACAATGAAAAAAATGGCTCTCTGGAGGCTACGATGTGGTTGGAAGCTCCAAAATCAATAAGGAAAGCTTGGGATTGTGAGAATCCATCCTTGAATGCATTGCATCTCTCATGATCTTATGAATTTCCACCTGGATCAATATTCCTTGCACCTTCATGGAGGTAAATGTTATGTTTGTAAAGGAGTTTTTCCATTTGATCTATGGTATTCTTCAAATAAGAATTTTCAGTGTGATTACCCTTCTTGTAGTATGTACACTGGAATTTCTCAAATTTTTTTTGTTTGTCGTTCTTGGAGCCGGGGGCTCCTTCTGATGGACTAGACATGGCATTCTACTTGGGTTCATATTACCTCTTCTCTTTTCCCTTTTGCATTCACACTTCTTGGTTCTCTAGCCACAAGAGATTGATTTTTGGAGACCTTCAAGGCACCCTTCTAGATCAATTTGTCTTGTTCTTGGGTGAGATATTTAGTGTAAACATCTAGAGATGGAATTTTCCAACCAGGGATTGACAATATCCTTGAATGGAAGGTATAAACAATGATCGTGAACACAGGACCTAGCTTGCTCATAATGGATAGCACCAACTTCCCATCCTTCTTCTTAATGCCACACTGCTTCCATTGCATGACCAAAGATTTGAATTTGGAAAAGAATTGTTGGATGGTCTCAAAACTGTTGGGGTGAAGAGAAATCAACTCATTCTCTAGAATATAGCCCCTTAGCTCATCTTGTTTTCCGAAGAGAGTATCAAGTTCACCCAAACCTCTTTTGGAGTCTTCAACCCATCGAGGTGGAATAATAGATATCTAGAAATGTGAATACATATGAAACCAAATGCTTCATCCAATCTATTTAGATACATGGCCTTCTCAACAACTGCTTGCGGTTCGACCTAAGATTTCCCATTGTTACCTTGTACAGTGACTTGTTGCGCAAGACCATCTACATATTAGCACTCTAATCAAGGTAATTGAAGGGTGTTAGGATCCTAGGAGAGAAATGATCATTCAAATTCTCCATTAAAACTGCTGGAGTGAATACAAGGTCGTACTGCACCTATTGTTGCACTAAAAAAAATCAATAACATGCAAAAAGCTCTCAATTTTGGAGATAGACTAGTAATGAGCATTGCTTTATGACAATAAGCACATTTTTTAAGTTCCTTCACACCTGGCTAGACCTCAAAGGATTTCTCCAATGAATTCAATGCAATGGCACAGGATTTGCTGTGGAAATCCAGAGGCTTCTGGTGTACTACTGAAAGCAGCTGCTCAAACTACGCTCACTTGGCTCTGATATGATGTGAAATTCTAAATCACAATAGATCATGGAGCTGAGTATACCTCACAGAGAAAGAATGAGCAGAGAAATTAAGTTATAGTGAAAATTGTAGTAAAAAATAGTAGACAATTAATTATTCATGATAACTCAGATAGGAACAGAATAATGTCACATGATCCAGTAATTAGTATAGTCAACAATGATGTTATAGTGGAGAGAATTCAAATCACTTGGGAGAATTCGAGTCTCAGTGTGTCTAGCATAGGGATTTCCACCACTGGAGTGCTCGGAAAGACCCAAACTCAACTCAACTGAACCTAAACTCAGTTAACTGAAGTCACAATTAGCTAACTAACTAAGAAGGGGGAATTAGTGAGTTTTTCATGCAAATCACTTAGAAAAGGGCGCATGAGGCCACAATTAGTGGCAATCAGAGCATAAACCCCCCACAAGAGTGAGCTAACTCAGGTGGACTAAACTGTAACACTGATTAGGCTCCTAAAATACAGGGAACTGACTTAAGTGGTCCAAAAAGGATGCATGTAGGGTGCATTAGGTGGTAGATGGATCCTAGATGACATTTGCACACTAGGGGAAATGACAGCATCAACTACTAGGAAAAAAAATAATGCTAGGTAGGACAAGGGTCGAGTATTAATGATCCTAATATTTCTCTCCCTCAACCAACTAACAACTCGGTGCTCTCTCTCTATACTCCTAATGCCACCTATCTCTCTACCCATAACCCATACTATTTCATCCCTAACTCCCGTTCTACTCACCCCGCTAACCCTCCCCCTTCTCTCTCTTGTACTTCTACCCCTAGCTATCACCCCCTCTTCCTTTTTCTTTATTCTCCCCACTAACCCCCCCCCCCATCGCTATGTATCTCCTAATTCCCCACACGCTACGACTAAAAACCTCCTCTCCTCTCTCTATCCCTAGCCCCCTCTTTGTTGGGGACAATGTCTGATCGAGATTGGGAGACTGTGGTTGCAAAAAAGATGTGCTCGCGTTGCCACTTTGACTTAAGATGACAACCAATGAAAAAACAAGAAAATGAATCCCATGAAATTCTGGTTCATATTATTTTGAAAATAAGAATTTATATATGTATGAACATAAAATTAACATAACATAATAATGTATATCTCTTCAATATATTTCTAATGAGGTAATTTAAGAGCTCAAAAAAAGATGCCTATATAGAAAGTTATGGAATAAATATTAGAGTAGTTTTTTATTGAAAAATAACACCCATGTGTAATTTTTTGTAATGTGTGCAAATTCTTGGCAACATTGTCCATCTTGTGTGGAGGTTTGGCAATTGTTGAACCTCTGCAAAAAGGAATGTGCATTTTTTTTAACATGCATGCGTTTCTAGAATTTTAGCGCATGTTCATTCGTATTGCAATGTAATCGGGTACCAAGGCTTCATGCGGGCACGAATACCTATGAAACCTATGTTATGTATTCCACAAGTATTTATTTGAACAAGGCATGAGTTCAACAAAATATGATAGGATTATATCAGTCATGCCATGAAAACTGTATGACATGGTGTGCTTAAACATGGTGGGAGTATTTTCGAATCTAGAACGAATGATGTGATAGGAAAAGTTTCCCCTATGGGATTCGAATGAAATTTTATACTTATCCTACGGAAAAATATGAATTTTATTGTCTCTTGAGAAACCATACATAAATGATAAAATATAGTTCCTTGCACATTTATTAATGGTATAGCTGATGAAGGCGGCGGGGAAGTTTTCTTTGGGACAATATATGTTTAGATCATGGAAACGATTAAAAATGTGAATGGAATATGTTTCTTCTTTACTGGAATAGAGATTAATACCCATTTGGAATAGAGAATTTGTTATATGAAACCTTCATTCTGAAGTTTCTCGATTTCATCTTTGATGGTTTAAGATTTGGTTAAGTCAATTCATATGCAATTTTGGTACATAGGTTCAATGTTGGGTGGACTATCTATGTGATATTACATGAGATTAAGGTTAAGTCATGGGATTTTATGATAAGACTAGACAAAAGATGTTTAAAAATTCTTGAAGAAGGGATTATATGCTACAACCTCGTTTGAAGTGCAAGAACTATGTAAGATGTTCTCAATGATCTCAATGATAACAATATTAATTCAAATATCTATTTGCGTAGTTGGGTATAACATGGCCATATTTCCTTCGTGAGGGTCATCTAGAGTAGGAATCATCTTTTCTAACCAATCAACATATCCACGAGGAATAAAATATTTTTATTTCATGGAGAATTAGTTCAAAGGTTCAACATCAAAGGGTCATACCTAGGTAAGAAATATGTTTGATGGTACATATCATCACATATGAACTCAAGATTAATGAGCGCTTGATGATTTTCCTCATCACTTAAAAATATAGGGATAGAGAGATCATGCATGTCCAACACCACCATGGGTGATTTGTCCATGAAGAAGGATGAAAAGGTTGACTCAACGAATAAAGAAATATAATCAATGGAGTTCATTACTTCAGGTCAAGTATAAATATTTGAGTACCTTTTCGATGATAGTGACCGAAGGTTGAAGGTAGATACATTGAAGGTTAATGCATTTTACATAAAACTTTCTAATATTTATACAGTGGTAAGAATAGTGTCCATATATGCCACATAATGCACATTGGTGGTTTCCGTGTAATTGACTTTTTAATTATTCAATAGTGTTAGCGAGATTAAAATGAGTCAACTGATTTATTACTAACATTTCTAAGCTAATTCCAATTTAAAAATCCTTCTTGCTATGTAACTTTGACGGCTCTACACATCAATCAAAATTATTACTTATCTTATCATATTTTAAAAGTTTATATATCATTATGTCTTCAATACATAAATGAATATGAAGAGATGATGATTTGAGAAAGGTTAAGATAGGTACTTAGAGCTCATCGAGTTATTGAAACTCATCTCTAACAAGATTCACGAGGTGGCAATGTCCCCCACATTTCCACCCGTTGTTGAAAGAGTGACAATAAGCTATAAGCTAATAGGAGAGATTCTTCTATAAAACCATGAGCAATTGTCTAGCAAGATGGATGAGTAGATGCAATGTTCTTGATGGAAAATTTGGTTGTTTTAACTGTGTACAACAATTGATGTTCAAATCTTATTTAAATAGATAATTTTGATTGGGTGTTAATTTCTAATGGCATTTTATAATGTATATATGTGCATTGATGTATGTTTGCCAAATTTTAGTTGGATATTAAAATTATGATACATAGTATAGTAGAGGATTGTATAATGTATTTTTAGGATATTACATTAAGTATTTTTAAGACGTTGATGTAGGAAGAAGCTAGCCATAATTATGAGATAGAATTTAAGTTCACACAAAATAATGGATATTTTGAATTGCTTTTTTGAAATATTAAATATAAAGATTTTTTCTTTAATATATATATATATATATATATATATGAAAAAAAAATTCCACCTTTCATATATAATGTCAAAATATCAAAAGTTGAAATATAAATTAAATAAGTTTTATATGAAATCCTATCATTAATTTAGACTAACTCAAATATTTTATTAATTTTTAAAACTTGTTACCACAAAATATTTATTCGAAATGCATATCCATTATTACTTTAAGAAAGTTGTTGATATTATTAATGGAGACACACTTAGTAATAGTAGTCTTTGCTTATCCATTTTTAGCTTTTTGTTTGATTTGTTTACATAAAGTTTTCTCCCATATATGTATTCAAATCCACTCCAGTTGCCAAAACAATATGTGCACAAGAAGCATTGTTGAGTTCAGATCATGTCACTGCAAATGTGTAGCTCAATTGGTTTGAGAATCATTAATGGAGTGGCTACTGTAGCTATTGGAAAAACTTATCGTCTTTCGAATCTCTGAAAAAATAATTGAAAGAAGTTGAGGATGAGATAAATGACAGCTATGGAAAGGTGGCAGATCAAGAGAACAATTTACAGGTTTTCAAGTTGCCTCTTATCCTGTGCTGTGAAGCATGTGCTCACCCTAGAACAAAGAAAGAACTATGTAGATTTAGGATGCCGGAACTTAGAAAAGTACCTTGTGCTTGTTCTGCACATTATCAATAATATTATTCCATCTATTTGCTTCCATAGGCCAAATCTTATCTTCAGTTCATTATATATTTTTCAAACAGATTGACTTGTTTACAACATAATTGAAAGGATTATTCGATCTATGTGCACTGTTGTGGAAGGAAAAGCTCATCTATCATCTATAGATCAAATTTTTCCATACATATTGTCAGTAAGAGATGCATGCAAAACATTGAGTTATTTACAGTAGAAAGAAGTTGTCAGTACTGAGCAATATATAAGTTTAAAGGAAGCGTTGGAGAAAAATCGATCTGTGCAAGCATACTACGAAAAAGGGCCTGAAATATCAATGAACTTAGTACTTTTATCCCATTGATTCAACCTCTCTTGTAGAAGCATATATGTTATTGTACCATGCAGTGTACTCAATATTTTGTGTTCTATCTAGTCTTCTGATAAATAGATCTTCAAATTAAAGAGGTATTTCACACTAATGTGTTGTTATACGATTAAAGACGCCACAAATAAAATGTGCCTTCACAACATATTTATAAAAATATAAGTGTATTTTTCTTCACAAAATTTAGCAACGATCATCCTTTAAAAATAAGAGCATACCTCTAGTTATGGTGTTGGTTTTGCGAACTTGGAACAACTAATGCAAGGGAAAACAACCCTGGATTTTGTTGTTTTAAACATATGATTTTGGATGCTTATGTTTGAAGACTTTCTCAACATGACCATTGCATTGGTAGAAAAAGGGATAGAGAGACACGAGAAATTGCAGGCCTAGATTCCATGAGGATTACAATCTCCGGAACCCCCACCTATATGGTGCACTTTGCTTTGTGCGTCATTATAAATGTTTTTAGCATAGTAGCATAATTCGTGTATGAAATTGAATGATATTTTTGTTTTTTAGTGTTTAAATAATTTACACTACATTGAATATTCGACCAATTGGAATTTATTCTGAATTTCCATACACAAAATACTAATACGGTATAATTCATGTATGAAATTGAATGATATTTTTGTTTTCTAGTGTTTAAATAATTTACACTACATTGAATATTCGACCAATTCGAATGTATTCCGAATTTCCCGACACGAACTACTAAAACGGTATAATTATTCTACTATGGTTTGTAGTCTTGTTTTATTTTATATTCCCCATAAAAGTCACATGAACACTCCATTCCTCTAGCATTTAGAATTTTAGTATTATATAAGGGGCTTGTGTCTCATTACATCGTATCCATTCCTCTATTGCTTTGTGTGTTGTTTCTGAGAGAGGAAATGGGTGTTTTTGCATTTCTGGGTTTGCTTATCTTCATTTTATTCTCCTTAGTTGAAGCATGGGGGCCATGGCCTCAGTATTTTAGTCAGACTACTACTACTTTGGGATTGAAAATACAACCCAACAAGGAGGATTTGCAGTTTGGGGCTTCAAAGAAGCATGTGTTAGGATATTCCTATACTCCATCCTAGTCCCACCAGTATTTTGATCATTTACATTTTCAGTCATGCATGCACCTTTTAGGGTTTGCATGCATCCTAGTCATCAGTCCAGCACCTAGCCCTCAGTTAGCCAGCCCCCAGGAGCTTCTCACTATTCAGTTTTAGCCCTCCAGTTGCTTAATGCGCCCTTCTTCCTTGATTTTAGGGAGCAACTCACCCTCCTTCACCTACCAGTCCAGTTGTCACTCAGTTACAGTTAGTAACACTCAGTTACACTTAGTTACACTCAGTTACACTCAGTTACATTCAGTTACACTCAGTTACACTTAGTTACATTGAGTTACACTCAGTTACACTCAGTTACATTGAGTTGCACTCAGTTACACCTACCAGAGTTAGTTTGACTGATGGTTGACAGTTACTTGAGCATTGATGACTCCACTGATGATGATGAAGACTTCCAGTTGCGCTCCGATGATCATGAGGACACCTAGTTGTGCTCCAATGACACTCCAGTGATCCTTTGATCACTTCATGAAGGCTAATTCGAATTGCCACCTTAGGCATTTGAATTCCTCATGCATTGTATTATATATATGTCCATTTGTGATTAATAACATAGTATGACCGAAGTATTATTGCTTCTATCTGAGTTCTACTGTATCATATTATTCAGTTGCTCATTATACTGCATGTATCACTCTTCTTCTATTTTCTTGCTTAATCATAATTATTCTCTTGTGAGATACATCATCTCTTAGATCTGCTGTGAGGATTTTCGCATGGTATCAGAGCATGTTGAGAGTATTGTTTATCTCCATTCTTGAGAGTTTTTTGCAGGTTATTACCAATATTTCGAGTTCAGCAGTTGCAGCAGTTTCTGCATTTTTGCAGCAGTAGCAGTTGCAGTTATTCTATATTGTTTTTGTAGGTCTTCTACAACTTCAATGAATTTAGAAGAAATTACTCCTCTTTCTCCTTTCAACTATGATGAATGGAAACCAATAATGATAGCATATTTGAAGAGCCATGATCTCTTTGATTGCTATTTTGAAAGAGAGTTCGAATCCTCTACAAAGAAGATTAAATGGTTGAATAAAGGTGACATGCACATTGGAAGAATGAAGCTTACTATGACTGATTACATATTGTACCCGACCATCTTTGATATTGAAACTCCAAAAGAGTTATGGGCTCATCTAAATGAAAGATTCGGCAAAAAGAATGATGGATTTGGTCCAAATCCCTTCAAAAGCAAGCAAGTTGATGCATTCGCTCCACTTGATGGTCTCTTAGATCATGATGCATTCGCTCCTCCTGATGGTCTCTCAGATCATGTTGCATTCGCTCCCCTTGATGATCTCTCAGATCATGAACCAGTATTATCTCATATTGAAGTTGTTGACAAAGAACTTGCAGATTCTCCACTCATGCTCAAACTTTCTTCTCTTTTTGTGCCAGTTCACACTCTAGATATTGCAGAAGGTCCTAAATCCTCTCTTGCACCAGAGTTTGTTGGTTTGCATCATGATCACATGATTATTTCGGAGGTAACATCAGCTATTGGAGGTAATGCATTCGCTCCTCTTCAGCAAACATCTCTTATTTACTACTATATGATCATTAGCACATGCTTTCAGAAGGTTATTGAAGAATATGGCCATTGCCACCTGCTTGAGATAATTTCTCATGCATATGATAGTTTTGATCTCACCCTTACTAGTTCAAAGGAGATCTCAAGAAACTATTTTGAAAGTCTTAAATCTGATTTTGATTTCAAGCAAACATGTAATAGTTATTTTTGGCATAATCTCACCCATGGTGGTTCGAAGGAGAAGACAAAAGACTATATGCACTTTCACAGATTTGATCCTACCTCAGCTGATTCGAATCACAGGTTCAAGGATCATTCTCATATTGTTGGATTTGTTCTCATCACATTCGATCTGAAGAGCAAGTATAAGCACATGCTTTTTGAGCATGATCCACTTCTTCCCAAGAAGAATATACCTCCAGACATATGGCCAAGCATCACACATGCTTGAGTTTGGAGCCTTTATTTTTTATGTGTGCCTTACAGTCTATTTTTTGAGGAGGGGATATGTTTCCCATGAAATTTTCCCACTTCCTTGGTTTATTGATTGTTATTATTCATTATATTGGGTGACCTTTGGTCTTAGTTACCAAGGCCCAGGATGGATTAAGGGGGGGTGTTAGGATATTCCTATACTCCATCCTAGTCCCACCAGTATTTTAATCATTTACATTTTCAGTCATGCATGCACCTTTTAGGGTTTGCATGTATTCTAGGGTTTGCATGCATCTCAGTCATCAGTCCAGCACCTAGCCCTCAGTTAGCCATCCCCCAGGAGCTTCTCACTATTCAGTTTTAGCCCTCCAGTTGCTTAATGCGCCCTTCTTCCTTGATTTTAGGGAGCAACTCGCCCTCCTTCACCTACCAGTCCAGTTGTCACTCAGTTACACTGAGTTACAGTTAGTTACACTCAGTTACACTTAGTTACACTCAGTTACACTCAGTTACACTCAGTTACATTCAGTTACATTTAGTTACACTCAGTTACACTCAGTTACATTGAGTTACACTCAGTTACACTCAGTTACATTGAGTTGCACTCAGTTACACCTACCAGAGTTAGTTTGAATGATGGTTGACAGTTACTTGAGCATTGATGACTCCATTGATGATGATGAAGACTTCCAGTTGCGCTCCGATGATCATGAGGACACCTAGTTGTGCTCCGATGACACTCCAGTGATCCTTTGATCACTTCATGAAGGATAATTCGAATTGCCACCTTAGGCATTCGAATTCCTCATGCATTGTATTATATATATGTCCATTTGTGATTAATAACATAGCATGACCGAAGTATTATTGCTTCTATCTGAGTTCTACTGTACCATATTATTCTGTTGCTCATTATACTGCATGTATCACTCTTCTTCTATTTTCTTGCTTAATCATAATTATTCTCTTGTGAGATACATCATCTCTTAGATCTGCTGTGAGGATTTTCACAGCATGAAGGGTCTTCAACTTATGTGAATATGAGGTACCATATGGGGTCTGTGCTGACTTCTGCTATCAATGTTCATGCAATTTGGTATGGCAGCTTAAGTAAGAAGGAGAAGACGATTATCAATGAGTTTCTGGTATCTATCTCTAACAATACAAAGAGCCCTTCCGTGGGTTAGTCATGGCAAACGATGCAGCGCTATACTAATAAGACTAGTGAAAGTATTAGAATAAACATAGTTATTGCTATTAAGCATGTAGATTACTACTCCCATGGTAAGATACCGAGTAGGTTGACTATTTAGGAAGTGATAAAGAATGTCGTAAGTGCCAAGACTAGTCCCCTTCCCATTGATCCCAAGAATGGAGTTTACCTTCTCCTCACTTCTAGTGATGTTGTTGTCTAATACTCTGCGGGGAAGTTTATGGGTTTCACTCCAAAAACCATAATTTTATTTCAACGTAAGATGCATCAGCTTCATAAAAATAGGTATCATTATACTCATTATGCAAATTCATAGAATGCTAATACTTTTTTTTATCACATTCACATTAATTTCATGTATATCTTTTCGATGAGCAACTCTAGATTTCTATTTACTACACTAAAATATCTCTATCCTTAGATAGCCTTCACATGCAATTTTTTCAAGATCCCTGTCTTCAATCACGACATGGTAGCTATATTTCTATTTACGAATCTCATCGACCAGACTAATCCAATCAATCGAGGATTTGATTCTTAAAGAGGATAAAATTAGTCCGAAAACAACGCCATGGTAGTTGTATTTATATCTATGAATCTCAATGATTTGCCTAATCCAATCAATCGAGGATTCAATTCTAATAGAACATAAAATTGGTCCAAAAAATTGGGTCTACGACGACATTGCACACGAGAAAATTGAAATTCCGAAGCAGATTTAAAATTGCCCAAGTGCAATTTTTATTTAAATAAAACAACTCCATATATGAGTTTGCAACATCATTAATACCAATTTGGTAATTTGTGCACTTAATAAATACGATGAAAAAGAGAAGTGGTGGCTACTTACATAAACCTAAAACCAATTTTAAATGTTGTTCCAAGGCCTCTGCAGTGCAGAAAGACAGTTTTGAATTTTTATTTTAAAATATATTTTGCACATTTCATGCACCATTGGGTGATTTATAGAGGGGGGCTATCAAGAATATCTCCTAAAGCATTCCAATCACAACTAAAAGAAACACGATGAACATAAATACTCTTACTGGAATGTAGAAACTAAAATGTAAACATCCAAAAATAATGTTAGGATGGATAATTTGAATAATTAATATACATAATTTCATTTTAGATCTTTTATATGTCCAACGGTTGAAGTTTTGCATGCAATGAAATCATTCCAATAATATATCTATCTATTTATCTATCTATCTATCTATCTATCTATCTATCTATCTATCTATCTATATATATATATATATATATATATAACGTGAAAAAGTCATAATCAAAATCTGCAAACCTTGATTGGAGGAAGAATTGTCCAAAAAATTAGTCTATCTTTCAAAAGGTGGACCTCCAGAGGCATTCTACTAGATCAGTTAAGTGACATAAGCATAGTATAACGAAAAAATTGTTTTAGATGTCGAAGTGCCAAAATCGTATGTTCATCAGCATGAGAGCAAACCTGAAAAGATTCATCAACACAAGGATAAAATTGGCAGTGTGTGAAGCAAAAATTGTATGTTCATCAGCACAAGGGCAAACTTGAAAAGATTCATCAACACAAGGATAAAATTGTCATTGTGTGAAGTGAAGTTATAATAAGACAATAAAACAAACAAACAATAAGAAAGGCCATTTCATGATCAATGTTTCTAGTACCATAGCAAAAATTATATATTAAGAAAGGGAATAAAAAAAAATGAACTAAAAATAACTTCAAACTGCAATTTAAGAGTGCAAGAAAGCTAGCACGTCAAACGTCTAAGAATAGACACCATAAGATTGGTTCAAGTGATAATTGCGTCATTGCATTCTCCTTGTATGTAATTAATCCGTGCTTCAAAGAAAATAATGCTCTCAAATTCTCCATGATCTCATTTTGAGCCTACTGCATGTCTCATCTCGCAGACATTAAAGAACCCAAATCTAGAAGTTGAAATGACTAGAAAATATAATTTGAATTGTGTCCTTAACCCAAAACAAAGAACCAATAAAATTGATAGATAAATGCGTGTATAGAACTGAAGCCTTGAGATCAAGATTAGAAGCAATGAACAAGAGAACAGGGGGAGTGTTGAATTCAAGAGATCATGGAAATAATTCAAGTTTTAGACTTTGAGGCATGTATGTCATTAAGGACAACCTCTGTTACCATAAATGATTTTCCTTCGAGGTCTATTTTTTCTTCAGGAAATTACTAGAAATAGAGATAATAGATAAACATCTTGAAAATGCCCTGAAAATATTTTGCATGCTTTTCCAAAAGTGAAAATGCAGAGAAATAAATTGTAAATTAGGAATGTGCAAATTATATTTCATGGGAAATTGTTTTTTCTTCCTCTCCGCTTTCCTTCCTTAGTGTTCTACTTGTTTTACTTGTTCACAACTTGGATATATGGGTAGGGTGAGGATCCATAAGAGCAAGCGAAGGAGCTCTGATCGAGAATAAGTGGCCTACCTATCCAGGCTACAAGAAGAAGACTACTTGCTACCTACCCATATTAAGAGAAGAAGACTAGCTGCTGGCAGAAATGCCATAAAGCAATAACCTAGAATCTGAGACAACCATGAAATCTAGCAATCGAAATTGAATAGCCCAGGGCTATGGACCATGGTTCCATGAACGCCAACAGAATAACTAGACAGGGCTATGGTTTGATGAGCGCAAAATGGTTGCTTATATGTTCTTTTGGTGAATTTGGACTCCATGTATGTGGCAAGAGGAAGCGATTGCATATAGGCTTTGCATGGCCTTGTAGTATCCCTATTTTATACCCCTATTATTTGGTAAATGTAAATGATTATTGTAATTGTTTTATGGTGAGGAGTTCAAGGTCAAGGCCCACCACTAGACCTTGTAGGTTATGTGGCTTAGTTCTTAAGTATAAAACAGTGACGCAACTAGACGACAGGAAATTGAATCCACTAAGGGGAGAGGTGAAATGGTTAGGAAGCCAAGGATTGATGACATGTACTATCTCGGTGCTTTTAGAACTTGAAGGAAAACGAACTATGATGTTCACTTGTTGAAATTGAGCTATAAGTGTCATCTTAGGTTATCATAACCCTAAGTTAGCCTCGAATCCTACGTAGGATTTCCCATAAAGTTATTATTTGTCACAAAATAATAACTAGATCCTACAACTATCTTTTAGGATAAACACTTATTTTAATAATCCTGAGTAAAAGATATATATATATATATATATATATATATTAGGTAAGGTAAAGGAGTACCTTTGGGATAATGTTACTAATTTAGGACCGACGAATTTAAAATCACGAGAATCCCCATATCCTCCTAGAAAGGGAAAATATAATCTTAAGAATTTATTTTAGTTTGAGTTATTAAATATATATAAAGAAGTTCATTATAGAAATGCATATTACATATGTACAATATAGTATTAAATGGGGATTCAACTGTATAAGTACATAAATATATATATTTAAATGTATGTATGTCGTTCAAATTATGACAAACATTGAGGAAAAAAAATTATCAAGTAAATAAAGGGTAGGTCGAGAATCACTTGGAGAAATGGATGCGAGGTGTCTCCGTGAAGGAGCATGGTCACCATTTGTCAACATATAACATACCTTTTCGTATTTTTGTTGGGGGGAAGGCCCCTTTTTTTAAGGGAGTTAAGTTGATACATGAGGGGGGTGGGGGTTCGTTATCGGGGGGGGGGGTAGAATACCTGCCGATACAGTTGGGAAAGGACGTGTCCCTCAGATCTCGACCCATTTAAATTCAATTTGCGATTAATACAGTTTGGAGCTCTTTGCTGCACCGATCTGGAAGAATGCGTTGAGCTCTGTGTTACATTGTTTCTTTGCTGCACCGATATGGAATAATGCACTGAGCACTATGTTACATTGTTTCTTTGCTACACCGATCTAGAAGAATGTGTTGAGCTCTGTTTCACATTGTTTGTTTGCTGCACTGATATGGAAGAACTCGTTGAGCTCTGTGTTACATGGTTTGTATGTTGAACCAATCTGGAAGAATGCGTTGAGATTTGTGTTTACATTGTTTGTATGCTGTAAAGAAAGCGATGAGCTCTGTGTTTACATTGTTTGTGTTCTGTAAATAATGCGTTGAGCTCTGTGTTACATTGTTTGTATGTTGCACAATCTGGAAGAATGCGTTGAGATCTGTGTGTATGCACTTTTGTTGTAGAGAAATCAAAATAGATCTCTATTTGAATCATATGGCTGCAAATGGAATCTCTGTTTGCAATGCCACAACAAATGTTTTCCTCTGTTTGTATGGATTGTTGCTGGAGAGAAATCGTAATCTCTGTCCCTTTTTGTGATCTTTTAAATTATTGTATTAGATATATATGCTGCTTGAATTTTAAATAGGTAAGTTCTATTGTTACTTGCGCCACATTCACAGTTATGAATATTTATTTATATATATGCTGCTTCAAGCTTGATAGTTAAACTTTGTTGATACTTGCATTAAGAGATCTCTACAAATCCATATATATATATATATATGGATCTCTATTTGAATCATATGGCTGCAAATGGAATCTCTGTTTGCAATGCCACAACAAATGTTTTCCTCTGTTTGTATGGATTGTTGCTGGAGAGAAATCGTAATCTCTGTTTGTCCCTTTTTGTGATCTTTTAAATTATTGTATTAGATATATATGCCGCTTGAATTTTAAATAGGTAAGTTCTATTGTTACTTGCGCCACATTCACAGTTATGCATATTAATTTATATATATGCTGCTTCAAGCTTGATAGTTAAACTCTGTTGATACTTGCGTTAAGAGATCTCTACTTGAGTTAAGAGATCTCTACAGATCCATATATATATATATATATATATCCTGCTTGCAAGAAGTTAACGAGTGGTCTCCAAGCTGTTGGTGAATTACTGACCAAAATCCTATATAATTTACCATTGAAATAATTATATATGCTGGTTTACATTTTATTGGTTTCCTTTCTTTTTATTGCATAAAGTTCTTGGAGAGCAATGGCCAAGATGGCCGATTCCAAAGTGATAGTCCTAGCGTATATAGTTATACAATGAAATCTATGATTTGTGTTTATACACGTCATAAATCATGTTAGGGAATGTGACGGTTAAGGATCCATCTGTATATAGTATATACCCAAACTTCTGGTTGTGAACTCTATTCTCCATCCGCCTATGATGTCTAATACGTTGGTTTCGCCTTGATGGATGGTTTAACTATTAATTACATTAATGAGTTTGATGCAGTGTTGAAAGTCTTGGAATTGATCTCTACGAGAGAGGCTTGATAAAGTGAAGAAAGTAAATATTGTATGGTTGTGTTATATGATGTACCCCCCATTTTTTATTAATAGTACATGATGCGATATTTTTCCTGGTGGACGTAGCACATAGATTGGGTGAGCCACGTATATATAGTCTATTCTTATGTGTTTGTTGTGTAAATTAGATGCATCTACCTGTTGTGGCCATAACAGATCCCATGCTTAACTAAAGCACGGGAACCCCATTTCTAAATAAATGCAAAAAACGTTTGGGTAAGTGCTTGCTAAACACCAAATTCTGAAGACCCCTTACCCATTTTTTTGGCATGTCTATTTGCAAAGTTTTTTTTTTTTTTCTAAGTGTTTCGGTCTAGAGAAAACCTTAATTTTTGAGTGTTTTGTGGTTTATTTGTTCCAACCCGAAACCCGACAGTTGTGGGTTGCGGGATTATTATTATTATTTTTTTTTGTTATGTCAACCTAAAACCCGAAACCCGATAGTTGTGGGTTGCGGGTTCCTCCTTTTAATAATTATGGGATATCTATTCCCGAAACACGAAACCCGCTATTGTGGCTTTCGGCTTTCGGGACTTCATTTGCTTTTTATCATTTTTTGTGTGTTCCCGAAACCCGAAATGACAATGTCGTGTTTCGGGATTCGGGAAAAGGATTCATTTTTGTTTATTCGGATCCCAAAACCCGAACCCGAATTTTCGGGTTGTGGCTTTTGGGAATTACTTTTCTCGTTATGTTTCGCCAGTGTGCAATCTCGAAACCCGAACCCGAATTTTGGGGTTGCGGCTTTCGGGAACCTTTTTAAATTTTGTGAATAAAGCACCAACGGCCTAATCCTGAATCTCGATTCGGGTAATCTATCCCCTTCATCCATTCCAATCCCACGGTCAGGATTTCGCCTTGTAAATTCGATAAATAAGGGTTTTTTCTACCTTTCTTTTATCATTTTTATTATCAAGATTATTGCACTGTTCTGGTTTTACTACGATTGTGGTTGTTAAGGGTCGCTATTACCGTTTGTTCAGTTATATTAGGTTGGGTTGTTGCTGTAGTTGCTTTCTGCATTCAAAATTTTGGTTGTTTTGGATTCAGTAATGGCCTTCTTCTATTATTTGATTGGACTCCGCAAGGCTTTGCGAATTCTACCTTTTCAGTTTTTTGTAGTCACTTTGGTCGTTCTGTTAAATCGACGATCTAGATCCAGTTTGACAGGTGAAGTCAAGTTGCCAGTTCAAACGTGCTAAAACCCTTGTCTTCATCTTTTCGCAATCAGCTCTCTCGCCATCATTTTTGTTTTCCTCCTAAATTTAGAGTCATGATTATTAGTGTGATTATATTTTTAATGATGAGTTTTCAAATCCAATTTAAGTCATGCGAGTCTCGATTGGATTTGTACTTTCGCATGGATCTAGATCCGAGTAACACACGTTATAGCTTTTTTCATTACAGTTCGGATGATTGCAGTGTCCTAATAATAATAATTTTATTCTTACGACTGGTTCTGCTCAATCATCACTATCCTATCAGTTGGCCTTAAATTGGTAATAAACATGAAATCTTTAGTCCGTCCTCTATATTCTTTAAGGGGAAAATTTGCATGTTGATTTTGTAAGTTTCCTCTTGACGCATTTGGTATGCGCAATATGCAGACAGGAAATGAATCCCTTGATACATGTTTTGAAGATGAGGAATTACAGACCTTTCTATATCAAGAGTATATGTCACCTCCTTTTGATGCAAGTATTCCTGATGTGACCAACGATAGTGAAGAAGAAGGTTTTGAATCTCTGTCTGTCTACGTGCAGCTTGTTAAGAAGAAGGAAAAGAAATATCCTGAAGAGCCGATTGATAAAGATGATACTATTATACGGGATTTTATAATTAATGAAGAACCTAATATTCCGCCAACTCCTTCTGAGGTGGACCCCTTCACGGATTTCTTTGTTTTCGAGGATGTCATTCATAATCCCGAAATTCCTTTGGAAAATACTGTAGAAGCCGAACCGCCCGTCGCTAAAGCTCAGCAATTAAGTACCGAATTCTAGTTATGTTACGAAGAACTTTTTAATTAGAAGATGGATCCTTGAAAATCGTTTAGAGAAAAATTCATTAAAATCATGTAAGCCGGGAAATGGCAGGATTTTCTAGATTCATTGTCTAATTTGAATTTGTAATCCCTATTTTTGGGAAAGTCCCAGTCAGACTGTTTTGTAATTTTCTATTCAATGAGCAATGCTTCTCATAGTTTGGGGTTGGGAATTTTGGAGTTACGCATCAGCAGGAGAAGGGACTGGGATACTCTGTTCATCAGAGCTTTTGTAATTTCTATACAAGACTCTTTTAATACAGTATAGTTATCTTTGATCTATCCCTTGTTATTTCTCAAGTTTATTTGAGAATTACTGATCGTGTGGTTCAAATTGTCACCTATAGTGAATGTTATCATTTTGCATATATACAATGTATGGATCTATCATATTGGTTTCTCTGTATGACTGATTGATACTGTGAAGTATTCTATTGAGTTTATTCAGTATTAATACTTTCTTTGTCGATTTCTACAAATGATTCGTTGCACACAATAATCATGGTTGGTTTTTCAATTGACAGCATGATTACAGATTGAATCTTGAACAGGCTTAAGTACATGAATTATTGTCTTTTAATTTTCATTAATGGATCGTGATTTAAGTTAATAAGTAACACATCAAAGACATTTCTATTGAAGGTGGTAATTTACTTGTTCATCATACCTCAAGGTTGATATGCACAATATCAAGCTTTCATTTTAGAGTAGGACTAACCTAGATTAATTTCCTCTTCTGAAATAGGTTAGCTTAGCTTAGCTTTACGATTTTCACTCCCCTATTTTCTTCGATTGGAAAACTGACCTATTTGGTCAAATCACCAACTCTTAGAGTGCTAACAGAGGCCGAATATCCGTGGAGGATCGCCATACCAAATAGGTTGGGGATAGAACTGCCCTTGCGCAGGGTCTTTAGAAGCCTTTCAACTTGGGTTTTCTTCCTTTGTTGGGAGCCTTGGAACCATTCCAGCACCTTTGCATCTAACCTGCACAACTGATGGATCAACAATACCTTGAGTTTCTTTTTATATGCAAATGATACTTATAGAATGTTGGGTAGAATTTTGGTAAAGTTTATTATCTTGTAGATATTTCTTTACAGTGGATGGACGCCAATGACGGTAGTGTACCTCTTATTCTTAGTTACTCTAATGCAGGGGTATAACTAAAGGATTATATGGAATCTAATAAGTGAAAGTTGCAAATAAAATGTCTGATTTCATATCTTATATGTTAAGTAGTTATTGCAAAAAAGTTGTTCTTTTAAATTTCACTAAATACTAACTCGACTGTATTGGGTGTGTTACATATGGTATCAGAGCAAGAGTTGCAATACTAAAGCCTATAGGGGCTCAACATGAGTTAAGGAAGTATGAATTTTCCTTTTTAACTAACAAACCAATAATTGTTTTGGATGCATGGGAGGAATGGACTAGAATACAATATCTGAGTTAACCCTCAAAGTTCTCCAAAAGGTAACTAAGGAGATAAAAGCATGAAATTGCGTGGCGAGGTATGTTATTGCATTACCGAAAAAAGCTCATCGGATAAAAAACTGTAAGTATACCAGTTACGCTTTTATTTGTGTTTGGTATCTTGTACTAGATTATGTACTGAAAAATGGAAAGTTGAACTATAACTACTCTTGAAGAAATATAGATGTTGCTAGAATCTTCTCTATATGTGAATGTTTAGCAAGAAAATATTATCATGAGGCAAGTTGAAACCCTTCAGTTGGTAAATAGAATAACTATTTGAAAATTGTGTTGTAGTGGTGTATTTGTAATCAGTAGATTCAAGAGATGAATAATTATAAAAAAAGTGGCTTATGTGTTAAACTATGTACATATACATTCGGTTGAACTAAAAATGTTATATAGATTTAAAATGACTAATTATAGATTGAAATTTTATTGGATTAGATGATGTTAAATATCTGTTGTCTTAATTGTGTATGGTAAACTAAATGGAGTAGCAAAAGGTCATCCTCATTGTGAATGATTAAATGTATAGTTTATAAGTTAAAGGAATTAACTTTAATTGGTTTACTCGGACATTCTAATAGTGTAATGTTTTCTATGACTAGGAATTTATCTTCTTTAGATAGATAATAGAGAAATGCCATTCAATGATTTCATATCCAAGAAGAATATTATACAAACAAGAAATTGTTAGAATATTGATCACATGGATATTGAAAGGTGAATATTATAGGGTATAAGACTAAAAGAGTTTGTAAAATTTATTCCTATATGATTGCATAGGAAAAGGTTAAGTAATGTATAGAATATATGACAATATTAATCATGAAAGGTATTATCTTGAAGTACCACCAAGTTGTTTCAATAATTAAAATACATGTTCGTTCTAGAGATGCGATGATCCTCTTAAATAAAATCAAAGGGTAAATAGGTTAGATAAGTATTTTCATAACTATTATATGAAGATGTATGGTTTTTCTTATTGAAAGATTTAAACCATACCGCGATGATAAGCAAATATGAAAAGGATATACCCTTTCTCATATGAAATATACAATTATTGGAATTTGCTTGTTTATAAATATTATGAGTCTAATATGTTCGGTTGATTAGATGACGAAGGAAGGAAGAATGTAGTCTAAGCATTTTCTACTTTTGAGAATGAATTTAGCATGTTCTTCGTCTTAATACTTGATGAGTATAGTTAAAGATTTAGTTGGTTGAATAATTATGAATTGATCTTGAAGGAAACGATTTCTTTGTTTAAAGAAAATGTTATATTCCTATAAAATGTTGATATAGGTATGATATATGTTTTCATTCACTAATGTCTATCCAAGGATAGATCAAATGAGAGATGATTAGATGTTATCAATATTTGAAGCTAATAAGTGAATGGATGTCGTATAGTGGTATAATCAAATAAAAGGTTATGAACTAACATTGCAGGATTTTACCATGAACATGACCATTCCAAACGAAATGTTAATTATCAATTCATTGGTTTAAATAGTTGAGCTAAACCAGTCAAGGGTGAGTGAAGAATTACTTTTTACATCTTATTTATTGGATTACAAGATTTTATGAACTATAGATTAATGGTGGATTATGTTATTTATGTACTGACATTGCAAGATGTTACCATGATTATGACCGATGTCATGATCAAAGTAGAACATTTACTATAAATCCACTTCTATAAATAAGAGTGAGTAATGGTCTATATTACATCTTATTATAGTGTGGCTTACATGATTGTATGAACCATGAATGATGGCAGATTTGTATTATTGATGTACAAATCATAAAAACTCATGGATGTGATAAGTAAATAGGTGAACCTATTTCATTATATTATGTTGCATGTTGTAATTAATGAAAAATGAAAGAAATGGTAAATGATCATTATTAAGTTTTTTCCTAGACTCAAGCAAGAAGGCTTGAGGGGAAAATAATTTTTCCTCTGAGAGGAATGAAAACACGAAGTGGCAAAAATTGATCCAGCTCTACTTTGCTAAAGTAACTTTTTCTTGGACTCAAGCATGAGGCTGAGTGGAAAAGAAATTCCTGGACTCAAATGAGGAGGCTTGAGGGGAATTGTGAAAGAGTGTATGATATCAATGGCAAAGACCTAGGCACACAAATTTCACATCTGGAAGACAGGACGTTGTTTGATGTTTTGAGAAGGAAAACTTTTAACAAGCAATCAAAAGGAGAGTAATTTGAAAAGTGTAGCCAGGGTAAGTCCACGCGAAAATTGGTGACATAACTCGAGGGAGAGTTCTATGTTCAACAGAGGGTTGTTGAAGTTCCAAATTGAAGGGAGAGTTTCGTGATCAACAAAGTGTTCTTGAAAGATTTTCATCTTCATGATGTAACAATAAAACACATATTAAAGAACTGCCAAGTAACTAGGCCATTGAATGTTCTAAGGTGTGAATATATGAATACAAAGAAAATGTGAGTATGCAAAAATCCCTCAAGGGCAAGGATGAACGAGGAATTTTAAAGTTTCTTGTTTGAAATTATGTGAATAGACAATTCTAACATGTGAACGGAAGAGATGTCAACCTCAAGTTGAAGAATAGTTAAAAGTGCCCAAGTATCGGAGGTAAAAGACGTCCTCCAAAAGATAAGTAAATCTAGATTAATTATGAAATTCTTTTGAGTTATATTGAAAAATAAACTTGTATTATGTCTTCTTATGACAATCAAAGCACCAACAAAGGTTAGCAGATGTTCCATGGATAGAAACAATGTGGTGTTGCATAGATGATTCATTACTTATGTTCTTAGTTGAATTATGAAATGATGATATGTCGTAATAAACAATTTTGGGAAACCCAGTTTTGTTGCATAAAGTGCAGGTTATGAGTGATAACAGCTTGCGGGAAACATAAAATTTTGAGTAATATCAAGACAGAAATGAAGAATCAATAAAAATAGGACTCAAGAATGGAAGGCAAACTGGGAAAAAGTATGAACGCCGAAGACGGTGTTATTTTAAGGGGGGAAGGATGTAGTATCTCTATTTATACCCCTATTATTTGGTAAATATAAATTATTATTGTAATTGTCTTCTGGTGAGGAGATCAAGGCCAAGGGCCCACGAGTAGACCTTGTAGGTTATGTGTCTTAATTCCTAAGTATAAAACGATGAAGCAAGTAGACGACAGACAACTGAATCCACTAGGGGGAGAGGTGAAATGGTTAGGAAGCCAAGGATTGATGACAGGTACTATCTTGACGCTTTTAGAACTTGAAGGAAAACGAACTATGATGTTCACTTATTGAACTTGAGCTATAAGTGTCATCTTAGGTTATCATAACCCTAAGTTAACCTCTAGTCTTATGCAGGCTTTCCCATAAAGTTATTATTTGTTACAAAATAATAACTAGCTCCTACAACTATCTTTTAGGATAAACACTTATTTTAATAATACTGAGTAAAAGATATATATATATATATATATAATCCTACATAAGGTAATGTAAAGGAGTACCTTCGGGATAATGTTACTAATTCAGGACCGACGAATTTAAAATGACGAGAATCCCCATATCCTCCTAGAAAGGGAAAACATAATCTTAAGAAGTTATTTTAAGTTTGAGTTATTAAATATATATAATTATATATTTATATTCAAAACATGAGAAAGAGTACTATTGTGAGTCTTTTAATTTACACATGCCCGAAGAATTTCGTTATAGAAATGCATATTACATATGTACAATATAGTATTAAATGGGAATTCAATTGTATAAGTACATAAATATATATATTTATTTAATGTATATATGTCGTTCAAAATATGACAAACATTGAGTAAAAACAATTATCAAGTAAATAAAGGGTAGGTCCAGAATCACTTGGAGAAATGGATGCGAGGTGTCTCCGTGAAGGAGCATGGTCGCCATTTTTCAACATATAACATACCATTTGGCATTTTAGTTGGGGGAAAGGCCCCCTTTTTTAAGGGATTTGAGTCAAGACATGAGGGGGGTGGGCGTTCATTACAGGGGGTTATAGAATACCTGCGATACAATTGGGGAAAGGACGGGTCTCACAGAGCTCAACCCCTTTAAATTTGATTTGCGATTAATACAGTTTGGAGCTCTTTGTTGCACCGATCTGGAAGAATGCGTTGAGCTCTGTGTTGCATTATTTCTTTGCTGCACTGATCTGGAAGAATGCGTTGAGCTCTGTGTTACATTGTTTCTTTGTTGCACCGATCTGGAAGAATGCGTCAAGAGCTCCGTGTTACATTGTTTGTTTGCCACACCGATCTGGAAGAATGCATTGAGCTCTATGTTACATTGTTTGTATGTTGCACCAATCTGGAAGAATGCGTTGAGCTCTGTGTTTACATTGTTTGTATGATGTAAAGAATGCGGTGAGCTCTGTGTTTACATTGTCTGTATGTTTGTAAAGAATGCGTTGATCTCTGTGTTTATGCACTTTTGCTGTAGAGAAATCGAAATAGATCTCTGTGTGAATTGTATGGTTGCAAACAGAATCTCTGTTTGTAATTCCACAATGAATTTTTTCCTCTGTTTGTATGCATTGTTGCTAGACAGAAATCATAATCTATGTTTGTGTCTTTTTGTGATCTTTGAGATTGTTTGTATTACATATATATGCTACTTGAAGTTTAAATAAGTAATTTCTATTGTTACTCGTGCCACGTTCAGAGTTATGCATATTTATTTATATATATGCTGCTTGAATCTTGATACTTAGACTCTGTTGATACTTGCGTTAAGAGATCTCTGCAAATCCATATATATATATATATGCTGCTTGCAAGAAGTTAACAAGTGGTCTCTTGGCTGTTGGTGAATTACTGACCAAAATCCTATATAATTTACCATTGAAATAATTACATATGCTGGTTTACATTTTATTGGATTCCTTTCTTTTTATTGCGCAAATTTCTTGGAGAGGAATGGCCAAGAAGGCCGATTCCAAAGTTATAGTCCTATGGTAAATAGTTATACGATGAAATCTATGATTTGTGTTTATACACGTCATAAATCGTGTTAGGGAATGTGACAGTTAAGGATCCATCTCTATATAGTATATACCCTAACTTCTGGTTGTAAACTCTGTTCTCCATCCGCGTATGATGTATAATACATTGGTTTCGCCTTGATGGATGGTTTAACTATTATTTACATTAATGAGTTTGATGCAACGTCGAAAGTATTGGAAGTGCTCTCTACGAGAGAGGCTTCAGAAAGTGAAATTGTAACGGTTGTGTTACATGATGTACCCCCCATTTTTTATTAATAGTATGAAAGGGTTCTTTTTCTTCGCTTTCTACTTGGCCGATCATACAATAAGAAACCCTAAATTTTAGTTGGCTGAAGACTTCACTTCTCCTAACACTAACACTAGCTTGTCGGAAATTAAAGATAAAAAACATTTATAACTATGAGAGCTAGTTAAACTCATCTCTACAGAAAGGGCATTGAAGTTGACGGCAAAACCACTTCATGATGCAGGTTGAATGGAAGAGATGTTTACAGGGCAGTTGCCTTGCTGGATACCCCATCCGAATCTTATCATGACAAATTACACAGAATAATCCCTCGTGATCATCGTTTGTATCTAGTATTTCCTCATTAATAATAACTACTGGTGACGAATAAATAGCTGCTAAAGAAGCGGTTATCGGATGAGTTTGATGGCGATAAATAAACTGCCGTCTTAGCTGATGATAAAGAGAGAAGTCTTCAAGTCTGAGTTGTATACTGGAAGGGCTATTGTCCAAAAGTTTCGCCACCCGTTGACATTCCATGAAATTTCCACTCCATACAATCTGCACGCTCGTGACATTCCCGTCCTCCCGGCTCCAATCCATTATATTTCTCTTCAAAACAACGTTAATGTTTTCCATCATTGCAGTCTTAACATCCTTTCCAATGTTTAGAAGGTATTCAAAGTTTCCAGCCCTTCGGATGTCGTCCAACCGACTTATGTTTACAGTATCCCAGATATTCTCAAATTCCCAGATATCTTCATCCGATCGCCTTACAAGTCTGAAGATAACACTCGAGATCAAGTGCTCCGGAACACCCTCATTCTCCACCTGTGAAAAATGGTCATGACTTTCTCTTGCTTCATATAGTAACTTTTCTTCTGCCAAAATCTTTTCGTCGAAAAATATTCCTACCTTCTCAAATATTTCCATCGCTTGAGCTTTTATTATATCACTGTTCATATCGACGTTGCTCTCATATGGCGGTCTCCCCATTTTCAGTGTTCAAGTCAGAAAAAACTTGAAAGAAACTTTGATAACACGCTATCAGATCGAAAGATAACACTCTAGATTAAGTGCTGCAAAAGCAAAAAGCAACTTTGAGCATTTTAAATGCAAGAAAAAATGAAATTGACCTGGATATATGTAACATATAGAGATAAAATCTTTACTTCAAGAAAAGTATTTTTCTTTGGCCGACACAAGCTAATGTAGTTTACTTCAAGTAATGATAAAAGCCCACTTAGGCTTATAGATAACTTACTCTTAACAAAATTCCATACGTAATACATATAGATATAAATATAATACATATAAATATAAATATATTATAATAATAAAATGTACAGTCGTAATGCTAATTTTTCTTTTTATAAAATTAAATTTTCATGATGCATTTTTATTTTATATTTTTTAAAGATTTAAAATGATGGAAATTAATTTTAATTTTTTAATTTTTTATGCAATTTAGTTTTTTTAAACATTAATTTATGTTTGATATATTAATGAGAAATTAAAAAGGTTGTAAATTTGCTGGAGAGGTTCTAATATTACATAGAAGAAAACATATTGCACATTCAAAAGGGCCACGACTGTCACATCTCTAAATTTCTATGGTCAACTCTACTAAAAATTATTCATAGACATTTCATTCAACCCCATAATCATGGGCTTAACAAGTAATAACTTAAATCCATTTACTCCAATCGGCTACAATGCCATTAATCTAAAATTTCAAAATAATACTTAGTTGAAAAAGTCTGAAATAGGGAAGGTGGGAAACTATGGAGAAATGATAGCTCCTCCCAACCGTAGAAGACAAGGCAGGCAAAATGTGTGCCTAACTTTATCCCCGAGATGGATCACCACTTTCAATACTAGTGGACTAGCACTAACTGCAACGCAACACTCCACCAAGGAGTCTATAACAGTCTAATAAGATGGACTTATGAATTTGAGAGAACACTCAACATAATCTCAGGAGCATAATAATCTTGTCATGCACAACATGGCGTCCCATGCTATATCAGTGCATCTCTTTATAGTTTTTGCTTAGGTCTTGTGTCATCATCAATCAAATCTCAAGCAATCTTGGTATCCCTGCATTAGTGGATCCTATTCGAGTGCTGAGATTTCAACTTGGATTTGATTGATATTCAAAATCAGTGTGCTATCTCTTCTCCATGGTTTTAAGTGGTGTCCCCTCTCTTAACTGATCATTCCCAGTGTTCCTTTCCTTTTACAGTAATTTCTAGTGCACATTATTTTCTCACATAAGTGTGAGTTACAAGTTTAGAGTTTTCGTAACTCTTTCTCAAAAACAATTATTTTGTGAGTAAAATCATTTACTCGAAAATAAAATAATAAAAATGTTTTGGTGGGGGTGTTACATTCCCTCCCCCTTATTTTAAACATTGTCCTCGATGTTTCGTTTATTCAGATCTCCCTTGCTCTTGCTAGAACCATGAAGCATATGCCTCCCGCATACAATCCTTTAGCTCCCGTGTAGCCTTTATAGTGTTAAAAGAGCTTCCATTGCAGTTTAATATGAGCCATTTCTTTGTTCTGCAACATTAGTTCCTTCTTCTCGAGGATGTGCAAGGCTCATTTTTGAATTTTTCTCGGGTTCTTCCTAAATCACGCCCCAAGCAATGACATGAGTAGCATCATGTAAATAACGAAACATAAACAACATCATGAGATTTTACAGAAGGAGAAAGTGTAAACTAGCTACTAAGGCATTTCATATCACAAGACATGTAGTTTGATTCCAACAACCTTATCAAGGAAAGTTTTAAGACACTTGCACTTTAATATCAAAAACTATTTTGTTAATGGATTGTTAACCACTTGATTCTTGACCATCTCATCGGCCTACACCATCAGATAATATCACTCTAAGTATTCATGTTTCATTCATCTAACATTAGTTAGTACACCAATGTAATAAGTTTATATATATATATATATATTCACATCTTCAACAAAACTAAACAAGCTTTAATTAATTCCTTCATAATAAATACACAACTGATATTGAGATCTTATCTATTTTTCTACAATAATGTTTCAAAATAACAATTTATAATTACGACTACTTTAATTATAAAATGAATAATTCAATAAAACAATCCATAAGCTTGAACATATTTCCTTACCTCCATAGTCCAGAGTGGAATCTTACAAAACTCTGTGAAATCTTTAAGAATTACTTATTTGATTTTGAAGGCCCTTTTGCAACTAAAGATATGATTGCATCTTTTAGATCTGCACTTTCAGTCATCTTTTGATTCTCTATAGTTCCCACCTCTTGTTATGGTTCTTCTCCCTTTTATACCTACGACTTTTACAACCCATACAAGGTCTTGCAATATTTCAAGCATAACTTACACATAACATGTTTTCAATAAGGATATAAGTAATAACTTCTTTTGTAACATATTATTGTTGTTGTTAATGGTAACTCTTCAAGTCTTTTTTCATGGACACTTTTGTTCTTATCATTGTAAGAGAACATAAAACATATATGTGATGATCATTTTTCAATATAACAAAAAATAATGCATAGGTAAAACAACCATTTACTTACCTTCTGGAGTACCATCGTTCATTTTCATTCTCAGATGATAATACTTGTAGCTATTCTTTAACTTGGTATAGACATATCCTTCATTCATGGGTTAGCAGCATTATATCAAACACTTTTGGGCAACCAACCTCAAAACTTGATCCCCACTTTTGGATGAGTTTTGTATTACCTATGGTAATATTTGCATACATCATACTTAATCATTAGGGAATCTAACAGCCAATTTGCTTGGCATCTTCTACCCCTATGTCCCATTATTATACCATGGGGATGAAAGACTTCAACAATTTTTTGTTGGACATAGAACTCTCCCTTGAGAATTGTCATCAAATTAAAAGTGGTCTTATGGACTTTAATATTTTGAGATTACTCCTCTTTTGATTTCCAGTCAAAATTTTTTATCTTCAAAAACATCAAACAACGTCATGTTCCCTTGATGTTATATTTAATTTAGTTTTCCCAAGTCTTTCCATTGACAATTACTTTCTCTCTCTCTTTTCCACTCAAGCTCACTTGCTTAAGTCAAGGAATTTACTTTCTTTTCCACTCAGTCTCTCTCGCTGAGTCCAGGAAAATTACTTTAGCATATTGGGGTTGAATCATCAATTTTGTCACACCTTCTCAATAATTAATAGTGTAAATTCTATCATGCCATGAATATCTTGTAGAAAACCACTGCACTACGATAAACGCCAAACAAAATCATAACAATTATTCACTACATTCATCATCAACTATACTACATAACAAATGTGAAGTCTGACATGACAATTTTGATCCCTACCAAATTTTCCAAGTCTTATCTATACCACGAGGGCTTCACTGGATAAGAAATAACCTATCACGTCCGTTCATATTGGGGTATAGATTTTAATGAAAAAGTGACTTAATATATTGGACATATATTAAGGGGGGCAGAGGCATTGTTTATTAAAATTTTATTTGGTTTCATTAACCTAACAATATATGCGGGGTATTGTTTATTGGTTATCATGGAGAAGCACAGGATAAGTGTGAGCACCTCTACTGTTGTGGGATGCTCTTGTTATTCCGCGGGTGTTTGTGGAGAAATTTGGGTTGATACCATGATGGTGGTAACTCAATCATTCAGATTTCATTTCCAATTGATTGGATTGATGTTATAGATACTATACGGTTGGTTGTTGATTTTTGTGTGCTTTTGTTTGTTCTTCAGGATTGAGTAAAGAACAGTGTGCTAGCTACTCAAACCCTGTGAAACCACATATTGGCCTCCAGTCTCATCGCATCCATGGCTATTACTCTCAAATCCATTATCAACATACTCGTCAACAGCTTTGGGATGAGCACAACAACTATTATCACGGAGAAAGGTGAGACAAGTGTGAGCTCCTTTGCTACTGCAGCATGTGCAGATGCTTTCCACAGCTTGTAATTTGCTTCCCCAACATCTCTCTTTAAATGAGAGTTCAAATGGGTTAGCTCTGATTCACCAAGTCACCTAGGTTAATTATCCACGATGCTTGCTTGTTTTATAGGATGACTTGGCTGATGGCTCCACAATGTTTCCAAGTTATAGAAATAAATGAAGTAAATTTTTGGAAATCTTTCTTATGATACATGTTTAAGGTAAATGAGAATGCAATATCTAGAAACATTTAGTTATTGTTCTCATTTTAGACACTAGGTCTTAAATTACTCTTAATTTAAGGGTTTCATGAAATCTTCATCAAACACTAGGTGTTAACTTGAGGGTTTATATTGACATGCAAAATCAAGGCCTGGTGACTTTACCATATAATGTTGTACAAGGGTTATCTACTGTGCTTTTGTCTTTAGGGGTATCATTTGGTTTTGTTTACAGATAATCTTTTATACTGCTTAAGGTTGGTATGGCCATTTTCCAATTCGGTCACATCTATTTCTTCTAGCTGAAATAGATCATTTACTTATGTTTCAAATTGTTGGCATTTCTATATGATGGATACCCTAAACTCATCTCATCACCTTGTAATTTTCAGTGTCCTGCAAACAAACTCTCTAGACCCGTCTCTTAAAAGTTGAGATGTTTTTCATTTCCCTTTTGAACATCTCATATATTCATTTTACGTTACCTCTGGCTCTGCTAATGCAAGATGTCTTTATCACAAATTCATTTACATGTCAGTGTATGTAGTGTTGTAGAAGCCAAATGCTTGTTTTCCATGTTGTCTTTCTTTCAACAATCCTTTGTATTAAATAATCTGTCAATCATGTAATTCAAAAACCCTTTGACCTTTTGATGCAGTTGACCTTCTGCAAATTTGATGGTGTATAAAGCTTACGTTCTTTTATCTTCTAGCCTTTAAATCTATGATTCTTTACATGCAAATATTTTTTAGAAGAACTTGCTTTTACTTTTATTCTAACTTATAAGTAGCATGGGGTACACGTACTCGGGGGTAGGGTGGGTACGTGTATCAATACCGAATACATGTACCCACATACCCGAAACAGGGTTGGGGATGTCACAGTCGTGCCCTGCTGTACCCGAAACTTGGTTGAATTACTTGAGATGTTTGTCATGGCTTTAGGGGACATTGATCATAGAGGGGACAGGGTATTCCTGTTTTGGGGATGCATAGGGATGATTTTTTTACGGGGTACCCTGTTTTGGGGATGCCTAGTGACCACATTTGTACCATCCCAGCCAGGTTGGTACAACATGTGACATTGTAAATTACTAAAGGTTAATATTAAATTCTTAAAGTAAAAGGAATTTTTAACATTACCATTAATTGTTTCAGGATGCTTGAGAGTGGTTCCAACCTCATTGGACTTTTTATCAAAAAAGTTGAATTTTAGATCCCATTTAGATATCAACATATGTAACAGTTTTCAGGATTTCAGGATCGTAGCCTTTCCACTAGATTCTGTCATGTATGAGGAAATGGGATTGGCATTTAATTAAGCATATCAACCTTCTTATGTACCTTGATGTTGGTGGTGCTTATTATTGAACTCCTCTGGCATGCACCCTTCACTCAAGCAAAATCACTTATTAAGCATGAGAAGTTTCTACCTTATTTTAACACTTGGATTAGGAAGTTTCATAAAAAATGTAAGGTGTTGATTAATGTCCTTGGAGGACCAACATCGAGATTCAAGGCAGAGGAAGGGACTACAGCCTAGAGGAGGGGGGCAGAGGGTGTTATTGATGAATAGGATCCCAATATATGCAATGATTTTGTTGATATGTAATTATTTGTTGTAGTATGAAGTTTATTGGGCTCTATAGGCCATTTAGCCTCTTTGTTGATGTATTTTGGGTTAGATATGGATCGCACTTGATGTTTTTTTAATTGTATGCACCCTTGCTAGCTAAATGAGAAACTTTTTATATTTATGTATAATGGTTTGGATTCATTATGATGCACATGAATATATATGTACAATGAAAATGATTTGAATTTCATATATATATATATGGCTACAGTATCCTCAATGTACCCAAGTCCCCTATTTCAATAAGTGGTGTCCCTGTCCCCGAACCCAAGTTTCCTGGAAACTTAGCTTTGATTGTTGCATTATGTTTATTCCATGAGAGATTTTCAAAATTGTTGCTCCATTATTCCCTGTATGTTGACTATCATTTCTTCACATATTGTTGCAGTTTACATGTCCTTTGACCTCTGTCAGATCGGTTAATCTGAAGTGGGTTAGGACCTGTAGATTCTATTTACAAGTATTGTTGATGACTTTGACTTTGTATTTTAGACTCCAATTTTTTCCAAAGCTTCAATTTTTTTAATTATATACCCTCTTATTGTTTTCTTCTTTCTGCATAACTCTTTGGTATGGCACCTTGGTATTGGCTAAGGTCAAGTATGTGAGCTTTGTGCACCAATTTTCGGTATCAGAGCAAGTTGAGAGTCCATTGAAAAGGTGCTCAACCGGATGAAAAAAAGTGGGGGTCAGATGGGAGCACCTTATTCCCTTTCATGAATTGTTGTATTGTTGATGTCCCTCAATGCCTATTGGCATTGTTGTTCTGATGTGGGTTATTACTTGCTGAATATGTTTACAAGTATTGTTGATGGCTTGGTTCCTTGTATTTGAGACTTCCAAGAAATTTGCAAAAGCCTCAGAAAGTTGAATTACATATGATATCACTTTAGATACCCTTTTAAAACTTTATGGAATTTCATAACTTCCTTTTTTCTGTCTATGTCCACAAATTTTATTTACCTTTTTAAAACCATTCCTCCATGAGTCTTTTATTTCTCTATTGAAAGAACACATGCTTCTCTTAGACTAATATTCAATGTCTTCATCACCAGGTACATGATTGGCATCACATTGATACCAAGTATAGTTTTCTGGGGTAAATGCAACATAATTGACACATTAATTTCAATAAAGTGATAACTGATAATTATTATATGAATACTGCAACATATACATCCAATGGGGCCTTTAGATAGGCTACCCACATATATCACACTCCTCTATCTATATGATCCTACATTATAGCATTTATACCACCTTAAGAAGGTAGTTTAACCACCTAACATCTAACAATATCAATAAATGTTGGCTCCTACTCATTCATTTCATTTAGTGCGGTGGTTATCTATATCAACAATGTTTTTTTATTGGCTATTGCCCTTTGAAGTACAAGTTTACAATGAGCATAAAATTGGCAGGTTGTTCAGATAATTGTTTTACTTAGTATTTGCATTGGATATGCAATGGGTGTTCAAATATTTATATCTAGGTAGTTTTTATGGGCCATGCTATTTGACATAGCCTTGTATGTAAGTATTGTCCCTAACCCCCCTTGATCTATACTTCAAACATGAGATTCCCAAAGCTCTCCATATGACTCATACTATGTATGCAAGGAATTGGCAGACCCAAAATGGAGTCAACTCAGATGCTTGACAAAGCTTAAAGTGTATAAAATTAAAAAAATTCACAAATATAAATCCATAATGTTTTCCCTTTTCATGACAACAATGTAGATTAATATTGTACATCAAGAAAGTATAAGCTCTTTTAATATTAATAGGGTTAGTAGTGCTTTCAACAGTAGGATATGAACCTTGTCCCATCACAGTCCTGTTTGAGATGCAGTATAGATTGGCTTGAGATTGATGTGTAACATCAATAGGAACTTTTGTACACTAGTAACATTCATTTTATTGAGGTGGTAGTTCAAACTATTATACTCCACTCATTAGTTTATTTCAAAAATTGCACTGGATTGTTTGGATACCAAGGCCTTTGCAAAATTTTTAACAAAAAATTTATGCTTTGTCCCATTTTGAAATGTTTTATGTCTTTAGGGGGAAGTTAGGTGGATGAGAAAAATATCTTGGTTTTGGATTTAGAAGGAAAATGAGCCATTATTTCATGCCCTTACTAAAAAATGCTCCTCTAATGTCAAATCAGCTGCCCAACATGCCTGCATTTGCAGACAAATAGTGCCCAAGCATATTTCATGTCTATAACTACAACTTCTAGATTTGGAAACATTTTATTACTTTTCCAAGCAGTTGAAAATAGTCCCACAACAAATCAGATTGTTGCGAGCCTTCCAAATTATTTTGCAGCTGCAAACCTTATCACACAGTAAAAGCAATAGAAGAGATACGAGTTAGAATGAAGGATGGAAAATAACTTTTTTTGTCTTATTTGGGATCACTTAGATAATGTGATGGAAATGGACTATACTTGGAAAACCTACTGGGCCAGTCAAGACACGTTGAGTTGAGTTTGATCAACAAGTTTTTCCCAGCTGTTTGCATTTCTTAGAAATTGTTGTAGTTAGAAATAAAATTGAAATATTTAAGCTGCCATAGCACTGAGATCTGATTTTTCAAAGATACTTTACTACAATGACTACAACATGAATATATCTAAAAACTGTGTTATATGAAGTGGAAGGAATATATCTTTTGTTATATTTTAGAGTGTGGATTCCTGATATTTTCACATCTTGATATTCTTGGCTATACTTACCTAATTTATACACAATGGGTATTGCTCTTCACAGATAAGTTGGTCTTCTTAGCTAATTTTGAGGGTAATGCTGAACTATAGGATTTTGCAGTAGTTTACTTATATTTATTAAATTTAGTTGAACTTTGAAGGTTGGATATATTTCTGTTTGAAAGTACCTATATGGATTTATGATTGATTTTTGGAAATTTTTACATAATCCTTGGAGATTTGGTTTTAGAAACATTTTTCAACCTGGGATTGCATTAAATGTATGTCAAAAAGAAACTTCAAGGTGGATGAACTGTGTTATATTCATCTCCATAGGTGTCTTAATTTCTTCACTATCATATTCCCTTAATTTAAGATTGTAATGATTAATTTCTGTAATCTAAGGATTCTATCGAATCTCTTTTGAGTTCAGGAATGATTTTGAATTATTTTTAATATTCAAAAAAAAAATGGTCATGGTTCCAACTTCCAAGTGCTATTATCTTATTCCTATGTGTCCAGGGATTTTAAAATCTCTAGTTGACCGAAAATATGTTTTGTTTCTAGGTAATGATAAAGGTTTATATTAACTTCTTCAAAATATAGTACAAAATATTTATTTTATTTTAAATCCTCAGTCCTTCCAGAGCTCATTTTACATATGGTGTTTTTCAAAGCTAAACCATTGTTTTTCTCTTATATGTCCAGTCCCTAGAGAATTCTAATTATAAGCTCTACCAAATGAAAGCTACTACTATTGATAAACAAGTTTAGTCATTTGAGCCAAAAACCAAAAACAAGCCCACAAGGAGCTTCCGAGACTAACGAAATCACTTGTCAGATGCTTTCCTAGAGATGGCTTCGGTTGTTGGGTTCTTCATTTTTGGACACTAAGAACTTTGATTAATTTTTGCAGGTGTTGTTCCATATATAAAATCACTCATTTTGCTGGTGTCATATAATAGGATGTGTCTAGGTGCTGAAAATATCCCTCCAACAGCTCCATTTCACTATGAACCTCTTATTTTGTTCATAGGATGTCATTGTGCAAGGTGACAGCACAAATATTTACTTTCGTCAAACTTCAGCAGTTGAGCTACTAATTTGCAACCATAAGCACATTCGTGTGAGTTTGGGTTGAGCTTGACTCGGGGTTTTATTGGTCTAATTCTCTCCTATCTTGTGGCTCCTCTTTAAAATGTTTATCCAACACTTTTCCTTTGAGAATGTGGTGAGCAACCCAGTCCCTTGTGACAGGGTTTTGAATTCTCTCTCTGAGCTACCCCTTGAAATTGCCTTAACCACTTTCATTGATGGGTGCTCTTCTTTATGGGAAACAGAAGGTCCTGCTGTGTCTTTCTGGCTGTGTATTTATCCTCACTAAATTCCCATGCATATTTTTTGACTAATGGCATGCATGAATTACTAAATACAACTATTGTGGTGGATACTCACTTCTTTCAACATGTTCCCATAACAATTTTGGGGTCATCTTAATTAAGTTTTTTCTTGTCTTTATTTTCAAGTTTTCAAGTATCAATTAATTTATACTAGGATCAACTTTTTTTTCCGATCATTTTTTTCATTTCTCTTACACTTTGGAATATTGTACATCTAATTGTCACTGCACTATTTTATTGGTTGAAGAGATCCAGATCTGTCTCTCAATTTATACTGTTGGTGATTTTGTTGCACCTGATCTTAGGTCTACCTCAGTAGATTAAATCCAGTCAAGTACCTCAGGGTTACCACTTACTAGCCACTATTTCCTGGTGGTTGAGTTTCCCTCCATATGGATATTCTAAGAAAAAGGAGGGGATCTCTTGAGCTTTTCCTTGGAAAAAGTATCTTCCTTGTGGTACAATCTGAAAAATCAGTCTAATGTGGATTTAGGTAGTTGTGCTCAGCCATCCTTCTAGCATATGTATTTTCACGGGGCTCTTTGTACATGAGTCTGAGGAAGAGTTCCTTACCCTAGGAAGGTTGTATTTAGTACTATGGATAGTGTTGAAAGCAACAAGATTACTGGTTGAGGTGATAATTTTACTTTGTGGAATTTGTAGTTGCATTGGGCTTTACTGATGGTAAGAATGGACCTTGTGAAAAGTGTGGACTGCTATTCTCTTAATTTTGTTATTAATATTATGGTGTCAAGTGCAGAACCTTCAAAATGCAAGATTTCACTTATGATACAGTGCTTTTAAGCCCATTGTTGGCATTTTGCAGCTAATTATAAATTAGTAATTCAAAGAACCATTCCAAGGAAGTTGTAAGAGGAGTTTCTTATTTTATCCCTTTGTTTTTCCAGCTTCCATTCTTAGTAGTAAAATAAATTCCTTTGCAAGGAGGGGGGTAGAATGGCTCTTAATAGAGAGTATATTTACAGTAATCCTAAGGAGAACATTTTGCAAATGTCTAGTCAAAATTTTGGTTTTATAATTTCTTCTAACCTCTAAAGAACAAATTTGTCCTCATCTATGTTCCATTCTATTGAATTCTGTATGTGGCCATTATTGTGCACCTTGGAAGAAATTGTACATAAGAAATCAACTCCAAAGTTCATTTAGACCCATTCCATCTAATGGCATCAATGGAAATTTGAAAGCATAAGTAATTTATGGTCCCTGGTGTTTATTTTAGTGTTTTTGAAAAGTGCCCATGCCAAAAATTGTGCTAGAATAAGATATGTAGGACTTTGCATTATGCATTATACTTACACATATGCTCACTTTGACACTCTTACCTTTTAAAGTGTTGGAAGTAAGTATCCATTGGAAATACTGTGGTTTGCTTTGAACTAATGTAGAGAAGGGTAAAAACATAACTAATAAACAAAATATTCTGATTTACCTTGCTGTGTGATCAGCTTATCTGGTCTCTCGTATTCTTTTTGACTCTTAAGTTCATGAAGCTCTTGAGTTCTCTTGCTACCTATTTATTGGTTTATATTGAGCTCATTTGACAAGTAAACAAAATATTATGATTTACCTTGTTGTGTGCTCAACTTATCTGGGCTCTCTTATTCTTTTCGACTCTAAGTTCATGAAGCTCTTGAGTTCTCTTGCTACCTATTTATTGGTTTATATTGAGCTCATTTGACATGGGTTGTCTACAGCTAGACAAAAGAAAGTGTATTATGTGGTAAATGCTAATGCTGTCTTATTTTCTTCACATGGAGAAGGTGGGTGCAAATGTTGTTTGTCTTCACATTGATGGAGTGGTAGTCGAAGATAAATCTGTAGCAAATGCATTACAGAATAGTGTCACTGAAGAGATATCAAAGCCCCTAGACTTAATTGGTACTGATGAAAATAGTAATGGTGTACAACGATATTCCCATTATGTTAGGGTGGTGACCCAACCAACTATTACTAATCATTATGTCAAGGTGCATAGTTGTAAACAGAACATGGAAGCCAGTTAACTGTGTGATTGAACTTATCATGTGCTTGTTCTCCAACATATTATGAGTGTCACTTGATTAATGATGTCACAAACATTTCACTTAATTCTTCATGGTTTTGTAATCATGTTCTTGCACTGCCCCCGTATCAGGTTTTGAACAATATAGTTACCAAAATTCTCCGCTTACATGCTTTCTCAAGTGTCACTTGTTTTTAGATTCTTGGTTGGAGAAGATTTGTGATGGGCAGTCAACTCCTTGTAATTGAAGAGTTTCACCCGTACAACTTAGGTGACTACACTTCACACACCACCAATCATTTCAGGCTATTCATACAGATTTGACCTGTGAGTTGGAAAGGTGGACCTTCCCCTTTGTTCTAATCTTCTTACTTGAGGCAGAGGATTTGATCCCTTTCTGCCATGCTTTTTTCCCAATGAAAACCTTGTGGTGAAACCCAATGGATTCTTCCCCACATTTGTGGATGTCATCCCTATTAAACATGTCAGGCTAGTGTTCCTCACCCAAGGGGATACAAACTGGGCACCTGTCAGCATGGAACTAGCCAAGAGCCTAGCTACAGTGGCAACAGTTGGTTTACACTTGGGCTCAGCCTACTAAGGTTATGTGTACTAATGTAGTAACAACCAGCTGAGCTAACCTCTTGTGCTCACCTTACTATGGTTATATGTACTTTATATGCATCTTATTTTTTTATATGTATATTATCAGTCACATATATATTTATGCATTTTATATATTCCTTTGTATCCAAAATTTTCTGAAATCTACTGTATCTTTATTTGAACCTGTATCTGTATCCTGGTAACATAGCTCTATATAAATCCTATTCTTTCTTCTAACTTTTTTTCTTCCTAATTTCTGATTTAGAAATCATTATGCATAAGATATGGTATGATTGTCTTTGTCATTCTCTTTCTTTCTTTTGAATTGTTCTTGTCTTACTCACAACTAGTACACAGAATGGAGTGCCATACACATGGGCAGGACTAGTATATCTTGATCTATTAGAGGGTTAACAGAAAATTATGGGCATGAACAACCCGATGAAAAGTGATTAACAGCCACCAACAACAGGTTTGGAGGAATGCTGGTGTTAGCACACAAATTGTATCCTCTAGGTTGCGAGAGAGGGCAAGTCAGGGTAACCATTAACCAACTTTAGACTAATGCTACTGACCCAACATAGTCAGAGAGGGCTCTCTCTATGAACATATGAAAGACTGGAAATAATCAAAGGTGCCAATAATGAAAACGTACACCAGCATTCATCACTTAAGATATTCAATCAATAACATACATAGAAGGTCAGACTTCTATTAGGATAGATTGTTTAAATGGTTTGGAGAGAAAATCATAAGGGAAACATGGGCGATGGAGTCAACACAGAAAACATAAATCAAATACAGCGCTGCAGCTAGGAATGTCAAAACAGAGGCAACGTAGCCACCCATTTATAGTCGATGAGTTGTTTAATTTGATGATAAGGAAGAAAATAGAAACAGTCCATTTATGTAAAGCATACAATGATGAATTCTACACCAACTTTAGCATAAAATAATTGTGAAATGTTTGGTAAGATTCGAATGGAGCATAATCTCTATGAATTCCATTCAAACACTACACTGAACCAAACATGAATAAGCATTTACAAAATGGATTTACTATGAGGGAAACACAAATGCACATGGGAAAAGAGAAGGAATAGATTGTAAGGAGAATGACAGAGGAATCTCTACCATTGAAACCAGCTTCAATCACTGCAATTTCATTAAAGACAAAATGTTTTAGAATGGGGCAAAGCTCTCCCAAGGCCTCAGCCACTTGATTTTCCAACCCTTAATTATTCCATTACAATGCTTTTAAATAGGCTCTTGGCCTTGAACTAGTCCTTACGAAGCAAACAAAATTACGCTGCCACTTTGGCAGTCCCATATTTGGAATATTACATATGTGTCAAGTTCAAAACAAACTAATTTAGATGGGAAACAAAATATTATGAGCAGGGTGCCACCTTACTCTGAAGTCTTCGATCGGCCTTGTGAATCAAATAACTCCTCCACCTTCAAGGAGTTGTCAGCCTGTGATTGTTCAACAGGAGGGGAAGGTGTCACTTCCTCAGTGGGGAGCACGAGGTCATGGACAATTCCCTTTTCTTGCTGGACGTCTTCATCTTCCCCAGGAATCTTCTCTTTTCCTCGACACTGAATTTTTTTTTGCACCTGTTTCCCTTCGAGCTCCTCCTCGTCACTACCGGAGCTGGATTCCACGTGGTCGAACATCATAGGAGATGAAGGAGCATGCTCTTCCTCCACCTCAGACCATTCCTACTCTTACATGAAAACCACCCCATATTTATGCTCTTTTTCCATGATACAATTCTAACTGAAAAATGCCCCATGTTGCGAGGTGTACCATCCTCTCTATATACCGATCTTGTACAACGGATGAAAAAACCATATCCATAACTGCTGTCATGATGACAGCGGCTACATGTGGCCGTAATCGCCATGATAACTTGATCGGACCTCTTAATCAAGTAACAATGATGCCCAAGGTCTGAGCTGACCTGAAACATGCTTGGTGAAGACCTCTAGATAGATGGTAGAGCAGATGACGACGCAGAGGTGATCTCCATCACATCGACAATCATTTAGGTGGCTATAGAGATACCTTTAAGCCACCTATCCACCAGGTATTGCCTACATCACAAATCGTCCCATCATTCCTCCTCAATACACCGAATGATGTTGGTCACATCACCCTCGCAGCTCCTCAGGACACCCAATAGTCTGCACAAGTGAATTTCCCTCTGCTCGGATATATACCACCTGTTGCTCTGGCCCTTTCACATTTACCAACATTTTTTACCTAAGAGGACTTGCTCATGCAAGAAGGCAAAAGGAAGCACGGTAACTGCCCAAGCTGGATGCAAAAACATAACAACCAGAATTGATCTCCTAAGATGCTCTCTTAGCTAGCTACCCCCACTAACTTTTGAGTCGTGTATTGATATGTTTATAATTCCTAGAGAGCTTTACCTTCACACCCATATGGCTAGGAGCGATGGCTCCCCCGTGCACTAGCCTTGCTCCTCTTTCCTCATCAGGGGCCAAGGCCTGAAGTCACTAGTACTGGAGAAACCTGTCACTTGGGGGTGGATACCTTTGGTCAGAAACTCTCCCAAACTGAGGCTTGGAATTTCCCCACTCTTGACTTCAGAAGGACCAACATCTATTGTGAATGACTAACAAGGAAGGGGGGCTATCCTTAATGTTGAGGCCAATCCCAAATTGGGAGGTTAAGGAGGCCCGTCGACTCTCAGGTAGACGACGAAACAAGGTGACGACCGATATCTCCGAGGAGAACTCCAGATTCAAATGTCTGGGGCTTCGAGAGACGAACACAAAACAGGATGTCTAGTCTCGGCCAACAAAATACAGGACCCATGGAACTTTCCGCACCTGGCTACGTTTTTGGGAACTTCAGACTTCTGCTGATTTGGGTGACAAGAAGCCGAATTTCTGTACCCGGACAAAAACCCTATCTCCCAGAACAATCCCAAACCCTGAATATTCAGGAGACTGGCTCCTCGTTAGCCTTCCTGGTGATAAACGTCGTTTCCTTCTTTGACCTACCTACGACCATAAACCGCCAGGAGTAGAGAGGCCACGGGAAAATAAAAATGTTGCCTTTACCCATCCGCGGCTATATATATAAATCATGTTCACTTATCCCCCGGGCTTCTTCATTAGATGCCCATCAATCCCAGCCATTGATCTCTCATGGGCTGATCTCCTCCATCAGATCTATTCTTCCCTTTAACCACTGATTTGAACCTTTTTTGTCTTCGCCGTTGGATCATTCCACGTGTCCGAGTGTCCACCATCCGTTTCTAATCACCTTACCCTGACAGAGTGGGATCACATGCCTCTAAACTAGTTTCTGCTTTACCTCTCATCTCCTTGCGACCGTCTCTGGTGGTGACATATGGTAATGGGTCTGCCCCTCGCAACCACCTTCCTGTCTATCTGGCATGCAACTTCCCAACGCGACGATCACTGTGCTTCGTCAATATTCCCAAGACCATCTACATCGTTTATTTTGTCACATTGCACTTACCATTGTGGGACCCTTAACCTCGACCGTGGGATACTATTCTACCTCCCTGAGCCGTCCACGTGGCTTGAGATCTACCTTTATTCTTTGGAGGTATCGCATGCTTATTGAAATGATACTGCTTACCGCTTATCATCCTTGCGACATCTCCTCCAGCTTCCACCTGTCCAACGACACTCACTGTCACAACCGCCCTTTTGACTATTCTCCGTGCACTTTATCCATGCGACCATCAACAAGGACCATTGATCTCCCTTGAGCACCCATCTAACGGTGGAAACTAGCGTGGTAGTTACCCTTTCCTCTATTTCCTTTGGACTATAGACCTAGGCCATTTTTGGGTTATTTGGGCCACATTTTAATGCTTCCTTCCCCAATATTTTCTCCTCTCCTAGCTTATTTAACACCCCCATCTCCATTTCTCTCATGCCTTTAGCACCTGGTTATGGGAAACAAGGGAAATCTCTTGTTTTTATCAAGAAATTTTAAAGCTATCCCTTTATTCCACCTCCATATCCATGCTGTAAAAATCAGGTGCTAACAAGTGGCTCCAACTGGGGATGCTATCCTCCCTGTGAGGTAGCAAAGAACCTCATAGATTGGGTGCCTAATCCACTGGGTGGCTCCTGTAAGAAAAATTTTCCCGGTAAACTACTTGGGAGGGATTGCATGAAAACCTTCATGGCCAAAAACCCATGGGGATTTGGCTGCACGGTGTATCCTGTGGCGACCTAAACCCTAGCCAAATGCTTTGTCCTACTACAGACTGGAAACTTCTTGAAACCAAAAAAGTGAAACTGTACATTCTGAAACAAACTGGAAGTGCTACAAATTGGAATTTACTACTGAAGTTTGAAATGCCAAAAAATCGGGGCTTATTTATATACAAACTACTTTACTTATGAGGTCGTGGCTCGAAGTAATGCAACCACTCTAGCAACTGACCCCTCAGGAAAGCCTTCTCATCATGCTGGAATGATTCTAGAGCAACGAGGGTTAATGGCGTGAAGCGATGGCGATGGACGAGGACCTATTGAGTGAAAATAGAACCCCTACTCTAGCCGCGAAACTCTTCTATGCATTCAACTACTGGATCATAAAAAATAGGGTACGCTCCACATGCCCTTTGCACCACAACAGACCTTCTTTCAGAAGACCCGAACGGATGCCATTTAGTTTCCCTGGTGCCCATGTCAGGCCGCAGGGTCAAGTAGTTCTAACAAACCTCCTTCAAAACTAGGAACTCATGCATGCTGAAACCCCCACATGACTCGGTAAGACTGAAAAAAGTAACTCCGGACGATTTTCTCTTCGGGCTGCTCATGATCCCTAGGTTGAAAACTCAGTTCTGCCCTAGAACTTCAAAAGAATCTTCACCCTATCCACCGAAAGGGTCGAGAAAAAACCATTCCCCTTAAAACTCAGCTTCTCGGCCTGGTGGACTTGCCTAAAAATCTTGCTGCCTAGCCGGGTCTCCTTCAAATGCCTCGATCATCTGGTCGGTTGGCCTGAGATATTGGCCAAGCCTGAATACTTCCCTAAAGAGTCTGAAATCATCTTCGGTCCAAGATATGGACTCCGTATAAGAATCATGCGAGCCACCCAGGTCACCCTCCAGCCTCTTAGCTATCTGGTCAACTTGTTGTGAATACGTGCCAGATTCGAGAAATTCCTCCAGGATCACATATTATTCATCTTCATTAGTCTAAGAGGAAAAATCTGCCGGCTGGGAGTCTTCCGGGATTTCTTGGTCGCTAACCTCTTCCTCTTCCCACGGATGGGAGTGTAATCTCCCCCGTAGAGCCTTGAGGCCCTCTGCATCCATTGCTTCGAAAAAGCTTATGAAGCCTTCCAAACGATATTCTTCATAGTCATCATATTTAGGCGCACTAAAAAATCCATGAGAGCCATCAAAAACAACAACTTCAGTAGTCCGGTTGCAATCTATATACAACATACTAGACTCACCTTCTTATGGAACTCCCTTTAGCAATCACTTTTCTGTTCTTTATGGGGAAGACTGGAATATAAGGCGAGCTCCTTTAGTTCATGCCTCCTTTCGAACATTGTTTCTTCTTCCATTCTCTCATCATCATCTTGTATGGATAGCTTTCCAAACATCCTTAGATTATCTTCAACCTCCAATGCATCCCTGAACATAAGCTGCAAATTGCAAGACCTTCTCTCCAACAGATGAAAAGACAATTCAGGAGGAAAAACTGACGCATAGTGTAACTTGGAAGCATTCTCTAGGGGTTAAATTTCCTTTGGCATGTCATAATAGAAACTTGCAATCCTTCAGTTAAAGCTCGAGATGGTTTCATTCTCCTACCTTCTCATGGAGTAAAAATATGAAAGGATTAGGTCCCATGGCTTTCTCTGTCCCCAAAACCCCAAAAAGGCTTCAGACAATTCTCCCCAAGTATTAATAGACTCAGGTTGCAAATGCTCGAACCATCTCTTCACATCTCCTTGGAGGGATTTTGGAAAATCCTTCATACAGACGTCATCATGTTCTATTTCAAAGAGGTCCAGAAAATGCTTGAAACCTTGAAGATGCTTTTCCGTAGTAAGACTCTCTGATTTTCCATCAAATACAGGGAGGTGTTTATGGTAAACTAAAGGAAAATCATGAAGGCTAGGGGGAAACTTTAAAGGGTCATATCTTAGATGAGATCTGGAAGACAAAGGAGTAGGCATAGGTAGGATATTGTTGGCCTTATCCTTGGAGGCGTCATTGGAGGCGTCACAAGGCCGACGATGGTCTATGCATGGTTCAAATAAGAGGACGAGATCGATTCTAGGGATGACAGGGGAATGTACATTTTCGAATTCAAGTGTAGGGTAAATGAAGAAGTCTCTCTCATGACCTGGAGCTCTTCGACGAGACAATAATTTTTGATATATATACATAAAGGCAAAAGGAGGCCAACACAGAAGAATAGGGTTTCTTTGAAGATATTGATATTTTGAAACCTAGAACTTAATTCTTCCATGTCTACGACATCCGGGCTCGTTCTCCAGTGGAGTCTGCAGATCGAACTTGAATAATGAGTGGAGTCACCAGGTGGATGATGTGCAACCCTTCTGGTGTCTGACTGCTACCCACCAGGGTATTTTTTAAGGATTCTAATATTATACTTAAGTATAGTATCATAGGCGATTATTTTGGATTGAAAAAACATGTATATAGATAGGTAGGCGAATATTAAATATGAAACATACAATTTACTACTAAAACGTGTAAAATTTTGCAAATATTATGATAAAAAACATATTTTATGTAAATATGGGTGATATTAGAGGCTAAAATGACCAAATAGTGAATTTATTTTCTGAAAAAAAGTCCAAAAAATAGCCAATTGGTGAAATTTCGCCCCTAAAAATTTCCTTGCTACCCACCATCAACAATTAGATCTGAAACTTTGTCGTTTTCCCAGGGATGACGAGACAATCGTCCCCGGCAACGGCGCCAATTTGTTAACACCCAAATCGTACCCTTTAGGTTGCAGGAGAGGGCAAGTCGCGGTAACCACGAACCAACCTTAGACTAGTGCTACTGACCCATCATAGTCAGAGAGGGCTCTCTCTATGAACATATGAAAGACTAGAAATAATCACAGGCATCAACAATGAAAATGTACACTAGCATTCATCACTCAAGATATTCAATCAATAACATACATAGAAGGTCATACTTCTGTTAGGATAGATCGTTTAAATGGTTTGGAGAGAAAATCATAAGGGAAACATGGGCGATGGATTCAACACAGAAAACATAAATCAAATACAACACTGCAGCTAGGAATTTCAAAACAGAGGCAAGGTAGCCACCCATTTACAGTCGATGAGCTTTTTAATTTGATGATAAGGAAGAAAATAGAAACAGTCCATTGATGTAAAGCATACAATGATGAATTCTACACCAACTTTAGTAGAAAATAATTGTGAAATGTTTGGTAAGATTTGAACGGAGCATAATCTCTATGAATTCCATTCAAACACTACATTGAACCAAACATGAATAAGCATTTACAAAATGGATTTACTATGAGGGAAACACAAATTCACATGGGAAAAGAGAAGGAACAGATTGTAAGGAGAATGACACAGGAATCTCTGCTGTTAAAACCAACTTCAATCATTGCAATTTCATTAAAGACAAAATGTTTTAGAATGGAGAAAAGCTCTCCCAAGGCCTCAGCCACTTGATTTTCCAACCCTTAATTATTCTATTACAATGATTTTATATAGGCTCTTGGCCTTGAACTAGTAATTAGGAAACATACAAAATACGTTGCCACCTTGGCAGTCCCATATTTGGAATATTACATATGTCTCAAGCTCAAAACAGACTGATTTAGACGAGAAACAAAATATTATGAGCAGGGAAGCACCTTACTCCAAAGTCTTCAATCGGCCTTGCGAATAAAAAAAGACCTCGACCTTCAGGGAGCTGTCAGCCTGTGATTCTTCAGCAGGAGGGGGAGGTGTCACTTCCTTAGTGGGGAGCACGAGGTCATGGACAATCCCCTTTTCTTGGTAGATGTTTTCATCTTCCCAAAGAATCTTCTATTTTCCTCGACGCCGAATTCTTTTGTGCACCTATCGCCCTTCAAGCTCCTCTTCGTCACTACTGGAGCTAGATTCCATGTGGTTGAACGTCATAGGAGACGAAGGAGCATGCTCTTACTCCACCTCATACCATTCCTGATCTAGCATGAAAACCACCCCAGATTTCTGCTCTTTCTCCATGATCCAATTCTAACTGAAAGGTGCCCCTCGCTGCCAGGTGTACCGTCCTCTCTATATACCGATCTCGTATAGCAGACAAAAAAACCATATCCATAACTGCTTTCATGATGACAGCGGCTACATGTGGCCATAATCGCCATGATAACTTGATCATACCTCTTAATCAAGAAACAATGATGCCCAAGGTCCGGGATGACCTGAAACATGCTTGGTGAATACCTCTAGATCGACGGCGGAGCAGATGACGACGCTTAGGTGGCCTCCATCACATCGACAATCATTTAGGTGGCTATAGAGATACCTTTAAGCCACCTATCCACCAATTATTTCCTACGTCACAAGTATTCCCATCATTCCTCCTCCGTACGCCGAATGATGTGGGTCACATCACCCTCACAACTCCTTAGGCCACCCAATAGTCTGTACAAGTGACTTTCCCTCTGCTCGGACATATACCACCTACTGCTCCGGCCCTTTCACATTTACCAACATTTTTTACCTAAGAGGACTTGACTCATGCAAGAAGGAGAAAGGAAGCACGGTAACTACCCAAGCTGGACGCAAAAACATAACAACCGGAATTGATCTCGAGAGATGCTCTCTTAGCTGGCTGCCCCCACTAACTTTCGAGTCCTGTATTAATATGTTTATAATTCCTTGAGAAATTTACCTTCACACCCATATGGCTGGGAGTGATGTCTCCCCTTCCCACTATCCTTGCTCCTCTTTCCTCATCAGGGTTCGAGGCCTGAAGTCACTAGTACCGGTGAAACCTATTACTTGGGGGTGGATACCTTTGGTTAGAAACTCTCCCAAACTAAGGCTTGGAATTTCCCCACTCTCGACTTTGGACGAACCACCATCTATTTTGAACAAGCAAGAAGGCAGGGGAGCTATCCTTAATGTTGAGGCCATGCCCAAAACGGGTTGTTAAGGAGGTCGGTCGACTCTTAGGAGGACTTTGGAGAAACAAGGACATGACCTTCATCTCCTGCGAGACCTCTAGATTCAAATGTATGGGCTTCGAGAACAGGCCAGTCTGGTTTGGGATAAGCAAAATACAATACCCATGGAACTTTCCGCACCTGGCTACGTCCGTGGGACCTTCAGACTTCTGTTGATTTTGGCGACAAGAAGCCAAAGTTTTGTACCCGGATGAAAACCCTATCTCCCGGAACAATCCCAAACCATGATTCTTGCAAGATAATGGCCCCTCGTCGGCCTTACTAGTGACAAAACTCCTTTCCTTCTTCGACCTACCCTTGACCAGAAATCGCCCGGAGCAGACAAGCCCCGAGAAAATAAAAATATTGCCTTTACCCGTCGACGGCTATATATATATAAACTGTGTTCAATTATCCCTAGGCTTCTTCATTAGAGGCCCATCAATCCTAGCCACTAATCTCTCATGCACTGGTCTCCTCCATCAGATCTAGTCTTCCCTTAACCACTGATTTGACCCCCTTTTGTCTTTGCCGTTGGATCATTCCACGTGTCCTAGTCTCCACCATCCGTCGCTAAGCGTCGTACCCTGAGAGAGTGGGATCGCATGCCTCTAAATTGGTTTCTTCTATACTGCTCACCCTCTTGTGACCATCTCTGGTGGTGACATCTGGAAAATGGGTTTGCCCCTCGCAACCACCTTCCTTTCTATCTAGTGTGCAACTTCCCAACGCGAGGATCACTGTGGATCGTCGATCTTCCCAAGACCATCTACACTGTTTATTATTTCACATTGCACTTACCATTGTGGGACCCTTAACCTCGACCGTAGGATACTACTCTCCCTCACCGGGCCGTCCACGTTGCTAGAGATCTACCTTTATTCTTTGGCGGTATCGCATGCTTATTGAAATGATACTGCTTACCACCTATCGTCCTCGCAACATCTCCTCCAGCTACCACCTATCCGACGGCATTCACTGTTGCAATCGTCCTTATGACTATTCTCCACGCACTTTATCCATGCGACCATCAATGAGGACCGTTGATCTCCCGTGAGAGCCCAAATAATGGTGGAAACTGGCGCGGTAGTTACCCTTTCCTCTATTTCGTTTGGACTATAGACTTAGGCCCTTTTTGGGTTATTTTGGCCACATTTTAATGCTTCCTTCCCCAATATTTTCTCCTCTCCAAGCTTATTTAACACCCTCATCTCGATTTCTCTCATGCCTTTAGCACCTAGTTATGGGAAACAAGGGCAATCTCTTATTTTTATCAAGAAATTTTAGTGCTAACCCTTTATTCCGCCTCCATATACATGCTATAAAAATCAAGTGCTAACAACTAGGTTGAATTTGAGGGTTGAAATGGCATTAAGAAATAATTATGGGCATGGATATGGACACGAAGAGCGGACCTGGGCACTCCAACAGCCTCAACCTTCATTCTGGGCACAAAAATATCTATCAGTTACCTGCTCTGCTTCACTACTTGTTAAGTTTAAACCAAATAGACTAGCAAGATCACTGAAAGAAGCATAATCACAAGATAGACACAGAGTTTACCCTGGGAAACCCTCATGGGGTAGAAAACCCAGCAAAGATTTCCTCAATAAAATGATCAACCAAAATACAAGATGTGCTCCCTCCTTCTTTTACTCCTTAGCAGATCTCCCAGATAAGTGCACCACTTTTCACAAGTGAGTGAGTGTGTCTAATGAGGAGTTCACCTCCTCTATTTATACTAACCCATGACTGACCAAAATACCTAATGGGGCCGACCTCTCCTGGAGAATTCTAATAACCCCTAAAATATAACCTCAGGGCCGGCCCCCACATGGTGGGTCTAATAACCCTAGTTAACACAAACTCCTGGAGGAAGAAACATCTCCAGAAACATGATAGGGTTACCTCAAAGGGATGAAACATCTCCGGAATAATAAAGTACAAATATAATATTCTTAGAAGTTACAATATTCAACACTCCCCCTTAACGAGAAGGATATTATAACAACGTCTGTAGGAGCAAGGAGTCATCGACTACATCATACATGATACATCTATATATCATCGGAAGCTTTCTTCAATTTATCATTATCATCACACGATCGTCAGCATCGTCATCACACGACCATCAGCATCGTCATCACACGATCATCAGCATCGTCATCGCACGATCATCAGCATCGTTACGATCATCAGCATCGTCATCACACGATCATCAGCATCGTCATCACACGACCATCAGCATCGTCATCTCACGATCATCAGCATCGTCATCTCACGATCATCATCATCGTCATCACACGATCATCAGCATCATCATCACACGATCATTAGCATCGTCATCTCACCATCATCAGCATTGTCATCACACGATCATCAGCATCGTCATCAATACAAGTATCCATAACAATACAAGTATCCACATCATTAGTACAAGTATTCATGCCAATACAAGTATACACATCATCAATACAAGTATCCATACCGATACAAGTAACCACATCATGAATACAAGTATCCATACCGATACAAGTAACCACATCATTAATACAAGTATCCATACCGATACAAGTAACCACAACATCAATACAAGTATCCATATCAATAGAAGTAACCACATCATTAATACAAGTATCCATACCGATACAAGTAACCACATCATCAATACAAGTATCCATACCAATACAAGTAATCACATCATCAATACAAGTATCCATACCGATACAAGTAACCACATCATCAATACAAGTATCCATACCGATACAGGTAACCACATCATCAATACAAGTATCCATACCGATACAAGTAACCACATCATCAATACAAGTATCCATACCGATACAAGTAACCACATCATCAATACAAGTATCCATACCGATACAAGTAATCACATCATCAATACAAGTATCCATACCGATACAAGTAATCACATTCTCGTAGACATATGTCTACGGATCAATTCAGGGACCGAAATCCCGGGATGATAGAATCCCCAATTCTCAGAGACCATCCGTCTACGGATCAATTCAGGGACCAAAGTTCGGGGATGATACAATCCCTACTTCTCGGAGACCATATGTCTACGGATCAATTCAGGGACCAAAGTCTGGGGATGATACAATCCCCACTTCTCGGAGACCATATGTCTACGGATCAATTCAGGGACCAAAGTCCGAGGATGATACAATCCCCACTTCTCAAAGACCATACGTCTACGGATCAATTCAGGGACCGAAGTCCCGGGATGATACAATCCCCATCACATACATTTTGAACTAGTGGTTCCGAGATGATGCAATCCCCATCACTTCATTCTCGAAGACCATAGGTCTACGGATCAATTCAGGGACCAAGGTCCAGGGATGAAACAATCCCCATCTGTCCACTAAGGACTTCATTTTCGGAGACCATACGTCTACGGATCAATTCAGGGACCAAGGTCCGGGGATGATACAATCCCTATCTGTCCACTAAGGACTTCATTTTCGGAGACCATACATCTACGGATCAATTCAAGGAACCAATGTCCAGGGATGATACAATCCCTATCTGTCCACTAAGGACTTCATTTTCGGATACCATACGTCTACGGATCAATTCAAGGAACCAATGTCTAGGGATGATACAATCCCTATCTGTCCACTAAGGACTTCATTTTCGGAGACCATACGTCTACGGATCAATTCAAGGAACCAATGTTCAGGGATGATACAATTCCTATCTATCCACTAAGGACTTCATTTTCGGAGATCATACGTCTACGGATCAATTCAAGGAACCAATGTCCAGGGATGATACAATCCCTATCTGTATCCTTATCAATACAGATGCCATCAAAACATGTATTCTCATCAATACATCAATAAAACATGTATCCTCATCAATACATCAATAAATAAAAGTAAGTGAGAGAAAATAAGTATTCTAAATATAAGAGTCCTAAGTCTAAGTATCTAAAACAGGTATTCATATCATCGACCTTGCTGTCGATGAGGCAATCTCATCCATAGAGATCACACTACTCCCCCTTTCGAGAAGGGTCATTTTGAACCACACCAAGTTTGTCTCAGAAGTATTCAAATTTCACTCGAGACAAAGGTTTGGTCAAGATATCAACAATTTGATTCTCAGTGCTTACATACTCGAGCTTAATGGCTCCTCTCTGCACCATATCTCGTATATAAAAGAATCGGATCTCTATGTGTTTTGACTTATCGTGAAATACGGGATTTTCTGTCATCTTGATACAACTTTGATTGTCACACATAATCACAGTAGGATCCAATTCTAAGTCAAATACTCCAGATAGTAGTTTCCGAAGCCATACTGCTTTACAGCTAGCAGAGCAGGCAGCTATATATTCTGCTTCAGCAGTACTAAGAGCCACACTGGATTGTTTCTTGTTGAACCAAGTGATCATGGCGGATCCAAGTCCATAACATCCACCTGAAGTACTCTTCCTGTCTGAAACACTTCCTGTCCAATCAGAATCTGAATAACCATGTAATCTAAGTTCATGATTTTTGAGGTAGTAAAGACCAAAATCTAAAGTACCTTTTAGATACGTCATTACATGCTTTGCAACTATTAGGTGAACCTTTCTTGGTTCTACTAGAAATTGACTCAGAGTATTTATAGGAAAGCATATATCTGGTTTGGTATTTGTCAAATACATCAATGACCCAATGATTTGTCTATATAGAGTTACATCCACTAAATCTGATGAGTCATCAACTAATAATTTCAAGTTGGAGTCCATGGGAGTAGCCATGGCCTTACATTCCAACATGTCAAATCTTTTCAAGATCTCCACAGCATACTTACCTTGATTTAGGAAGATTCCTTTTGGTTCTTGCCATACTTCTATACCTAAGAAGTAGTGCATTAATCCTAGATCCTTCATTTCAAATTCGGAAGAAAGCTTCTTCTTACATTCAATAATTTGGTTTTCATTTCCCGTCAGAAATAGATCATCCACATACAGTAGTAATATAACAGGTTCATCATCCATAATTTTGAGATAGAGATTTGGATCAGCTTTACTCTTGGTAAAACCCATGTCTGTTAAGAAACTGTCAATTCTTTTGTACCAAGCTATGGGAGCTTGCTTCAATCCATACAAAGCCTTTTTCATCTTGCATACATGAGTTCTTCTATCTTTAACCTCAAAACCTTGTGGTTGTTCCATGTACACTTCTTCTTCAATGACACCATTCAGGAAGACTGTTTTAACATCCATCTAGTGTAATTTCCACTTCATCATAGATGCAAGTGCCATGATAGTTCTAATTGAAGTGTACCTAGCAATTGGTGCAAATGTTTCTTCATAGTATATTCCCTCCTTTTGAGAGAACCCTCTAGCTACAAATCTTGCTTTATATTTTTCAATGCTACCATCTGCAACATGTTTTATCTTAAAAATCCATTTGGAAGAAACCACACTTTTATCCTTTGGTTTGGGAACTATGTCCCAAACATCGTTTTTCATTATTGACTGGTACTCTTCTGTCATAGCTTCTACCCACTCCTTTCTTTGAGATGCTTCCTCATAGCTGGTGGGTTGATGATCCACAAGATCACATATTAATGCCACATAGTTGGATACAAACTTGGGTTTCTTCCTTTCTCTAGTGGAACCTTCAGGAGCTCCATATTTTCAGCTCCTTGAATAATGTCTCTAGCCCATGCTGGTCTTCTTTTTCTAGAAATATTTGGAAGGGAGGGTTCTTGAGGTTCTATCGTATCATGATCTTCTGGAGTATCATCTTCAGGAATGGGTACAACTTTTGTAACTCTAGGAGGTGAATCTTCTTCATAGATTTCTTCAAGTTGGCACTTCCTAGATTTCTTGATAGCTGCTTCTTCATCAAATGTTACATCTCTACTTATTTCCATATGATGAAAACCAGGTATGTAAATTCTAAAAGATTTGGATGTTTCACAATATCCAACAAATATTCCTTTCTTTCCAGAGGGATCCAACTTGGTTCTCTTTTCTTTTGGAATGTGAATGTACACATGACATCCAAATATTTTGATATGACTTACCTCAGGCTTCCTGACTTACCTCAGGCTTCCTTCCTATGAAAACTTCTTCTGGAGTCTTAAATTCAAGAGCACTATGAGAAAGTCTATTTTGAACATAGACAGTTGTCCTGGCTACTTCAGCCCATAGATACATAGGAAGATCTTGATCATGTATCATGGTCTTTATAGCTTCCATGATAGTTCTATTCTTCCTTTTAGCAACCCCATTTTGGTGGGGATTGTAGGGAGTGGTTAGTTCCCTTTTGATTCCATCTTCTTTACAAAAGTCTTCAAATTTCTTTGAAGTATATTCTCCACCATTATCTGTTCTGAGAATCTTGATTTTCTTTTCTGAGAGATTTTCTATTAAGGCCTTAAACTCTTTGAATTTTTCAAAGATTTCATTCTTACCTTTTAGATAGAATATCCAAGTTTTCCTTGAGTAGTCATCAATGAATGTGACATAATATTCATATCCACTCAAAGATGTGGAGGGCATTGGTCCACATACATCAAAGTGTATTAACTCTAGGGTACTTTTAGTCTTAGTTTCACTTCAGGGAAATGGGTTCTTGACATTCTTCCCTTTTGCACATCCTTTGCATGTGCCATCATGATTAGTCTGTAATTCTAGCAAACCTATAACTACCTTGCTTACATAGGGTAGTGCCTTGTAGTTAATGTGAGCAAGTCTCCTATGCCATAATTCATTTGGGCTAATAGTTTCATGAACAAGAGCTGCTTCTGGAAGGCCCTTAAGCTTGTATAAGCCTCCTTCTTTTTCACCAATGATAATTGCATCCTTGATAGACTTACCTTTGGACCACATTAATACTTGTCCATAAATGAATGCAATCCTGTAGCCTTTCTTATCCAATGCTGAGATGGATAACAAGTTCTTCTTTAATCCTGGTACATACAATATTTATTTCATTTTCATGGAGGTACCAGAATCAAGCTTGTAGCTTGCTTCACCAATTCCCTCGATGGGATATTGAAAGTCATCTCCTAGAGATACCTTTTGGGGAGAAGTCTTTTCTTCAAGACTTGAGAGAGTCTTTTTCTGACCTGTCATGTGCTTTGAAGCACCACTATCAATAAGCCATGTATCCTCTCCAGGGGTTATAGATCCAGAGAGTGCGGAGAAAAGAACATATTCTTCTGCATCTTCTTTTGTGTTTCTCCTTGATCTTCTTTTGAAGAAGGTCCTTTCTTCTTCTTCCTCTTCACTTATAGGTCTTTTATTGTGAGACCATTCTTCCTCTTCTTCTTCTTCTTCACTATCATCTTCTGCAAGATGTGCTTGATGTCTTTTGAAATGAGAACCCTTTTTCTTCTGTAGAGGGCAATCTCTAGCAAGGTGTCCTATTTTGTGACAAGAAAAACACTGGAAAGAAGAGTAATCTCTTCTTTGAGTAGTTCCTCTTTTCTTTTGAAATCTGAGTGGAGGATGAGACTCCTTGTGACTAATATTTTTGGAGTAGGATTGATTCCTTCTTCTCTTGGTGTGGGTGGCCAAGGCTTGGTCATCCTCTTTGAGCAAGGCTTCTCGGTTTGCAACCCTAGCCTCCTCTTGTACACAATCCTCCCAAACTACATCAAACTTCATACTTTCTTTTCTGGCACACATAGTTTGAATGAATGACTCCCAAGGTCTAGTGAGACCATTTAGAGCTGTCATCACAAGTTCATCTTCATCAAGAGTATCACCAATGGCATCTAGTTTCTCCTTGATTTGGGAGACTCTTGAGAAGTAGTCTTGAATGGATTCTCCTTTGTGCATCTTGGTGCTTTTTAACTGAGTCCTTAGGTTCATCTTCCTATTGATGTTCTTTCCTTCATACATTCTTCCTAGGGCATCATACATTTCCTTTGGAGTCTTCTTGGAGGCCACTTGGGGAATCAAGTGGTCTTTAATAGAATCAGCTATGATTCTCTTTGCCCTAATCAAATCCTTCCTATGCTTTTCTTTGGCTTCATCTCCTTCTGGTTCTGCAACTTCATCCTTGATATAATGAGCAAGATCATTCTCTTCAAGAATGAGACCAATTCTGTATTTCCATGCCCGAAAATTCTCTATACCCTCTAGCTTGCCTTCAAGCTTAGTATTTGGAGCCATCTTCTCTTGGGGGAGTCCAAGAGATAGAGTAGACTTACCTGGAAATGTTACCTTTTACTTTTCCGGATCCTGGGACATAATTTTAGCGCACTTTTGGTAGAATTAGGGTTGGACTTTCCTGGAGTTCTAACCAACCAAAAAGTTCGATCTAGGGCTCAAAAGATTGGTCTTGAAAAGGGCTATCCAGCCATGTAATCAGATTTCAACAATACCAACTTTCTGCTGAACCTAATTTCTGGTTTATCGCACTTTTGGTAGAATTAGGGTTTGACTTTCCCAGAGTTCTACCCAACCAAAAAGTTCGATCTAGGGCTCAAAAGATTGGTCTTGAAAAGGGCTATCCAGCCATGCAATCAGAATGCAATAATGCCAACTTTTTGCTGAAACCCTAGATTTCACCGGAGAGAGAGAGAGATTCTTACCTTGTGAAAGATGTCCTATTCAGTCCAGCTCTGATACCATGTTAAGTTTAAACCAAATAGACTAGCAAGATCACTGAAAGAAGCATAATCACAAGATCGACACAGAGTTTACGCTAGGAAACCCTCATGGGGTAGAAAACCCAGCAAAGCTTTCCTCAATAAGATGATCAACCAAAATACAAGATGTGCTTCCTCCTTCTTTTACTCCTTAGCAGATCTCCCAGACAAGTGCACCACTTTTCACAAGTGAGTGAGTGTGTCTAATGAGGAGTTCACCTCCTCTATTTATACTAACCCCTGACTGACCAAAATACCTAATGGGGCCGACCTCTCCTGGAGAAGTCTAATAACCCCTAAAATATAACCTCAGGGCCGACCCCCACATGGTGGGTCTAATAACCCTAGTTAACACAAACTCCTGGAGGAATAAACATCTCCAGATACATGATAGGGTTACCTCGGAGGGATGAAACATCTCCGGTATAATAAAGTACAAATATAATATTCTTAGAAGTTACAATATTCAACACTACTAAAGTGAAACCGTGGTATAACAAGTGTCTCTCAGGGGTCATTAAGGCTCAAAAGTGACAGAGGGAAAGCTGATGAAACAACTTTGTAACTCTGTCTTCCTCGAAATGTACTCTACCATTAAACATCATTGACAAAAAGGTAGGCTCATCTCAATTAAGGACTAGCTCATGTCTCGGACAAACGGCTTTGAAACATCATGGTAGCCTAGCTACTATGGATGGTGATAGCATGACCCAAATATAGAGTTGTCACTTGATCCATCCATGTGTCACCATAATTAACACAACTTTTACAAGGCAATTACAAGCCTCTTAGCTTGAGTTGTTTACATAAATTGTATATTACCACTTTTGTATGGAAGAGTGGAATGAATTAAAAAGCATTCAATCCTTTATTGGCTTGTACTTATGATGTCTATGCTTATAGTATTATGAATCCTATGTTTACAGTATGTAGACAACATCCCTATGCCACAAGTAAGGATTTTTGACATCACCACAAACATTACATGGCACTCCTTTGCACTATTTCTTATCAATGGAAGAAAAGGAGATTGCAGATATCACTTGGTTTTGCAGTGTATCCCATCTATGAAAGAAGAGGAGATTCTAAACCTGTACATTGCGGTGTTGTTGATTTGTTTAATTATTAGTGAAGCCATCTCAGCGAGTATGGTGATTTATGCATAGGGGTTTACAAATTTAACAATCCACTAGTGTCTTTGAAATTTTGGGTGCAAGGTTCAAAGATTGTCATAACAAATAACTATATCTTCCTTTGATCATTAGTATATTGGTGACAAAGAGTTCTCTTTTGCCTTCTGAGCTTCTCTCTTCTTTACAATGAGCCCATAGCAGAATTGGTTTGAATATGGTTAGAAGTATGAACCTTGTTTCCTGATACCTGGTCTTTTCCATGAATAGTTGTTGCATCCCTAGGCTAATTTTTCACGATGAAACAACCAACCATGTTTCATGGTTTCCATGTTGGCCAAGATTTGTATTCTTCTAGAGTGTTCCATGATCTTCCTCCATGCTATGACCATTAAATTATTTTCTTGGTCCATCAATTCATTCTTTCATTGGTGTCTTTCCTTTGTCACTAAGTGGTACAACTAAAGACTGTTTATTTGTTGTGAATTAATTTCTTTTTCCTCTACTTTTCATCTGTCTCTTTGGTGAATGTATAAGTTTCATCTGAAGAGATGTGAAAAATTTCAATTCATGTTCCTTACTAATATACAAACCATTCATGTACTTAACTTTAACCAAGCAGATGTCTCTTACATATTAAGATTTATGGATGGAAGATAGATTTAATCAATTAGGCTTTTGGACCTTTTGCTTTGGCTTGGGTTTCAGAAATTTCACTTGGATCAACAAGTTCTTCTCATGCCGTGGAGGATAGAACTTCATTATCTGTTTGAATTTGTTCAAAGCTATTAATAGACAATTGTTGTTCCTTTCATCTCCATTTCTAACAAGATTTTAGCCATGTTTAGATTCTTCTACATAAGGCAGATTCTTTACATATCATTGAATTCATGACAAGAAAAATACGATCTTAATGTTTTTGGCAATTTGTGAATCATCTATTCTGTCAAGATTTAAAGCATACCATTGAATAGTTGTATTTCTATTTTATTCTCTATTTTGAAAAGAAATGAAATTCGAGGGATTTGAGAGTCAACATCAACTTACAGAAGATGTGATATTGGTTGTATTACTATTAACCACACTTGCCACAACTCTAGTTGCTAGTTTTGGAACATCACCTCCCAAATTCATTCTTACTTGCATAGCCTTCCGAATTTCAGAACCTGTTCTTACTAGTTTAGCTTATTTCTAATTTTCATCTATTGATGAATGTGTTGAATTTGCTTTAAATGGTTCAACATATCTTGAAGACTGTCTCCTTCATCCATTTTGGAAATGGGATCTATCCTCTCCCCATGGTCTGAAGTATTTAAGTTGTTGTTTTGTTTTCACTAGTGAGCTGTTTTCCATTCCATGTAATGTTTCTTCACTCTCAACAAACTGGTAGTTAGAAGGCTCTCCCTTTCCTCATTTTCCAAGAAATGAACATGGTTTTGACACCAATCTTATCCGAGTTTTGCAAGTTTACATATCTAAATTGTTGTTCCTTACTTATCCCATATTCACTTGTTTGTATACCATGAAGGTATCCAACCCCCCAGGGTGCCTTGGGAGGCTCTAAGCCTCTAGTGCCTGTTATAGGCCCTCGATAGGCCTTGGGGGCTTGAGTACCCAACCATTCGTGCCTATTATAGGCCTTGGGAGGTTTAGTCAAGCCCACTTTATCATGCCAATATACTAGGTAGATATATAAAGGGGTATAAAAAATGTAAATGAAAAAATGGATACATACAATACATAGGGAAAATAGGGTTTTTTTAAATTGGGAAGGCATATTGGGAGGGGGTTAAAAAACGTTTTTGGGAGGTTTTTTCCAATATTTTTTTAAATTAGGGGTATTGTTTCATATGCCACGAACGAACGTGCTATGGTAGGCAGTCATTGAGTGAAGCCCCTGTGATCTATAAATAGAGGACTTATATTCCCATTCAAAAATAATTTATTTGTTCATGTACAACAAGTATACAATTCCATTAATACCCAATGACCATTACATCTACATGCTACCCTATCATTTATAAATTACCATTTACAAGGCTTATATTATATTAAGCTCCCTATTAAAATTCAATACTTCAATCATATACTCGATTATAACAAGGATCATACATATCCATAGACGTTCATAGTTTTACTTGCTAACGCCAAGGTAACTCCATACTCTTGTTTACACACTATGTCCATATGCAGTCATACTCAATGTCTAGTTAATATATCATAAAGAATATAAGATTAATCCGAATGCTACCTATCGATTCATATAGGACTCAATTCCATACCATCTATTGATGTGGAAAACTCATTAATTCATTGCATTGTAATGAACCCTTTTACCCTACCCGATTATTGAGAGATTTAGGGAATTTTTTTCTCTTTTTGATTCCATTTAAGGTTTGAATATTATTCCTATCAATAGAAAATCCCCCCATGGTCATGATTGTACAACACATAACACATTTACAAAACTTAAACCTTAATCTCAATGAAAATCATGAAAACATAATTGCCAATTGGGGTATAAAATTTTCTTTTAACAATAACTTAACATCTAAACATTACTTCCAAACGAAACCCCTTGAAAATAACCATAATATACTTTCACTTCCATTTATTCAAACAAGACATACCATTTAACCAAATGTATAAACCTTATTTGAAGGTAACTATTTAATTCCACTGCTTCTTTTATATTACTTAAAAGGAGAGTTCATTGCGTTTTTCATTATGGAGTTTAAAACCTAGTAGTTACTCTTATACTCAATAAAAGACTATATCCAAATCACACTTACTTCTATTGTAATACTAAGAGATATTTACTTTGCATTCTTTATTTATTTAAATCCACCACATACACCATCCTCAATGCCTTGGTTAATATTTACATCCTATACAAAGACCAATAACATACCTATTAATAAAATACATTTTCAATATCAATTATATATATATATATATATATATATATATATAATTTCAATTCGTTCCAATTGGAAAAAATTATTCCAAATTCCTTTAAGTGTCATTAACATTCCTTTCCATATAAATAGAGTATATAATTTGCAACCAATTTGTGTTTCACTCAATTCTAAAATACAATCTTCTAACTTTCAAAGGCAATTCTTTTCAATGTATATTTCATACACAAAGGTAAATAATTTCAATAAAATATATAACCATAACCTATGTTTATTTCTATTCTAAAAAATAAAGTTCTCTTAGCTTCCATAAAATGTAATTTTTTCTCAATTATATATGATAAAATGAAATGTAATTATTAATACATAGTAAGTATTAATAACAAATTTATATTACAAAGAGTATACACCAAAAAATAACAATATTACAAATATCATTCACTAATACATTAAATTGTGAAATGGCACTAATATATTTTGATATGATGAAAAGATGCCCATACAAACCCACGCCAACTTAAAGCACAAGCATTTTTCCCTAACGGGGCATTTATAAAATGAATATCGTCGGATTCTCAATTCACCCATGAACATTGATATGGAGTATTGTAAATGAAAACTGACCCTGAGCCATTACTTTTATGGAATGACTATTGGTTACTACCTCTCGTCTATGACAACCGGGAATGATTGGGAATGGCTGGGAATGCGTGGCTATGAGACCGCATAGTTCTATAATGAGACTTATTGCCATCATTTATGGGGTTATCTCTATCCGAACTAGTGAAGTGCTACATTTTTAAGTGTGGCAATAAAGAACTTAAATTTTTGAGCATTGGGGTCTCCATAATTAAAAAATTAGAGAGGAAGAAGTGTAGAGCACAGAGGCTCGCAAAAACACACAAGAGGTGATACACTCAACTCAATTGTATTAATGAAAAATGTTTACATATATAGGTAATACAAAACCAAACCCAGATCCAATAATAATGGATCAGATCCTACAAACTATGAATTTGTTAAACCACTGATGCTATCTAGAGCAAACCATAACGAATACAATCTATCATTTCTACATTAATTCTAACATCCTCCCTTAATGTAGAAATGGATAACAATACAAATAAACTTTAACAATTTAATCATTTAGGTTTCCTAGGACTCCAAACTTTGTATTCTACAATCCTCCACTTCTTCTTGACCTTTATTGCTGTGAGATAGTACTTGTTGGTCTTTTTGCGTTTCCTGTTCGTGGAATGCTGCACCATTGCCTCATAGTAATGCCTGATTTCTTCAGGACTCCAATGTATCAGAATGCCATGAATTTTTCAAGATGTATCCACTGTTACTTCCCATTTTATTTTGTTTTCATCATTTATTGATTTTACATTTCTATTGTCTGTTACTACAAATCTTGTGCAGGCTTCATCAAAACATGGTGTTTCAAGCCATTCTTAAAGAAATTTCAGTTTTGCATCAAAATCAGTTATTTTTGCTTCAACTGCTGCAACTCTAGCCAACAAATTATTTATCATCATCACTTCCAGCTTAATTAAAATCTGCTCTTTTATAGTAAGAGATTCTTCATCATATTTAGGATCAGATTCAAATTTTACTTCATCGTTGCATTCATACTTCATAGACGAAACTTGCATATTCATCTTTCTTTTAGCAAGCATTTTCCTTTCAGACAGGCCTAGTTGACTCCACAATGACATAGAGACAATCTCCTTCACCAGCAACAGCTACAAGCAGTTTACAGGCGGCCACTGGTTTTCTTTCTTCATGCAAGCAACTGGGAAAGCCAACAGCCACAACGACCTTTCTCTTCACACTTCTTCTATGCTGCAGACTTTGGCTCTTATGCACAGAGATTTCTTCTTCTACAGAAGTCAATGCATAGCTGGATCTCTTCCACATTGATCAAGAAGTGATCTCCAGCAAAGGCAATCTCCTCTTGGCACCTAGTCTGGGGGATCTCTTCTTTTACACACTTCAACGGTTGCACAAGTAGTTCCTTCACACTGGGAAAAGAGTGTTGGTAGTGTGATAACACATGAAGCAATGGGATCACATCCAAGTCTTCTTCTCAACAATGATCTCCGCCAGATTCTTATTGGGTAGCATTCTCTCCCACGCAGCAATCTCCTTTGTGCAAGAAGCTAGGGAAACCAGCAGCCACTCCAACGGCTCCTACACACGTAGCAAGCAGCATGAACAAAGAAGTAGTAGCTTCTTCAGTGATCCTTCCTCCACGTAGGTAGCTGGGAAAGCCAGCAACCACGACAGTTCTCTTTCAACGTAGTCAACCACACCAGTCACACAATCACTTCTCCAACAGAGAACGAAACACTCTCCAGATCCCTCTAGCGATCTCCCTCAATGATCTCCTCCAATGATCTACTTCATGTAGGCTCCAATAGAGTGCGGCAATATCCTTCCTCAAGTTCGTAACAGAAGACAGCTCTCTCTGAGCAGGCCACAAGGGATTTCATGCAGCCTCAATGGGCTTTGAGAGTAGCCCACAGAGGGTGCTTCAACAACAGGCCACAAAAGTCTCTCACAGTAGGCCACAATGTCTCTGATACCAAATTAAAAAATTAGAGAGGAGGAAGTGCAAGGTAATGATACCCAATTATGACACTTTAGTTGCAATGACATGCTGGAAAAACAAAAATATTATCATTAAATTGAATTATTAGAGGTACCTACAAAAAATTTTCGGATTAGGTGTAAGAAGATGAAACGTAGAATGACGGATGACCTTCTGGAATATATAACTTTTATTTATGGAAATGTGGTATAACCACCCCAAAATGTCATTATTTTAAGATTGGTATGTTATTTTTTCTCTAAAACATAATGCACATGTTTTGATTGGGCCACCTGTTTCTTATGTATATTGTCAATTTATAAGGAAAACAATATGTAGAGGCATAGGAAACAGACAAATCTTGTGCGGAGCTATTTTTCTAAAATTTTAAAAGTTAATTTTATATTTTTTTTTAAATTACGAAAGTCAGTGAAGCCCTAAAACGACATGGTCAAGTGTTGAGCCACCATATCATGGTCTGAACACAATAAAATTTTATTTTTTTTAACTTGTACGTATTCTTGTACTCTTACGTGGGTTCTTTTCCATTCTCGAAATAGGTAAGCCAAAATAAAGTTATACGTCAAATAAACGACCTATGTTTTTTACAAATTTGACATGAGTGCAGTTAAAAATGAATTAAAAATAGAAAAAAATAACAGATCTTTTCAAAAAATATATAATTAGAATTGCACACAGATCTCGACAAGTGTGTGCAATTTCATTAGTAGTGCACAAGTGGAACATATACGGAACTAGGCGTGAAAAACATGAAGTTACAAACCCTCTATATGATTGGAAGAATAACCAACCGGGGGAGTTGACAACTCGGAGATCAGGTTCACCCTAAGGTCAAAAACTAAAACCCAACTGACATGAAAGACTCAAGTAGGTGTTGTGTTCAAGGATATGACTGACATAATTTTCTTTGAAACTGAAAGAGATACGATACACCCTTCTTATCCCTTCTTCTTTTTGGTAAAGTAATGTTCTTATTGTTTATTTAATGAGTCCAAGAAAAATAGAAAACTCAATAGGTCCAACCATGTAAAGAGTTTAACGAGCCCATTGGAGGAAGACTCAGGACCTTCTTCACTGTTTACAGAGTTCGAAGAAGAGATAGAAGAATACACCATAGTACTAATCTCTGGATTTTAATATCGAGCTGAGATTTGTTCTTGCTCGCGGGTGTTTTCAATTTTAAGGATTCTGAAAAACTTAAACAATAACTCCATACACCTACTCGGGGATTTTGAATATCCAAGCAGGTTAATGCTTGTCATTGTTTTCCTCTTTATAGAGTATAAAAAACTTAAGCAATCCTCTATTTAACCTCTCATGGATTCACATCGAGCACGAGTAGGTGAATGCTCGCTTGGTGTTTTCATGTTTAGAGAGCTTGGAAACCCTAAAAAGAGGCTCCAAAAGGCCTTTTTCGTATAGTTAGTCCCCTCCCCCGAAAAAGTATAAAACAATGAGAGGAGAACTCTTCTAGCCACGGATGACTAGAGTATTCATTTTTTGTAAGTAATCCACAAAAGTCGGGAAAAGGGTTAAAATTATACTTAAATAGATGTCGCTTCAAATCCTTTAACGAGTCTTAAATGACAACTATACTTGAATATCTTGTCATATTTTAAGAGTCAAACAAGAGCGTGAAAGAACTCTATAAATATTTTTTTCGTAAATTTTTAATGAGCTCAAAAAAGTAAACTCGTGACCTCCTTACTATTTTTAATGAGCTCAAAGGAGATACAGAAAAATGCTCATAACTTCCTTACTTTTTTTAATGAGATCGAAGTGAAGATGGAAGAAATGTTCATAGCCTCTTTACTGTTTTTAATGAGCTCGAAGGAAAGGTGGAAGACTGCTCAAAACTTCCTTACTGTTTTTAATGAGCTCTAAGGAAAGGTGGAAGAGTGCTCGTGGCCTCCTTACTATTTTTAACGAGCTCGAAGGGAAGGTGGAAGAATGCTTGTAGCCTCCTTACTGTTTTTAACGAGCTTAAAGAAAAGGTGGAAGAATGCTCGTAGCCTCCTTACTTTTTTTAATGAGCTCGAAGAAAAGGTGGAGGAATGCTCGTAGCCTCCTTACTGTTTTTAATGAGCTTGAAGAAAAGGTGGAAGAATGCTCGTCGGTGTATCAATGTCCAAATGAATGGTAGACTACATTATAGAATCTAGGAAAACTTCATCACAAGGAAGTATATCATCCCAGATAGAACACATATCTAAGCATTTAGATGAAGTCATCACCTAATCAATTGCCGGGACCCAGTCCCAAGAAGGTAAGCATGAATTCAAAGGCTTCTTCTTAGTAGAAATTGTACTCAAATAATAATATGCCACAAAATTTTATTGTGACATGGTAGTGCCTAATGACGAGGGACATACTTGGTCTATAGTTGGGTAATAAGAGGGATCAACAAATGTAAGCTGATCGATAGTGACAATGCTTTCGTTGTGAGGAAAATGCATCACAAGAAAGAGCGTAGACACCACAGCTTGCATAGTATATACGTAATCAGGCCCAAGGATGATATCAAAATCCATAGGCTCCTTTAAAACCATAAAATAAACTAAGATTGTTTTTCCACTCAAAGTAACAGGTACCTGAGGGATGAATCCCAATGGTTCACTAGGTCTTCTGTCGAAGATCAATGGCCAATTAACACCTGTAACAAGGTTAGGGAAACCTAAATCTATCCAAGCATAAGGGGATAAGATACTAATAGAGGCTCCCTCAGCTACAATACATCTGTGAACCACATGGTTTCCGATATCAACCTTTATCTGGAAAGGTGAAGAAGAAGGAAGGCGAGGCCCAGTTAGACTATTCCAATCAAAGGAAATGATCCCAGATCTTGGTAGGGGTTGACTTGGCACAGATGTAGTGCCCCCATTTTCAGAGACATCCGAACTGGTAATGTAGAAGACTTCAAGGACATGTGCATTAGTCTCCAAACGACTGATGGGATCGGTTGAAGATTGCATCGATTCGATCATTTCACTCTCCGAAGAAAGAGTGGGGTTGACCAAAGATTGCATTGGTTCAACCACTGCATCAACCAAGGGTTGATTAGGCTGTTGGGAATCTATAGGAAATTCAGGAGCAGAGGATCCTTCAGACATGGACCACACTCTCTGCACCTATGGAATAGCAGGGCACCGGTGAGTAAGGTGATCTCCCTTACAAATTTGACAAGGGAACTTTGGTTTTTGTCCTATAAGTTTAGACTCTGTAACAACAACAGTACTCTCAGCATGACTAGCATTGCCTGGTTGCTCAGAAGCAGAAAGATTTTGAACTATGGACCTGTTGTTGGTACAACAAACCAACTTAGATTTTTTTGAAAAAATATTGGGGCCCCTCCTCTTTTTCTTGAAAAAGAAAAATCTGCCTAAGGTCATCCAGGTATCATCAATCTATCCTTAGTTTTTCCCGAAAAGGAATCTCAACTTGCCTTAAACTTTCTTTTGAGTTATGTTTTTGCCTAAGTAAAACTCAGGATTTTTGGCAGCAACGGCAGAAGCTTTGAGTTAATTTTGTTGCTACAGCGGAAGACTTGGTTCAAGCCTTCCACAACTGCGAGATAAAAGGGCTAAGTCAAACCCGCGACAGAAAGGTTATCATAAAACCTCCGAAAAGGAAAAAAATTTGATTAAACAGTCCCGCGGCGGAACAGATTCATCAAGTCTCTCCGCAACGAGGGAAGTTTTCATCTAACTCTTCCACAAGCATCGAAAAGTCATCAACAAGTTTTTCGCAAAAAGACTCATCTATCTTTTCCTCTTCGACAAACGTTGTCACATAATTGGAAGAATTTGGCTAACTTTCCTGTGAAAGCGGGCGAGCTCACGTAGGTTTTCTGTGGCACACGGCTCCTCCGCGGAAGCATTCAGAAAATTCTCCCCCAACGGTGGGCAAAAATCAACTTCTCTTTCCACAGGAGGTGGAAGCCTTAACCTAACCTTCCCGATTTGACGGTCATATTTATTGAAAAAGGGTTTGATTTGACCTAGCCGTACGCATCCTTAAGTCCCGTTTTAATGAAATTGCAACCACCATATTAATGGTTCGCATGTACCAAGTTGAATATATTGGGGTGAGACCCGTTAAGATTTCGTTATTTTTCGTCACCCCGGATTGTTTTTCGTTCCGTTTGAACCGTGAAGCACATCCATCATCGTTTGAAGGAACAGATTCGCAGGCCCTGCAACAACCGTCAGCACCACGCCATCACTTCCAGGTTAGTACCTTCGCAGGCTCTGCTATGATGTGTGTTTCCTACATAAAAGGGTATGATCTGTCATTTGATTTCGTTATTTTCTAGCCATGGCATTTTTTTGCAGAACATTTACGCCTATCACCGATTCGTTGTGCACCTAACTCAGAATATCATCCCGCCTAGTCAATTCTTCTTGGTTTCATAGTCACATGGAAGTCTAGAGCCATTTTGATTATTCAAGGTCGTTCCGTTATTGCAGTGGGTCTCTTTCTATCATTAATAGCATTGGAGCTTGTTCTTCATAGTCTCGGACGACGTATTGCTCCCAACCTAAGAAACGTTTTGTTAGAAACCCTAAGCATGGACATAAAAGGCCTCAAGGCTCTCACAATTTAAATAATTAGAAGATTGCTGCCTCTACCCATCACCTGTTAGACCTTTTCTTCCCTTTCTCACACCTAATCATAGGCGTTTCCACAGCTATAGAATTTACGCCTTTCGTGCTTGCACGTCGGTCGGTGTTTTGTCTCTTAAGGACTAAGGTACCTAGACCAACCCTTTTTCATTTGCTGTGATGATTCCTAATCACAATAGCAACCGCAAAGGTAACTAAATTAATGCTTTCACGAGATTATAAACTAGTATTTGAAGGAAACATTTGTTAGGATTTTTGGTTGAAATGGATATATTATCAAAAAGATGCTAGTGTAGATTGTTAACATCATGTAATACATTCTTATTAATGTTTAATTGTTGAACATGATTTTCAAAATGGATAAAGGTGGCAAGAGAAAATCAAAGGCAGTCGACGAAAGCACAAGAATAGAAACAACGTTCCAGGATACCAAGTGCACTACAGGCGTTCCTCTAGAAGTAAACTGGGGAGATGTCTACCGCATGATAAGAGATCAGGACTTCCCTAAGGCTCTTCTTGAGGAGGAATGTTTATATCAGAACATCTGGAACTCCTGTATATCCAAGGCGGCCACACGTCCATAAATCTTCCTATGCTCAGAAGTAATTGGATGGGTGTTGCAACATGCGAACACCGAGACAAGGGTCATAGAAGATAGCACTAGAAAGGCCTTTGCTTCGTTTCACCCGTCTTATATCTCAACGGCCTAAAAATTACCCAAAGCACAGCAACGGCTTGATGATGCATGGTTGGAAGGGATCCAGATGGATAATCTAGACATGCCAAGAAGGTTGTTAATTGCAGGCAGGCAAATCAGAAGAAAAGACAGTGAGGAGTATGAGGTTCAGAATCTGAGGCCTCCTTTCAGATTGATCACTCTCATGTTAAGCAGAATCTTCAGGAGACCCGATGGGATGATGTTTATGCTACAATGGGTCCCCATCATCCACTATGTAGCCTTCAAAGGGACAATCTTTAACTGGGATGATATCATATCAGACGGTCTGTCATCATCTATAACAATGGCACAAGAAGGGTTAGTGGAGAGGAAGGAAAAATTTTATTTGCTTCCTACCTCATAGATTGTATCATGGAAAAATGTCTCTTTCCCAAGTTGGGATGCGTGTGGAACTCGACAGAGGGCTCGGTGTTCATTGCCTACAAAATATTTTGGGCTCAAAATTACAAGAGGGATTACAAGCTCATTTGGGAGGAGTTCATCATGCCTCTTTATCAATTAATATTTAATGAAGAACCCAACTGCCTGTCTCAGAACGCTATGGAAGCTTTGGAGAAATATGGTGATTTCTATTTTTCTCCAGAAGGTACCTACATAAGGATGTACGGAGGTTCCAAAGCCATGTATATTCTACCAAGATACACTACGGATTACATAGTCCACAAGGAGATGGTAAGGCAGGTATTCATTGATGGAATGGGTAATACTCTGTATAAAGCCAAGAAAGCTACTTTTTCGACCTTACCCTTCTATGTCGGGGCCTACAAGTTTTCAACAATTGCAACCGTGAAAGAGTTTGTGGCAGAGTTGAGGAGCTTTCATTTTGGCGAAAGGATTTTTCACAGGAATGATCGACAGGGAAAAATTGCACAACAATGCAAAGAACTCTCCGCTCTTGTGAGTATGCCAACTTTTATGATCCACAGGAGGAAGCATATAGGTGGATCAGTAATATGATTGAGCTATAGATTTTCCAAATAGGCAAAGGAGGGTCCAGCTCAAGCTCTAATATTGTAGGGAAAATAGGATCACAGAGAGAAAAGGATACTATAGAGATTGTCAAGGCTTTCTCGAAAGAAGAACAAAGGCTCCTATTGCAAGCAAAGAAAATTTAAGAAGATAAACGCATAGGAGAAGAGAACTTGAAAATCCAAGCAGCCGAAGGTGAGGCAAGGAGGCAAGAAGAAGAAGAGAAAATTAGATTGGAAAGAATCACGAAGCAAGAACAACATGATACATTAAGAAGGGAGCAGGAGGGAGAGGCACGAAAGAAAGAGGAGGAAGAAAAGAAGTCCCAAGAGGATATTGATCCCAAAAGCCCAGACCTACAAAATTTAGATATGAGTTCCCCCATTAGAGATTTCCCCATTGTCCCTTTTACACCCTACAAAGGCAGTACAGTTTCTAATTGGGAAAATTTTTCTTATAACAAGAAAAAGAAAACCATGTTAAAGAGACAGGTTCCAAATTGAAAAGACCTTTTTGGCTAGATATCATCACTACACACGAGACTACGGTCATGCGGAACACAGAAGAGGCTGCTAAAATCTTGGCATCCATCTTCGTAGCCACGGTTATAGCAACTGCAGACAATGTCAACCTACTAGGCGATAAATTGAGTGAAGAAAAGGAGAAAGCACGTCAGCTGCAGGAAGCTTTAGTCAAAGAGCAGAACTATACAAATTTTATGATCGAGAGGAATGATGGTCTCACATCTCAAAAGAAAGAGTTAAAAAAAATTCTCCAACAACTGGAAGCTGATAGGAGGGCCTTGGCAATACAAGTGAGGATGTTAGAGAAAGAAAAGGGAGAGCTTGAAGGAAAAAATATGAGGCTTGAATCAGAGAAGTTTGACAACATTCAAGAGATCGTCGACCTGAAAGAACACATTGAAAAGTTACAAGAAGGGAACGAATTGTTAGAACAACAATTAAAGCTGGAAAACAACAAAATGGGAGACATTAGCCCCTTCCACGAGAAAGCCTATGAAATACTGAGAGAGACCTATGGCATACAAGAACTTCGATTAGAGGAAATATACAAGCTAAAAGCAATAATGGTCGAGGTTAAGGAAATCAATGTCGAAGCCACTCGGGTCAGGAAGAAGCACACACGCATTAGGGGAGAGATTAAAAAACAAATTGAATGGAGGGAAGGGAGGTTAGATTTCCCAGCAAATATTCCACTTAAGTCTATTGTTTAGTACAGGGAAGATATACGCACCCTAGATTATTCTAAGGATTGCGGAGTAAAGTTGGCCATTGTGACCTTAGCTACGTATGAGCGGTGCAAGAATCTGTATTCCCAAATACCAGCCACACAGGAAAGTTTTCAGATAGCCATGCCTCAAAATTTGGAAGAATTCCCGGATAAAGCACAACATTAATCTAAGCTAAGTGAAGAACTCAAGGCAGAAAATGAATATGTGTAGAAGCTAGATGTCTTGACTTCAGAAGACTTGCACCAATTTATCATCGAAGCAGCTATTCATAAGCACTGCCCAGAAGAAAGTCTCAGGGCCACAATGGCAGAAATAACTGTTTTAGTAGAATAAATCACCAAGCAGAGAGTGTCCCTGAGATTTATGATTCCCCTGGTTGGAATAAATATAGTAAAAGAAACAAATCAGTGGGGAAATTATATTGCAGAAATAGATAGGGCATTGGCAGCCAGTCAAGTGCCCACATCAGAAAGTGGCCCAGCTGTTGCAGTAGTGATGGAAGAATCCCCAGCGGTCCCAGAAGCGCCTAAGTCTCCCAAAGCGCCAGTTCAAGGATAACTTACATTCGCCAACGTGTCTCTTGGGTTGAAAGTTTATCCATATACCTTTGTAATATTAAAATGACTTGTGCTCCCATTTTTTGTAAAGTTATTTGAGATATTCCTATTTTTGTAATGTCAACACTACAAGACAAATTAGAGGAATAGAAACGGTTAGGGTATAGGTGGCAACCCTTGGCACATTTTGTAAAGCTATATAAAGCTGATTAGAGGAAGAGAGAAAGGACTTTTGGCAGGTGAAAGTTTTTTTGTCCTGTAAATGAAATATTTCTACTACATTAATAAGAAAAATCATTTTGTCCTGTGGAAGCTAGCACAGCACTTTGCTTGGAGTCTTGTTGGATATTTGCTAAACTATTTCTACGTTTTCATACATTTCTTGTGAGATCTTTCCTGGCTCTTATGAATTAATTCTTTGCTATGAATGGTTTCACTTTCTCTGCAAAATTTCTGTGTTAAATGGGTGATTGAATGATGGTATTTATCTGGGCTATCTTGGATAATCTTTATTTCTACTGTAAATGCTCCTTCCAATTTAACAACTATTTGTGGAATTATTGGGTGTGTTTTCAGTTTATTACCCATTCTTTAAATTTGCTCCTTATAAGGATAGGATAATTTAGATTTAAATTAGATTAGCGTAGATTTGCTTACCACATGCATTTAATTTAGGGCACATGCATATCATAATAAATACAAAATACATAACCGGTGGATCGGACTGCAACTTGTAAAACAAACAAATCTTTAAAACCTATGGTAGCCGAAACCGTTAACCAGACGGATTCCCCACACCAAACGGTGGGCGATATAGTTGGGATTGCTTACTGGGGAGAATCCTTTGCTGATTGATGCAACGATATTCGAGGCATCAACAGTTTTTTGCGCTAGAAGGAGGTCCAACAGTGCATGGCTAGTAGAAGATATTCTTTTGTTGGTAAAAATTCCACTGAAAACCCATCTAAAACAGTCATCCCAGAATTTCCAGATCTGGAATCAAGAAATCAAGAAGATCCTAACCCTGAAAAAGAACAGTCGGAAATAGTGTATGCTGTCCCTTTTGAAGAAGTAAATCAATTCAGGAGACATACTTGTTCGTACGTGAGAGGTCTTGGATGACTAACCACAATTCCTTTGTTACCTAGGACCAGAGCTCCTCAAAAAAATCCTCAATGTACAAGGGATTCCATTCTTGTTCAAAGTTTAGAAGAATTATTAGATTTATCTCTAGAAGAGATCACGAAACCTTTTGACGAAGTTAGACCAGAGACCCCTACGAATCCAGAGTAGCACACTACAAGCGATACTACTCTTAAGTCACCACCGCATACACCACCACGCTCTCCCTTGAGAGTCATGGCCGTACCCGCATGGAGAGCGAGGGGGGCATTAAATGTAGTCAGACCATTCCATGATTTTCCCAAAAACCCAAAAAAGGTTTTGCCTAAATATGACCCTAGCAAAGGAATTTCTGCTGAAGACCACCTCAAAAGTTTTTATTTAGGTCTAAATATTTTAAATGTGGAACACGAAGACATGGTTTGCCATCTCTTTCCTTATACTTTCGAGCCCAAAGTATCTTCCTGGTACTTTAGTTTGCAAGCCGGTTCGATAGCAAGTTGGGGAGATTTTGAGAAATGTTTTTTTTTTAAAGTATGGCAATCAGAAAACTGTAGCTACTCTCATGAAAGAATTATTGTCTATGAGAATGGAAAAGAATGAGAAAGTTCAGGAGTTTAACCAGAGGTTTAGAATGTTGTTGAATAATTTTAGTGATGCAACGAAGCCTGCTGAGGAATGTCTAGTAGAATATTATACAATAACTCTTAAATCCCCACTTGCAATGTTCGTCAAGAGAACAAAAAAACCTACCCTCACAGAATTTTTTGAAGAAGCCAAGACGGTAGAAGAAGAACATGACAACATTGTGAAACATGCTTTAGATATAGAGGGTAAACTGGCAGCTGTTAAGAAACCTTTTTTGTTAACCAGGGATAAGGAAGAACTTGCACCAGATTTAGAAAACGTCATCAAAATGATGAAGAAACTCTCCAATAAGATTGTGGACCTAGAAAAGGATAAGGAAATGAGTTCTTTAAGACCACCTTTCAAACCTTTCCATAAAAAGAAAGAAGAAAATGGACAGCCAACCCCACCAATAAACAATTCTACTGTACTAAATCTGAACGAAATAGGGATGGACCACTTCTGTACTTTTCACCAAGAACAACACTCGAAGAAAAGTTGCCCACAGTGGATCAACTCAATGAGCTTAGTAATGAAACAAATGTTAGATGCAAAAATGCCCGAACAAATGAGCCCCCAAGAAGAACAAATTCTTGACAGTGAAGAACCAGATCCCGACACTACGATGATCCTTTGGGATTGGACCCCTGTCCAAGAGCTATCTTGTGAAGAACTCGTAGATGAAGTGAAAAAAACATCTATTAACATCGCTACCAGGAGTAAAGGCCCAGTGATCGATTCAGCAATAGAAATACCTAAAGCAAGATCTAGTCAGATACCGAAGCAGCACATAACTCTTATTCCTCCCCAACCCAAGACTAGCCCGGTGATTGCTCCTACGATAACTAAAGAACACAACTCAGAAATAATTAAACAACCACCAGCTTCTTTAAACAGAACAGAGAATCAATCAAAGATTTCGAAGGGATGTGACATGAGCTATGATATAATCGAAGATATTAAGAAAATGAAAGCAAATGTTTCCATTTTTTATATGTGCAGCTTACCGTAGCAAAGGAAGAAATTGATGGAAGCTTTAGATCCACAAACAAGTGTCTCAGTAGAAAACATTGAGGAGAACTCAGAAATTAAGGAAGCAAGTATTGGCAGAAAATCGAAATCTCAAACTCTTCTTTTTCTCTTAACTTTTGAGATTTTTAATCACAATGTGCATAATTGTTTGGTAGACTCAGGTTCCAATTCAAATGTCATGCTGTTGTCAATTTCCAAAAGGATCAATGGACAACCGATCCCATCCCCATCCCAAATCATTCAATTAGATAGGACTGCTGTCAAGGTTATTGGTGAACTAAAAGATGTACTTATTAGGTTTTCATCCGATCCTAGAGTATGTCAATTCATCGATATAATGGTGGTCGATATCCTCGAGGCATATGGTCTAATTTTGAGTAGGGACTGGTATGCAAAACTCCATGGCTATTTTGCAAAAGATTGGTCTCATTTGTAGCTACCCTATGAAAATTGCCAGAATCAGATCAAGATATTAAGGGAGCCACACATGAAACAAAATGTTACTCAGTTAGAAGGAAAAATTGAAGCTATGGCTTTTTCGTCTTCAGTTTTAGGAAATTGCTTCTTGGAAATTGAACCTGGGAACTACAAATCAGAAGAACATAGCCATATTTAAGACAAACAGCACGATCTCCTTCAGTTTTCACGGGCTAATGATATTGATTGTAATATAGTAGATTTAGTAGATTTAGTTATTGATTGTAACTAACTTAGTTAAAGAAGAGAATATCTTTTGGACTCTCTATTTTGATGGCTCCAAAACTCAGGAAGAATCCAGAGACGGTTGCATTTTAATTGATCCTGATAGAAACAAACATTTTTTATCATGTAGGTTAGAGTTTGAATCTACTAATAAGACCGCAGAATACGAAGCTCTCATTCAAGGTTTGAAGAAAGCCATTGGTCTTAATGTTAAATTTTTGAAAGTCTTTGGTGATTCTGAAATTGTTGTTAGGCAAATAAGAAATACAATTCATTGTTTTTCACCGCATTTAAAAGGTTATCAAGCAAAAATTTGGAATTTAATTTCATGTTTTGATGCTTTTAACATCAATTTTGTCCCAAGATTGCAAAACACTGCAGCTGATCTATCAGCCACTTCCACTTCCAGATTAGTACCCACTAATAATAGATGCTCTATTGAATTAATGTTTAGGTCTTCTGTTTTGGACAACATCACAAATTTCAGAGTATTTGATGATGATGATCAGATTATTAGTTTCTTAACCAATGAAGATGCTTTTTAGGAAGCCATCATAGAAGAAGAAGAGCATGATTCAAATCTACAAGATCAAGACACAGTGAAAGGTAACTTCATGCCCAAGGGAGTAAGAACTCTAGAGGCGCTTTTCGATTTGCAAAGCAAATTCAGGAGACCTATGAATGCCAAAACCCATAGCTCAGCCATGCAATACGAATTAATAAATCTCGGCACAGAAACTGAGCCAAAGTATGTCAATCTTGGAAAAGGTTGATCGCTGGAAGAAAGAAGTAGATTCATTAAACGTTTTCAACAATATAAAGATGTGTTCGCTTGGACCTATGACGATCTGAAGACATATGACACCTGCATCATTCAACACGTAATACCTATGAAGGAAGGTGTCAAACCTTTTCAGCAACAGCTAAGGAGGATGCACCCAACATTGGAACCTCTAATACAAAAGGAATTAAAAAAATTGTTGGAGGCCAATATTATTTTTAAAGTACGACATTCTGAATGGGTGGCTAATCTAGTCCTCATGTAGAAGAAATTAGGAGAAATTAGGCTGTGTGTAGATTTCTAGAACTTGAACAGAGCTTCTGATAAAGACAACTATCCAGTGCCCCCAATGGAACAGATATTGAAGATGGTATCAGGATCAGAACTCTTTTCCCTACTAGATGATTTTTCTGGTTACAACCAAGTGCTAGTAGCGGAGGAAGACCGACTCAAAACCACTTTTCGCACAAAGTGGGGGACCTTCACGTACCGAAGAATGCCTTTTGGCTTAATTAATGCAGGAGCTACTTTGCAGCGAGCCATGGACATTGATTTTCGAGGACTCGGTGGTCAATGTGTAGTAGTATACTTAAATGATGTAACAGTATTTTCAAAGAAGAGAGAAGACCACGTTTCTCACCTAAAGCAAATCTTTGATCGTTGTAGGAAGTACGACATCTCTCTAAATCCTAAGAAAATCGTTTTTGCAGTTCTCGAGGGAAAGCTTCTCTGTCATATCATTTCCAAGGAAGGATTCTCAATAGATCAAGAAAGGATTCAGGTTATCAATAAGATTCCCATGCCCCATAGCAATAAGTCTATGCAATCATTCATGGGAACCATAAACTTTGTGTGAAGATTCGTACCAGACTTCGCCCAGATCGTTAAACCTTTGCAACAAATGGTTAAGCAGAATGTACAATTTAAGTGGAAAGACTTGGAGAAGCTTGCATTCAAAGAAATCAAAGTTGTTATAGCCAAGGCGCCTTCTTTAAGAAGTCTAGATTTTGATAAAGATTTTATAATGTATACATTCGCTTCTGATGACTCTCTCGCAGCTATGCTTACTCAGAAGACGGAATCAGGAGATGAATACCCAATTTCTTTTATGAGCACTGGTCTGCAAGGCGCTGAACTGAACTATCCCGTGGTAGATAAACACGCATATGCAGTTTTCAAAGTAGTAAAGCAGTTCAGGCTATATATTCTGAAAAATAGAACTAAGGTCATAATCCCTCATCTCGCTGTCAGGTCTCTTTTCGTTCAAAAAGAATTGGGAGAAAGAAGAGGGAATTGGGTCACTGCTCTCCAAGAGTACGACTTAGAATTCAAGCCAACTAGCATCATTAAAGGTCAAGGTTTATGCAAGCTACTTACTCAAAGCCAAATTGACGAAGAGCTAGATTGGAGGAATGAAGCCGAGCTAAATGTGATAGACGTATGTCCAATTTTTACGGCCCCAGAGTCTTGGTACAGAGACCTAATACATTACTTACAGTCAAGTTACTTACCAGAACATTGGAGTTCAAAGCAAAGGAGAGCCCTCTGTCTTAAATCAGCAGCTTACCAGATCATTGAAGCAGTACTCTTAAGAAGGAACTATGATGGCATTTATCTCAGGTGTTTAGAAAAGGAAGATGCTATTAATGTGGTCAAAGAACTACAAAACAGACCTGCTGGAGGACATTATTCTAGGGACACTACATCCCACAAAATCCTAAGAGCAGGTTATTATTGGCCAGTAGATCCCTTCCGGCCATTTATCATCACTGAACCTTTCCAGCAATGGGGTATAGATATAATTGGAGAAATAAACCCTAACTCTTCGTTGCAGCATCGGTACATTCTGACCGCTACATATTATTTCACAAGGTGGACCGAAGCCATTCCCCTACGGAAATCTAATGAGGATACGGTCATCAACTTTTTGGAAGAGAACATCATAACCAGGTTTGGGGTTCCAATTTCTCTAGTTTTTGATAATGCACCTTATTTTTCGTCAATAAAGATTAATGAATTCACATATGAAAGAGGAATTAAGTTACATTACTCAGCCAATTACTACCCTCAAGGAAATGGTTTAGCTGAATCAACCAATAAAAACCTCATCTGAATCCTAAAAAAGACCGTGATCAAAAATAAAAGAAGTTGGCACACAGCCCTCCCTCACGCCATATGGGCAGACAGGGTAACGGCCAAAAATGCCTTAGGAGCTTCTCCTTTCAACCTGTTCTATGGAAAAGAAGCCATTCTCCCTCCTAATATATTACTCCCATCCTTGAAGTTGGCTCACTCCTCCCGAGGCTCTAGCAGTCAAGCCCTACAGTCCAGGATTGATACCCTGTTGAAACTAGAAGAGTCACGAGAAAAGGCCAAGGAACAGTTTCATCATCATCAAGACATAGTCAAACGATGGTTTGATAAAAGAAAATCCAGGAAGAGAAATTTCGAAGTAGGAGACTTGGTCCTCAAATGGGACCACCAACACGACGGTAAGGGAATGCACACAAAGTTTCAACACCTGTGGCTTGGACCTTATCAAATTTCTGAAAATATTGGTGCATTAACCTATAAAGTGAAGGATTTACAAGGAGAGGAACTAAACCTTCCTCTCAATGGCCTCACCCTAAAACCATACTTTGCATGATTTCTGAAAGGTTCTTGTACATAAATAAAACTCTGCTTCTCTATTTTGATTTGTCTTTTCTTTTCTCTTGTTTTTATTACCTTTGGTTTGCTAGTCAGTTTGATCCATTTTCTTTTATTTTTGCTTCATTTTCCTTTTTGATTAAGTTTTTAGGTTCATTACTTGAAATAAAGCCAAACTCCAATTATGGTGTGGCTGAATGAAGAAGACTCCAAAGAACTCAGAAGGATGGTCATAAGAAACCCATCAATAAAGATATGCATATTTGTAACTTTGTCTTCAATGATCGGTCTCCTAGAATTCAGTGATCCTCTTTCTTGTTGGTCAAAATAACCCTTGTCAAATAGTTAAGATCCTGTATCTACTTTTAACTATCTTAGGGCCCATTCACTTTAACATTAGTATCTGTCTCAAGAAGTTGGCTATGGCAGAACCCATGGAGAGGAAGCAGGTCTCACAGATACATGGCATTTAAAATGATCCCATGCTGCAAGTAAAGCCAAAAGGCATATATCAAAGAGTATGGTTTCCAAAAATTCTCGCCTCAATTAAAGCATGGTGGAGAAAATAAAAGAAGCTCAAGGAAGATGAAGGAAGCTGTCTAACAAACCAGCCTAGCAAAAGTTCTTCTCCGTCCGTGAATCATGAAATTAAATCTTCTGTTCACACAAAAGGACATTTTGGATTGAAGAACTTATATCGAAACGTTGAAAGCAGAAGAAACTTATTTCTGGAAGACTCAAAGTGGCTAAAAGTCGGGAATTAAAGAAGCATCTAAAAAGGATGTAAAAGCGTGGGAATGAGGAACAAACAAATGTCCCTGTGAGATTCTGTCACGATCTTGTGGAGTCCTATACTATTTAACTTCTGAAAGACAGTTTTCTTTTAAAAATCCCACAATTCAGCCCTTAAAGAGTTTTAAAGAAAACTAAGTCAATGCTACCTTCCCCCTTTTATCACCATCACGATAAGAGTGATCAATGAATTATTCCAAACTGAACTGCGGAGACATCTGGGTGCACATGTAATAAACACTTTGAAGGTTTCTTGACTTCCAGATGAGTTTGCTTCAGAGATCTGTGTTCACCAACGAATCGCTATTTGTTGTTGGTACAACAACCCCCTTAGATTGTTTTGAAAAAATATTGGGGCCCCTTCTCTTTTTTTTGAAAAAGGAAAATCTGCCTAAGGTCATCCAGGTATCATAAATATATCCTTAATTTTTCCTGAAAAGGAATCTCAACTTGCCTTAAACTTTCTTTTGAGTTATGTTTTTGCCTAAGTAAAACTTAGGATTTTTGGCCACAACGACGGAAGATTTGAGTTAATTTTGCCGCTACGGTAGAAGAGTTGGTTAAATCCTTCCGCAACCGCGGGATAAAAGGGCTAAGTCAAACCCGTGGCAGAAAAGTTATCTTAAAACCTCCGAAAAGGAAAAACTTTCGATCAAACGGTCCCGCGGCGAAACAGATTCGTCAAGTCTCTCCACAACGGCGGAAGTTTTCATCTAACTCTTCCGAAATCATCGAAAACTCATCAACAAGTTTTTCACGGAAAGACTCATCTATCTTTTCTGCTTCGACAAACGTTGGCACATAATCGGAAGAATTTGGCTAACTTTCCCGTGAAAGCGGGAGAGCTCACGTAGGTTTTCCGCGGCACACGGCTCCTCCGCGGAAGCATTCGGACAATTTTCCCGCAACGGCGGGCAAAACTCAACTTCTCTTTCTGCAGGAGGAAAAAGACTTAACCTAACCTTCCTGATTTGATGGGCATATTTATTGGCATATTTATTGAAAAAGGGTTTGATGTGACCCGGCTATATGTAGCCTTAAGTCCCGTTTTATTGACATTGCAACCACCATATTAATGGTTCACACCTACCAAGTTGAATATATTGGAGTGAACCCAGTTAACATTTTGTTATTTTTTGTCACCCAGAGTGTTTTCCGTTCCGTTTGAACCGCGAAGCACGTCCATCATCGTTTGAAGGCACATATTCATAGACCCTGCAACAACCGTCGGCACCATGCTATCACTTCCAGGTTAGTACCTTCGCAGGATCTGCTATGATGTGTGTTTCCTACTTGAAAGGGTATGATCCGTCATTTCATTTCGTTCTTTTCTAGCCATGTTGTTTTTTCGCAGATCATTTACGCTTATCACCGACCCGTTGTGCACCTAACCTAGAATATCATCCTAGCTAGTCAATTCTTCTTAGTTTCATAGTCACAGGGAAGTCTAGAGCCATTTTGATTATTCAAGGTGGTTCTGTTATTGCGGTGGGTCTCTTTCTATCATTAATAGAATTGGAGCTTGTTCTTCATAGTCTCGAATGACGTATTGCTCCCAACCTAAGAAACGTTTTGTTAGTAACCCTAAGCATGGATGTAAAAGGCCTCAAGGCTCTCACAATTTAAACAATTTGAAGAATGTTGCCTCTACCCATCACCTGTTAGACCTTTTCTGCCCTTTCTCGCACCTAATCATAGGAGTTTCCGTAGCTATACAATTTATGCCTTTCGCGCTTGCACGCTGGTCGGTGTTTTGTCTCTTAAGGACTAAGGTACCTGGACCAACCCTTGTCCATTTGCTGTTATGATTCCTAATCACAATAGCAACCGCAAAGGTAACTAAATTAATGCTTTCACAAGATTATAAATTGGTATTTGAAGGAAACATTTTTTAGGAGTTTTGGTTGAAATGGAGATATTATCAAAAAGATGCTAGTGTAGATTGTTAACATCATGTCATACATGCTTATTCGTGTTTAATTGTTGAACAGGATTTTCAAAATGGCTAAAGGTGGCAAGATAAAATCAAAGGTAGTCGACGAAAGCACAAGAATAGAAACAACATTCCAGGATACCAAGTGCACTATAGGTGTGCCTCCAGAAGTAAACTGGGGAGATCTCTATCGCATGATAAGAGATCAGGACTTCCTTGAGGCTCTTCTTGAGGAGGAATGCTTATATCAGAACATCTGAAACTCTTGTATATCCAAAGCGGCCACACGTGCATAAATCTTCTCGTGCTCAGAAGTAATTGGATGGGCGTTGCAACATGCGAACACCAAGACAAGAGTCATAGCAGATAGCACTAGAAAGGCCTTTGCTTCGTTTCACCCGTCTTATATCTCAACGGCCTACAAATTACTCAAAGCACAGCAGCAGCTTGATGATGCATGGTTGGAAGGGATCCAGATGGATAATCTAGACATGGCGAGAAGGTTGTTAATTGCAGGCAAGAAAATCAAAAGAAAAGACAGTGAGGAGTATGAGGTTAAGAATCTGAGGCCTCCTTTCAGACTGATCGCTCTCATGTTAAGCAGAATCTTCGAGAGACCCGATGGGACAATGTTTATGCTACACTGGGTCCCCATCATCCACTATGTATCCTTCAAAGGGACAATCTTTAACTGGGATGATATCATCTCAGATAGTCTGTCATCAGCTATGACAATGGCACAAGAAGGGTTAGTGGAGAGGAAGGCAGAATTTTATCTGGCTTCCTACCTCATAGATTGTATCGTGGCGAAATGTCTCTTTCCCAAGTTGGGATGCATGTGGAACTCGGCATAGGGCTCGGTGTTCATTTCCTACAAAATCTTCTGTGCTCAAAATTACAAGAGGGATTACAAGCTCATTTGCGAGGAGCTCATGATGCCTCTTTGTCAATTAATATGTAATGAAGAATCCAACTGCCTGTCTAAGAATGCCATGGAATCTTTGGAGAAATATGTTGATTTCTATTTTTCTCCAGAAGGTACCTACATAAGGATGTACGGAGGTTCCAAAGCCCCGTATATTCTACCAAGATACGCTATAGATTATATAGTCTAGAAGGAGATGGTAAGGTAGGTATTCATTGATGGAATGGGTAATACTCTGTATAAAGCCAAGAAAGCGACTTTTCTGCCCTTACCTTTCTATTTCAGGGCCTACAAGTTTTCAGGAATTGCAACCGTGAAAGAGTTTGTGGCAGAGTTGAGGAGCTTTCATTTTGGAGAAAGGATTTTTCACAGGAATGATCGACAAGGAAAAATTGCACAACATTGCAAAGAACTCTCTGCTCCCTATGAGTATGGCAACTTTTATGATCCATAGGAGGAAGCATATAGGGGGATCAGCAATATGATTGAGCTACAGATTTGCCAAATGGGCAAAGGAGCGTCCAGCTTGAGCTCTAATATTGTAGGGAAAATAGGTTCACAAAGAGAAAAGGATACCGTAGAGACTGTCAAGGATTTCTCGAAAGAATAACAAAGGCTCATAGTGCAAGCAAAGAAAATTGAAGAAGATAAATGCATAGGAGAGGAGGACTTGAAAATCCAAGAAGCCGAAGCTGAGGTAAGGAGGCAAGAAGAAGAAGATAAAATTAGATTGGAAGGAATCACGAAGCAAGAACAACATGATACATTAAGAAGGGAGCAGGAGGAACAGGCTTGAAAGAAAGAGGAGGAAGAAAAGAAGTCCCAAGAGGATATTGATCCCAAAATCCCAGACCTGCAAAATTTAGATATGGGTTCCCCCATAAGAGATTTCCCCATTGTCCCTTTTACACCCTACAAAGGCAGTACAGTTTCTAATTGGAAAAATTTCACTTATAACAAGAAAAGGACACTGAAACGATCAACAATGAATGGATCTGTAGCAGCACGAAAGGGATCGTCAACAGATGGATCTGAAACGACACTGAATGGATAAAAAACGACTGGATCTGGAACAGCTTTTAGAATGGATCTGAAATGACTGGATATGAAATGGCTCAGAATGGATCTGAAACAGTATGGAAGTGATCGGCAATAGTTCAGCCTAAAATAGATATGGACCGCAGGTATGTTCGGCTTCCTAACAGTTCAGGTGTTTCACTCGGCCACCAATGATGTCTAACGGCTTGTGTATTGGGGCAGTACCCCTCACTCCACGGCTCAAGTAAAATTGATAACTACTTTGCCACAAACGATAGGTCTTGGTTTACCTCACGGGTGGGAACTAGTCAATCAGGTAGCGGTCATTGCCCTTTTCGCTGGAAGGTCCTCTCAATGGGCCAGCTACTTTGGGGTTCCTGTGGTACTCCTCACAATGAGTTTTAGGGATTATTCCCAAGTACTTCCCACAATTAAGCAAATAGGGATTATTCCTAGATCCGAACTAGCAATAGATGCAAAAAAATAATTTGATAGAAATTCCACCCAACGAGCCCAAGAAAGTGCTCTGATACCAGATGTGATGAACCTGCAATAATTAATTAATGCAAATACACGAGATATCAGAAATAACAGAACTCAAAATAACTTTTATATTGATCGCAGGCCACTTCGAGGGGGAAACCTCCTTTGAGCAAGCTCAATACAATTAACTTCACTGTGCCTTCATAGGCCTCAACACACACTTATATACTAAGTCTAGGCGCCAATACTATGAGTCAAAACCATGGTCCAATACAAACTATGGATCAACAAAACTATGGTTGACTAACAAATCATATGTGCCAACAAAAATAACACAAACTATGGATCAACAAAGACTATGGGACGACTTACAAAGCATATGCATCCAACAACAATATACTAACAAAGTAAAGACATAGGTTCCTAACAAAACCATTGTCAAAGAGACAAGTTCCAAATTGAAAAGACCTTTTCGGCCAGACATCATCACTACACAGGAGACTACGGTCATGCAGAACACAGAAGAGGTTGCTAAACTCCTGGCATCCATCTCTGTAGCCACAGTTACAACAACTGCAGACAATGTCAACCTACTAGGGGATAAATTGAGTGAAGAAAAGGAGAAAGCACGTCATCTGCAGGAAGCTTTAGTCAAAGAGTAGAACTATACAAATTTGATGATCAAGAGGACCGATGCTCTCACATCTCAGAAGGAAGAGTTAAAAGAAATTCTCCAACAACTGGAAGCTGAGAGGAGGGCCCTAGAAATACAAGTAAGGATGTTAGAGAAAGAAAAGGGAGAGCTTGAAGGAAAAAATCTGAGGCTTGAATTAGAGAAGTTTGACAACATTCAAGAGATCATCGAACTGAAAGAAAACAATGAAAAGTTACAAGAAGGCAACGAATTGTTAGAACAACAATTAAAGCTGGCAAACAACAAAATCGGAGACATTAGCCCCTTCCACGAGGCAAGCCTGTGAAATACTGAGAGAGACCTATGGCATACAAGAACTTCTATCAGAGGAAATATACAAGTGAAAATCAATAATGGCCCAGGTTAAGGAAATCAATGTCGAAGCCACTCGGGTCAGGAGGAAGCACACACGCATCAAGGGAGAGATTAAAAAACACATTGAATGGAGGGAAGGGAGGTCAGAGTTCCTGGAAAATATTCCTCTTAAGTCTATTGTTGAGTACAGGGAAGATATACGCACCCAAGATTATTCTAAGGATTGCATTGTAAATTTGGCCACTGTGACCTTAGCTACTTATGAGCGGTGCAAAAATCTATATTCCCAAATATGAGCCACACACGAAAGTTGTCAGATAGCCATGCCTCAAAATTTAGAAGAATTCTCCCATAAAGCACAACGTTTATCTAAGCTAAGTGAAGAACTCAAGGCAGAAAATGAACATGTGTAGAAGCTAGATGTCTTGACTTCAAAAGACCTGTACCAATTTATCAGTGAAGCAGCTATTCATAAGCACCGCCTAGAAGAAATTCTCAGGGCCACAATGGCAGAAATAACTGTTTTAGCAGAAGATCTCGCGAAGCAGAGAATGTCCCTCAAATTTATGATTCCCCTGGTTGGAATAAATATAGTAAAAGAAACAAATCAGTGGAGAAATTCTATTGCAGAAATAGATGGGGCATTGGCAGCCAGTCAAGCACCCACATCAGAAAGTGTCTGAGCTATTGCAGTAGTGATGGAAGAAGCCCCAGCAATCCCAGAAGCGCCTAAGTCTCCCAAAGCGCCAGTTCAAGGATAGCTTACATTCACCAACGTGTCTCTTGGGTTGATAGTTTATGCATATACCTTTGTAATATTAAAATGACTTGTGCTCCCGTTTTTTGTAAAGCTATTTGAGATATTCCTATTTTTGTAATGTCAACACTACAAGACAAATTAGAGGAATAGAAATGGTCAGGGTATAGGTGGCAACACTTGGCACATTTTGTAAAGCTATATAAAGCTAATTAGAGGAAGAGAAATTTTGGCAAGTGAAAGGTTTTCTGTCCTGTAAATGAACTATTTCTGCTACATGAATAAGAAAAATCGTTTTGGCCTGTGGAAGCTGGCACAACAATTTGCTTGGATTCTTGTTGGATAATTGCTGAACTATTTTTGCATTTTCATATATTTCTTGTGAGATCTTTCCTGGCTCTTATGAATTAATTCTTTGCTATGAATGATTTCACTTTCTCTGCAAAATTTCTATGCTAAATGGATGATTGAATGCTGGTATTTATTTGGGCTATGTTGGATAATCTTTATTTCTGCGGTAAATGCTCCTTCCAATTTAACAGCTATCTGTGGAATTATTGGGTGTGTTTTCAGTTTATTACCCATTCTTTAAATCTGCTCCTTATAAGGATAGGATAATTTAGATTTAAATTAGATTAGCGTAGATTTGCTTACCACGTGCATTTAATTTAGGGAACATGCATATCATAATAAATACAAAATACATAACCAGTGGATCGGGCCGTAACTGGTAAAACAAACAAATATTCAAAACCTACAGTAGCCAGAACCGTTAACCGAAAGGATTCCCCACACCAAACGGTGGGTGATCTAGTTGGGATCACTTACTAGGAGAATCCCTTACTGATTGATGCAGCGATATTCGAGGCATCAACAGGACCACACTCTTTGCACCTCTAGAACAGTAGGGCACCATTGAGTAAGATGGTCTCCCTCGCAAAACTTGCAAGGGAACTTAAGCTTTAGTTTATTAGGTTTTTTGACAATGTGAACTTTCTCAGCATGACTTGCAGTGGCTGATTCAGTGTCTCCAGTATGACTCACAGGAACTGGTGACTTGTCATTAATATGACCAGCAGTGATCAATGACATGTCCTCAACATGAGCAATAGTGGTTGAAGACATGCTTTCAGTATGATTTGCAGTGATTGAAGTTTTTCTCCCAACATGACCTCTAGAGGCTGGGTAGGTGCCCCCAGGATGACTTGCAGAGGCTGGGTGGGTTCCCCTAGCATGACTTGCAGAGGCTGGTGGCTGCCCCCTTGCTTTGGCATCTTCTTCCTATTCTTCCTCTGTCTATTCCTTTTAGACTGTTGGTTACTAGTATTACTACTTTCACCACATGAGGTAGAAGGAGGAGGCGAAGATGCTATTGGCGAAGTGGACATAGGGTTCTGTTGCTCTTGATGTGAAGTGCTTACTTGAGAAGCATCAGGAGCACGCAAGACATCTAGAATGGAAAACAACCAAACCGGTAGCCCTAGAGTGAATCTAGTAAGATTCAAGGTAGCCATTAAGGGAGTACCAATGTTCAAAATGAATGGAAAAGCACAAGGAGCCCCTTCAACAGGGATCCCTGATTGGTGCTTACTGGGATGCTTTCCATAGTTTTTGACTCAACAAACCATAAATTTCTAAGGCCAACTAGAAACAAACGACACAAAGAGCACACCACTAAAAAAGGGTCCTAGGTAATCAAACCAGGAAAACAATGGAAAATACTCTCGGAAGCAATTCTGGGATGATCAGGGCCCAGAACAGACTAATAGAGTATCGACGGTCAGTTACGTGGCGTCCTCCGGAGGTCCACTGGGTGCAGGCACTTAAATCACCAAACCGCCTTCTTGGGATTACTACCAGAGGGTTACCTTCCACGTCTATCCGAGGTGAAGTGGGAATAACCGGGCACTCTACCTGTGTAGAATCCTAAAGCTATGATACTAAGGCTACCATCAATACGAAATAACCTGGGGGGATAGTCATCAGCCTATTCAAAACGCATGGGTAGGGTAGCAAAGCCCAAAGTCCGAAAGGACCCCCATACACGAATCGACTCTGGTTTATGGTCAAAAGGAAAGTGAGGGGATATCCTCAACAATTCCAGTCTCCCATGGCCTCGTGCTTAGCTCTGGTTTAAGTAGAGTTTCCCAGGACTATTTGATATAGACGGGTTTACCTAAATGAAAGTTGTACTACGATTGTTGAGTAACGAAGCTAGTTCCGATCAGTTTAAGGTGATTTAAGCTCAAAACTCTAGCCTAAGCTAGTTGATGTCATGTATACCCAAAAAGAAAAATGTTGCTAATACATTTTATTAATGTTTCTTTTTAAGGGCTACTTGTTACTCAAGGGTTGTAGTGCGGTGTGTGGAATGGTTTGTATGAAAGTAAAGTGCATGTAAAGCAAAGCTTTGAAATTCACAAAAACATTTTCTCTTTTCCATTTGTATTCTTTCAAATATCAAAAACTAGGCAATCCCAAAAGCAAAATCTTTTTGTATTTTCTTTTTGAATATTTCAAAGCAACTAAGGTACCTCGAAATAAAGCAAGATATTACTACTTATCTATTGAAACATTTTTTTTATTTTTCTGATAACTATGAAAGAAAGAGAACTTTGTACAAAAGCAAGCAAGATCTAACTATAAAATGTGTGCGAGGGAAACATATAAACGGCTCGAAGCAAACGAATCGAAAGACTCGATGAAGAATTGACTTACCAAGTTTTTGCAAAAGAAAAACTTGAGGCTTGGAAACAAAGTGAAAAGAAAATAGGGAAAAGAGACACTTATGACGGAAAGGCAAACCTAAAAAGGGTGCTCCTAAGTATCAAAACCCTAAGAAACACTAAGCCAAACAAAAGTAAGCAAGTGAACCAAGAATGACCTAAACAAAACACAGACTCAACAACCCGCAGACTAAGAGGCTTTGACTTACTTAAACAAACTGATAAAACAATCAGTAAGTGACTGAACCAAGCAACCTTTCGGAAGCAACCCTAAGGACTCAAACTCAATAGTCAAACCATAAAGAAGGATGATACCAAGTGAAAGCGTGCAAAGTGTTGGAATAGACAACAAACAATCAAAGTGCAGGTCTGTAAGACTGCAACAACAACTAGGGTGAAGAGATGCATCTATATCCAAAAAGAATAACGCACGAACTTCAAGAAAGGTCTTGTAAGCGGCAAAGACACTTAAGCAAAGGCTCAAACAAGCAAAGACAAACTCAAAGAGATTGGAGAGGCTTACAAGACTCAACAAAGGCATAAAAGGTCTCAGGGTCAATGAAGACAACAAAGCAATAGGTTGGAACAGCAACCAAAGCTTAAAAAACAAACCCTGACAGTAAAATAGGCCACTACAGGAACATACCCTACTGTGCAGTGTTACAACCAGGGTACGTCAGGAGGTGTACGCTACTGTTCAGTGCAAGGAGATGCGTACATCAGGAGGAAAGCACTATTGTATGTAGGGGAGACCAACATACATGCCTGAGCAGAGTACAAACAAGCTTTGCAAACCAAAAACTAAGTTTAATCAAGCATACAAGAAAGATAACACAGACCTATAAGTCGTCTCAAACAATCAAAAACTGAGAAAAGGGCTGGAAGAAAACCAAACTTAAGTCTCCTAAAGCAGAACAACCAAGCGGTTACTCCCCAGTGGAGTTGCCAGTCTGTTGTTCGGGATTTCTACCCTATAGTGAGGATATGGACACTACCAACTGGGTGGGGTTGACAGGTAAACACATTAATTATACTGCATATGGTTATTGCAAAGGAAATAGATTGGGATTGAAGGACATACCTCTTTTCGACGTTTGATCCTAGCTTTCGTTTGGTCCTTCACTTGATCTCCCGCTCGACCTTATGTTTGACGAACCTGCAAACAAGAGATACCTTCCTCAGTGTATCTTGACCATATAACGTTTGATGGAATGAGAAAGCAATCTAACATCAAATATAATCAAGAATTACACCAAATAGACATGCAATCCAATAGACATCATATTTGGGACAGGAAGGGTGTTTCGACCTTTTATTGTCAAAGAAACATGAAATCAGTACAATATACCTGATGTGTAGAGATTTTTCTGCAACCGGATCCTGGGCTCCTACTCTTCACTCTGACTTGGAACTTTCCTCCAGTGTAACAATACTTCAAGCCTTCTCTCAAGATTCTTTCTTGTCTTTTCTAAGTATAATGAGTATTTGAGTAACCCCTCTCATGGATCCTCCTTGTATTTATAGGACAAGGTAGGTAATTTAGATCAAGAAGTGGTTGGATTGGGAGGTTGGGGAAGTTGCAGAACCAACTTAAACTAATCCCAATTCGTCAAATTAATATATTTTTGATTTCATCTTAAGATGTATGCGGGTTTCATACAACAAGAGTGGCATACAAGAAGCAACTTTTATGCTTAACAACATGTGCCCACAACTTTTTTGGAGGTGTACACTAGTTTCCCTTGAGGAGAGTAGGGTACAATACACAGGTCTTCTGTATAGAGAGGGGCATACAGGTGGAAAAAATAGAAGAAATTGTTAAATTCTTAGGTGAGAAGTGTACTTCTGGCAACAAGTCATCTAAGGAAATCATGCTCTTCAATCCTTTGCGTCCTTTTGTGTGATATACAAGGCAAGGTGATCACGGGACAGAGAAGTGAAGATTTGACCTATAACAAGGATGATGAGGATGAGGATGAGGATGAGGATGAGGATAAGGATGATGATGGTGTTGATGATGGTGATGAGGATGATGATGATGGTGATGAGGATGATGATGATGATGGTGATGTCGAAAATGATGATGGTGAAGATGATGGTGATGTCGATAATGATGATGGTGAAGATGATGATGATGATGGGGATGTTGATGAGGAAGGGGGAGATGACAATGATGATGAAGGTGAGAACGATGATGATGATGAAGATGATAATGATGGTGATGATGATGGTGAGGATGATTATGATGATGGTGATGATTAAGAGTAGGATGATGATGATGATGAGGATGAGGATGATGGTGATGAGGATGATGGTTGTGATGGTGATGATGATGAAGAAGATGATGATGATCATCATCATCGTGATCATCATCTTCATCATCATCATCATCGTGATCATCATCTTCATCTTCATGATGATGATGATGATGATGATGAAGATGAAGATGATGATCACGATGATGATGATGATGATCATCATCTTCTTCATCATCACCATCACAACCATCATCCTCATCACCATCATCATCATCATCATTGTGTCATCATCATCACCATCATCATCATCATCCTTGTCACCATCATACCCATATTCATCATTATCATCTTCCTCTTCATCATCACCATCATCATCCTCATCCTCACCATCATCATCATCATCCTCATCCCCATCATCCTCATCCTCATCTTCATTCTATCCACAGGAGAATGGTCGGGTCAAAGCGGTTAACAAAACTTTGAAGACTATTCTACAAAGAACCATTAATGTCAGTAGAAATAACTGGCACATCATGTTGTATCCTGCTCTTTGGGATTCCCAAGCAAACGTAAAGACTGCTACCGAGTTCTCTCCCTTCTAACTTGTGCATGGGGTAGAAGCAATCGTTCCGATTGAATGCGAGATTCCCTCATTAAAGTTGGTTGTCCAACTGTTACCAAAAACTTCAGTACTAGAAGAACGTTTGCTACATTTAGACAATCTAGACGAGTAGCGCCGTGACGCACTCACAGCAAATGAATTCCATAAGAAACGATTCAAAGGATAGTACGATAAGTCTGTCAGACCTAGGGTTTTTCTCGAAGGAGACCTTGTTCTGCTTTGGGATCAAGGCAAGGAACCTTTAGGGGCTGGCAAGTTCAAGAACATGTGGCTCGGTCCTTACATAATCTCGAAGGTATTGAAGAAAGGAGCTTATGAGCTAACATACTATGAGGGTAATAAGCTAACCAAGCCTAGAAATGGGATTTACTTGAAGAAGTACTATGCTTAGGCATTTGTGCTTTTTCATATATTATAGTTGTACATTTTGTAGAAATAGTTTTTGCTTGTGATTGTTAGTTGACCTTATGTGTGTTTCCTCACTTCGTGTTTCAGATGTCGACTGAACACTTTTTAGGATTTGCTGATGGCACCAATCACCACACTCGACAGTTGGCTTCAACAGCTTGTGTCATTTACTCACTGACTGGCCAATTGGTTTCTTCATGGGGGGGGGGTTGTTTGGGTCCCATGACGAATAACGTAGCTGAGTACAGTGCGGTCATAGAACTTCTTTGGGATGCTCTTATCCAGGGCATTTCACATTTGGAGGTAAGACTTGATTCGTAACTAGTTGTATTTCAGTTGACGGGTGTTTATCAGATCCGATGTCACGTCCCCTCCCATTATACTAGTGCAATGGAGAGGATCGTCAGGTGAAATTGGGCATCTAGCCCCATGTACTTATGAAGTAAGCATTCATTACATATGAAGAGGCATAAACATTTTCAATACACAGCAGAAGTAATTTCATTTACGCATTCACCATACATTCAAGATATTCATCAATTAAATATTTATGAGATAGCACAAGAGAATACTTATCTTTAACAGAGTAGTCCCAAGCAACTAGCTATATCGCGGCAACGTTCCACCCAACCATAGGCTCTTCGACAGCTTATAATGAGTCCGTCCGAAGGCCACCCCTGAGCTGGGCATGATTTTCACAAGGAAAGGGAACATTCCTGCTCACACACAACCCATTTACCATTTCGTCTCAGCCAAGCCAGTCCAACTGGGTTTATCAGGCTACACTTGAACCATGGATGCTTATTCTCAAGCTCCATCCAGAACAATGGATTACCCATTTCCCATACCCCAACATACTCTTTGTTCTCTCAGCAAAAACGATCATTAACAGGGTTATGCATTTACAACAACGGTGTTCACAAAACAGGGTCCACCTTGGCTCTCCCAACTCATGGATTCACCCAAGCAAACTGTGGAATTTCGATTTCAACCCCAGAGAGCAAAACCGATTTCTCTCCGCTGGTTAGGATCCTTTCCAATGGCCAAAACGACCTCCAGGAAGACCCAAAAACGTTCTGCTCTCTTTCCCCACTGGTAACCCACACAAAAACGCCCCTTCCCAGCTAAAAGATGAAGGGAAACACAGAAAAACGAGAGAGGAAAAACGCCCAGACAGCTAGAGCTGCGTGAGAGAGCAAGGCCATGCTAAATAATAGATTAGGGAGAAATTTTGTGGATCTCTTCTTTCCCAAGGAGACCAACACGATTTTCCATGAAGGGTGGCTTGCCCATACCCGATTTTGGACAGCCATACCTCTCCATTCCCAAGGCATTAACTTCCCCAACCAACTCTTGGGAGAAATCAATGGTTGAGTACAAAAGTCAACATGGGTAGTTGAGGGTTTGATGGGTTCTCTTATTGACACTTGGCTTGAATCTATTGGCTCAAGGGTTTGAATGTTTTCCCTCCCAATTCCTTGTGAAATCATGCCCCCATCTCTTTGTTGCATTGCATAGCTAGTTGTGGGTATTTTTATTAAAAAATGCATATTACATGATGTTGAAATTCCAATGTGCCTGGCTAGCATGCAAAGCATATGCATCACTAAATCGATGGTGGGGCCTTGGCCTTGAGCTCCTCACCATGATTTCATAACAATATTACATCAATTACCTTTGAATGCAATGGGGTCAATAATGGGGACGTGACATCCGAGATCCTGTTTTGCGACAATAGTTTTTGCGAGTTAAATTATTGGAAAGATAGTTTGATTCCATCATATATCAACATATTCCAAGAAATTTGAATGCATTAGCTGATTCATTGGCAAATTATGTTTTAGATTGGAATTTGTATCATACACTTTCATATAAAAGCATTGCACATAAAGTTAAACACACACATGTAAATATAAGCTGATACTGTGTATATATCCGACACTGCATCAAAAAATAACATGAGTTTGGAACATAAGTCTATCAAAAAGTCAGGTCAGAAGATACAAAATTGGGCTCGATGGCCTCAAAAATATACATAAAATATCCTTCTCCTATGGAGAAGGTGGGGCCTCATCAGCATCCACAGCCTCTCGGTAACATATGACCAGCCTAGCTACTTTCCGTAGCAATCTAATCCAAGCTGGTGGCACACCGACTACATCCTCCTCCATGTCAATAGGCATCCGCTCAATGCGATATGTGGGAATATCATGAGTCAACCGATTCATCTTCCTCTCTATAGCCCCTAGCATAGCATCAGCTGCACCCACATCAATGGGCCTCACGAAAATAGTAGGATGTCCATCTGGACGAACTGGTGCAATGTCTGCATATGACACTCTGTTTTAGTATTTCAAAATCATCATAAAAATAATATACTTCAAATTGAAAAAATTAAATAATTTTCAAAACATAAACATACCTATCTCTCCCCAGGCACCACCTGGAGGAAGTACCAGCTCTGGATCATGATGGAAGTCTAAACCAGCATACGAAAACTACTCAAATGCTAGCACTTGTCTCTCCCACCATCCCCAGAAATCATCGGTGTGATAGAAAAAGTGGCTTTCACCACCACCCTGGCAGAGAAAAATGTCACCCCAATGGCCTAATTTGGGCTCACGAGAAATGACAGGGAGCAAATGCATGCCCAAACTAAGAGCAGGTACCCTCTCCAAGAAGATGGTACAAAGGATGCTGCCATATCCAAAGTTCTTCATTCCCCCGATCTTACACCCCAAGAGTTGAAGTTTCATGTTTGCTAACAGACTAGTGCACCAGTCATACACATGACCTTGCAAGCATTTGATACCAATATGCATATAGTTCCTTGAGGCTAAGTGTTGTGTGGCACTCCCTCCCATTTGGTTTAACATACTTACAATAACTTTCAAAGGGAGGCTATCAATAGTGTAAATAACGATCTGACTTCCTGATTTTTCCATTCCCGCCACACAGTATGCATTTACATATTCTTGTATGGACATGGCACCCACGTTGTGTGAGGACCCTTTCAGGTTTACAAGATCTCCCCTCCTAGAGAGTCATGTAATTAAGTATATGTCATCAATAGTGAGGTCTAGCATCTCTCCCCGGATATCAAACACATTGGCATCTGCATCCCAATACTGAATGAGTCTTTGAAGCAATCGGTTAAGTGCCCTCATGTTGACGGTTCTATAGAATTGTAATAAACCACACCTCCAGAGTGCATGTAGAGTTTCCAGGTCTTGCATAGCCACCCTATCCATCTCTTCATGCTCCGTCTCTCTCCAAACAAGCACCATCCTGCCACAAGAAGGTCAAAATTTTAGCTCTCGACATGTTTTTCTCCATGTTCAGGGGTGTGCACTACTCCTTAAGGTAGACAGTCACGTTTGGGCACTACTATCATTGAGGAAGAGTAGCGCACACCTCAGTATTCCCTACTTTCCCTCTTACATAGTAGTGCACACGCTTTTCACCAGTTGAGCATGGCTAGAAATTGATTTTTAAGCGTAAAATTTGACAAATGAACCATCAAATTGCAAGTTGGGATGAGAAGAACTTACTTGGAAGAGGTTTGAGGTCGATTGGTTACTCGATTTGATCACCACGAATGGATGAAGATCAAGGGTTTGCTCCAAAAACTTGCCCTACAAATTCCAAATGTGATATTTGAGTTTTTAAGTTGAAATTACATATATGAATTTGAATTTGATTTTTTACCCACTTTTGTGAAAATTCTATAGTTTCAAATTGCATAAAAATGATCTATTTAATCATTAAATACCTACAAATGTTGGTAGAATGATTTCAACCTATATCTCTTAAATTTTTACTAGATTTTCGTATCATCAATCTATTATGACTTAATTTCTTTACCAACAGGTCATTCTCAGTAGTTTATAGTTGAAATTCTATGTCCTTGAAGATTTTTTGTGATTAATACTAACTTCGTTGTTGAGATCCTAGTCTTTAGCAAGTAATGAGTCATGATCTTGGAAGCTGTCATTTAAGTCATTTTAAGCTCCTGTTTGGACTATTGAAACCTAAACAAGATTGCTGAGCAAACTTGTCCTCTTCAAGCTCGTTAAAGGAACTGAAGGCCCATCCGCTTAAGTATAAGTTTAACCATTTTTCGGACTTTTGCGGATTACTTACGAAAAAGGAATACTCTAGTCATCTGTGGCTAGAAGAGTTCTTCTTTCATTTTTTTACACTTTTTCAGGTGAGGAGACTAACTTTATGAAAAAGAACCTTTTGGAGCCTTCTTTAGGGTTTTCAAGCTCTCGAAACATGAAAACACCAAGCAAGCATTCACCTACTCGGGCTCGATGTGAAATCCACGAGAGGGTAAATAGAGGATTGTTTAAGTTTTTCAGACTCTATAAATAGCAAAACACTGGCGAGCATTAACCTACTTGGGCTCAATATTAAAATCCACGAGTAGGTGTATGGAGTTATTGTTTATGTTTTTTAGACTCCTTAAAATTGAAAACACTGGCAAGCAAGAACAAATCTCGGCTCGATATTAAAATCCAAAGATGAGTATTATAGAGTATTCTTCTATCTCTTCTTTGAACTCTGTAAACAATGAAGAAGGTCCTGAGTCTTCCTCCCATGGGCTCGTTAAACTCTTTACATGGTTGGATCTATTGAGTTTTCATTCTTTCTTGGACTCATTAAACAACAAGAAAGGTATTATTTTATCTAAAAAGAATAAGGGATAAGAAGGGTATATCACATCTTGCAGTTTCAAAGGCAGTTCAGTCAGTCCTATCCTTGAACACAACACCTATTTATTAAAGTCTATCATTTCAGTTGTGTTTAGTTTTTGACCTTAGGGTGAACCTGATCTCTGAGTTGTTTACTCCCCCGGTTGGTTATTCTTCCAACCATATGGAGGGTATGTTAATGCCTCCTACATTACAGGCTTATATCACTTCCCCATCATGTCGAAAACTGCCTAAGTCACTTTGTGTTGTGCTTACTGTTCAAGGATATAGCCCGTGTCGTCCATTCTGCAGTTTATCTTGACCTCATGTGTCGGCCTTCCTAGTGTCAGTCTTGTTACTTGTACTACATCCCATCAGCTCATACCATTTGCATGTTCCTTGTGTTGGATGATGGAGGATGCCTTAAGGCCTCCCTTCCAACGGACTTATTCCCATCGACATCAACTCATTTTGCTCTGGGAATGAAGTTTAGAGTTTCGGTTAGTACCTTGGGGATTACAGTCATCAGTGGCAGTTTCCCTCATCATCGAATAATGAGAATACATCAATGTCTTTTATTCGACGGGTTCCTCAGGTGTTCGACTTCAAGTCCTTTTATTTCACACTTGCTGGATCATGTTAGGTACCTTGGGCCCCATTATCATTATCGGTGAAAGCCCTCGCATTTGTTAACAGTATACATCAATGACCGGTAATCAAACGATTCCCCCCATGTTTGACTTCAACTCATTTATTCACATGGTTAGGGTTTGTACCTTGGGTTGTTTTGGATGAAGACATTGGGATTTTGATAGCATTACCTCAGTATGTTATCACCCAAGCTGCGCAAGACTGGGCCTCACTCATTTTTGGATCTCCATGAGACATAGATCCAGATTGTTGTTATGGCTATGATCTCTCATTCTGACATGGATCCACGCTTGTATTTTAGTGGCCATGTTATATATACATCTCCTAGTTATGTATCGGAGATCATGTTGTATCATGCTACACATCTATATGATGTCAATATTGTAATTCCTCACTGACCTTGATCGTTATTTCAGGTACTATTGTGACTTGGTTCTGTGGTTTCTTGCTCCTCCGCTAACTTGGAATTATAATATATTTCGGTCATTGTTTCCCTCTGACCTCACACATTAGGGGGCATCTGTTATAGGTCAAATCTGCACTTCTCCTTCTGTGATCACATTAAGCCGTCGATCACACAAAAGGACAACACGGATTGAAGAGCAAGATTCCCCTAGATGATGCATGGACTTGGTTTACCCATCAATAGCTAACAAAACCCTGTTTTACCCTACCTTTTGACATGTGCGCTACCCTACAGGCATCATAGTAGCACATTTCTGGGAATGTGCACTACTCTACAAGCATAATCGTAGTGCACACCTGCTAGTATGCCCTACTTTGCTTAAGAAAACTAGCACACACCTTAAAAAATCATGCAAACGCTGGTTGTAAAGTAGTGAAGTTTCATATGGTGTGCTACTCTACTATGAAGTACTCATGCACATCTTAAAAAGTAATCAAAAATATATTAATTTGACGAATTGGGATTAGTTGAAGTTGGTTTTGCAACTTCCCCAACTTCCCAATCAAACTACCTCTCGATCCAAACTGCCTACCTTGTCCCATAAATACAAGGGGGATAGATGAGAGAGGGGAAGAGAAACTATGCATTAAGGGTTGTTACGCTAGAGGAATTCCAAAGTTAGTGTGAAGAGTAGGAGCCCAGGATCCGGTTGCACAAGCACTCTGAATGATCAGGTATACTTGTACTGATTATTTGTTTTTGACAATAAAGGTTGAAATGCCCTTCCTGTCCCAATCAAATGTCTAATGGATTGCATATTTGTTTGGTTTAATGCTTGATTGTATTTGATGTCTAATTTTTTTTCAATTTCATCATTGTTATATTAGTCAAGATACATTGAGGAAGGTATCTTTGTATTGCAGGTTCATCAAACGGAAGATCAAGTGGAGGATCGATCGAAGGAGCAAACAAAAGCTAGGATCAAACTTTTTTAATAAGGTATGCCTTCAAGAATCTTGATCTCTTTCCTTTTGTAGAATCCTATGTGATATGATTAATGTATTTACCTCTCACCCCACAAGTTGGTATTGTCCCTCTCCTCACTATAGGGTAGATTTCCCGAACAACACCGTGGAAGATGAAGCTAAAGAGAAGTACAAGAAAGACATGATTAGGGCAAAGAGAATCATTTTTGATTCCATCAAAGACCACTTGATCCCTCAAGTTTCATCTAAGAAGACCCAAAAAGAAATGTATGATTCCCTAGCCAGAATGTATGAAGGAAGGAACATCAACAGCAAGATGAGCCTAAGAGCTCAATTGAAGAGCACCAAGATGAGTCAAGGAGAATCCATTCAAGATTACTTCACAAGGGTCTCACAGTTCAAGGAACAACTAGAAGCCATTGGAGACTCCCTTGATGAAGATGAGCTACTCGTGACTACTCTCAATGGTCTCACTAGACCTTGGGATTCATTCATCTAGACCATGTGTGCCAGAAAGGAAAGCATGAAGTTTGATATTGCATGGGAGGACTGCATTCAAGAAGAGGCTAGAGTAGCCAATAGTGAAGCCTTACTCAAAGAAGATAATCAAGCATTAGCCACCCATACGAAGAGAAGAAGAATTCAACCCAAATTCAAGAAGGAAATCCATGAGGAGTCTCAACCTCCACAAAGGTTTCAAAAGAATAGAAGAACCAATCGAGAAAGAGATCACTCTTCATTCCAATTTTTCAATTGTCAAAAAATAGGACACATTGCTAGAAATTGTCCATCAAAGAAAAATAAGGGTTTCCAGCACAAAATACATCAAGCACATCTAGCAGAATATGATAGTGAAGAAGAAGAGGATGAATAACCTTGGGAGGAAGAAAGCAAAGGAATAAATCAAAGAATATGTCCTGTGACAGTGGTGATTCAAAGCACATGACAGGATAGAAGAAGACTCTCTCCAATTTAGAAGAAAAGGAGACCCCTCACAAAGTTTCTCTAGAAGAATAGGAGAAGCAACATACAAGATTGATTTAGAAACTTTGATGATGATTAGAAGACTAGGATCAAAAGGAGATCCTACCAAACAAAAAAGGATAAGGATAAGAATTGTCATTTTTGTTTAAATGATAGTATCCAGTAGTATACACATTTATTTAGGATGTTTGTTTTTAGTGTCATACATGTGATGGGTAAGTAGCCTATGGTTCCATACAACATTCCATTGCTACTTGTCTAAAGTGAAACCTCTTTGCTGACATATTGGGAGTAGTGCGTGCTCTTAATAATGTCCTGGTAGAGATGGAAGGAATCAACCAAGGGAGTGGAACCGCCTTCTTCTAATCTAATGAGATATAGGAAGGGAAAGGATGTGGCTTTCCAATCAACCATATGAAACTTTGTCAGTAAATCATATGCATACCTTGATTGCGAGATCATGATCCCTGAAGCATTTCGAGTTACTTCAAGACTAATGAATTGTTTCAACAGTCCTAGAGTTTTCGTAGCAAGTGCTTTGATCAAGGAATACTTGATGTGCTTCAACCCAATAGCTAATCCACTGGTGATGAGCAAGTAATCCACATACAAGAAAATCAACAGTATACATCCTCCCTTCTGTTGCATGTAAACATTGCAATTAGATTTGCATATTTCAAACTTTAGTTATAGTAAGAAGGAATCCATCTTTGCATACCATGCCCTTGGGTATTTCTTGAGCCCATACAGTGATCTCCTCAGTCTGCATACCAAGGAAGGATCATCAGTGTACCCCTCAGTTTGTTTCATGTAGATCTCTTCTTCCAAGTCACCATGCAAGAAGGCACTATTTACATCCATGTGATGTTCCTCCCATGCATAAGAAGCTGCAATGGCCAAAACAACTCTTACTGAATACATTCTTGCTACATGAGTGAATATCTCATTATAGTCCAAACCTTGAACCTGTGAGTACCCATTTGCATCCAGCCGAGCCATGTACTTGGTTGTAGATCCATCGGATGGAATATTTGTAGATCCCATGTCTCATCGTTGTATAGTGATTCATGTTCTTCATCCATGGCTGCTTTCCATCTCAGATCATACAAATCCCATCTGTAAGGCTATGGATCAGACCCCACCATCATGAAGCACCTCTCAAGAAGAAGTGGATCTATATGGAAAATTGCAATGTTTGCATCTTGGTATTGATATCTTGTTCTTCTATAGTCATATGGATCTCTAGCAATGTCCCTAGCTACCTCAATAAGATTTTGAGCCCATTTAGGCTTTGGATTGGGAGTGGCTTCTAGACCTAGACCTGGATCTAATATATCTTCATGCTCTATATCTAGATCTAAATCATACTGATCTTCTCATTCGGAATCTGAATGTGGATCACATGTAGAAACATCATTAGGAGAAAATGGAATAGGTAGATCAGTTATACCTTCTTCGTCAACTAGTTTCAAATCATGCAATGGATCCTCATTGAATTGAACACTTCTTTCAATGAAGCATATCTTGGTTGAAATCTCCATCAACTTGTAAGCCTTTGCATCTTCTGCACATCCAAGAAGGATGCATTCACTACTTTGAGTTTGAAGATATTTCCTCTTGTCCAAGGGGATTCTGGCCCATGCCTTGGATCCAAAAACCCTCAGATGAGAGACATAAGGTTTGTGTCCCTTTAATGCTTCAAGTGGAGTGAACCCATCAACATATTTGCGGGGTACCCTATTCTAAATGTATGTGGCACTTATCACTGCTTATTCCCATAGATTTGAGAGGATATCTATTGCTTCAAGAAAAAAGGTAGCCATCTTTTTCAATGACCTATTCTTCCTCTTTGCTACACCATTCTATTGTGCTGTGTATGGGACAGAATGTTGCATTTGAATACCTTCAGAAGCACACAGCTGCTGCAAATAATTCTTGATGTAGTCCCCTCCATTATCATATATGAGTGCCTTGATCTTCCTTCCAGTAGTGTTCTCAACAAAGGCTTTGAAAAATTTGAAGCAGTCAAACACCTTAGACTTTTGTTTGAGAAAGTAGATCCAACAAAACCTATAGTAGTCATCAATGAAGGTCAAAAGATATCTGGATCCATTCATTGAAGAAACGGACATCGGTCTTGAAACATCATTATGAATCAGATCTAGGATGGAGGAAGCTCTCTTTTCCTTCCCAACACCACACTTTCACTCTGGGTGCTTCCCTACAAAGAAACCTTTACAGATTCCTTGAGATAATTTTATGCTCGGCAAACCTTCAACCATATGTTCCTTGTGCCACTCCTATAGAGATTTAAAGTTTAGGTGTTTGAATCTTTCATGCCAAGTTCTGCATGTCTCATTTGCATGAGTCAAGAGATCACTTTGATGTATGGCATGAAGCAAGGGAACGCATATGCCTTGGAGGCATCATTTGCAACTCCCTTGGCTATCAGCTTCCCAGATGAGATCTCTACAACCTCAACTATGTTAGGTCCAAATACTACTTTCTTTGGTGAATTTGTGTGTGTCATCTGATAAACAAGCAACATATTAGCTACTAGAGAAGGCACATACAACAAATTGTTGAACTTTCAATGCTTAAGCTGTATAGTACCCTTCCCTTCAACAAAAATTTGAGAGTCATCTCCCATGTGTATGTTAGGTCCATCTGTGAGATATAATGAACCAAAAGGCTCTATGGAGGCAACCATGTGGTTGGAGGCTCCATAATCAATAAGAAAAGCTTGGGATTGTGACAATCCATCCTTCAATGCATGGCATCTCTCATGATCTTCTGACTTTCCAGCTGGATTAGTCTTCCTTGCACCTTCAGGGAGGGAAATGTTATGTTGTTCAAGGATTTTTTCCATTTGATCTATGGTATTCTTCATACAAGAAATTTCAGTGTGATTACCCTTCTTGTAGTATGTACACTTGAATTTCTCAAATTTCTTTTGTTTGTCGTTCTTGGAGCTGCAAGCTCCTTTTGATGGACTAAACATGGCATTCTACTTGGGTTCAAATTGTCTCTTCTCTTTTCCCTTTTTCTTACCTTTTTCATTCGCACTTCTTGGTTCTCCAACCACAAGAGCTTGATTTTTGGAGGCCTTCAAGGCACCCATATGGATCAATTTGTCTTGTTCTTGGACGAGATATTCAGTGAAAACATCTAGAGATGACATTTTCCAACCAGGAATTGACAATCTCCTTGAATGGAAGGTAGAAACAATGATGGAGAACTCAAGACCTAGATTGCTCAGAATGGATAGAACCAACTGCCCATCCTTCTTCTTAATTCCACACTGCTTGCATTTCATGACCAAAGATTTGAATTTCAAAAAGAATTGTTGGATGGTCTCAAAACTGTTGGGTTGAAGAGAAATCAAATCATTCTCTAGAATATGGCCCCTTATCTCATCGTATTTGTCGAAGAGAGTCTTCAACTTCACCCAAACCTCTTTTGGAGTCTTCAATCCATTGAGAGGGAATACTCTAGATCTCTGGAATTATGAATACAGATGAAACCAAATGCTTCATCCAATCTATATAGATACTTGGCCTTCTCAACAGCTACTTGCGGTTTGACCAAAGATTTCCCATTACTACCTTGTACAGTTACTTATTGTGCAAGCCCATCTATAGATCATCCCTCTAATCAAGGTAATTGAAGGGTGTCAGGATCCCAAGAAAGAAAGGATCATTCGAATTCTCCATTAAAACTGCTAGAGTGAATACAAGGTCGTACTGCTCCTACTGCTGCACTAAAAGAACTTTCAATAACCTACAAAAAACTCTAAATTCTGGAGATAGACTAGTACTGAGCACTGCTTTATGACAATAGGAACCTTTTTTCGGATCCTTCACACCTGAATAGGCCTCAAAGGATTTCTCCAATGAATTCAAAACAATAGCACCAGGATTTGTTGTGGAAATCCAGAGGCTTTTGGTGCACTACTGAAAGCAGCTGCTCAACCTACGCTCACTTGGATTTGATATGATTTGAAATTCTATATCAAAGCAGATCATGGAGCTGAGTATAACTCGCAGACAAAGAATGAGCAGAGAAATTGAGTTATACTGAAAATTACAATATAAAAGAGTAGACAATTAATCATTCATGAGAACTCGGATAGGAACAGAATAATGTCACATGATCGAATAATTAGTATAGTCAACAATGATGTTACAATGGAGAGAATTCAAATCACTTGGGAGAATTCGAATCTCAGTGTGTCTAGCATAGGGATTGTCACCACTATAGTGCTACAGAATACCCAAACTCAACTCAACTGAACCTAAACTCAGTTAACTGAAGTCACAATCAGTTAACCAACTAAGGAGGATGAATTAGTGATTTTGTCATGCAAATAACTTAGAAAAGGGCGCATGAGGCCACAATCAGTGGCAATCAGAGCATAAACCCCCCATAAGAGTCAGCTAACTCAGGTGGACTAAAGTGGAGCATTGAGTAGGCTCCTAAAATACAGGGAATTGACTTAAGTGGTCCTAAAATGATGCATGCAGGGCACATCAGGTGGTATATGGATCCTATATGACATATGCACACTAGGGGAAAATTACATCATCGACTACTAGGAAAAAGAAACAATGCTAGGTAGGACAAGGGTGGAGTATTAATGATCCTAAGATCTCTCTCCCCCAACCAACTAACACCCCAGTTCTCTCTCTCTATACTCCTAATGCCACCTATCTCTCTACCCATAACCCATACTATTTCATCCCTAACCCCCATTCTACTCGCCCCCCTAACCCTCCCCCTTCTCTATCTTGTACTTCTACCCATTTGTATCGCCCCCTCTTCCATTCTCTTTCTTCGCCCCGCTCACCCCCTCCCATCGCTATGTCTCTCCAAATCCTCCACACCCTACAACTAACAACCTCCTTTCCTCTCTCTGTCCCTAGCCCCCTCTCTGCTGGGGACAATGCCTAATCGAGATTGCGAGGTTGTGGTTGCGACCAAGATGCGCTTGTATTGCCACTTTGACAGAAGATGACAACCAATAAAGAATCGAGAAAATGAATCCCATGAACTTCTAGTTCATATTATTTTGAAAATAAGAAATTATATATGTATGAACATAAAATTAACATAGCATAATGATGTATTTCTCTTCAATATATTTCTAATCACCTAAGTTAAGAACTCAAAAATAGATGCCTCGATAGAAAGTTATGGAATAAATATTAGAGTAGTTTTTTATTGAAAAACAACACCCACGTGTTATTTTTTTATAATGCGTACACATTCTTGGCAACATTGTCCATCTTGTGTGGAGATTTGGCAATTGTTGAACCTCTACAAAAAGGAATGCAAATTTTATTTTTGAACATGCATGCATTTCTAGAATTTTAGCGCATGTTTGTTCATATTGCAATGTAATCGGGTACCAAGGCTTCGTGCGGGCACAAATACCTATGAAACCTAAGTTATAGTTTCTACAAGTATTTATTGGAACAAGCCACGAGTTCACCAAAATATGCTAGGATTATATCAGTCATGTCATGAAAACTGTATGACATGGTGCGCTTAAACATGGTGGGAGTATTTTTTAATCTAAAATGAATGACGCTAAAAGAAAAGTTCTCCTGTGGGGTTGTCAATGAAATTTTATACTTATCCTATGGAAAATATGAATTTTATTGTCTCTTGAGAAACCATACATAAATGATAGAATATAATTCCTTGCACATTTATTAATGATATAGTTGATGAAGGTGGCGGGGAAGTTTTTTTTGGGACAGGATTTGTTTAGATCATGGAAACAATTAAAAATGTGAATGGAATATGTTTCTTCTTGATTGGAATAGAGATGAATACCCATTTGGAATAGAAAATTTGTTATATGAAACCTTCATTCTAAAGTTTCTCGATATCATCTTTCATGGTTTAAGATTTGGTTCGGTCAATTGATATGCAATTTTGGTGCATAGGTTCAATGTTGGGTGAAGTATCTATGTGATATTACATGACAATAAGGTTAAGTCATGGGATTTTATGATAAGACTAGACAAAAGATGTTTAAAAATGCCTAGATTATATGTTACAACCTCGTTTGAAGTGCAACAACTATGTAAGATGTTCTCAACGACAACAATATTAATTGAAATATCTATTTGAGTAGTTGGGTATAACCTGGCCATATTTCCATCCTGAAGGAAGGTCATCTAGAGTGGGAGTCATCTTTTCTAAACAATCAACATATCCAAGAGGAATAAAATATTTTTATTTCATGGAGAATTAGTTGAAAGGTTCAACATCAAAGGGTCATACTTAGGTAAGAAATATGTTTGATGGTACATATCATCACATATGAACTCAAGATTAATGAGTGCTTTATGATTTTCCTCATCACTTTAAGATATAGGGATAGAGAGATCATGCATGTCTAACACCACCATGGTGATGTGTCCATGAAGAAGGCTGAAAAGGTTGACTCAACGAATAAAGGAATATAATAAATGGAGTTCATTCCTTCAAGGGGTTTGTCGTGGAAGCATTTGAGTACCTCTTCGATGATAGTGACCGAAGGCTAAAGGTAGATACATTGAAGGTCAATGCATTTTTCATAAAACTTTTTGATATTGATATTTATATAGTGGTAAGAATAGTGGCCATATATGCCACATAATGCAGATGGGTGGTTTCTGAAATTGACTTTTTAATTATTCAATAGTGTTAGCGAGGTTAAAATGAGTCAACGGATTTATTAATAACATTTCTGAGCTAAATCCAATTTAAAAAGCCTTCTTGCTACATAACTTTGACGGGTCTACACATCAATCAAAATGATTACTTATCTTATAATTTTTTAAAAATTTATATATCATTATGTCGTCAATACTTAAATGAAGATAAAGAGTTGATGATTTGAGAAAGGTTAAGATATGTACTTATAGCTCGGAGAGCTATTGAAACTCATCTCTAATAATGAACATTTTGTCTCAATATTGTTTGATATAAATGAAAATATTTAAAAGTACTTCCTCTTTTACAAATAAGTACAACATTGTAAATTTTTTATATTAAAATATTACATAATAAATTTATAAAAATAAATTGGCCATACAAACCATTTTACATCAGATGTGTATGTTTTTTTTTTTTATGATAAGCACTTCTTAAAAAATATTTGTATATTTATTGAAAAGATATATAATCTAAAAATTAAAGGCAATACATCATATTCTATTTAAATATAGAAGAAAGTATCTCGCCCATTAAGAGCATGACTACGAGTAGATACTTAATGTACAGGAACAAGATAAACAACATGAGAGACAAATGACTTACTAAAATTGCTAGACACTCAAAACCACCTAAGACTTAAGTGAAATTGACATAAAGAAACCAAATCTTAGGCAGATCATTCAAAAACCTAAATATATTTATTTTAAATAAATACATTTTTTCTACGCTAAATTACATTTAATGTATTTCTTTAAATACAAATTGAAAAATAAGTAAAAAAAATCAAACTTTTTTATATTAATCATTTATTAAAAAAAATATCATTACTGAGAAGTAAAGAAAACCTAGGTTTGAATTGATAACGCAGGTCCTCTCTTATTCTCATCCTATCTTTGCTTATGGATGTCTATAAAAAATAAAATACTGTTATTGTTTCTAAAAGAGTGAATTGCCCAACATTGTATCATAGCAAACCGTCTCTACCACTATTCTCTACTTATTCCAAATCCAAAAAACTTAATACTATATAACTTTATAATTCTATATATCCCCTTTCAAAGTACCAATTATTATTTAACTTATATTTTGTTAAACAATTATTAGATCGATAGGTTTTTACATCTTAGAATTCCTGTAAAGTCTCATTTATAATTTTCCTAAATTAAAAGAGGATAAGACAAGTGTATTATTAAAATTGATTTTATAGATTATGTTCAAAATTCAAAGTAAACAATTATAAAAATAAAAAAACTAATAGGTAGTTAATGCATAGAAAAATCTTCACTCATCCATTAATAACAATTAATGAAAGACAAACCATTTTATAACAAGTGACTACAACTAAACATAAAAAAACATTTATAATCCAGAGCTACTTAAACTCATCTCTACAAACAGGGCATTGAAGTTGACGGCAAAACCACTTCATGATGCAGGCTGAATGAAAGAGATGTTTACAAGGCAGTTTCCTTGCTGGAAACCCCATCCGAATCTTATCATGACAAATTACACAGAAAAATCCCTCGTGATCATCGTTTGTATCTAGTATTTCCTCATTAATAATAACTACTGGTGAAGAATAAATAGCTGCTAAAGAAGCGGTTATCGGATGAGTTTGATGGCGATAAATAAACTGCCGTCTTAGCTGATGATAAAGACAGAAGTCTTCAAGTCTGAGTTGTAAACCGGAAGTGGTATCGTCCAAAAGTTTCGCCACCCGTTGACATTCCATGAAATTTCCACTCCATACAATCTGCACGCTCATGACATTCCCGTCCTGCCGGCTCCAATCTGTTATACTTCTCTTCAAAACAACGTTAATGTTTTCCATCATTGCAGTCTTAACATCGTTTCCAATGTTTAGAAGGTATTCAAAGTTTTCGGCCCTTCGGATGTCGTCCAACCGACTTATGTTTACAGTATCCGAGATATTCTCAAATTCCCAGATATCTTTATCTGATCGCCTTACAAGTCTGAAAATAACACTCGAGATCAAGTGCTGCGGAACACCCTCACTCTCCACCTGTGAAAAATGGTCATGACTTTCACTCCCTACATATAGTAACTTTTCTTCTGCCGACATCTTTTCATCGATAAATATTTTTACCTTGTCAAATAATTCTATCGCTTGAGCCTTTATTATATCACTGTTCATATCGACGTTGCTCTCATATGGCGGTCTCTCCATTTTCTGTGTTCAAGTCAGAAAAAACTTCAGAGAAACTTTGATAACACTCTATCGTCTTAGAGATCGAAAGATAACACTCTAGATTAAGTGCTGCACAAGCAAAAAGCAACTTTGAGCATTTTAAATGTGAGAAAAAGTGAAATTGGCGTGGATATGTACATATGGAGATAAAATCTTGGTAATGTATTTATCTTTGGCCGACACAAAGTAATGTATTTTACTTCAAGTAATGATAAAAGCTCACTTAGGCTTATAGATAATTTACTCTTAACAAAATTCCATAACTAATACATATAAATATAAATATAATATAACAATAATAATGATTGTAATGCTAATTTTTCTTTTTATATTTTTTAAAGTTTTAAAATTATGAAAATTAATTTTAATTTGTTATGTAATTTAGCTTTTTTAAATATTAATTTATGTTTGATATACTAATGAAAAATTAAAAGGTTGTAAATTTGTTAAAGAGGTTCTAATTACATAGTAAAAAACATATTGCACATTCAAAATGACCACAAGAATGGTCAAAGTCCAAAATGCTAATTTGAAAAATGCCATTCTTAAATCTAAGATCTTCCTAACCGTCTTTAGTAAAAGCATGAATTTATGTTCTATTTATTTTATCATTTTACAAAATAGTCAAAATAATCTTATCATGCTATTCCAATTCTTCATTGTTGACTATTCATTTTTTACATTACTAAAACCCTAAAGAACTAATCGGATTAACCTTTGGCATCTAGACTTTGATCTATAGTATTAGGCTTGCTCCCTCATAACTTTCTAGAGCTACCTTATTTATGCTTCATGTGAAAATGAATACGCCTTTTGTCTAGGTCCAAATAATTGAATCTATCTTACAATTCCTTCATTTTTATTGTTTCTATTCCTAGTATTTCTTTTTAAAATTTCATAACAACTTCTAAAAGAACCAGTTTAATTATGCACTTCATTCGTTAAGCTTCTATATAAATTAACTATGGTGTAGTCACCGTTAATTTGAGTAATTTTTCACTTCGCAATGATAAATAGAACTCAAAACCATAGTAGCATAATTCGGTCGTATTGGTACTTCGTGTACGGAAATTCGCAATAAATTGGAATTCGTCGAATATTCGGTGTAGGTGTAATACGGATACGGATTATTAGTGGAGAATTAAATTTTGAAAACGAATTAAAAAAAAAAAACATTAATTATTTAAACACTATAAAACAAAAATACCATTCAATTTCATGCTTACTTATTAAAATAACTATAAATAAGTAGTTGCCGTCTCTCACACTTCCATATCAGAAGTTGTTTAGATTTTATATTTTTGTTTTTTAAATATATGTTAAATTTTATTATATAAATTTTTATGTATATTTATGGTATATTTATGATATTTGATTAAAAATATTATATATAAGCAAGCTACTTCGGTATTTTATTCGTATTAGATATTTTTATTAGGTAGTTTTCCGTATTGAATCGTATTCGTATCCGTATTCGTACTCGAATTATGCTACTATGATCAAAACTAACCCCAATAATAAATTTTAGAGAGATACCACTAATATTGTAGCATCATAAATTAAAATTGTAATATCTAGTTGAAGCGGTCTTTGAATTTACCAAGGTAGATCTAATTCTTAAACAAAACCATATTAACTAGTATTTTTTAATGAAAACAACTTCGAGTTAATGAGTGCTCGATGACCAACCTTGTTCGTATATAATGTAAAATCTATACATTTAAATAAATGCCATTTTCTAGGGTAGAGGTAGGTCTTACTATGGCCGCAAGATTATTGAGTACATATATACAAAGCACCTTAATAATCTAGCTATCGAACAAAGAGAGAATATGGGTTAGACTAGGTTTAAAGGCATTATCTCCCACTTTCTCCAATATATCAAAAGGGAAATACCTTACAGCTTTGACTTTTTTACTAAGACCTTGTAGTCTATCTTTGTTTAGGTGTAACCATACTTTGTCTCCCATTTTGAATTATTTGCCAACACCGTGTTAGTCATGCATTGCCTTGTATCTTTCCTTGATATTCTATCATGCTTCATGTACTTTCAAATGGATCTCCCTAATCTTAACAATGCTATTTTCATCTCTTAATGCTTCACCTAGGATGTCTTTCTTCACTCCCCCATCTTATTCATAAACAACATCGAGAGTTGAAGGTGGCAAGTATGAAAATAAGTTTCAAAATGGGGTATCCCAATAGAAGTGTTGATTGATATATTCTATAAGAGTGTTGAAAGTAGATCGCATTTTCATCCCAATGCTTTGGTACCTCTGATGGTAACCCCTCAAAACTTGTACCAAATTCTTGTTGACTACTTCTATTTGCTCATTTGTTTGTGGATGGAATGTTGTATATATACTCGACATAGTGTCTATATTTTCTCAAATTGTAGACCAAAATGTACTAATAAATCTAGTATCATTGTTCCAAATGATGCTCCATGGTATCCCAAAGTGCACCCATACCTATTCAAAGAACATGTTTGCTTCTTATTGCCCTTTGATAGTGTTTTTACAAGGTTTAAGAATGCACATATTGTTGAATCTATCAACTACCGCAAGTAAATAGTTATGTCCCTTCCTAGTGGTTGGAAGACCACCCATAAAATCCATGGCTCGATGTTCTCCCATTGTCTCAAAGGAACATCTAAGGGACCGTATAGAAGTTGCTTCCTAATACTACACTTTCTTATACAATAAAGTATGCATCATTTGATAAGCTGAGCTACATATTCTTTCATTCAAGTCCAATAAACATACCTTTGCAAGTTTGTTGTTGTCTTCCCACACCAAATGTCCTTCAACATTGGAGGTGTGACGCTCTCTCATGAGTTGAAATATCTCTCCTCGAGAGACATAGGGCTTGTACAATTTTTAGAGTAACCCATCCTAAATATTATAGTCAACCTTGTTGTCACCTTATTTTACATGGAATTTTCCTTTTAGTTGCTAAAATACCTCTTTGACGTCGTCATCTTCTATATATTTATCCTTATATGTACCATGGGTGAAAGGCTCCATATGCATAAGAGTTCCCAAATATGTGTTGTTGGTTGTATGTGGCCTTGAGAGCATATCTTCCATCTTGTTTGTACTACCCTTATTGTATTTGATGATAATATGGAATTAATACAAAATTCACATCCACTTATATTGTCATATTTACTATAGCTTACTCTCAACCTGTAAACATTATTGTGGCTAGTTATAAGTATGAATGATGGTCACCTTTCCCATCAAACAGTGCTTTCACTTCTTAACATATTGAACCAATACATTGAGATCCTTATCATAAGTAGGGTATTTTAGGATGCCACCATGGAAAATTTTAGAATGATAGCATACCAACCTCCCTCCTTGCATCAATAATGCTCCCTTATCATGCCCTCTTACATCATTCTCAAATTCAAAATGCTTCTACAAATCCAAAAATGTAAGAACCAATGTCAGCCTAATATTTTGCTTGATCTCTTTAAATTATTTTTGTTGTCTCTTTCCCCATTGAAACCCCTTACTACTAGCTATTGTGGCATGTAGAGGTGCAATCATAGTTGACATGGAAGTTATGAACTTCTAAGGGTATTGTGTTTCTCCCAAAAATGTACTTCCTTTTTAAAAATTTGTAGGATTACTCTGCTTATTAATGGCCTCCATCTTTGGAAGATAAATCTTAATTTCTCCCGCACTAATCACATACCCCAAATACACCAAGGGCTATTGCATAAATTTAGATTTCATAAGGTTTTCTAGCAATTGAAGTTTTTTCAAGGTCTCCAACACCTTTTTGAGATGGATACATGAACTTCCAATGTAGCACTATAAACCAACATATCATATAGATATACTTTAACAAATAAATATAATAAAATGTGTAATGCATCATTCATCAAATGCATAAATTAGTTGATGCATTGCATAAACCAAACGAAACTATTAAGAATTCATATAGACCTTTCCTAGTCTAGAAGGTGGTCTTCTAGGTGTCTTCTTCCTTCACTCACACTTGTGGTAACCCGATTTTAGATCCAACTTGGTGAATCACTTAGACAAGTGCATCTGGTCCAATCGATCATCACTCTTGGGTAGAGGGTAATGATTCTTGAGTGTGATCTTGTTCAATTATCTGTAGTCGATACACATCTTCCAAGTTCCATCCTTTCTTTGCACTATGATTATAGGTGAACCACAAGGTGAGATACTTAATCATATTATGACCTACTCCATTAAATTCTGCATTTGCTTCTTCTCTTCACCTACTTCTATGACAGACTACCTACATATTAAGATGTTCAACAATGAAGAATCTATCAATGGATGTATCTTTTTCTCCACCTCCTTCTTAGGAGGTATGCCCTTAAACTCCTGAAACACTTATCCATATGCCTACAAAAAGTATCTCCAACTAATGTTTCTTCTCTTTGGTACATATCTCCAGTTATGGCTTCACTTTTACCAATTCACCTTGTTAATTTTTTCTTAAGAAAAGAAATACAAACTTGCAACTTGAACTGATCAGTTTTTTCTCTTGTTGGCACATACCAGAGAGATCTTTGATTTACCTTTGTGTGTGTTGATGATGAAGGATTTCCTGCCCTTTTCAAGAGATATTGATTGGCTCTTCCCATGAATATTGAATCCCTCATATACATGTGGAGCATTCTGAACACTATAGCAGAAAGATCTAGTGGTGCTACGTCTACGTCCACCTCATCAGTATGCTATACACTTATGACAAACTTGATCTTGCATTGTTTTGTGACTATGAGTTATGCACCCACCCTATGGCTAGGGAATTGGGTGATTACATAGTTTCAATGAAGTATTACATTCCAAATACTTTGCTATAAAGTTTTCCTGTAAACTAGAATCGACTAAAGCATTGATCTTTGTCTTCTTGAACTAGATCTCCACGTGGAAGCATTCCTCCATCTCTTTCTCTTCCTTAGGTTGAACTCTACTCAGATTCACCTCCTTCTGCATTTTTTTACATATAATATTCTAATCCACATCCAAGTTGCTTTCTAACTCCTTACATTAATCCATGGCTAGAAGTTTCTTCTTCTTGGCATCCTTCTTGTGGTTCTTGGGGTTCAGCTCTAGATTTACTTTCCAACACTTTTCTTCAATGTCACCATTGGTTTTAAAATGGCTACAATTGTAGCTTTAAACCCTTTCACTGAAGTGTCATGACTGTAGTCTTCTTCTTATTCCCATCCTCTTCTTATCTCCTTCCTTAGTAGCATATTGACTGTCTTTCTCTTTTGAGTTTCTTGGATTTCCTTTCTTTTGGCCTATGTTTTCTAGTTATTGTGCTTGTACACATGCCTCATCAATTTACCTAGGATTGAATAGATTCACTTGCCTCTGTAACTGACTATGTAAACCCTGTAGATACTTGAGGAGTACATCTAGTTTCTTGGGTGATATAACTAGTATGATATCCATCTTCATGAACTTGGTGGTGTATTCATGCATACTCTACCATTTCCTTTGGCTAAAGTAATGATAATGGATCTACTTGTCTTCTACATACCAAATAAGGTAGAACAGGGACTTAATGAGGATTTTAAATTCCTCCCAATTGGGTATTGTATGATCACACTTTGGCCTAAGAAATTTTGTGTGGATTTACCACTAGGTTAATTTAGGGCCCTCTAAATTTTGTCAAGAAAATGAAATATTTTGATCGTGGGCTAGTTGATGGATAATAAAATAAACCTATGTTATAGATCAAATTGGCACTTCTTTATCCGTGATGAAAATTTAAAAGAGAACACTCAAAGTTTAACTATGATCATTCACAAAAGTGCCACCTATGGATGGGATATCAAATGATTTCATCCTCAATGATGGCCTTGATCATTGAAAGTGAGACCTCAACATCATTTCATTATGTTCTGAGAGTTCTAAACACAAAACAGAGTGAATATGTTCCTTTCACACTAACAAGTTGTGAATAATTCACCATCTTCCCTTGACAAAGGCGTGAATACCTCAAAAAATGGCCATTTGCACCTTGCACAATGGAAAGGTTCACATCATTCACATGTTGTCTTTGGCCGAGGCACAAAATACAAATAATTTAATGTAAAAAATATAAAAATTTGAAATATGGGAGTTAAGGAATTTTTTCAAAATAATTGCTTGGTTGCAAATCTTTGACCCACTTGGAAACCATTCACAACTATTGATTTCTCACATAGAAAGGAAATGAAATTGATCAAGGTGGGACACCTAAGATGCCAAACTAATGCTGGAGGAATCACTCATCATCACATCAATCATTCCAATCCATCAGTAACCCTTGTTGCTGACTCTCACATCCCTGAGTAATGAAGTTGTTTCCTTCAAATAGCATCAAGTGTATAAGAGTGGGATCATCAAAGTGCATGAGAAGAGAGACCAGAATATTCAGTTTAGGTAAGGTGCCACACATTGAGAAGGTATATATTGTACTTTTTTCATTGCCTAAATTGAGATTTGACATCTTTCCCTCCCTAAATCACATGTCCTTTGTGGTTAATGTTTGACATAAATAATGTTTTTCCATTTATGTTGAATTTTATTAGATATTTAATGGTCTTTTCATATTTCAATTCATTTTCATTCATTTCTGTTTTCAAGAAGGGTTCAAATTGTTGTCTTTACATGTTAAGGTTGGGAAATAAGGAGCAGGTAAAGAAAGAAACAAAGGATAAGGTTGGATCAACCATAAAAAATATGCATACATCTCTTCTCCCTAATATCTTCTCTAGCTTAGATTCTCTTATAAAATTCTTTATGTGGCATTTTATGTGAATAAGAGTCTAATCTACCAGTAAACAAGCTATTTAGGTCAGCCCCATCCTATTTAGTATGTGGTTGATATTTCCCTAATCATAAGATTTATTTCATAATAACATAACTAACGAATCCATTGGGGATCAACCAACTTATGTAGGTTGTTGTCGAATGATTTCTTAGTTTTTTTGGGGTGTTTAAGTATCTACTAGTCTTAACCATGACCCAAATACCTTAAAATTCCTAAAAAGTTTGAACTTTCCTAAAAAAAATTCTTGTTAGTCGATCCTAGAAGCTATTAATACTTTCCAGTGGTGACAATATCAAATGGTATGGGTAATTCATGCTCTGTATTGATGGCAAGCACGAATGTTCACACCTTTCCTTATTGAAAGGTCCACATTCATTGAACTTTGGAATTTTTCATAGTTATTCCCTCTTTTTCTTAATTGTATTTGATTGTTTGGATTCTCTAAGCAATATAGGATATTTTGTGTCCTATTTGAACAAGTATGGGTCGTGTTTAAGTATGTTTGTCTTGACATTGAGTCAAAATTTTGTACAAACTTTTGGGAGTGACTTGTGCTTCTTTTTCTTTACATTTGATTGAGTTATTGATAAGCCCTGAGTGTGATCGCACATAGCTTAATAAAGTTTTTTGTACTCGTACTCATCCTTTCTTGAGAGAAAAATTGGCCTAAAAACCCTTGTCACTTATTAGACCTAGCATCTTGTTTGAGTCTAAGAAAGGTTTTTTGACTTGTTTCTTCTTGAACTTGGCTTATGCTTGTGGTCGAAAAGGATAGCATCATAATTTTTTTCACCAAAGTTATAGTCATATCAATTCTAATTTTATTGTTGGTGTTAGATTAATTTTTGTTTGAAGTTACATTTTCATCAAAAAGTAAAAATTTTGGATCCTAAAATTTGCATTTGATTCAAAAGGATTTGATTGATTAACTTGAAAGGTGCTTCATGTTTCATTTTAAAGAGTGAGAACATGTGTGAATTTTGCATTGGAATATCTTTAGTTGCACTAAAGTTTCTTCTTATTTTGAATTTTTCTTGAAATAATTATTTTAGAAAAGTATAGGGATTGAAAATAAATTACGTAATTTTTCATTCGAGAAACTGATTAATATCCTAGGTTCTATGGCCTTGACGATAGGCTTGGAGAGTTAAATTTCCAAGGCCACATAAGACTGATACTAGGAACAATTAAATAGTCTTAAAACAATTATTAGTATGAAGTATTTTTCGAGAAAGCACCTCTAACACAGGTGTCAAGTTGTAGGTAAAACTAGTACAAGTTAGCAGATTGTCCCCTATTACTTGGAATAGTTGTGTAATGCATGTCTAGAATTTATTTAGGTGTTGCAAGTCCTTGAGTGACACCAATACTCACTGAAAAATTCAAGTATATGAATTTTTTCCTATGTTCCCTTCCCATTTGAAGAATACATTTTCAATGGTGAGTCCACCCAATTACCAAGCATGTAGTGATGACCTTAGTTGCATTTCCTAGGATCCACCTAGGTGACTGAAAGGGGAACATATTAAGCTACTCTAGGTAGACATAGAAACTTCATCTGAGCTCCTGGGAGAGTATTTTCCGAAGGTGAGTACTTAAAACCTTAGCAATTAGTGTGTGAAGGTTAGCATAACAATCTATGTCACACCTTGTTTGGTTGGACATAGGCTCTAATAATTTGAAGATGACCTACAACATGCATACATTGTGCATCCTCATTGATTATTACTTGGTTCCAAGTAGCTATTTATTAACATTGGAAGGATTAGTCCGCTTGTTTGAATATGTCAAGAACTTTTTAGTGTGTATGGCTATTTCTGTTGTTTTTCAAAGATATCGATTTTATTCTTTTGTGTCTTTTGTAGGCCACTATGGCTAATAAAACTTTGCATAAGCTCAAAAAAATTCAACAACATCCTCTTCAAAAAAGAGTGTTACCTACTTGATTCCAAAGAATCGATCAAAATGATCCACCCCCATGTGGGGAAGAAGAGGAGAACCAAGAAACACAAATTGATCTCAAAGAAGAAGAAACTCATTCTGGATCTACTGGTCTTAAAGGTTTCTTGAATAGGGATATCTTAGTGATACATATGATTATTTCAATTCACTCATAAATTCATCCCATTACATTGAGGAAAACTCAGGCCTTGTTCTATTAATATCAGACCCCACAGACACGTTAGGACACTTGAATCCACCCCAAAATTCTAGTTTTAATGAAGATTTTGATTTTCATATACTGATATCTAGAAATCTATTATATGTGTGTGATAGTATGGAGAAAACAGGAGAAATACTTGTTATTAGTGACGTTACACCCATAGTTAGTTCTTCTACTTAAGGAGGAAAAAACACAAATGTGTTAGCCATAGTAGAATTTAGATGTTTTCTACCATCCTCCCCAGTATCTATTCAAGGGGATACCTCTATACTGGAAGGAAGTGATCCTTCCTCTTTTGGCATGATATTCATAGGTCTCCAACTGGTACCTATCAATATCCCTCCTATATCAACAAAATATATCTATCATGGAAGTTTTCCATTTATTCCATTCCATTCTTTCCCACACATTAGAGGACACATGTCAATTCCCAACCCTTCCACAGTGACCATAGTTGTTCCTTACTCTAGGCTACCTTAGATGAACATGCCTTTTCAAGCAAGGGAAACTAGTGGAGGATTTCCCTGGGGACACAACATGCACCAATGAAACATTCCTTCATCTTGGAAAGGAGGGATGAACATGGTCAATTATTTGAATGCTAATACCTCTCCAAGTAGCCAACAATTCATGGGAGTGGGGAGAATACCTGGAGGGAATATGTTGCCACTAATAAAAACTTAGTTTGGTTAGAATCATAACATTGGATAAAATAGTTAACCTTTCATCAATCATGGAAACCCTTATATACGAGCTCAATCTTTTGTCAACACAAACCAATCAGAAGCTAATTCTACCAACGGTTGGAATTCTATGGCATACAAAAAGTTACCATTCTTGGATACTTTTAATTAGATAAATGCATTAAAATTAACCAATGATCCAATGTTACATGATCCTAGTTGGCCACCTATCACTACAAAGTTTTTTTCATACATTCATAAGTTTTAGGGGAAGATTGAAGAGAGACCACCATAACACATAATGACCTTCCATCTTTTTGTTAATATACAATTTAACATCATCAATAGTGCAGGAAGGAAGCATGATCTAATTTTCACCCACAACATGAAGAAAGAGATGAAGCACTAAAAGAGACACAATCTTTTAATCCAATTGCTACTTACAAAAAGGGAAGGTGTGACTAATTTCCAAAAGGGAAGGTGTGAAGGAATACTAGTGTAGCCCAAAAGGAAACTCTAGTGATTGAATTTCCTACTAAATGATTAGGTTGAGTCTCCACAAGCCAAAAGTGGAAGGAAAATACATGCAATATGTATTTTGTGCACCAAATGATTTATTAGTTATACAAATTCCTACAACTATGGAGAAGAGGGTAAATTGAGGAAATTAAGCTGGTGTCCCAATCCCACATTGAAAAGTTCACTCTCATCACCCAAATCTTGAATCGATATAAGAGGCATTTGGGGTGAGGATAATGGAGGAATGATTGCAGATTAATGTGATTATAGAGGAATAGTGAGAGACTATTTTTCTTTACAGTTTTGCTGATCAAAGGCCTTGAAAGTGGATGAGGGAACCTAGAACAATGGAAGAAGAAAAAACTCATGAAAATGTTGTATGATTTTTATTTTTTCGTATAACATGACTCAATTCACCCCCCCCCACAATAAATGTGTTAATTAATTGATATGCAAGTAGAAATGTCAATTCCAATTCCTTTGGGTTCTTTTATTAGAAAAGTAGAGAAGCATGTTGTAGATGAATGTGTAGGCTTCATTGAGGATTTAAGGAGATACAAATAGTAAAGACCAACAAGAAAGGGATTCACCGAATGGAACATTGCAAAGGTAATCATCATTTTTCCTATGATAACTTAAACTCTTCAGAAATTATGATTTCATCATAGGAATTTTTTTAATTAATTCTTTGAAATCTTTGATAATGGAATTCACCAACCTATTAGTAAAGGAAGGTGATCTGAACCTAGATTTCTAGCTTTTTTGTGGATTCTCTACCTATCATAATTGAAACCGTACCAAGGAGGAAAATTTATTCCTAGCACCTCCTCTTCAAAAGTTTTTTTCTCTTGCACATATTCTCTATTAAATTTTTCCTGCATTCATATTAGAATCAATTTAGGAGGAATTTGGAAAACTTTGAGGCCATTTTGGAGCCCTTGAACCCAATGATTTAGCAAAATTTTCAATACTCTTCCTTAGAGTGCCTCTTCTTGGACTCATAGTGGAAAATTACCCCATATTCACAATGGTTTTTCCATAATAGGTTACTAAGTTTCCCAAGTTTCACTAATAGGAGAAACCAACTGTTAAACCTTTTTTTGGTCTGAAATTCGAATGTTTGTTCATTGTTTGCTCTCAATTTTTATTTGGAAATCTATGGAAAATCATTTAGATCATGAATTAACCTTCAACTTGATCGATTCATAAATCTAAATATAGATATTAGTTGCATTCTGGTTTTTATTGCTCATTCCCCCAAGTGGCAACTCTTGTAAGTTGTTGCTTGTTAATAATATTTCAGCCTATATTTTTTTGAAAATATGCAGTATGCAAACTAGAAAAGCATGTTAAGTCTTAGTAAAGAGGAAATTGTAGAATGTTGGAAGAGATTTGAGTCCTTAATCCTTGATGTGGAGATAGTAAGAGACCCTGCATATAGTTTTTCAATTCTATGTACATTTGAGACTCTAAGCTGAGTCCATCATCAAGAGTGTGGTGTCTCAATAGAATCTAGATTATTTCTCATTAATAAATAGTTGTTTTCAGTGATTTTTTGGTTTGGCTGACAATCAGTTTTTTCTTTTAGGGAATGCATTATTGGTTTCCGGAATTTGCATAATATTAGCCCATCATATTTGTTAAAACAAATTGTGTGTTTTTCAATCTCAATGGCTTCTCTTATTTTCCTCTTGTTGTAATGATCTTCTAAGGCTATGACTCTTGCATCCTCCATGCGTATTTGGTGTTTTGTTTTTAAAGAGTGTTTTGCTATTGCTAATTTCTTTCTTTCATGTTTTATATCCGCACAATGTTCCTTTATTCTAACTTGTATAGAATGAACAGACTTGCCTATGTATACATCCTCGCACGAGCAAGGTAGCAGGTAAACACCCTTTTTTGGCATGGGATTGACCCTATCTTTTGCTTTATCTAAAATGTTTCTCAACGAATTTGGAAGACGGAATATTGTTTTGATTTGTTTACTTTTTAACACATTAGCAATATTTTCGCAAGTACCATGAATATAAGGAATCATTGCTATCTTAGAGAAGTCTTGCTTTAGTTTATTATTTTTATTTTTATTTTTTGATTCTTGGGCCACTTTAAAATCATTTTTTATGTATTTCGTGTTATACCCATTGTTTTGCATTACCTTTGATAGGTGTTCTAATTCATCACTGATATGTTCTTCGTCATATATTCTTATTGCTCGGGTGGCAAGGGTTGTGAGGATGCCTAGTTTTTAAGAGGGATGATGGTCTGACTCAGCATGTAGGTATCTATCTATGTGCATCTTTTTACGGTAGACTTGATGAGTGAGGGATCCATCACCTCTTTTTGTGATGAGGACATCCAGAAAGGGAAGGCTATCATTCTCTTGGACTTCTATAGTGAACTTTATGTGGTTTTATATGCTATTTAAATGTGTGAAGAATTTTTCTAGATTCTGCCTACCATGACGCCATATAAAATTTGTATCATCTAGAAATCTTCTCCATTCTCTTAGTTTCTGGGGATGTGAATCAGTGGATTTCTTTTCAAACTATTCGATGTATATGTTTTCCACTATTGGGGATAGCGGAGATCCCATTGCTACCCCGTCTATTTGTTCATATATTTTTCCACGGAAAGATAAGTAGGCAGATTTTAGGATTTTTTTTACAAGGTCTGCAATTTGTTCATTTGTAATCTCCTTTATTATCTCAATCACTTCTATCACTGGTACCTTTGTGTATAAGGATACCACATCAAATCTTGCTATAATGTCATCTTTACATAGGTGTAATCTTTTTATCTTATTCACAAAGGAGGATGAGTCCTTGCTCGTGCGAGGATGTATACATAGGAGAGTGTAGTCGTTCTATACAAGTTAGACTAAAGGAACATTGTGCGGATATAAAACATGAAAGAAAGAAATCAGCAATAGCATAGCACTCTTTAAAAACAAAACACCAAATACACATGTAGGATGCAAGTGTCATAGACTTATAAGATCAGTAAAACAAGAGGAAAATCAGAGAAGCCATTGAGATTGAAAAACAGACAAATTTTTTAACAAAGATGATGGGCTAATATTATGCAAATCCTTGAAACTAATAATACATTCCCTAAAAGAAAAAATTGATTGTCAGCCAAACCAAAAAATGGCCGTAAAAAAGTATTTATTAATGAGAAATAACCTAGATTCTATTGAGACACCACACTCCTGACGATGGATCAACTTAGAGTCTGAAACGTACGTAGATTTGAAAAACTATATGCAGGTTCTCCTACTGTCTCCACATAAAGATGAATACCTATGGAAACATAAACTAAATCCTTAATCCTTATTAGTTTTCAATTTGGGATCTACAAAGTCGAAGAAAAATGCTTGGGGAATAGGTGTTTTATCCTATCTATAATCCCTTAATTTATCCATGAAAAGTAGTATTTTGAAGAGATTGGTGTTGCAGTCATCGTTTTCTTCAAACTTACAAAGAATTTTTCCCATCCCTTAATTTTTTTTTTATGTACATTTTTTTGAATAAAAAAAGCTAGTATTGGGTGGCCTTTGATTGCTTGCTTGAGAAATCACTTTGTCAATTGTGAGACATAAAGACCTTGATTGGGAAGTGTAATATTGCTTGAATTTTACAAGTTATGGCATGTATTATTTGGGTTCTATAAGCATATATGATCTCTACATTTCCTCTATGCTATGCCTTTGTGCAATCTTTCATACAAGAAACATGGATCTCAAGTGTAAAGCAATTTGAGTTTTAAAATCATATCTAAGATTTGTGCATCCTATATGATTGAAACTTGTGTGATATTACATATGAGAAATAAGGACCTCAAGCGTAAAGAGATCTAAATTTAGTAACTTGAGAAAAAAATTTAGTTTAGGAATTTTAAGATTGCAGAAATTGCTTAGTGATTAGGTAACCTTCTGATTTCGAATTCTTTAATTGATTATTTGGAAATCTTGAACTAATGATTTGGAAGTAGTGGATTGAGCATTTCCTTAGATTTGGGAGTTTAGTTCCAACATTTCATAAGAGTCACATATAATTTGTAAATTGAATGGAATCATGTTTATTTATTTTGCATTACTTTGAAGGCTTCTTGTAAAGAGAAAAACATTAAAGCATTTTCACCTGGAAAATTTTCTTTACCAATTAGTACAATTTTATTAATTTGGGCATGTCATCTATTTGAATAAACCTTCTGAACATTTTCTTTAAATTTGGTAATTTTTGGAAAAAGAAAGATATTAAGCATTGTCACTTTAAAAACTTCTTTTTCAATTTGAAATAGTGATTGACTGTCGAAAGATTTGACATTACATAAAGCAAAAATCTTACTTTTCAATAGTTTAGAGTGTCCATCAAATAGATAGAGTGGAATTTGTAAGCATATATGCATTGATTGGTTCACCCATCGATTCATATAACACCATACCGTTTCATTCCACCCCTTTGAGACTAAGCAAATTTACATAAAAAATAAATGTTTTAATATAAAAATAACTAGGGTTCCATTTTGAATGAAAACCAAAATTATCTTAAATTAGGGCCTTTGGATTAGGATTGGACAGTAAATATCTGCAAGGCCTCTAAATTTTGAAACTAGGAACTACTAAAGAGTGAAAATCCATTATTGCACTTTCTAGGAAAGCACCTCTAACACACATGTTAAGGATGAGGTTAAGTTGGATAAGTAAAAGTGGTACCCCAGTTTTTGCTTGTTTAGTGGTATATAAGCACAACACAGTGTTCTAGTAAAGTGACAGGCTCTCGAGGTGACATCACTTTGTTAGAATATCTAGTATATGTAATTTATCTTTACTTATGATTGTTTTTTTTTGTCACCGATTATGAAGTCGCAACCACAATTGCTATTCCTAGGATATCACATAGGTCATTCCATGTGGGGAATGTTTGTGGTACCCAAGAAAAACATATAATATTTCTTTCAATTCCTTGGAAGGGTGTTAGATGAAGGATAGTACTTGTAGCCCTGGAGATTGTTGTGTTGAATATTAATGTGACTGTATGCTACACCATTTTCTAGTAATTATTTAGGCTTGAGACCCCTTAGTAGCTACTATTTCGAAAGGCCCCGTAATTTAGATTTTCACTAAAATATAGTTTTTTCGTAAAAGCGATTTTCTTTTTGAATATCTTAGGACATTTTAGTGTCATGAACGGTTTCCTTTTATTGAGTCTTGTTCGTCTTGGGATTGCTCAACTGTATTTTACATGTCATGATAAACAATTCATTACTTAAACTTCAAAGTGGCTCACCTGTCGATCCACCATTTAAGGAGACAATTTAGTGAGTCACCATAATTTGAAGGACCCATTACATCGATAAGACACATACAACAATCACATATCAATGAGTCAGAAACATAGCTACCTCTAGACATAAACAATATTATTGGATAACTACACCATCAAATTGAATATGAATAATCCTCCTCATATCATAAATCAAATATAAACTTAGTTGATGCACATGCTCCTTTTGAAATTGAAACTTTATAGGATAGATTAGTTGAAAATTTATAGACTTAGTTGATGCACATGCTCCTTTTGAAATTGAAACTTTATAGGAAGATCACTTCCTTACGTAAATCCACTATTAACAAATCCATCAGATATAGTCATACTTGTTGTAGGTGAGTCACTTGTGGGTCACACTTTTCTTCTTAAAAGTTGGAGAGAATTGCAAAAGACACCATTTAATCAAATGTCCTAATAAGGAGAACATGGGCCAACACCCACACGACCTTTAGTAGCTATAGAGGTTCATAATACTTCCACATCAACCAGTTCACCGCATATCCTGAAAATATTCATAATGGCATCCATAAGTGTACCAATCCTATCATTTATTGTACCTACACCTACGATGAATCTAACTATCACTTTAGTGTTGGTAGGTATCTTTCCAAGTTCCAATCCTAGAAATACATCTACTCCATCGACAAGTATAACAATTGGTTGGTCTTCTCTAACAATCATCAGTATTCCTCATGTTAGGGATGATCAATTCCACACCACAGAAAGAGCTAGAAGATCTCCAAATCCTCAAGGTATGCCAAATATTTGTCCAAGTTCCACTTTTTGGGGAGACCCTTTACAGTGTAATATTCATATTCCTAATAGAAGTTTAAAACCTTGGAACATGAATACTAACTTGAGTTATCTTCCTCATATGGTTGTAAGTTTTCTAGGGGTAATCTTCTAACTAATCCTAACACAATTTCTAGGGAAATCCCATGCACCCAATAGGTACCATACTAGGGGGGAATCCACCTATGAAACCCACTATGCAATATATTTCTCATGTTCCAGGAAGTACCCAATCTTCTTGGGTCCCACCTCCAAAATGGGGAAATCCACCTCCAGAAGGGGGAAATTGACCTTGGAATGTCAATCAATTCGAATGAAGAAATGCTTCGGTCCACAAATATCCACCCGCGCAACAATATTTTGTGCCAACACCAATGAAAACACCATTTATGGCTACTATAAATCTACCATATTTATCCCAAATCATGAATGATCTTGTTATACATATGAATGGGTGGAAAACCATACAATCCAAACTCCAATTAGATATACCCAAATTTGATGGAAAACCAAGAGATGACCCATAAAACCTACTAATGAAATTTCACATATAGTGCTCATCTAACTCCCTAATTGATGATAGTATCAAGTTGCATTTGTTTCAATGAAGCATAATAGGAAAAATTGTGAAATGTTACATTGAATCGCCTGGTTGTACATTCACAAATTTTTCATATTATTGATATATTTTTAACTGCATATCCACTATGAAATGGGTACAAAATTATTGGCTTAGCCTAGGAAATCCAACTCTACTCATATATATGGTCATATTCATGAGTGCGGGAGGTGCCAAAATATTATCACAGAAGGTATCCTAGATAAATTCTTAGAAAATTAGTCTGTAAAGTCATTGTTTCCTACTCTTGCAAGAGATGTGGCTATGCCAGGATCCATGAGCGAAGAACAACTCATTCAGAGTGCTCAACAAATGCATTTTATTTATTCACAATTGAGCACTCTTTATGGTTTAATACCCCATGCCACGAGGCCTAAGTTGAATCCATCTAGGCCACCCCAAGAACCTCATGCTGATTTTGTTATTGGTTCCATTAGTCATCTTGATCAGGTTACCCAAGAATTGAGAAACATGTATGTTAACACCCGAAATGTACCCCAAGCTTGTGGTGAGGCAGAATCAAGGTAACCACTAACCACTTTAGGTTATGCTACTGACCCAACACAAGCAGAGAGGGCTCTCTCTCAATATTCATAAGATACTGAAAACACTTAAATATTTTTGCGATGATAAACATTCAACATTCTATACAAGAATAAAAGATGATCAATGTGGAAACACATAGCCTTCCAATCCAAGATATTCAATCAAAACATACTTAGAAGGTCACATTTCTGATGGGACAAACTATTTAAGGTTTTGCGGGATAATCATGAGCATAAACCTTGGACGATGGAGTCAGGATACAACATGAAGATCGGACAGTAGTGTCATAGTATGGACTATCAAAATAGAGGCAAGGTAGACACTCTCTTGTCGTCGTAATGCTATTTTATGGTGATAAAAGAAGAAAGTAAGAATAGACCATTGATACGAGCATCCAAAAAAGATGAATTCAATATCAACATTAGTTGAAATATTGAATGAACACATGAGATAATACCTAGAGCTTGTTTCGAATAGTTCTAGCTATTATACACTGATCTCAGATATGAAAGGGAAAACAAACTGTAAATGTATAACAGGAAGTATGAGAAAATAGAGAAGAGAGAAAAAATAGACTACAAGTAAAGCAACACATGAATCTCTGCAAAACGTCTGCCATAGGCACTGCAAATGATATTGATGAAAAAGTTTCAAAACAAAGCTCAATCCCCAGGCCTTAGCTGAATGATTTTCCAACCCCTTTCTCTTCTATTAAAAGGATATTTATAGGCTCCCAGCTTTGAATTAGTACTCAGGAAACAGTTAAAACTATGCTGCCACCTCGATAGCCTCCAAATTGGGAAATATTACATATGTGTCAAGCTCAAAACAGATTGATTAAGATGGGAAAGAGGAATACCATGAGTAGGATGCCATCCTACTCCTGAGCCTTTAATTGGCCCTATGGATCAAAGAAATTCTCTACTGTCAAAGAGTTGTCCGCCTGCGATTCTTCTGTCGGAGGGGGAGGTGTTGCTTCCTTAGTGGAGATTACGAAATCCTCAAGAATCTCCATGTCCTAGTGGATGTCTCGCTCCTCTTCAAGGGTCTCCTTCTTCCCTCAACGTTGAACCCTTTTGCACACTTGTCGCTCTTTGGGCTCTTCATCTTTGCTAGTGGTGCTAGTTTCTATGTGGTCAACTACCATAGGAGATGAAGGAGTGTGTTCTTCCTCCACCTCAGATCATGCCTGCTTGTGCATAAAGACCACTTTAGATCCTTGATATTTCTCTATGACCAGATTCCAACTCAAAAACACCTGTGCTGCCAGGTGCACCACCTTTCCCATGCACTCATTTCGAACAGGGGATCCAGGGATCATGTCTATAATGGCCGTGACAATGATGGAAGCTACGCGTGATCTCCTTTTCCATGATAACCTGACCAAACCTCCCAATCGAGTGACAATGATGTCCAAGGCTTGACCTGACGTGAAACATGCTTAACTAGGATTTTCAGATAGGTAGAAAAGTATATGATGGCGTTGAGGTGGCCCCCGTCTTATTTGCAATCATTTGGTGGCTAGAGATATGCATTTAAGCCATCTATCCACCTGGTCAAATCTACACCATAGATCTTAACCTCATTTTCATCTCGACCATTGAATGGCGCGGGTCATACCATATTTGCATATTTTAGGCCCTCCAGCTCTGCAATTTCCAATCGCATCTACTAATTGGGAAGCTAGCATCTTTAGCCTTCTTTTTAGCTTTGGGATCTTCTATCTTCTGTCTCATATTTAATACAAGTGGTCGAAAAGGTTTGGCGGTTCCTAGGGGGAAAACTACCTATATGTAGCGATAACATACTTCTTGGAAAAAACCGTCGGACTCGAGGAAAAACGTAATTAGGTCGATGCAACAAAGGGAAAACAGAGACTGAAACTCTCCATGCATGTCTAAACCCTCATTCTTCTCTTAGTTTCAGGTATAGATAACTGAAACTCTACATCAAATGCATTGGGACCCTACCTTTCTGAGCAATATTAACCCTAACCTTTCCAGAAATTGGTTCTTCATCCATTTCTCATTGTAAATAGACTTAGATTTGCTAATAGTGGCGGTTATAAGGTCCTACCTATCAATGAAAAGCTTCGAGAAAGAATCCTCCTATCGTCTTCTTCGCCTTCCACACGCTCGGAAACCTCTGACCCCGATAACTCCAAGACACAAATTTCAACTTCACATACCGACTCATATATATATAACCCATTTTGCCTTATCCCCCTAGCATCTTTTTGGGTTTACGCTCCTCCTAGCTGTTGATATCATGTACTATGATTTGGACCATTAGAGCCGATGTTCCTTTAATTGATTTGACACCTTTCTCCATCCATTGTCCGATCATCCTTCATGTCCTGATCTCCGCCATTCATTTAACCACCATATGTCTCACAAAATGGTGTCACGAACCTCGAAAGTGGCTTCAAATACCACTTTATTTCATTGCGACCAAGCCTGGCGTCGACACCTGTCCAGTGGTTTCGTTTATCGCGACAACCACATCCTCTAACAATTGTGCATCTCCCTTGTGTGACGGTCATCGTGAACCGTCGATCTATCATAGGACAATCTGGACCTCTCTTTCCCCAGCTGCATTCACGTATCTTTGGAACCTTTACCCTCTATCTGTAGGATCTTCCTTGGCTCACTCTGGCCATCCACATGGTTAACAACTTACCTTTTTGCTTTGGCAGTATCACTTCCCTGCGAGCTGCTTTTGCATACCATCTTTTCCACTTGCGATACTCGCTTCATGCGACACGTAGCATCCGATTTTCCCAATCGCGACAACCTACATCTCTATTCCCCCATGCAACTTGGCTATGCAACAATCAACTACATCCATTAATCTCCTAGCGTGCATAATCAATGGTGGAACTGGCACGAATTTTAACAATTTTGATTTTTAATTTTGGACTATAGTCCTTTATACCTTCTTTTGCTCATTTTGGTCGCATTTAACACATTCCTTTCAAATTTCTTCAAGTTTTCTTATGTTTAACATCGCCAAATCAATTTTTCTCATACATTTAGCACCTAGCCATGAAAATAAAGGGAATTTAGGCCTTCTTCATAGAAATTCTGAGATATCCCTCTACTTCATATAAATACTTATGCTGAAAAAATCAGGTGCTAACAACTGGCTCCAACTAGGGGTGCTATCCTCCCTATGAGGTAGCAAAGAACTTTGTAGACCTGGTGCCTAATCCATTGGGTTGCCCATGCAGGAAAATATTCCTTGTAGAACACTTTCTTGGTGAAGAACACTTGGGGGGTTGGCCTGAAAGCATTCATGGCTAACATATTGGGAAATTTGCTGTGAGGTGTATCTTGTGATAACCTCTACCCAAACCAAAAAATGCTCTGTCATACTACTAACTGAAAATTTCTTGAAGCCAAAACCCAAAACCGAAACTGTACATTCTAAAAACAAACTACAAATTTGCTGAAAGAGATGCTTGCCATGTCTAGCTTATTTACATACAACTCACTTTGTCTTGCTTGAAGATTACTACTTAATCAAGTAATGAAAAAGTGCCAATGAAGCCAATCCAACAGCTAGTCGAATAGTAAAACTTTCTGATCATGCTTAGTCAAAATCGGAACCCAAGAACCTAGTGGCATAAATGTATGATAGAGGTCCTAAAATTTGAGGCGAATATATAACCAATCTTTACTGCTGCAAATGTTTTTCATATAATTAGCCATCGGATCATAAAGGACATGACAACTTCAAAAAACTCTATCCCCTGTTTGTCAAAATAGGGTTGTTCCTACAACAAACTCTCTTGCACACTGCACAACCATCTTTCAGAAGGATCTTGAAGGGAGTTCTCTAGGTATTTTACAAGTGAGACATCAACACTTTCATTCAAACTTTCAGAATTTGAAACTTGATCTTGTTCATCAATCGTAGCAGAAACATCAATATTTTTTTCAATAAAATCAAGTGAAACAAACTCCTCTTGACATAAACATTCTGAATGTGAAAGAGAGCCCTGATTTTCTGTTTGTTACATCTCTTCCCTATTGCAAATCGCTACTTCTTCTAAGTGTTGGGACTGATTGCACACTTTTTTTTCCTCTTTATTCTCAATTTCAAAAAAGCTTATGAATCTCTCCAAGCAGTGCTCTTCATACTCATCATATTTAGGTGGACTGAAATCTTCATTAAAACCATCACTAACAGAAAATTCTGCAGGCTGATTGCAATTTACATCAAAAAAATAGGAATTACCTTGTTCTGACACCTCACGAGGATGATCACCTCTCTGTTCATCATGGGGAAGGTTGGAATAAAAGGCATGTTCTCCTTATTCATGTCTTTTTTCAAATCCTAATTCTTCTTCAATCTTTTCATCATTCTCTTGGCTTGATAATTTTCCAGAAATCGTAAGATTTTCTTCAACCTCCAATGCATCAATGAACATATGCTGCAAATCAGAAGACCTTCTCTCCAAAAGATGAAGAAATAAATCAGGGGGAAAGATAGATGCATATTAATTTAGCAACATTCTCTAGGGGTTGAATTTCCTTTTCCATGTTATAATAGAAGCTTGCAAACCTGTTGTTAAAGCTAGACATGGTTTCATCTTATTGCCTTATCATGGAGTAAAAATCTAAAAGAACTAGGTCCCATGACCTTCTTTTGCCCCAAAACCCCAAAAAGACATCAGACAACTCTTCCCAGGTATCAACAGACTCAGGCTGCAAATGCTTAAACCATTTTTTCACATCTCCTTGGAGAGATTGGGAAAAAGCCCTTGTGCAAACATCATCATGTCCTATTTCAAAAAGGTCGAGGAAATGTTCGAAGCCTTGAAGGTTCTTCTCAGCAGTAAGACTTTTGTATTCTCCATCAAAAATAGGAAGGTATTTATGGTACTTGGGAGGGAAATCATGAAGAACACGGGGCAGTCTTAAAGGGCTATATCTCTGCTGAGATTTGGAAGGTAAAGGAGTATGTACAGGGAGAAAATCATTAGCCTCACTTTCATGAAATTTGCAAGGCTAGTTATGGATCTTAGATGGTTCAAAAGAAGGGATGGGATCAACTCTAGGGGTGAAAGGAGGATGTAAATTTTCAAAATATAGTGAAGGATATACAAAAGAGGCTATCTCATGACCTAGAGCTCTTCGGTGAGATAAGAAGTTTTTGATATATATACATAAAGGTAAAAGGAAACCAATACAGAAGAACAAGATCTCTTTGAGGAGATTGATACTTTGATACCTGGACCTTAATTCTTCCATATCCAAGGAAACTGAGCTCGTTCTCTAGTGGAGCCTGCAAATTGGATTGAATCACGAGTGGAGTCGCCAGTTGAATGGTATACAACCTTCTCAATGTTCGACTGTCATTCAGCATCAATGCATCAATGAACATATGTTGCAAATCAGAAGACCTTCTCTCCAAAAGATGAAGAAATAAATCAGGAGAAAAGATATATGCATAGTGTAATTTAGCAGCATTCTCCAACGGCTGAATTTCCTTTTCCATGTTATAATAGAAGCTTGCAAAACTCTTGTTAAAGCTAGACATGGTTTCATGTTCTTGCCTTGTCATGGAGTAAAAATTTGAAAGAACTAGGTCCCAGGACCTTATTTTGCCCCCAAACCCTAAAAAGATATCAGACATCTCTTCCCAGGTATCAACAAACTCAGGCTGCAAATGCTTAAACCATTTTTTCACATCTCCTTGGAGGGTTTGGGAAAAATCCCTTGTATAAACATCATCATGTCCTATTTCAAAAATGTCCAGGAAATGTTCGAAGCCTTGAAGGTGCTTCTCAGCCGTAATACTTTCTTATTCACCATAAAAAATAGGAAGGTATTTATGGTACTTGGGAGGGAAATCATGAAGAACAATGGGTAGTGTTAAAGGGCTATCTCTCTTCTGAGATTTGGAAGGAAAAGGAGTATGTACAGGGAGAAAATCATTAGTCTCACTCTCATGGGATTTGCAAGGCTAGTTATGGATCTGACATGGTTCAAAATAAGGGATGGGATGAGCTCTAGGGGTGAAAGGAGGATGTACATTTTAAAAATATAGTGAAGGATATACAAAGGAGGATCTCTCATGACCTAGATCTCTTCAGTGAGATGGAAATTTTTTGATATATATACATAAAGGTAAAAGGAAAACAATACAGACGAACAAGATCTCTTTGAGGAGATTGATACTTTGATACCTGGACCTTAATTCTTCCATATCCAAGGCAACTCAACTCATTCTAAAGTGGATCCTGCAAATCGGATTAATCATGAGTGGAGTCTCCAGGTGAATGGTATACAACATTCTCAAGGTCCGACTATCGTTCACCATCAACAATCAGGTCTGAAACTTTGTCTTTCTTCGAGGGATGATGAGACAATCGCTCCCCGGAAACGACGCCAATTTGTTAACACACAAAACCTACCCCAAGGTTGTGGTGAAGCATAATCAGGGTAACCACTAACCAATTTAGCTTATGCTACTGACCCAACACAAGCAGAGAGGGCTCTCTCTTAATATTCGTAAGATACTAAAAACACTTAAAGATTTTCAATCAAAACATACTTAGAAGTTTAAACTTCTGATGGGACAAATTGTTTAAGGTTTGGAGAGACAATCAAGAGCATAAACCTTGGGCGATGGAGTCAGGATACAACATGAAGATCAGACAGCAGTGTCATAGTACGAACTACCAAAACAGAGGTAAGCTAGCCACTCTCTTGCTTTCGTAATGTTATTTTCTAGTGATAAAAGAAGAAAGTAACAATAGACCATTGATACAACCATCCAACCAATATGAATTCGATATTAACCTTAGTTGCAATGCTGAGTGAACACCTGAGATAATAACCAGAGATTGTTTCCAAGAATTCTAATCTATTATACACTGATCTTAGATATGAAAGGGAATACATAATGTAAATGTATAACAGGAAGTACGAGCACATAGAGAAGAGAGAAAAAACAGACTACAAGTAAAGCAACACATGAATCTCTGCAAAACGTCTTCCATAGGCACTATAAATGATATTGATGAAGATGTTTCAAAACAGAGCTCAATCCCCAGGCCTTAGCCAAATCATTTTCCAACCACTTTCTCTTCTATTACAATGATATTTATAGGCTCACAACCTTGAATTGGTCCTCAAAAAATAGTTAAAACTATGATGCCACCTTGACAGCCTCAAAATTGGGAAATATTACATATGTGTTGAGATCAAAACAAATTGATTAACATGGGAAACAGGAATACAATGAGCAAGACGCCACCCTACTTCTGAGCCTTTAATTGGACCCATAGATCAAAGAAATTCTCTACTCTCAAAGAGTTGTCTGCCCGCGATTCTTCTGCCAGAGGGGGAGGTGTCTCTTCCTCAGTGGAGATTATGAAATCCTTGAGAATATCCATGTCCTGGTGGATGTCCTGCTCCTCTTCAAGGGTCACCTTCTTCACTCGACGTTGAACCCTTTTGCACACTTGTCACTCTTTGGACTCTTCATCTTTGCTAGTGGTGCTAGTTTCTACATGGTCGAATACCACAGGAGATGAAGGATCGTGTTCTTCCTCCACCTGAGACCATGCCTGCTCAGGAAAATCAGGAGCATAAGCCTTAGACTTCTGATGGGACAAATTGTTTAAGGTCTGGCGGGACAATCAAGAGCATAAACCTTGGGCAATCGAGTTAGGATACAACATGAAGATTGGACAGCAGTATCGTAGTACGAACTATCAAAACAAAGGTAACGCAACCACTCTCTTGCCTTTGTAATGCTATTTTCTGGTGATAAAATAAGAAAGTAGCAACACACCATTGATACGAACATCCAGCAAAGATGAATTAAATATTAACTTTAGTTGCAATATAGAGTGAACACCTGAGATAATAACCAAACCTGGTTTCCAAGAATTCTAAGCTATTATACACTGATCTCAAATATGAAAGGGAATACATAATGTAAATGTATAACAGGAAGTACGAGCACATAGAGAAGAGAGGAAAAACAGACTACAAGTAAAGCAACACATGAATCTATGCAAAACATCTTCCATAGGCACTGCAAATGATATCGATGAAGATGCTTCAAAATGGAGCTCGATCCCAAGGCCTTAGCCGAATCATTTTCCAACCCCTTTCTCTTTTATTGCAATGATATTTATAGGCTCCCAGGCTTGAATTGGTCCTCAGGAAATAGTTAAAACTATGATGCCACCTTGACAGCCTCAAAATTGGGAAATATTACATATGTGTCGAGCTCAAAACAGATTTATTAACATGGGAAATAGGAATACCATGAGCAGGATGCCACCCTACTCCTATGCCTTTAATTGTCCCCGCAGATCAAAGAAATTCTCTACTCTCAAAGAGTTGTTCGCCTGCGATTCTTCTGTCGAAGGGGGAGGTGTCGCTTCCTCAAAGGAGATTATGAAATCCTTGAGAATATCCATGTCCTAGTTGATGTCTTGCTCCTCCTCAGGGGTCTCCTTCTTCCCTCAACGTCGAACCCAGTTGCACACCTGTCGCTCTTCGGGCTCTTTATCTTTGATAGTGGTACTAGTTTCTACATGGTCGAATACCACAAAAGATGAAGGAGCGTGTTCTTCCTCCACCTCAGACCACACCTACTCAAGCATAAAGACCACTTTGGATCCTTAATATTTCTCCATGACCAGATTGCAACTGAAAAACACCTAGGCTTCCAGGTGCACCACCTTTCACATGCATTGATTTCGAACAAGGGATGCAGGGATCATGTCTATAATGGTCGTGACAATGAAAGCAGCTATGCGTGATCTCCTTTGTCATGATGACCTAATCGAATCTCCCAATCGAGCAACAATGATGTCCAAGGCTTGACCTGACATGAAACATGCTTAACCAAGATTTCCGGATAGGTAGAAAATTATACGGCGACACTGAGGTGGCCCTCGCCCTATTTGCAATCATTTGGTGGAAGCAGAGATTCATTTAAGCCGTCTATCTGCCTGGTCAAATATACACTATAGGTCTTAACCTAATTTTCATCCCGACCGTCGAATGGCGCAGGTCATATAATGTTTACAGATTTTAGGCCCTCCAACTCTGCAATTTCCAATCACATCTACTAATTGGGAAGCTGGCACCTTTAGCCTTCTTTTCAGCTTCAGGATCTTCTAACTTCTGTCTTAGGTTTAATACAAGTGGTTGAAACAGTTTGGCGGATCATAGGTGGAAAACTGCCTATATGCAGAGATCACAAACTTCTCGGAAAAAAACCCTCGGACTTGGGGGAAAACATAATTAGGTCCTTGAAACAAAGGGAAAAAGGCAACTAAAACCCTCCATGCACGTCTAAACCATCATTCTTCTCTTAATTTCAGGTATAGACTGCTGAAACTCTGCATCAAACGTATCAGGACCCTACCTTCCCGAGCGATTTTAAACCTAACCTTTCCAGAACTTGGTTCTTCATCCATTTCTCATTGTAAATAGACTTAGATTTGCTAATAGTGACGGTTATAAGGCCCTACCTATTACTGAAAGGCTCTGAGAAAGACTCCTCCTGTCGTCTTCTTCACCTTCCAAATGCCTAGAATCTTCTTACTCGACAACTGCAAGACACAAATGTCAACTTCACATAGCAATTCATATATATATAACCCTTTTCTCCTCATCCCCGTAGCATCTTTCTGGGTTTACTCTCCTCCTGGCCACTGATCTTGTGTGTTGTGATTTAGACCGTTATATCCGATGTTCCTTTAAATGATTTGACACCTTTCTCCATCCGCCATCAGATCATCCTTCATGTCCTGATCTACGCCGTTCATTTCAACACCATATGTCTCACAAAGTGGTGTTGGGAACCTCCAAAGTTGTTTCAAATACAACTTTCTTTCCTTGCGACCAAGCCTGGCATCATCACCTGTCCAGAGGTTTCATTTATCGTAACCACCACATCCTCTAACCATCGTGCATCTCCCTCCTGCGATATTCATTGTGAACCGTCGATCTATAATAGGACATTATCGACCGCTCTTTCCCCAGCTTCATTCACATCCCTTTGGAACCTTTACCCCCTATCTGTAGGATCTTCCTTGGCTCACTCTAGTCGTTCACGTGTTCAGCAACTTGCCTTTCTACTTTGGCGATATCGCATCCCCGCGAGTTGCTTTTGCATACCATCTTTCCCACTTGTGATACTCCCTACGTGCGACACGTAGCAACCAGCTTTCGCCATCGCGACCACCTATGCCCCTATTCCCCTACGTAACTTGGCTATGCAATAATTCATGACAACCATTGATCTCCTTGTGTGCATAATCAAAGGTGGAACTAGCACGACTTTTAACAATTTTTATTTTTGCTTTCGGACTATAGTCCTTTATACCTCCTTTTGCTCATTTTGGTCGCATTTAACACTTTCCTTTGAAATTTCTTCAAGTTTTCTTATGTTTAACACCCCCAAATCAATTTTTCTCATACCTTTAGCACCTATCTATGAAAACAAAGGGAATTTAGGCCTTCTTCAAGGAAAATTTGAGATATCCCTCTAGTTCACATCAATACTTATGCTGAAAAAATCAGGTGATAACAACTGGCTCCAACTTGGGGTGTTATCCTCCCTGTGAAGTAGTAAAGAACCTCGTAGACCCGATGCCTGATCCATTGGGCTGCCCATGCAGGAAAATATTCCTTGTAGAACACTTTCTTGGTGAAGAACACTTGGGGGGTTTTCCTAAAAGAATTCATGGCAAACATATGGAGAAATTTGCTATGAGGTGTATCCCGTGATGACCTCTACCCAAACCGAAAAATGCTCTGTCATACTGCAAACTGAAAATTTCTTGAAGCCAAAACCCAAAACGGAAACTGTACATTCTTAAAACAAACTAGAAATTTGCTAAAAGAGATGCTTGCCATGTCTAACTTATTTATATACAACTCACTCCATCTTGCTTGAAGATTACCATTTAATCAAGTAATGCAAAAGTGCCAATGAAGCCAATCCAACAGCTGGTCAAATAGTAAATTTTTTTTATCATGCTTAGTCAAAATCAGAACCCAAGAACCTAGTGGCAGAAATGTATGTTAGAGGTCCTTACATTTGAGGCGAAGATATAACCAATCTTTACTGTTGCAAATTTTTTTCATATAATTAGCCACTGGATCATAAAGGACATGACAAACTTAAAAAAATATGTCCCCTATCTGTCAAAATAGGGCTGCTGCAACAGCAAAATATCTTGCACACTGCCCAACCATATTTCAAAAGGATCTTGAAGGGAGTTCTACAGGTAGTTTACAATTGAGACATCAACACTTTCATTCAAACTCTCAGAAGTTGAAACTTGATCTTGTTCATCAATTGTAGCAGAAACATCATTAGTTTTTTCAATAAAATCAAGTGAAACAAACTCCTCTTGACAGAAACATTTGGAATGTGAAAGAGAGCCCTGATTTTATGTTTGGTACCTCTCTTCCTTATTGCAAACCTCTACTTCTTTTAAGTGTTGGGACTGATTGCACACTTGTTTTTCCTCTTTATTCTCAATTTCAAAAAATCTTATGAAGCTCTCCAAGTAGTCCTCTTCATACTCATCATATTTAGGTGGACTTAAATCTTCATTAAAACCATCACTAATAGAAACTTCAGCAGGCTGATTGCAATTTACATAAAACAAATCAGAATTACCTTGTTCTGACACCTCACGAGGTTGATCACCTCTCTATTCACCATGGGGAAGGTTGGAATATAAGGCACGTGCTCCTTGTTCATGTCTTTCTTCAAATCCTAATTCTTCTTCAATATTTTCATCATTCTCTTGGCTTGATAATTTTCCAAACATCCTAAGATTGTCTTCAACCTCCAATGCATCAATGAAGATATGCTGCAAATTGGAAGACCTTCTCTCCAAAAGATGAAGAGATAAATCAAGAGGAAAGATAGATGCATAGTGTAAATTAGGAGCATTCTCTAGGGGATTAATTTCCTTCGCCATGTTATAATAGAAGCTTGCAAACCTGTTGTTAAAGCTAGACATGGTTTCATCTTCTTGCCTTCTCATGGAGTAAAACTCTGAAAGAACTAGGTCCCATGACCTTGTTTTTCCCCAAAACCCCAAAAAGACATCAGACAACTCTTCCCAGGTATGAACAGACTCAGGCTACAAATGCTTAAACCATTTTTTCACATCTCCTTGGAGGGATTGAGAAAAATCCCTTGTGCAAACATCATCATGTCCTATTTCAAAAAGGTCCAAGATATGTTCGAAGCCTTGAAGGTGCTTCTCAGCAGTAAGACTTTCATATTATTCATAAAAAATAGGAAGGTATTTATGGTACTTGGGAGGGAAGTCATGAAGAACGAGGGGAAATCTTAAAGGGATATATCTCTAATGAGATTTGGAGGGAAAAGGAGTATGTATAGGGAGAAAATCATCAGCCTCACTCTCATGGGATTTGCAAGGCTGGTTATGGATCTTACATGGTTCAAAAGAAGGTATAGAATCCGCTCTAGGGTTGAAAGGAGGATGTACATTTTCAAAATCTAGTAAAGGATATACAAAGGGTTCTCTCATGACCTAGAGCTCTTCGGTGAGACAGGAATTTTTTGATAGAAATACATAAATCTAAAAGGAAACCAATATAGAAGAAAAAGATCTCTTTGAGGAGATTGATACTTTGATACCTGGACCTTAATTCTTCCATATATAAGGCAACTGAGCTCGTTCTCCAGTGGAGCCTGCAAATCAGATTGAATCATGAGTGGAGTCGCCATGTGATTGGTATACAACCTTCTCAATGTCCGACTGTTGTTCACCATCAACAATCAAGTCAAAATCTTTGTCGTTCTTCCAGGGATGATGAGACAATCACAACCCAACAACGATGCCAATTTGTTAACACCCAAAACATACCCCAAAGGTTGTTGTGAGGTAGAATCAGGGTAACCACTAACCACTTTAGCTTATGATATTGACCCAACAAAAGCAGAGAGGGCTCTCTCTTAATATTCCTAAGATACAGAAAACAATTAAATATTTTTGCAATGATAAACATACAACATTCTATAGAAGACTGGAAAATAATCAATGAGGAAACACACAGCCTTCCAATCCAAGATATTCAATCAAAACATACTTAGAGGGTTAGACTTCTGAAGGGACAAACTGTTTAAGGTTTGGTGGGACAATCAATAGTATAAACCTTGGGAGATGGAGTCAGGATACAACATGAAGATCAGACAGCAGTGTCGTAGTACGGACTATCAAAACAGAGGCAAGGTACGCACTCTCTTTCCATCGTAATGCTATTTCTGGTGATAAAGGAAGAAAGTAACAACAGACCATTGATACGACCACCCAACAAAGATGAATTCAATATTAACATTAGTTGCAATATTGAGTGAACACCTGAGATAATAACCATATCTTGTTTCCAAGAATTGTAAGCTATTATACACTAATCTCAAATATGAAAGGAAATACATAATGTAAATGTATAACAGGAAGTACAAGCACATAGAGAAGAGAGAAAAAAATAGACTACAAGTAAAGAAACACATGAATATCTGCAAAACGTCTACCATAGGAACTACAAATGATATTGATGAAGATGTTTCAAAACAGAGCTCGATCCCCAGGCCATAGCCGAATCATTTTCCAACCCCTTTCTCTTCTATTACAATGATATTTATAGGCTCCCGGCATTGAATTGGTCCTCAGGAAATAGTTAAAACTATGATGCCACCTTGACAACCTCGAATTTGGGAAATATTACATATGCATCGAGCTCAAAACAAATTGATTAAGATGGGAAAGAGGACTACCACGAGCTGGACACCACCCTACTCTTGAGCTGTTAATTGGCCCCGGGGATCAAAGAAATTCTCTACTCTCAAAGAGTTGTCCACTTGCGATTCTTCTGCCGGAGGGGGAGGTGTCGCTTCCTCAGTAGAGATTATGAAATCCTTGAGAATATCCATGTCCTGGTGGATGTCTCGCTCCTCTTCAAGGGTCTCCTTCTTCCCTCAACGTCGAACCCTTTTGCACACCTATCGCTCTTCGACCTCTTCATCTTCGCTAGTGGCGCTAGTTTCTAGATGGTCGAATACCACAGGAGATGAAGGAGTGTGTTCTTCCTCCACCTCAGACCACGCCTTTTCGGGCATAAAGACAACTTCAGATCCTTGATCTTTATCCATGACCAGATTGCAACTGAAAAACACCTGGGCTGCTCGGTGCACCACCTTTCACATGCATTGATTTCGAACAAGAGATGCATGGATCATGTCTATAATGGTCGTGATAATGATGGAATTTATGCGTGATCACCTTTGCCATGATGACCTAACGGAATCTCCTAATCGAGAGACAATGATGTCCAAAGCTTGACTTGAGGTGAAACATGCTTAACCAATATTTTCGGATAGGTAGAAAAGTATACGACGACACTAAGGCGACCCTCGTCCTATTTGCAATCATTTGGTGGTAGCAGCGATGCATTTAAGTCATCTATCCGCCTGGTCAAATATACACTATAGATCCTAACCTAATTTTCATCTCGACCATCGAATAGCGTAGGTCATATCATGTTTGCAGATTTTAGGCCCTCTAGCTCTGCAATTTCCAATCACATCTACTAATTGGGAAGCTGGCATCTGTAGCCTTTTTTTTAGCTTTAGGATCTTCTATCTTTTGTCTTAGGTTTAATACAAGTGGTTGAAAAGGTTTGGCGGTTCATAGGGGGAAAACCGCCTTTATGTAGCGATAACAAACTTCTCAAAAAAAAATCCCTCGAACTTGTGGAAAAACATAATTAGGTTGATGCAACAAAGGGAAAAAGGCGACTGAAACCCTCTATGTGCATCTAAACCCTCATTATTCTCTCAATTTTAGCTATAGAAAGCTGAAACTTTACATCAAATGCATCGGGACCCTACCTTCCCCAACGTATTTAACACTAACCTTTCCAGAAATTGGTTCTTCATCCATTTCTCGTTGTAAATAGACTTCGATTTGCTAATAGTGGCGATTATAAGGCCCTACCCATCACTGAAAAGCTCTGAGAAAGACTACTCCTGTCGTCTTCTTCTCCTTCCACATGCCTAGAAACCTTTGACCCCAATAGATCCAAGACACAAATGTCAACTTCACATACCGGCTCTTATATATATAACCATTTTCACGTTATCCCCCTAGCATCTTTCTAGGTTTACGGTCCTCCTAATCGCTGATCTCATGTGCTGTGATTTAGACCATTAGATGTGATGTTCCTTTAGTTGATTTCACACCTTTCTTCAACCATATTCGGATCATCCTTCATGTCCAAATCTTCAACATTCATTTCAACACCATATGTATCACAAAGTGGTGTCGCAAATCTCCAAAGTGGTTTCAAATGCCACTTTCTTTCCTTGCGACCAAGCCCGACGTCGACACCTGTCCAGCGGTTTCGTTTATCACAACCACCACATCCTCTAACCATCATGCATCTCCCTTGTGCAACGGTCATCGTGAACCATCGATATATCATAGGACAATCTGAACAACTTTTTCCCCAGCTGCACTCACATCTCTTTGGAGCCTTTACCCCCTATCCATAGGATCTTCCTTGGATCACTCTGGCCATCCATGTGGTCAGTGACTTACCTTTCTACTTTGGCGGTATAACATCCCTGCGAGCTGCTATTGCATACCATCTTTCCCACTTGCGATACTCCCTGCATGCAACACGTACCATCTGGCTTTCCCCATGGCGACCACCTGTGACCCTATTCCCCCGTGCAACTTGGCTATGCGACAATCAACGACAGTCGTTGATCTCCTCACGTGCATAATCAACGGTGGAGCTGGCACGGCTTTTAAGAAGTTTGATTTTTTCTTTCGCGCTATAGTCCTTTATACCTCCTTTTGCTCATTTTGGTCACATTTAACACTCTCCTTTGAAATTTCTTCAAGTTTTATGACGTTTAACACCCCGAAATCAATTTTTATCATACCTTTAGCACCTAGACATGAGAATAAAGGGAGTTTAGGCCTTCTTTAGGGAAATTTTTAGATACCCCTCTAGTTCACATCAATACTTATGCTGAAAAAATCAGGTGCTAAGAATGTATATTCAAACTTTGCAACCAAAATATTTCCAGGAAAAATAATAAAATGCTAGTCCTGCCCAAAAACTGTAAGTCCTTATAGTTCAATCCACAAACTCTAAAGGAAAGTAGAATAAATCAAAGAAAACAAAATCCAATTCTGGGACGATATGAACATAAAAATAGAAACAGTTGAAGGAACCCAAGAGAAGTGGAAATTCATGTTCCGTTGTAAAATTTTCCAGGGAGATCATCTCACTCATCAATTCTCTTTTATGGATAATTTTCATCGAATGATGGCTAAAGGTGGTGGGAAACAAAAACAAATCATTCTGTTGAGACAACCCTTCCCATGCCAACAATAAAAAATAATTTCTACCATTATAGTACCTCTACCTGGATCCAATAGGCTAAACCCATGCGAGGGGGTAATCCTCAAAATGGTAATGTATTCATGTGTGATCATAAGGTGAACATTCAAATGAGTTATTTAACCTACCTTTGAGAGGACTATATATTGAGCACATATGGCTTATGGACTAAAGAAATAAGAGAATAGTAAATTAACTCTAGTGGATTTTTTCCCTATCTTGAGTCTGGACTCATTGATCTTTGTAGTTGTGAACCAGTTATGTTCACCTTCCAAACTCCTTGCTAGTTTGAGTTTTCCTTTCATGGAGGATTGAAGTGGTGGAGGCACAAGTGGATTAATCTAGATCTTGGTTCAGATTGGTTACCAGCAAGAGGTCATATCACTTTGTACTTCTTCTTGTTCATTAATAGAAATAATCATATTCTCGTCCATTCATGGTGTGAATGTCATTTATTATACATTGGGTTACATTTGCTTATGATATTATGGACCATTGTTTTTTATAATGTTAATGTCATTTATATATCACATGTACTTGTTAGATATTGGTTGTCAAGACTAATTTGCAGATTACAAGTGCTTGGATGTGCGCAGATTGAAAGCTCCAACGGGGATCTACATCAAATGTTGGATCGAGGTTGGTTACATTCCTCCATTATTTTAACATTGTCATTTATAATATCATTGCTTTGAGAATTGAGTAGATTTCTAGTAGTCATCTGTCTGTTGTGGTATTCCCAAGCCATAGTGAGTTTTCTCCAATACAGAAATGACGACTCCGCTAGGGAAAACATCCATGTTTGGGAAAATGTTTGAGCATTATTGCATAATTAGAGTTGTTGTTTATTGAAGCTCTATGTCACTAATTGGCCATTAAGATACACTATAGAAAACTTGATTTTTTTGAGCCTCTGGACTCTTTATTTGACCATTTGCTTTTCCTCACCCGCGGGGTGGCTTAGTTCTACCCACGTATACCTGCCTCTGTTTACACTACTGCTCACGGGTACCAGCAGGTATTCCTTCAACAGTAGCGTGTAACTCGGCTTTTGTTGGTTTATGGCTATTGGTTGTTGCTCGGTGAGTTTGGTTGGTTCCTAAGTCTTTGTTGGCCTCTTTCTTGACTATTTCATGCCTTGGTTGTGACCAGATCTCTTCGTTTCTCTTGGTTGAGCCTTCTTGGTTTTTTACCAATCTTTGGTTTTAGCCTCTTGGTTTCTTCCTTTTGATATATTTCCTTTGGCTGAGTCTTGCTGTTTAGGATCTGCTGGGTTGTCTTAGTGATCTTCTTGGCACTTCAGTGCTGAATAGTAGGATTTTGCTTGCATTTTTTCATTCCATATATATTGAAAAAATACAAAAATATTCATTTAGTTTTTTGCATTTTCCTTTCTATTTATAAGAGAAAATACAAAAATATTTTATTTCCATGTACAACATTTTGCATTGAGTGCTTGTTGCCTTCATTTTAGGTTCTGCTTGTGCATTGAAAAGATAAAAGTTTGCATATTTATTTTGGAATTGTTGGTTGATTTTGCATATTAGTGACATTGTTTTATTGGATAGATGAGTCTAGGATTGGACGATGTTGCATACTATTTAGTCTAGACATCACTAGTTTCACAACCATATCCCTTGAGTAATCACAGCCACTAAAATTAATGCTTAGTCATAGAATTGATTAGACTTATTATATTTATAGGGTACACCAACTAGCATAGGTTTAGAGTCTTGGAATAGATCATTGTGAGTTGACAATCCAAAACTACTGAACGAAACATTAGGTGTCTGACCAGGGAGTGCAGGAATCCATGGTATAGATCGGTGTTCTCAGGAAAGCTCTACTCAATCCAAAGTTAAGCACGAGGTCACGGGAGGTTGGTTGAGGAGATATCCCTCTGATACCAACTGAATGTGGGAGATATATCTAGGATTTGTTCGTATCTTGGGGTATCGAAGCTTCATCCTCTTGTGCTTCAGGCTTAGCTACCCTTCCAATACGACGGGTCCCACCTGCGACTGTCCCCCTGAGCATTGGTTATATTGCGGTAAACATAGTTTCCTTACCTAGGTATTGCATAGGGTACTTGTAGTGGTTATGATGTTTGTGTCCTGATTCAGATAGGGATTGGATAGCACAGTTGTATTCGTGCAGTGGACTTGACCCTATCGACACAGTAAATCCTGGGTGTCTCTATAACTTATTTTGTTGCCTCCGTCTATAGTTTGGGAGTCTCAAGCCTCTCCTAGGCGAGACATATCAGCTCTAGTGTCGGGAGCTCATTTAGCCACTCTATTTTGCTACTCTTGGATATAGTTTCTTTAGATGTGTTCTTTTGATTTACTATTTTTGATCGATAGTTGGCCTTTAGGAGACGTTGTGTCTCTCTCCGGAGAGAATGTGGTGTGGAGCCCTACTCTCCGCCGGTCCCATCGTTTGGCTGGTTTAAAGCCACTCGAGGTTACATGTTGTATTGCTAGAGGACACCAGAGGGCTCCCTCTGAGTCTTCGGATTCTTACGAGACTTACGTTGAAAACTACATGGATGCACATCCCAATATCGGGCAAGACCTTTCTACTCCTTCGGGTAGAGTTGAACATACTTCCGATCCCTAGACTCCTCGTGAGGATTGGGGAGGTGATCCACCTGAGACTCAACTTGGTTATATTTGGCCTAGTCTACTTGACTGGGATCCATTTGATCCTTCGAATCTGGATAATTATCTTTACAGGATGCCCGACTTACTCGAGGAGGAAGAACAGGACGAGCCTTTCATTCCTTCGTTTCCACGCAATTTCAGATATAGGAGGCCTGGGACTCATGATGATTCCGACCCTATGGTCAACCCCACCGCACTCTCTTTTGGTATGCCTAGTCAAAATATTGTCGAACCTTTCACTATGGTTGGTACTCATGCTGGCACTAGTCAAAGTGTTAGCCATACTATACCCACTAGGGGCACTATGTTGTCCACCAACTCACATAGTATGGGGACTAGTCAAATTCCTAACCATGCTAATGTCGGAATGCAACCACCTCCTAGGAATACCCAACCTAGTCAAAATGCTATTCGAAACACGACTCGCCATCCACCACCTAATACACATGTCGCTACTCATCAACCCAGGAATACTTTTGCACATGATACCGTTCCTCCCAACCACGGGGGTGGACACATACCGCATACTTTTGCGTCCACTGCCACTGCTAGTAATAGTAATGTAGGGGGTGGGAATATTTCCTATCCACATGGACATCACACCACCAACCCTGCTACTGGTCACACACATATTGGACCTGGGAATACTTCACATGCTTATGGTCATCACACCACTGCTCAAGCTAATCCTAATATTGGGGGTGGGAACATACCATACCATTATGGTCAATACAACACAGTTCCCACTATGAATAATACATACATGCCCCATACCTATGGTGGAAACCCTTACTACAACAAAGTCGGTGCTGGCCACCAGTATCACCCACCACCCCAATATGGTGCTCAAAACGCACATATACCTGCTTACTCTCAAATGGGTCAGGCAAGGGGAGGTTATCCATCTTATGGCCATGGGAAAGCTTACAGGCCGTCAGGTCCTCATTATTAGAAGTTTAACCCTCATGGTCAAGATTTTGGTCCATCTTACAACACAGTTCCGTTTAAACAACTTTTTATGGGGGGTTATGATCAAGCTTTCCAGCTGCGGCTCTCATTCATTGCACACTTGAATCTCTTGGATTTTTCAAAGCTCACGAATGATATGGTGTGTCACGACCCTACTTGGCCCCCGGTCCGTACTAAGCTCCCTTAGGACATTCCAAAGTTTGAAGGGTAAGGTGGTGAGGACCCGGGAGATCATGTCACGATATTTCACCTTTGGTGCTCCTCCAACTCTTTGAATCATGATTTCATTCGATTACGACTATTTCAATGCACCCTCACAGGGGTAGCCGTGAAGTGGTATGTGGAGTTGTCTTGAAACACCTATAGGGGATTCAATGAGATTGCTTTGGTTTTCTTAGACCATTTTCAGTTGCTGGTTCATTATGATACTGGTACTGAGTTGCTGTCCACCTTCAGTCAGAATAAGGCCACACATATTTCTGACCACATTCAAGAGTGGCGTCGACGGAAGATATTAGTGAAAGCCAACATTCCTCCAGAGTTCTTGTTGGAATGGTTCCTTAAGTCTTTACATTGATACATTGCTAAGGATGTTTCGATGTCCAGCATTGTGACTGAGGAACAAGATGTCTTGAAAGTCCAACAGTTAGATCTACTTTATTCTCAGTCTGGCATTTTGTATGACATTATTACTGATGCACTGAGAACAAGACATGATCCCACATCAATTCCTGGACCACATGACGATGGCATTGTGGGGTCCGCATGCACTCACCCTGTAGACTTGGTAGCTAATCAAATGCAAAATTTGTCGCTAAACCAGTTTGCTCCCGGACAAGTTCACACCTTGTCCACTTCCACTCCGTTGTCTGATGTACACAATGTGCAATCAACAAAACCGTCCGGTAACCAGCAGCCTTGTGGTAAGAAAAAGGGGAGAAATAATCTTAGGGGTGGAAACAATGGAAGTAACAACAATAGCAATCGTAATACTCCTCGTAAAGAGAATTCCAACCCTCCTCGGGAAGGCCGTAATGCTGGTGAGGATCGCAAACCTAGGCATAATGTGAAATTCCCTTGCAAGATTTGTGGGGAGGATCATCTTACTCACTTATGTCCTCGTATTGAAGAAGCATCGAAGCATTTGGCACAGATCCCAGCTGTGTTGAAGGATCCCCTACCTCATCACCAAAACATGGCTTCGCAGGCTCCCACCACTGGTTATGGTACTAATGAAATGAAAACATATTCTTCCAATACTAGTGGTTATGGACGTGTGAATATGGTTTAGTCGGAGGTTTGTGTTGCTACTCATCAACGTGATTATGGTGCACCACAACCGAATTTGGGGAATGAGCCTCCCCCTCCTCCTGATAATTCCTTGCATATCAAGAATCCTTCTATTATGCCGTGGATATCAAAAGGTGTTCTCAAGTGCTCCATGCATAATCCTAATGCTCGAGCTACCCAGAACTACTCCATCGTAGAAGATTTGGGCCAAACCCCGTCTGCCATGTCGGCTCTTGAAGTTTTGCAAGCTTGTCCTTCTTAGAAGCATGCACTTTTGAGTGCATTAGGAGTTTAGAATGGGGGAAGTCCTAGTGTTATCAAGTTCGATACTCCTGATGTCCAACCTCGCTTGCCTTACCACGTGGCTTTTCAAATCCAGGTGGTTTTCCTTAAGAGCTTCGTCAAATGTACGATGATTGATGAAGGTGCTTCCGTGTCAGTAATGTCGTTGACTTGTTGGAAAGATCTTAGCTCTCCTCCTCTACTCGCGTCTAGAACTACACTCACTACATTCTATAGTAGATCTTTTATGCCGCATGAAATTATCCCTTCCCTTGTTGTCTCCATGGGAGGTAAGTCCGTGCCTATTGAAGTCGAAGTGGTTGATGTGCCCATCGACTACAACCTTTTACTAGGTCGAAACTGGATGTACGCTATGAAGGATGTCGCATCTACTGTATTTCGAGTTATTTGCTTTTCCCATGAAGGCAAGATTGTGATGATCAATCAGCTAGATTATGTTGGCACTCCTTCCATAGCATCCATGGGATCAATAGTCCCACAAGTTTCTAATTCTCAGTCGGCAACTGGGAACATAGGTGTTGGAATGTACCCCTCATTGATGGGAACTTTTAACCATTCTGCACCTGTGAATTTTATTGGAACCATTTCCGACAGTGCGCCTCCTCCTTCGAATAGTATGCCATTCTGGACTTCCTATTGTGGTGATCCATGGATTTTTCCATCCATGGATTCTATGTCTGGAGACATTGCGCACATTGGGATGTCTATGCCTTTATCTATAGTGGAGCTCATTAATGATCACATCCAACAAACCATTGCAGATCCAGATCTTTCTTCTTCCCAGACAGTTGAAGAAGATCCCGTTACGCTGCCAGTTTGGGTAGCCATCTCATCTTGCTCTCACGATTTCCTTGATGATACTTTGCCATCAGATGAAGCTATCCTCGAAGCTATGTGTGGTAGTGAGAGGCCTTGGGAAGATATGCACCATCGATCTTATTTCCTTCCCAACCTTGAACTCATTGAGCAGGAGGAGTTTAGGATGACTCTAGCTGAGATGGTTGGTCACCCTGTGGCTCTTTTGCAATCGCACGATGTTTTCTTGGAGGGGAATATGGCCAATATTTCCCCAACCACTTCGATCAACATCTCCTGCACTTCCGAAAATATTGAGAATGTTTATGTCGGTGCCGATTGCACTCTTGAGGATATTTCTATTTACAGTGATGTGTTTACCGAACTCCGGGAAGCTTTCGCCTAGTCATATGAGGAGATGTCAGGACTAGACCCCCTCATTGTTGAACACGAGATTAAAACCTATCCTGATGCTAAACCGGTTCGATAACGCTTACATGTTGTGAACCCTAGGAAGGTAGCTATTATTAAGGCAGAGGTGGAGAAACTGCTCAAAACGGGTTTCATCTACCCCTTTCCCCTTACCGAATGGGTGTCAAACCCCGTTCCTATGGATAAGAAGCAGGGAACGATCTGTGTATGCACTGATTTCAGAGATTTGAACCATGCATGTCCGAAAGACAACTTCCCCACGCCCTTCATTGATCAAATATTGGATGCTTGTGCGGGAAGTGAGATTTTTTCATTCATGGATGGATTCTAGGGTTATAATTAGATTCAAATCAAACTCGTGGACCAACATAAAACGGCATTTATTTGTCCATGGGGAACCTTTGCGTACCGAAAAATTCCCTTCGACCTCAAAAATGCCGGAGCTACTTTTAAGCGAGCCATGACCTATGCCTTTCACGATCTTAAGAAGATTATGGAAGTTTTCTTAGATGACCTTGCTGGTCATTCTCGCAAGAGAGTGGACCACCCCAAGCACCTCCGTATGATTCTCGAACGATGTATCCACTACAAAATTCGATTGAATCCGAACAAATGCATCTTCGCTGTTAGGACTGGTCGCCTTATAGGATTCAGAGTTTCAAAGGAGGGTATTAGAGTCGATCCTCTCAAAGTTGAGGAAATACTTCAGTTGCCTCCTCTGCATAATCTATTTCAACTTCAGAGCCTCCAAGGGAGAGATACTTTTCTGCATCGGTTTATAGTTAACTATGCCAGTATTACTAAAGGTTTCGCACGCCTATTGAAGAAAGACACACCTTTTATCTAGGATGAGTGAGCCCAACAGTCTTTCAATGGCATTAAGAAAGCTTTGGTATCGGCCTCTGTGCTTAGTCAACCGGACTTTACACAAGATTTCATTATTTATGTGGTCGCGTTTCAAGAGACTATTGGCATGGTCTTGGTTCAGATAGATGATGCGCTTGTCGAGCATGTTATCTATTATCTTAATCACAATTTAGTAGACACTAAACTAAGGTACACCCATGTAGAAAAGTTGGCACTTGCGACTATTCACGCAGTCCAGTGGTTAAGGCATTACATTTTTCTTTGAAAAACCACTGTTGTAGCTCATATCAATCCGTTTCAGTTCGTGCTATCACGACGTTGTATCAGGGGTAAGTATAATAAATGGATTGTGATCCTTCAAGAATTTGATCTCAAGTTTGCTTCTGCAAAATCGGTGAAATCATTGTTGTTTGCTGAGCTTATGTCAGACTTTCCACGGCTTGATGAGGATGTCATTCATGAATATTCCTTTGTGCATGAGCACTTATTTCTTATCTCGATCGAGGATCCTTGGTATGGGGATGTCATTAGATATCTCCAAACTTTGAAGTTTCCTTCGCATTATTCAAGAGACGAGTGACGGTTGTGAGACATCATGCTAAAAATTATACTATCGTCGGTGACACTTTGTATCACCGAGGAAAGGATTCCATTCTCCATCGTTGCTTGACTCATGAAGAAGTGGAATGGGTACTTAATGATTTCCATGCGGGGGCGTGTGGTGGTCATTTATCCGAGTTTTCTACAGCCCATCGTATTAGACGAGCGGGTTATTTTTGGCCTACTATCTTTAAAGATTGTATTAACGCTATGAAGAGGTGTCACCCTTGCCAGGTGTTTTCTCGGAACATACACTTGCATCTAGCGCCCCTCCATCCGGTCGTCACTTTCAGTCCCTTCACTAAGTGGGGGGTAGATTTCATGGATTGCAAACCATCTTTGGCTGGGGGGCATCATCATATTATTGTGGCCGTGGATTATTTTTCCAAATCGGCTGAGGCCATGCTTACCATTAAAGTTGATGGTGCTACTGTATCCCATTTTTTGTTCAACCAGATTATCACTCGATTTGGTTTTCCGAAAGAGATTGTCACTGACCATGGCAGTCACATTCAAAATAAGATGATGGAGGATTTGTCTCTCAAGCTTGGGTTTTTTCAGGAACACTCGTCTTCCTACTATCCTCAAGCGAATGGTCAGGTTGAAGTAGTAAATAAGTCTTTGAAAACCATTGTCCAATGTACCATCCAACAAAGTAACACCAATTGGCATATCATGTTATATCCTGCTTTATGGGCATATCGAACCGTAGTTAAGACTGCCACGGGGTTCTCACCATTCGAGTTAGTTCATGGTGTGGAGTCACTTTTACCGACTGAATGCAAGATCCCTTCGCTCAAGCTAGCCATAGAGCTCCTCCCTGATACGACGGAGATTGAGCAACATTTAGTACACCTCAAGCAACTCGATGAACACCGTAAAGATGCCGCTGTGGCCATTGATGTTAACAAGCATCGTTTCAAGGTTCAATATTATAGGTCTTTTCGTCCTCGACAATATGCTGAAGGTGACTTTGTAGTCTTGTATGACCAAGATAAAGAACTCCTAGGGGCAGGAAAGTTCAATCCCATGTGGCACGGTCCTTACATTGTGAGGTGTGTCCTTGAAAAAAGAGCTTATGAGTTAGAAGATTACGAGGGAGTTGTCTTGAAGGAGCCTAGAAATGGGCTCTACCTCAAGCGGTATTATGCTTGAACCTTTGGTTTGGGCTGATACTTTTGTACACTATTGTATAGTTTTTCTGTACATAGTTTAGGTTGCCTTTTTGGTTGTTGGGTCTGCTGATTAGCCTCTATTTGATTGACAGATGTTAGCGGGATGTCTTACGTTCTTAGGTTTCGTGAATGGTGCTAGCCGACATACGCAGCAGCTTGCTTCTGCTGCTTGGGTTATCTTTTCACCTAACCATCTAGTTGTGTCCTCAGGAGGTGCTTGTCTTGGTCTTACATCTAACAATGTGGCTAAGTATAGTGCCATTGTTGAGCTACTTTGGGATGCCATTTCACATGGTATCCAGTCTTTAGAAGTCCTCCTGGATTCACAAGTAGTTGTGTCTCAGCTGAATGGGCAGTACAATGTATGAGACCCTACATTACTGCGGATATTCCTTAAGGTATGACTCTTGGAGAGACATTTTGTTTCCATTACATATATTCACATTCCGAGAAGTCATAATTATATATCTGATGCATACTCTAACTATGTATTAGATTGGCATTTCTCACATTCATCATGAAGCACATAAATACAAAGACATTCATACATTCGTACCATACACACATATAGTAGAACCGAGAACCAAAGTTGTATATATATATAAATATGTCCAAAAATGGTAGTGTCATACAAGACTGGAGCCCGTAGCCCTAAAAAATATACATATCGATACAAAAAATGATGAGACCCTGGGATATCTACTCCCTTCGAGGAGGTCTAGCTTCCACCTTGACAGGATGTGTCTCATAGTAGTACTATGCTTCGTTGGCCATCCACTGTAGCAACCGCACCCACTCCCTGGGAACACCCACTACCTGGGAACACCCACTACCTGGCACTGCATGGCCTTAGGTAGTTGGCCCACCTTTATCAGTGGAACACAAGAAAACATCCGTGATACATTGCGCCGCAACGTCTGGAGTGTGCGCCATGCTGCGGCATCTGCCACCACCTCATCTCTACTCTGAAAACCATGTCTCAGGAATCCCTCGGGTCTCAGTGGGACTTTGTCTGCAAGCGAACAGACACCCATTAGCACATGGCACTACCACCAAAAATATTTTTTGCATTTCAACTATAATAAAAAAATCCATAAAAATTTAAAAAACACAAAACCAAAAGAGTACTCACCGATGTCTCTGAAAGCTACGCCTGGTGGGAGCAGCATGTCACGGTCCTATCTGAAGTCTATCCCCACACAGGGATAGTCCTTTATAGCGATCACCTGCCAGTTCCACCAGTGGAAGAACTCCTCAGCATATGGTGATGACAGACGGCCACCACCCTGTCGTGTTAGTATCTGATCCCACCGGGTCAGGGTTGGATCTCAGAGACTGTGAGGAGAGACATCCACCCTTGGGCTATGTCTCGAAACTCTCTCAAAGAAGAAACTGTAGAGGATGCTACCATACCCAAATTTTTTGGCCTTCCCCTCTTTCTGTTCCGTTAGTTTTGTCTTCATAGACACCAGCAGAGTAGTACACCAGTCAAATATAGTAGGCTACAAGCATTGTGATGTGTAGAACATCACTGGTCTGGATGCCTGATGTAGTGCTTTGGATCCCGTGATCCACGCCAGAGTTGCCACAATGATCTTTGTACTCAGATCCGTTATGAGGTTGATTGGCACTTGACTTCCCATTGGTCGTGTGTTGGCAGGACAATACCGTACTATGTAGTCCTACACAGTGATCCCACCACCCACGGTCCATGACCGAAGACTAGCCACCTCCCCTCTACAGGACAAACCGGTAATGAAGTAGATATCCTCCACTTTCAGTGTCAGTGTTTTCCCATTGAGGATGAAGTGTTGAGAATCCACATCCCAGTAGTTGATCAAATGATGGAGTAGTAGATTTTGGGCCCTTAAGCCCCCGAGACTCCAGTATTTATATAAGCCACATGTCAATGCTTGTTGTGCTTGCAAATCATTGCGCACGGTCTCATCTACTTGGCCATGCTCTCTTTCCCTCCACTCTAGAACCATCCTAGAGTGCAAAGCAAGAAATTTTTAGTCAATATCATGTTTAAAAACTTCTTTACGGCTGTACCCACGGGCTAGATTATAGACAGTTGTAGGTAGACATGGGCAATCAGTTTTTTGACTACGCATTTGATTCCCTACCTGCGACCCACACACTTACAGCTCGCGGGTAGCACCGAAGCCATTTAGGCCTTGGCCAAACAAAAAACCCCACCGACAAAAATTGAAATAAAATCACTTAAATGAAAGGTATGGAAGTGACCACTAACCTACTCCAGACGATTCGCTGAACAATTGCTCGTATCTCCCACGATCGACACTTGAAGTTTTAGGTGCAAACTTACCACTAAACTCCAAAATGGTGAATAGTGCAAATGAATTGAAAATTATTAAATTTTATTACTATTTATAATTTTCTGGACCCACTTTTCTATAGATTTTTCCATTTTTGACTGTTATGAACTAATATCGTGTCATGGAGTAGTGTTTTTTCAACAGATTTCCTCAGCAAGAGTTGTTCTAATGCATTTCACACCTATGGCAGGTACATTTCACACCTGGCATATAGGTTAGATGCCATTTTCACATGCATTATGCATTTGACCTTTGACCACTTTTCATAAACCCTAGGTGCGACCCGGCTTCGTGACTAACAGGGAACCTTCACACTATTATAGAAGTGTCATCATGTGGCGGTATGGATTTCCCGAACATGGGTACCCTAGTTAGAAACCCATTATGCTTTTGGTGCCCATGCCGTTCTTTGTCCTCAGGATTGGGAGTCTTTTGTAGTCACGCCATGACGTTGTGATGAAGACTCATACTCTACTTTGTCTTATGCTGGCCATCTCCCTTAAGTACTCCCCTTAGTTATACCATGTTGTGATTGCATTGCATCATCTTGCTTACCACTTGAGCCTTGTGCCGGCTCCCACTTACTCAATTGTTAGCCTGGTGCCTGAGCACTTTTCCTGTCAAGCCCTACAAAGCTTATATATTTTCCCTTCACAATTTGATGACCCTTTGACCTTGAGGGAACACACCCCCGAGTGTCCACATCCTGCACACACTTCCTTGCATTGAGCATAGGTATGTTCCACTACTTGGGACTAGTCTACTAGCTATTTGACACTCATTCCCTCACTTGTTGTACTATAAGCAATTTTATTATTTTTCAAGCTTTTCCCAAATATGAAAAAGACAAAAAAAAATCAAATATTCCAAAAGGCCATACGGGATTATGGTCACTATTTCTTGTTGGCAAGTGTTGTGTCGCCTTTGAATAGAGCATTCATTCCACTCCGTACATTATGAGTCGGGACTATAGTTGGGCCTTAGGAGCTGCACTTATTTCTCAGTTTTCTCCACCGATTGGTTAAGCTTCCAATAATTATGGAGCCCTCTGTAATGCCTCCTGCATTGCATAGTTTATGTCAAGTCTATGCTGCCTGAGTCTATCCATCTGCTCATGCTCTTGTTCAAAGGAAGTCCTGAAACTAGTGTCGGCCACTCCTCAGATATCTTGACTATTGCATGTCGGCCATCCTTATTGAGTCAGTCCGTTTCACCTGAGATCTTCCAAATCTTTCAGCATTGCTGGTACCTCATGCTGGTTGATGAGGGATGCCTTAATTCCCTCCTTCCAGCGAGTCTCATTCTGTTGACGTCAACTCATTTATTCCGGGACTTGAGGCTTGCAGTCATTAGTGGCAGGTTCTCTCGCCATCGATAGTTTTGGGAATACATCAATGACCCCTGATCGATGGATTCATCCTAGTGTTCGACTTCAACCCATTTATTCACACTCTGATGATTGTGCTCTGTGCCTTGATGCCCATTTTCATTATTGGTGGATCATCTCGCGTCTATTAACGGTATACATCAATGACCCGTAATCAGACAATGTCTAATCAGGTTCGACCCCAACTCCTTTATTCACTTGATGGGACTTGCACCATCAAAGACTTGTGTAGAAGACCCCAAGCGATTGTGGCATTCATTATGCTACATATGACTTTGACTTTACATCTGAGATATCACCTCTCAGATTTCAGTAGCGTGTACCTCCAATTTTGCACCAGTTGTCTTCTTTTAAGTAGAAGACCATATCTTACTATAGAGGGATCATGCCTATGATCACTTGTGACATATATTTACTTATGTATTGCTTATTCATGGCCATTGTATCAGATGATTGTACTATACCGACGTGTATTCAGAGATACTATTGTAGTATGACAAGTGAGCCGTTCTTTCCACTTGTGTCTCCATCACTCTACTTCTGAGTTTTATAATGTATTTAGGCCATTGTAGCACATTTCAGTCTCTGACCTCACACATTAGGGGGCATATGTTACACAGAAAACTTCCACCCTGTGAGCATCAACATTCTTTGGCTTGTAGGATCCATTTCAGTGACTCAGATCCGTTTTCATCCTTCAATGATACCAGTTTGCCCTATTTTTGTTCCTACCTGCATGTTGCATCACTATAGCATGCGTACCCACAAGTTGCATCCCTATAGCTCGAGGGTATCAAGTAAAATGGTAAAAACCACTATTTTATCACTTTTTACTCCCAAAAAGCGTCATTGGGTGACCTTTGGCTCTCCATCTACCCAAGTAACATATCGATGAGTCCTTTCACCTACCTTTGAGAGGACTATATATTGAGCACATATGGCTCATGGATGGGAGAAAGAAGAGAATAGTAAAGTAACTCTAGTGGATTTTTTCCCTATCTTGAGTTTGCACTCACTGATCCTTGTAGTTGTGAAGCAGTTATGTTTGCTAGTTTGAGTTTTCCTTTCATGGAGGATTGAAGTAGTGGAGGCACAAGTGGATTGATCTAGATCTTGGTTGATATTGGTTTCCGGCAAGAGGTCGTATCACTTTGTACTTCTTCTTGTTCATTAATAGAAATACTCATATTCGCGTCCATTCATGGTGTGAATGTCATTTATTATACATTGGGTTACATTTGCTTATGATATTATGGACCATTGTTATTGATAATGTTAATGTCATTTATATATCACATGTACTTGTTAGATATTGGTTGTCAAGACTAATTTGCAGATTACAAGTGCTTGGATGTCCGTGGATTGAAAGCTCTAATGGGGATCTACATCAAACGTTGGATCGAGGTTGCTTACATTCCTCCATTATTTTAACATTGTCATTTATAATAGCATTGCTTTGAGAATTGAGTGGATTTATAGTCATCATCTGTCTGTTGTGGTATTCCAAAGCCATAGTGAGTTTTCTCCAATACATCGGGATAGTGGCACACTTGTGGAGGAGGAGAAGCTGCTTCTAGGAGATGTTTATCTCTTATGCTTGGGTTGTATCATTGCTCTATCTATCTCTGAGAAAGTTATTGGGTTTTTTCACCTTTATGGTTTTCCCCAAGTAAACTCGGTGTCTCTTGTGTGCTTGCATTATTATGTCCATGATTCATATGCTCTAGATATGCTGTACATGTTGTTCTCTTAGTTAAGATCCTAGATCAGATTGAAGTAAATTATGAAAAATTAACATGGTATCAGAGTTAGCCTGAAAGAAGGCATGGTATGGCATGTATAACACTTGTTGCAATTGCGAAGCTAGGGCTTGATATAGAAAAAACCAGTCATCGTAACACTTTCTCTATAAATAAATTTTGGCAAAGTCTCTAGGTCTGAAAATCATACAAGGGGAAGCTGAGATCACCATTTACCTTGTTTCCAAAGGACAACCTCTAATTTGTTTTACTTTGTGATTTGTGATCTGTACAAGATAGGGTTTCTGCCTCTTCTAGATATCAATCATAAACAGGTGACCTTGGAAAAAAGGTCATAACTTAGGCTAGGAAGCTCCAAATGAAATTTCGTAAAAAGTGACAGGTAGTGCATAGACTGTCCTTTCTCAGGTGACTTTTGTAGAGGTCTAAACTAAACTAGTGACATGTGGAAGGCCGTACAAGTTCGCTCTCCTATTTTATCCCATAAACAGGTCACGTTGCAACACTTGGAATAACTCTTTCTGAGAGATTCCATTTGAGGTTAGACCTATGGGGTTGGAAAGATAATAGGTCGGGCTATCACAAGAAATTTTTTTAAACCGAGTAGATCAAAAGGTTCGGAGTTACGCCATAAACAATCAGGTACATATTTTTGTCCAAACAGAATTATTTTTGAGCACCTTCATTCATGGCTTCAAGAATTTAGGGTTTTGGAGAAAGTTGAAATTTTTGTAATCGGAGAATATGGCTAAATTCCAATCATCAAAATCAAAATTTAGAGACCAAGATCATAATTTTTGGTTGGGCAGAAGGCTGGGCTTGATCAGACCCTAGTTCGGGACTTTGATCAGAAAAGTGGAAAATTAGGGCTTCTACAAAAATGGAAATTTTTTAAATCTGTGACCACGGCTGGAAGCTCCTCAGAAAAATAGAAGCTTAGAGCTTTGGATCGAACCTTTTGATTGGGAAGAAGCGTGGGATTTATCAAACCCTAGTTCGGGGTCATGTCTAGTTAATCCGGAAGTTTCAAAGGAAAATTTGAGGGGTGAAAATTTGCAGTTTTCAAATTATGAGTATACCAGCTTGATCAGCTCATGAAGGTGCATATTTCTATCCTTTCAGAAGTTTGAAATTCAAAGTTTGAATTTTTAGGGTTTCTCTGACAAACCCTAATCCAGCTCCAGATCCAATTCCTGCAAATCAAGTGGATTGGGTTAATCCTAGAAGAGAATGGATTGGTCACATGCATAAGTGAAGAAGTTCTTGTTTCAGAGGGAGATGAGGGCCTTACATAAGAAGATTACAAGCAATCTCAACAGGTATGACTCATTCAGGTATGTTTCGAGATTTGTTCATGATTAAGTTTATGGTATGTTTGTCTTCATGTTATTATGGTTAGTACAATCTTGATTAAATTTAGGCTTGTCGTATCACCTTAATCAAATTATGAATGCATGATAGAAGATATTCATTGATTAGGGTGTTGACACTTATGATTGTACTAATGCATTATGGTGTTGTATGAGGTTTATGTTGTCCGCTAACATGAAAGGTACACCAAGAAAGACAAATCATATTCTAGTTCAAGAACATATGATCATGATGACATGAGGACAAAGATTCATCCGTTGTCATGAATCACTTAGAAGATCTATTTGTGAGGTATGTATAACTTGGTTCTATAATGGTTAAGCTATGAGATATGCAAGTTACTAGCACAAGTCATTGAAGAGAACAAGAAGACATCATGTGGGTATGTTAGACATAACTAGGTAACATACCAATCCAGGTATTTTTTGTTGATGTATATGTAACTTCGGAATGTATTTCATCCATGTATTTCATTTATATATTATTGTACTCCTATAGAGATGTGTCATTCCTCTATATGGAAGTGTCGTCATGTGTATTGACAAGTGTCGCAAGTGCGTTAACTTGCCAATGGGTTACTAGACCACCATGTGTGGGGTCATCCCTGATTTATGTAATATATGGTTGATGTACCTAGCTAGACAAGTCGGCCCCATAAGGTCACTGGGAAAACAAATCAAGTATAAATAGAGATCGGGAGATCTCTATTTGGATCACTTAGAAACTCATTCTTCCTTCACTCGGAAAGTGGTGCACATGTGAGGAGGAGGATCATCTGCTACTAGGAGACTATCTCTATGTATTTTGGTTGTACTTTGGTTGAGCCATTGCTCTCTCTATCTTTGAGGAAGTTGTGGGGTTTTTCACCTTAGGGTTTTCCCCACGGAAACTCTATGTCTCTTGTCTCTCATGCTTTTGCTTCTTGTGATGATTGAGATCCTTGTTATGATTGATATGCATTGATATACTGTACATGTTATTCTCTCAGTAAAGATCCTAGAGTATTGTAATTTAATGCTCAAAATTTAACATAGAGTCAGAGCTAACTTGAGAAGAAGACATTGTACAGTGACGGAAACTAGGGTTTCTTGTTTATTGGGTTTCTCTCCATAGATTTTGGAAAAGAAGTATAGTAGATTGTCTCTACTCATGAAGGAGAATCTATCTATCCAATCAGAATTCAATTCTGAGCATTTTCAGATTTAGCCCTAAAAATTAGGGTTTCCACAAAAATAGGAATTTCTGGAATCTAAAGACATAGCTGGAAGCGCCTTGCAAAAATAAAATTTTAGAGATTTGGATTGATATTTTTGGCTGGGTATATCTCCAGGAAACTCAAATGCTAATTCAGGGTCCTCCTTAGTGAACCCGGGAAGAAAAAAAGGCATTTATGAAGGGTGAAGCTTTGCATATATCAAATTCTGAATACACAAGGCTGATCAGCTCATCAAGGCGCATCTTTCTACCTTTTCAGAAAGTTGAAATTCATATTTTGAATTTTTAGGGTTTTTCTGACAAACCCTAATCCACGACTAGATCGAGTTTTCAGCAAGTCAAGTGGTAGGACCTAAATCTTTTCTATAAACATTTGAAGTACTCTTTAAGATGTCTCACCACACTAATCTTGATGATAAGCTTGAAGGGGATGATAACTTCCGAGCTTGGAAGTATAGGATTGGGTTAATCCTGGAAGAGAATGAGTTGGACTCATATGTAAAAGAAGACATCCCTATCCCAGAGGATGAAGAGGCTAAGATATTGCATAAGAAGAACTTGGTTAAGGCAAAGAGAATCATTGTTGATTCTATCAAGGACCATCTCATCCCCCATGTGTCATCTCTGAAGACACCCAAATAAATGTTTGATTCACTATCCAAGCTATTTGAAGGGAAGAACATAAATCGGAAGATGACTCCGCGGAACCAATTGAAAGGGGTAAAACTTCACAATGGAGAATCCATTCAATCCTATTTTTCTAGGGTCTCCGAGATCAAGGAACAACTAGAAGCAGTGGATGAAATGGTGGAGAATGGTGAAGCTGTCATGACCACTCTGAATGGCCTACCTAGGTCATGGGACTCCTTTATTCAAGGAATCTGTGTAAGAAAGAAGTTGGTATCCTTCAGCAGACTACAGGAAGAATTCCCACAAGAAGAAGCAAGGCTTGTGGCACGAGAAGAAAAGATGGGGAATGAAGATCAATCTCTCACAGCTCACACCAAGAAAGGGAAGTCCAAGAGAGAGCCATCTCACTTCAAGAAAGCTTCACATCACCATAAAGAAAGAAGAATATGCTTCACCTGTAATGAAAAGGGACATATTGGCATAAATTGTCCCAAGAACAAGAAGGACAACAACAATTTCAACAAGAAGAAGAAGGGTAGCAAAAGAAGGTATTGTGCTCATGCTGCCAAGGATGATGAACCTCCCAAGAAGAAGGCTAGAGCAGAAAGTGATGATGATAACTCATCAAGCGAAGAAGAGTATGTTCTAATCTCTGCTCTCAAAGGTACTATCTCTCATGGTTGTAATGATTGGCTTATTGACAATGGGGCTTCAAAACACATGACTGGGTTTAAATAATCCTTTGCTTATCTATCTGAACATGAGTCACCCCAAAAGGTGAAACTTGGGGATGACTACCAATACCCTATCAAAGGAAGTGGTGAGGCCTCCTACAATCTAGACTCCGGGAAGTCTTTGAAGATGAAAGATGTTTTGTATGTACCTGGGCTCAAGAAGAATCTACTCTGCATATACGCATTGGATGCAAAAGGTATGATGGTTGCATTTGTGGATGGCCAAGTTCTAATGTGGCCAAAGGGAAAGACCATAGAAGATGCAGCAGCGATTGTAGAGCAAGAGGAAGGATTGTATAAACTAAAAGGACAACCTGAACATGCCATGGTGCATGAATCCATAGAGCCAAGTGAACTTTGGAATAGAAGACTTGCTCATATGCACTATAGGAGACTTCCAATAGCAAGCAAGGCTATAGAGGGTCTTCCTAAAATCAAGACCAAACATGAAGGTATTTGCAAAGGATGTGCAAAAGGAAAGAACATAAAGAAAGCATTTCCAAGTAGTGAAAGCAAGGCAAAAGATATCTTAGAAATTATCCACTCCGACGTATGTAGTCCGATGTCATCCAGTTCTCTGAGTGGGTATGTTTACTATGTCTCTTTCATTGATGACTTTTCTAGGAAGACTTGGGTCTACTTCTTGAAGAACAAAATTGAAGTGTTTGATAAGTTCAAGGAATTCAAAACCTTGATGGAGAACCAAACTGATAAGAAGATCAAAACATTTAGATCCGACAAAGGTGGAGAATTCACTTCAGGTGACTTCAAGAAGCTATGCAATGATTCAGAGATTAAAAAGGAGTTGAATGCTCCTTACAATCTACAACGTAATGGAGTTGTAGAAAGAAAGAATAGAACAATCAAGGAAGCAACAAGGGAAATGTTGCATGACCAGGATCTACCTATGCATCTATGGGCAAAAGTAGCTAGAACAATTGTATATGTGCAGAATAGAACACCCAACAAGATATTGGACAACAAGACACCAGAAGAGGTATTCTTTGGTAAGAAACCTGAAGTTAGCCATTTCATAATATTTGGTTGTCCAATATACACTCATGTCCCAAAGGAAAAGAGGACCAAGCTAGATCCTTCAGGAAAGAAGGGTATCTTTGTGGGTATCTTCTAGGGTTCAAGAAGATTGATGTCAGCAGGGATGTAACATTTAATGAAAACTCAGCATTCATCAAAATCAAGGAAGACACCTGTTGAAGATTATGAAGAACCCAAGGAAACTAGATTTCAAGACACTACCATGACTGAAGCAATTCTAGATGTTGATCATGAAATCGAAGATCCGCAACAACCTGTAGATCCACCACGTGAGGACAACTCTCACAAGAGGAAACCTGCATGGGCTAGAGAGCTCATTCAAGATGCAGAAAGATTTGGCATTCCATAAGAAGAACACAGAGCAAAGAAGAGAACCAGATTACATACCAGCTATGTTGCTTTACTTTAAGACATCATGAACAAAGAACCTTCCAGTTATGAAGAAGCTGTGGAAAAGAAAGAATGGAAGGATTCCATGATCGAAGAATACCAATCAATAATGAAGAATGATGTTTGGGATGTTTTCCCAAGACCTAAAGGGAAGTTTGTCGTGACTTCCAAATGGATCTACAAGATCAAGCATGTTGCAGATGGTAGCATAGAGAAATACAAGGCAAGATTCGTAGCTCATGGATTCTCTCAGAAAGAGCAAATAGAGGAATAGATTATGAAGAAACTTTTGCTCCTATAGCGAGGTACACTTCCATCAGAACAATACTTGCCCTAGTTGCAGTGATGAAATGGAAGATATACCAGATGGATGTCAAGATCGCCTTCTTGAATGTTGTAGTTGAAGAGGAAGTGTATGTGGAGTAGCCACTCGGTTTTGAAACACATGACAGGGAGTCACATGTGTGTAGATTGAAGAAATCCTTGTATGGCTTGAAGCAAGTTCCCAGAACTTGGTATGGTAGGATGGACAATTTCCTATCTAGTTTGGGATTTATCAAGAGTAAAGCAAATTCCAACCTTTACTACAAGGTTGAGGAAGGGAATCCTATGATTCTACTCCTGTATGTAGATGACCTATTTGTAACAGGAGATGACAGATTGATTGCCGATACAAAGAGGAAGCTTGCTGCCAAGTTCGATGTGAAGGACTTGGGGATGATGCACTATTTTCTAGGTATAGAGGTGTGGAAGAGTGCAGATGGGATCTTCATTGGACAAGGGAAGTATACTGTAGATATCCTGAAGAAGTTTGGGATGATGGATTGCAAGCCCATGGCCACACCTATGGCATCGAATCTGAAGCTTCTATGTGATGCTTCATCTGAGGCAGTTGATGTCTCTATGTATCGTTAGATGATTGGGTCCTTGCTGTATCTGACAAACACGAGACCAGATATTTGCTTTGCGGTGAACACATTGAGGAAGTTACTGACAAATATGAGGAGTGTTCACCTGGTTGCTGTAAAGCATATTCTGAGGCACCTGAAGGGTACAGTTGAATATGGGCTCAAGTATGAAGCGAATCAAAAGTTTAACCTGCAGGGTTATGTTGATTCAGATTGGGCAGGAAGTGCTACAGATAGGAAGAGCACATCTGGCTGTTGCTTCAGTATGGGATCAGGTGTGATCTCTTGGTTTAGCAGGAAGCAGTCCTGCGTAGCACTGAGTGTAGTGAAGGAGAGTATGTTGTTGCCTGTTCGGCTAGTTGTGAGGCAGTATGGCTAAGGAAGCTACTGTCTAAGCTATTTGATCTACCATTGGAGGCTACTGGTATCTTTTGTGACAACCAGAGTTGTGTGAAGCTGTATGAGAACCCGGTGTTCTATGACAGGTCGAAACACATAGAAATCAAATATCATTATATCGAGGATATGGTGCAGAGGGGAGCAATGAAGCTCCCGTATGTTGCGACAGATGAGTAGATTGCAGATGTGTTGATGAAGCCACTAGCCAGAGTGAAGTTCGAGTACTTCAGAGGGAGGCCTGGTGTTCTTCGGATCGAGGACAATTTGAGGAAGAAGTGACAAAGACATTTGCTATAGCCATTCCTAGCATGGTGGAAGGGGGTTCCTTCACATGGCTGCTGATGTAAGCACTAGATGATGAGCATTAGGATGATGTTCTAGTTTCTTCTCTATATGATCAGTTGGATCATTTATGTATGTACGCATCATGTTGGATGATGGATATGATTAGTTGGATCATTTATGTATGTATGCATCATGTTGGATGTTGGATATGATCAGTTGGATCATTTATGTATGTATGCATCATGTTGGATGCTGGATATGATCAGTTGGATCATTTATGTATGTATGCATCATGTTGGATGCTTGGACCATGTATCTGTATATGTATCAAGTGGATACATTGTATGTTCAGGTAGATCATGTATGTTGATATGTATCAGGTAGATACATTGTGTGGATCATGTATCTATGTATGTATCAAGTGGATACACTGTGTATCGTGATATGTATCAGGTAGATACTTGGTATGCATTAGGTAGATGCATTGTATGATCAGGATGATCATGGATGACGAGCTTCTCTAGATGACATGCATTAGGACGATACAGAGATGATGATCATGATGATCATGTGTACATCAGGATGATGTATGGTGAGTATCAGGATGATACTCTATGGTTGTGGAACAAGTTGTGTAGATGAGCATGTCTGGGGGATCCTATAGGTCAGAGTTGTGTACCCGTAACATCCTAGGATGCTCTTTCGAGACATTGCTCTGGGAGGACATATAATAGCGCCTTGGGAGATCCTTCAGGTTGGAGTTGTGTACCCGTAACATCCTGGGATGCTCTTTCGAGGTTTTGTCTTATGGCATGTAATTTTATCCTGGGAGATCTTGACAGGATGAAAAAGGCCTCAAATGCTTAAGCCAGGTTTTGCTATGACCACATGTAATTTGCTCATGGGAGATCTGGACAGGATGAAAAAGGCCTCAGATGCTTTAGCCAGGTTTTTCTATCATCACCTGTAATTTGCTCCTGGGAGATCTGGACAGGATGAAAAAGGCCTCAGATGCTTCAACCAGGTTTTGTGGTGGACCACATGTCATTTGCTCCTAGGGGATCTAGACAAGACGAAAAAGGCCTCAGATGCTTCAGCCAGGTTTTGTGGTGAGATCACATGTAATGTGCTCTTGGGAGATCCAACAGGTAGAGTTGTGTGCTCGTAACATCGTGGGATGCTTCAACCAGGTTTTGTGATGGGTCACATGTAATGTGCTCCTAGGAGATCCGACAAGTAGAGCTGTGTGCTCATAACAGCCTAGGATGCTACCGCCAGGTTTTGTGATGCACGTAATAAGTCCTGAGGATTCTACAGTATGGCCAGTGATGAAGACCTGCAGGTGGTGGGCCTACATCCAGTATGAAAAAGGATTGGCTATGTAGAACTTCCTATGATGAGTAGAGTCAGAGATTGGTTGAGATAGAAACAGCAGTGACGATGACGATGATGATGCATCAATGACAATGATCCAGAGAAGAAGACTTTTGCTAGCAAATCTGTGTCGAGAAATACCTTCCTAGTTAAGAGGGAGTGTTGATGTATATGTAACTTCAGAAAGTATTTCATCAATGTATTTCATTTATATATTATTGTACTCCTATAGAGATGTGTCATTCCTCTATACGAAAGTGTCATCATGTGTATTGGAAAGTGTCGCAAGTGTGTTAACTTGCCGATGGGTTATTAGACCACCATGTGTGGGGTCGACCCTAATTTATGTAATATATGGTTCATCTACCTAGCTATACAAGCCGGCCCCATAAGGTCACTGGGAAAACAGATCAAGTATAAATAGAGACCAGGAGATCTCTATTTAGATCACTCAGAAAGTCATTCTTCCTTCACTCAAAAAGTGGTGCACATGAGAGGAGGAGGATCATCTACTACTAGGAGACTATCTCTGTGTATTTTGGTTGTACTTTGGTTGAGCCATTGCTCTCTCTATCTCTAAGGAAGTTGTGGGGTTTTTCACCTTAGGGTTTTCCCCACAGAAAATCTGTGTCTCTTGTCTCTCATGCTTTTGCTTCTTGTGATGATTGACATGCTTGTTATGATTGATATGCATTGATATACTGTACATGTTATTCTCTCAGTAAAGATCCTAGAGTATTGTAATTTAATGCTCAAAATTTAACATGTTTTTCCTATATCAAGTTAGAATCCTACCTTGTGTTACGATCCCTTATATAATTATACTTGGTATGATTGGTTATGCTTATTCATAAAGTTAGAAATGTAAGTAATCAAGGGCTTATGCATTTTATGTCTCTTATCTTGATTGATGATTTAACTAACTAGAAGAGTCCTATGATCAAATAAGAATATGCATGAGTAAAAGAAGACTTCCCCGAAACCTTGAATACTAATGTTTATTATCTGTCTTTGAAATGATCATGACTATACATGTTTAAGATTATTGTGTTTTGATAGTATTAAGATTATAATAATGAATGTGTGATTATGTATGAGACCTCGAGGATAACACAATGATGATACTAATAAGCATGCATAGTGATGGATATAAGTTCAAGAACAGGTAATCCAGGAAGAAAATATCAAGAGGGAGCACAATCCAGTTGTTCCTCCAAGGAAGCAAAGATCAAGAGGGAGCACACTCCAGTTGTTCTTGCAAGGAAGCAAAGATCAAGAAGGAGCACACTTCTGTAGTTTCTGCAAGGATGTATATATTCAGAGGGAGTTGACCACTTCTCACAATCCACATCAGAATGGAGTTGCAGAAAAGAAGCAAAGACTGAGCGGGAGTTAACCCAACAAACAAACAAAGATAAGTATTTGAACTATCATTCCTTGCATATTTTATTGTTTAAATAATACTGTTCAATAATGTATATACTCATGTTCCTAGAATTAGGTTGTGTATTATGCATATTAGAATAGTTGCATTGATGAATAGTATACTACTAATATACATGGGTAAGTGGCCTATGGCACTGTCCAACATTCCATTGCTACTTATCTAGAATGAAACCTCTTTGCTGACATGTTGGGAGTCATGCACACTCTTAACAATGTTTTGGTAAAGATTGGAAGGCATCTAGAAAGTTACGAGATATGGATAAATGTTGTATTGAAGCATTGGCTAAGAAAATTGCATGACTGTATGACATATTTATTTATGTGAAAGAATTTGTTCTGAAAACCATGAGATGTTTTCTAATCATGCAATTTAACCTGTTGTGTAGGAAAGATTGTATACCATCACCTACAAAAGAAGGACTACAACATTTGTTCAGCAACAAAGTTATCTATTGAAAATATTGAAGATATTGAAGTTCCCGAGATCTGGGAAGAATGCCATCATCGAGGAGTACCAGTCGATCATGAAGATGTTTGGGATGCAGTCCGAAGACCTGAAAGGGAGTCTATAGTGACTTCCAAGAGGATCTACAAGATCAAGCATGCTGTAGGTGGTAGCATAGAGACTTTTTCTCTTGTAGATAGATACACTTCCATTAGATCCGTACTTACTCTGGCTGCAGTGATGAAATGGAAGATACACCAGATGGATTTCAAGACAGCTTTCTTGAATGGTGTAGTTGAAGAAGAAGTGTATGTGGAGAATCCACTTGGTTCTGAGACACATGACAGGGAGTCATATATGTGCAGAACTTGGTATGGTAGTATAGATAGCTTTCTATCCAATTTGGGCTTTAACAAGAGTAAAGTGGATTCCAACCTTTACTACAAGGTTAAGGAAGGCAATCCAGTGATACTACTTTTGTATATGGATGAGTTGTTTATTACAGGTGAAGATAGATTAATTGTCGACACACAACGAAAGCTTGCTGCCGAGTTCGAGATGAAGAACTTTTGGATGAAGCACTATTTTATAGGTATGGAGGTGTGGAAGAGTGTAGATGGAATCTTCCTTGTACAAGGGAAGTATGCAGTAGAGATCCTGAAGAAGTTTGCGATGATGGACTGCTAGGTCATGGCCACACCTATGCCATCAAACCTGAAGCTTCTGTGTGATACTTCATCTGAACCATTTGATATCACTATGTATCGTCAGATGATTGGGTTCTTGATGTACCTGACGAACACGAGACCAGATATTTGCTTTGCGGTGAACACATTGAGCCAACTCTTGACGGATCCGAGGAGTGTTCACCTGGTTGCTGTAAAGCATATTTTGAGGTACCTGAAGGGTACAATTAATTATGGGATCAAGTATGATGTGAATCAAAATTTTAACCTACAAGGTTATGTTGATTTGATTGGGCAGGCAGTGCTGTAGATAGGAAGAGCACTTCTGGGTGCTGCTTCAGTATGGGATCAGGTGTGATCTCTTGGTTTAGCAAGAAGTAGTGCTACGTAGCACTGAATAAATCCGAGGCAGAGTATGTTGCAGCCTATGCGACTAGTTGTGAGGCAATATGGATGCGGAAGCTACTGTCAGAGTTATTTGATCTCTCGCTAGGGGCTACTGGTATCTTTTCTGAAAACCATAGTTGTGTGAAGCTATCTGAGAACCAGATGTTCCACTATAGGTCGAAACACATAGAGATCAAATACCACTATATCAGGGATATGGTACAGATAGGAGCAGTGAAGCTCCTGTATGTTGCGACGGATGAGCAGGTTTCAGATGTGTTGACAAAACCACTAGCCAGAGTGAAGTTTGAGTACTTCAAAGATAGGATTGGTGTGCTTCAGATCGATGACACTTCGAGGAAGAAGTGATGGACACATTTGCTGAAGCCATTCCAAGCATGTTGGAAGGAGGATCCTTCACATGGCTGTGGATGTAAGTGCTAGATGATGAGCATCAGGACGATGCTCCAATTACTGCTCTGTATATGCATCAGGATGATGCTGGATATGATCAGTTGGATCATTTATATGTATATGTATGTATGCATCATGTTGGATGCTGGATATGATAAGTTGGATCATTTATATGTTTTTGTATGTACGCATCATGTTGGATGCTGGATATGATCAGTTGGATCATTTATATGTATTTGTATATGCATCATGTTGGATGCGTGGACCATGTATCTGTACAAGTATCAGGTGGATACTATGCATGATAAGGTAGATCATGTATGTTGATATATATCAGGTGGATACATTGTGTGGATCATGTATGGTGATATCTATCAGGTAGATACTTGGTATGCATCAGGTAGATGCATTGTATGATCAGGATGATCATGGATGACGAGCTTCAGGATGTTTCTCCAGATGATTTGCATCAGGACGATGCAGTGAAGATCATCAGGATGAGCATGTGTACATCAGGATGATGTATGGTGAGTATCAGGTTGATACTTTGTGGTCGTGGATAGGTTGTGCAAAGGAAATCCTAGATTTTCTCTAGGTCACATCTAGTATGAAAAAGGACTGGCACTATGTATCACATGTAAGACTTCGGAGATCTGATAGGTTGGGCTGTGTGCCCATAATAAGTCCTGGGACGCTCTTTCGAGGGTTTGTGATAGTGGGCCACGTAAGACCTAAGAGATCTGATAGGCTGGGCTGTGTGCTCATAATAAGTCCTGGGATGCTCTTTCGAGCGTTTGTGGCGGGCTTCTACATATAAGCCCTGGGAGATCCAATAGGTTGGGATGTGTGCCCTTAATAAGTCCTGGGATGCTCTTTTGAGGGTTTGTGGTAGAGGTCACATGTAATCAGTCCTGGAGATCTTGTCGGTCGTGATTAGGCACATAAATGTTCCTTGGATGCTCTTTACAGTTCTTGTCAGCCGTGCTATGCACATAAACGTTCCTAGGACACTCTTTTAAGGTTTTGTGACAGTCACATGTAATAAGTCCTGGAGATCTGGACAGGATGAAAAAGGCCTCAGATGCTCTTTACGGTTCTTGCTAGTCAAGAGACTCTTTTAAGGTTTTGTGATGCACATAATAAGTTTTGAGGATTCCACAGTATGGCCAGTGATGATGAAGACCTGCAGGTGGTGAGCCTACATCCAATATGAAAAAGGACTAGCTCTGTAGAACTTCCTATGATGAGTAGATTCAAAGATTGATTGAGATAGCAGCAGCAGTGACGATGATGATGACTCGATGACGATTATCTAGTGACGATGATCCAGAGAAGAAGACTTGTGCTAGAAGACCTCTGTCGAGAAATACCTTCCTAGTTAAGAGGGAGTGTTGATGTATATGTAACTTTGGAATGTATTTCATATATGTATATTGTACTCCTATAGAGATGGTATTATTCCTCTATACAGAAGTGTCTGTATTCCTATAGATATGTTATTATTCCTCTACACGGAGGTGTCATCATTTATATTTTAAGAGTCGTAACTTATACTTGATGGGTTATTAGACCACCCTATTGGGGTTCGGCCATGTCGGTCAAAGGGTTATTAGACCACACTATTGGGTGTCGGCCCAGTCAGCATTATGTTATGTGGTTAAGTTAAGGCCGACCTAGTAAAGGTTATTAGGCAAGTCAAGTCAAGTATAAATAGAGTGCGGGAGGCACTCTATTTCATCATTCTATTCTCTCTCACACTCTCAGGGGAGTGGCGCACTTGTGGAGGAGGAGAAGTTGCTTCTAGGAGATGTCTATCTCTTATGCTTGGGTTGTATCATTTCTCTATCTATCTCTGAGGAAGTTATTGAGGTTTTTCACCTTTAAGTTTTTCCCCAATTAAACTCTGTTTCTCTTGTGTGCCTGCATTATTGTGTCCATGATTGATATGCTGTAGATATATTATACATGTTATTCTCTCAGTTAAGATCCGAGATTAGATTGAAGTAAATTCTAAAAAATTAACAATGCAAGCTCAAAATCGGGTATTGGTTCCTCTTTGAATTGCACACTTATCTCAATGAAATTTTTGAGTGTGGATGTGTTAAAGAGATTATAACCCTTTTTTCCCTCACCATAACCAACCATGATGCATTCCTTGATGTGTGGCTGCAAAGCCTTCCTCTTTTCTGAAGGAATTCAAGGCCATGCTCTTGATCCAGAAATGCTGAAATTTGAGACATTTGGTTTTTGGCCAAACCATGCCTTGTAGGGAGTTTTTTTTTTACTGATTTGTGGAATGCCCAGTTTTGAATATGTGCAGCACAATTGATAGCCTCAGCCCATATCTTCGGACTTAGATCTCTTGCTTCAATCATGCATGTGGCCATCTCTTTGAGAGATCTATTTTTCCTCTCTGCAATATCATTTTGTTGTGGTGTGTGGGGAATTGAATGTTGCATTTGAATGCCACGTTCCTCACAAATATTCTGCATATTTTTGTTTAGATATTCCTTCCCATTATCAGTCCTAAGGGTTTTTATCTTATTCTCACTTTGATTTTCCACTAAGGCCTTCAAAATATTCAATATCTCAAACACTTCAGATTTTAATTTTAGGAAGTATACGCAACAAAATCTAGAGTAGTCATCAATCAAGGTGAGTACATACCTTGATCCACCATAGGATGGAGCAGGTATAGGACCAATGAGGTCTAAATGTACCAATACAAGTGGTTGTGTGGCTCTCCTTGCCATTCCCTTCTCATAGCTGCATTCTGGATGCTTCCCAACTACACAGCCGATGCAATCTCCATTCGAAGATTTTGTTGAAAGAAGCCCTTCCACCATCTCATATTTGTGCATTGCTTGGAGATACTTGTAATTCATGTGACCAAATATTTCATGCCATATCTTGGAGATCTCATTGGCATGGGAGAGGACTACTCGATCACTAGAAATAGGAAGGAAATTCGATAACTTGTACATCCTCTCTTGGTGGTCTACATACCCAATTTCCACAACTTGGTTTGATGAAATTTTTGAAATCTCTACCAATTCAGCAGTAAATGTTACTCTCTTGGATTCTCCTTTATGGGTCATTTGATACACTGATAAAAAAATTGCAGCCAATAAAGGTACATAGAGCACATCACTTAAATAACCATGCTCCAAATCAATCCTACCAATTCATTTGGTATGGATTTCAGAGTCATCTCCCATTCGAACTACTGGGCCACTATTCGAATGCATAGAGGAGAAGAGCTCTCTTGATGAAAACATGTGTCTAGATGCCCCTGAATCAATAATGAAGGATGATGAATTAGAAATACCTGCTACCAAGGCATGACATTTCTCCTTGTTGTTTCAATTGGAGGTGCCATCTTTATTCCTTGCGCCGTCAAGGATAGGGATGTTGTTTTTATCCAGTAGTTGCTCCATGGTATCAATGGTTTTCTTCATGCAGGAGCTCTTTGGATTCCATCCCTTATGGAAATATGTGCATTTGTTTTTCTTTTTCCCCTTCTTGTATTTCTCCTTAGGAGGATTCGAGCCCCCATCAGTGGATTTGGGTTTATCAAACTTCCTCTTCTATGGATTCTTCAAATTCTTTGCTTTCTGCTTTCCCTTGGAGGCATTCAAAACACCCATGACCAAAGCTTGATATTTAGATTTGAGGGTTCCCATTTTAACAAGCTTGTCTTTCTCCCGCGTGACGCATTCCATGAAGGTTGCTAGTGATGGCATTTTCCAATTTCGAAGTGTCATTTTTCTAAAATGGAAGGTGCTTACAAATAGTGAGAATTCTGGTCCTAGCTTCAAAAGGATGGATAGTATCAATTCTTCCTCTTTCTTCAAAATTCCACATTGATCTAGCTGAAGCACTAGAGACTTGAATTTCATGAAGAACTCCTGGATGGTTTCAAAATGTGCTGGGCTTAGGCTAATGAGCTCATTTTCAAGAGGATGTCCTCTCAATTCATTAGTTTTCCCAAAGAATGATTCTAGTTTAACCAACACTTCATTTGGGGTTGTCAAACTGTCTGTATGAAATAAGAGCTATCTTGAAATACTCAGGCATGGCAATCCATAGGCTTCATCAAGTCTATTGAAGTACTTGGCTTTCTCCATAGCAGAGTTTGGCTCCACTTTTGTGCCCATGGTAACTCTGTAGAGACCCTTAGATCTCAACTGAATAACCATTTTAGCCTTCCATTTGAATAAATTGAAAGGATTAATCAAGAGGTGGTTTGCTTCCATTTTTGTTTGCGTTGGTGGTGAGAAAATTGTTGAAAGTCTTGAAAAAAACACTCAATTTTATCTGGAAATTCTCGCAAAAATGCAACTCAAACACTCAAGATTGATCTGCAAATCATTAAAATCCACTCAGCTCTAATACCATGTGATAATTTTTATCTAAAAAAATATCTAGGAGCCTTAGAGAATCTCACAATTCGAACTACTTGCAAAAAACCAACAAACAATCTTGAAAGAAGAACAACTTTACACACACAATGTGAACAGAAACCTGATATTATCTGAGTGTCTAACATATAAATATGTTATGAACAGGTTTATACTACATTTGGATAAATTTGTGAGGCTTAGGAATCCCAAAATGACTATACATGTGTAATTGGCCAAATTGGATTCAATCCCCCCTAGGTGGGCCAAACTTGCTCCAACTCAGCCCAAATGGTCATGAATGGAGGTGTGGATATGTATGAGGCATGCTAGAACAATATTGTCTCAAAGGCATGCGTTGGTGTGCAAAATAAGGTCAGTGGGAGGCTCTAGGTGGGCATTAAATGCTCAAAACATGCCAAAATTGGGCCAAATCCACCCTTATCGCTCCTAGTCAACCACAATTTCCCAATTCAAGGAATGGGAGCACTCTATAAATTAATGAGGGCACACATGTGGAGTTTGACTGAGATGGAGCGCTCATGTAGGTGTGAACACTCCTGTTTAAGTGGTTATTTGCCCAATTAAGCTACCTAAGTCTAAACCATAGTGTATTAATGCATAAATGACAATAAAAGTGACTAAGGACTTAGAATAACGTACTAAGTGGTGGATTAATGTTATAACACCTTCATTATTCGTATATGGAGTCTCTTCTCTCGTATATTTTATAATTTGAGAAAAATTCTTAGCTTTGCAACATTTGTACAAGTTTGGAAATATAAAAATCGAGAATGGAAATGCCGAAAATAAATTGAAACTAATAACAACATAATTTAAAATGATTCTATTCTAATATGTACATATCTGAAAGTGATCCTTTTAGATTTTAGTATAGGAAGAAATGCTTGAGTAACCTGCCATTGATAGTAGCATCCATGATTTCACTGTTTAATTCTGCAAGGATATAGGTATTGTTTCTTTGTACTGCTAATATAGTATATGACCCCATCCAAATGTTATCAGTATTTCCATGCATGCCTTTATATTTTCTTCTAGCATCCCACTTTAGCACTATGTATCTTAGTTATAGGTCTCTTTCTATAGCCCTTTTATCAAAATTCATGTTCATATTTCTCTAATTTTCTTGCAATTTAACACTGAGATGACCTCTTTCCTACTGCAGCTCTATCAATTCATACATCCGCTTGATTATGCCATTTTTCTCTTATAACTCATTTTTCATTTGCTTTAGTACAAGTAATCCGAATTGGATTGGCATAATTTCCTCCCTTCCATACAAAAGCTAAAAAGGACAAGTACCTCTAGATCTCTTCATACTTATTTTTTCATCCCATCAAGCATATCTTAGATTCACATCCCAATCCTTTTGGATTTTTGTCACCATTTTCTTCATGATTTTGAGGATTTTGTTTGATGATTCTACCAGTCCACTTCCGTGGGAATAGTATTGGGTGGAATGCCCCAATTTAACATTATACCTCTGGAGAAATTCTATCACTTTTACTAACCTCACTGCCTTAACATTATCAGCTATGATCTTTGATGGGCATCCAAATCCTGATAGGATATTTTCCTCTAGGAATTTTATGATCACTATGTTATTTGTTGTCCTTGTTGGAATAATATCAACCCACTTTGTGAAGTAACCAATTTTTTTTAAGATCCATATGTGTTGGCCACTGGAGTTATGATTTATTTCTCCAATAACGTTTAAACCCCGTTGTTGAGAAGGGGAAAATGTCTTGATTAGTTTTAAAGGAAAACATTTCAATTTATACTTACCTATAAACATTTGACACTCAATACAAGTGATTATCATAAGATTAGCATTAGCAAATAGCTTGGGACAATAGTATCCAGCTCTTAGAACCATATATGTTGTAGCTCTCCAAGCATGATGTCCTCCATATATGCCTTTATGGAATTCTGTAATTATTCCTTTTGTCTCCTCCTCTATAACATAATTTATCAATATGCCTTGAGCATGTTTTGTGTAGAGATACTCATCCAATATGAAATATTTAACAGTTTGTAACTTCCGAGATCTATCCTGTGATTTGATCATATGATCTAGACATTGATGATGCATCAAATAAAAACTAATATCCCCATAACAAGGAGATTATACGAACGTTGGATTTACTTTCATTGTACTTCTTTGCAAATATTCTTCATTTCTAACAAGTTTCCTTCCTTTGCCAGTTCTACCACTAGATTCAGTTCAATGCTCCACAATTTCATTGATCTAATAATTTTTTCTAATCCTTGTCCCTTGACCATTTTAGTAGGTTTGATTTTAAAATCATATTCTTGGATTTTGGTAATCCATTTACCTCTTCTACCTCTCTATTTTTATGGATGAGTATGTATTTTACAGTACTGTGTCATAATAAGCAATCACATGTGAATGTAATAAGTAACATCTAAAATATTTGAAGGCTTTTACCATGACATACGCTTGTTTCTTCATCATGATTTACTTTAGCTCTGCATCCCTTACTACTTTGTTGAAAAACGTTATAATATGTACACAACCTTCTTAGTTCTTTTGAAGAATCAGAGCTGCAATAGTGTGAGATGAAGAAAAAGAGAAAACAATAAAAGGTTAGTTTAATATAAAATTATTAGTACAAGATCCTCTCCCAAATCCCTTTTGAGCTACTCAAAATCTTCCCTTGATTCTTTGGTCTACCTGACTTCACTTTCCTTCTTGTTCATATTATAGATATTTCTTTTCATCTTAGCGAGACTGGGGATAAATATCGTCATGAAGTTTATTTTCCCCATGAAATACTAATGATAATTCTTTCTTATTTATTGGGATCTATATGGACTGTATAGCTTCCACTCTTTCTTGATCAATTCTTAATCCATATTTTGAAACAACATGTCCTAACAACTTTCCTTCCTACAGGGAAAAATGTGATTTCTTGGGATTGATGGATAAGCCATACATTCTACATTTACTAAATTTCTACTTCAAATCAAATAAGTGTTCTTCATCTTTCTTGGAAAAATTATTCATATCATCATGATATATCACAATAAATGTGTCCCTTTCTCCCACAAAGGAAATGTCCATGGCTTGGTGGAATGCTTCTCCTGCATTCATCAGTCTAAAATGAATTTCATTATACATAAATGTGTCACAAGGTGTGTTGAAAGTTGTATTTTCCCTGTCTATTTTTCTCTTAGTATCCCAATTGTATCCTAAGAAACCATCCATCATTGATATCTGGTTTTCTTGCACTAATGTCTGCAAAATTTGATCCATTTTGGGAATGGGTAGTTGTCATTTAAAAAGCAATTATTCAAGTTTCTAAAATCAACACATAATTTTTTTTCTCCACTCTTTTTTCCTAACCGGTACCAAATTTGTTACCCGCTCTTATTATCTCAAAGTAATTAGTATTTTTGCACCTAATAATTTCCTTACTTCCTTTTCTATTATGGGAAGCAAAATAGGATTGGTTTGTTTTAGATTTTGGTAGAAAGGTTTAACTCAAAGAATTAAAGGTATTTTATGCTGAATTATATATGTATCATATCTCCTAACATCTTTTTACATCCATGCAAATTCATCTATGTATTCTGTAAGAAATTTCAAATTCCTTTGTTTGAATTCAATATGCCTCAATTTTGACAACTTGCTTCATTTAGGATCCTCTTATGTGCCAACATTTAGATTTTCCATATCTTCCTCTTTTGGCTAGATATTTGTCTCGACAAAAATGCCATTTTCATCAAACATCCTTTCTAGTTGAACTAGACCTTTGGGAATGAAATTATTTTTGAGCTGCAATATATTATGATTTTCCACTTTGCTTCTGAACATTTGAACTTCTTTTACCTCCTCTTAAAAATATGCCTCCTCATATTCATCTTGATATTGATCTATGCAAGTACTTGAGAATTCATCACTCATTTTTAGAAACATTTTTATTTTTTTACCATCCTCAAATATAGGCCGATGGTTCGGGTTGTTAGGGGTAGAAGGTCTATAAATCATTTCTACTTCATGCTTAAGCTTGATCTCCTTCGGGGGTTTGAATGAACTAGCAACAAAAACCAAATAGTCTTGTTTTTTGGTTCATATATCTTGGGACAACAATGATATTAAATGCATGGAAGAAATTTTCTATGTGATCCCACACTATTTTCTGTATGCTCTCATCTTGGAATCTTTAGTCTAATAAAAAAGAATTATCTATTGCAAAATTAATTCAAAATCTCCATGAAGAGATATATCTATTATACCCATTCTTCTTGCAGCTTCTAACCCCAAAATTAGGGCCTCATACTCAGTGAAATTTTTGTTACTCTCGAAGTTCAAATTGAAAGACAACAAAATTTATTGATGATTTAGGGATGAGAGCAGTACTCCTACTTTTGCCTCTCCTTTATATTAAGCTCCATCAAAACAAATTTTCCAAATATGATCTGATTTGAATGAGGTAGCTTGAATACCCACTTCTATAGAGTAATTTTCTTCGCATCCTTCATCTAAATCATGTATGCAATGTCCCATGTGTCTCTCTATGTAATGTACCTAATAAGATCGCAGGCAAATTAACTCAAAATTTGCAAAATAAAAATAAATAGTGGATTGCTTGGAACAATTGATTAGCTAGTTTGACTAGAATTCTAGAGGAAAAGCTCAAACAACACTGGACACTCCTAATTTAGCCTATGATGAAGTTCATACCTTCTAGGTTGCAAATATGATGACAAAAAGGCCAATACTTTTACTATGGCACATTTATGGGTACTTCACGCCCAGGTAGACTACTTGGGATAAACCCAAGGATTCAAGGCAATTTTCCACAGGACTTATGTTGAAACAAAGGCTTTTGGTGCTAACTAGAAGTAATCATACATGAGGTAAGATATGTGTACCATACCCATTCTAATACAACAATATTACAAGGATTTTTAAACAATCTAACATAGTTTGGATGTTAAACAAATAAGGGCACTATCTGGGATTTCTCAACTAGTCAACTTCCAAGATTTTCCAAATAACCCCAAGGGGTAACAAATTTATGAATTAAATATTGGCATGGATTCAATGGGGTCTTAACCTACAAAAACTAACAGAATAAAAATTGGACATATAGAAGATGCTTAACTGCAATAAAACATAAAAGTAGCTAGATTTGGCATTGTAACAAACACAAGGTTAGTAAATCATTAACAATAACAGTTTTATTGCAGAACCAAGAGAAGCATGATATCATTAATTTGTAGAAGAGTTCATATACACCATCCTAGATCCAAATCCTAGGCTCTATCGAGCGTCTAGAGGGATCAAATCTCCTGAGGTGCAAACCTCTTCTCAGGTATTGCACTCAAGGAGCTATTCGAGGAGAGGTTTATACCTCAGGATATTTGATCCCTCTCGACACTTAATAGAGCTTAGGATTTGGATCTAGGCTAGTTCTAGTTATGGGAGGTGGCACAAAACTGGAGTTTGATCAGCATTGTAAGGAACAGGTTAAAATGAAAACACAGATAGAATTATGACGATTATCATAATGTAAGTAATAAGTATTAAGGATTGAGTAAATTGTTAAAGAAAAGGTTTGCACCTCAAGGGATTTGATCATACATATTACAATGTGATCAACTTTGATATTTCTTCTTCCTTTTTTTCTTGATTCCACTCCTGCTCCCTTTGGCATCTTCTCGTATCGATCGTATGTGAAAGGAGGAAGACCATCCAGACCTTTTACTCATGATATTGTTGTAAATGGGAGTCCCCATCATTCTTTGTTTCTAATATTTATAGTTTCCTTCTCCAATGTTAATCCCCATTTTGTTTTCACTGTTGATGTAGATATATTAAACGTTGCAACACTGGTTGGGGCCAAAACAAGTAATGGTGACTTATATGGAAAAATATCAATTTCTAGTGTTTGTCTAATAGCTCCAATCGAGTAAGATTGTCTTGTACCTACAATTCCTTGGATAATCATTCATAGTGGTTTATTGTTCCCACCTCTGTAATGCTCAAGAATAATCGCAAATGATTTTCTTTGCTTCTTCACTAAGATTTCAATTGAATAATTTTGAGTACGATTATTATGAACAGTGGCATTCAATTGTCAGTTTTCAGGTATGAACTGTAGTGCACGATTTGATGTTTCCATATCAACAAAATTAAAGTTTTGATTTTCCTTGTTATCACATTCCATGTATCCAAGTATGTCATATTCATTGGTAGTTATATACTGATTCCAATATAACCTTGAAATTATCTTTGATTCATGCTTTTGAGAATCTCTTTGCACAAATAACACTTTGTCATGATCTCTTTAGTTCACAGTCATGTTTTCTAGGTTCTTCTAAATGTTCCGATGATTCTTTTTCTCTTTCTCTTCTATACGTTTCTTGTACTTTTCTTTTTTGATCATCAATATATTCATTATTTGCAATATTATCATGAGGATTCACAATATACCCTGAAATAAAGAAAAAAAAACTTTAATATGTTGAAATCATTGCAAATAGTTTTTTTTTATTAAATAGATAAATTCAATGTATAAATGTAAATAACAAAAAAAATGCATTGTTGAAATCAATGCAAATTGTTTATTTTTTATTAAATTGATAAATTGAATACATACATGTAAAAAACAAAACAAAATATGCATTGATAAAATCAATGCAATGAATCAAATAAATATGAATCTTGTGTTATTTAACAACATTTGTGTGTGGTTTATTGGTAAGCAGTAAGGTTATTGGGCTTGTGTTAACCTAGAGACCAAGGCTCAAAACCCTTTTTTCTTGGAGTTATATTTAGTTATCAAATCTAAATATTATTATGGCTGGCATTGATTAAATCAATGCAACGAATCAAATCAATATGCATCTTGTGTTTTTGAAGAACATTTGTTTGTGGTTTATTAAACAATGCATTGTTGAAATCAATGCAACAATGGTTTTTTATTAAATTGATGAATTCAATGCATACATGTAAAAATAAAAAACAATGCATTGTTGAAATCAATGCAACTAATCAAGTCAACATATATATCTTTTGTTTTTTAAGAATATTTGTTTGTTTTCTATTGGTAAGTAGTGAGATGATTGGACTTAAGGTTCAAATCCCCTCTATTTTTTATATTTCTTAATATGCCAGTTATATTAATTTTTTATTACTTCTTTTGTTTCTATTTATTATGTCTACTATGATATAGTTTTTACTTGTTTATTTTATTTCTTATATTTCTACTTTTTATGTCAACTATAATATGTTACACTTCTTTATCTTTATTTTACTTCTTATGGATACTATAATATATTTTTTACTTCTTTCTTTTATTTCTTATGTTTCTATATTCTTTATCTTTTTTATTTCTTATATTTCTAATATTTGTTTTAAGCATTGTTGAAATCAATGCAACCATGTTTTTTATTAAGGTTAAGATCCATTCTATATTTTCTATTTCTTATGACGGCTATAGTAATTTTTTTTAAATCAATGTAACCATCTTTCTACTTCTTATATTTCTAATATTTGTTTTACGCGTTGTTGAAATCAATGCAACCACGCTTCTACTTTTTATGTCAGCTATTCTTTATCTTTTTTACTTCTTATATTTCTAATATTTGTTTTACGCATTGTTGAAATCAAAGCAACCATGTTTTTTTATTAAGGTTCAAATCCTTTCTATTTTTTCTATTTCGTATGTCCGCTATAGTAGTTTTTTTTATTTCTTTTGTTTTTACTTCTTATGTCTACTATAATATATTTTTCACTTCTTTATTTTATTTCTTATATTTCTACTTTTCATGTGAGCTATAATATTTTTTACTTCTTTATCTTTTTTACTTCTTATATTTCTAGTTTTTATGTAGGCTATAATATTATTTTTTGTAACATTTTTTTATTAAATTGATGAATTCAATTTATAGATGTAAATAACAAAAAAAGAATGCATTTGTTCAAATCAATGCAACTAATCAAATCCATATGCAACTTTTGTTTTTTGAGACTATTTGTTTTTTATCTATTGGTAAGTAGTGAGATGATTGGGCTTAAAGTTTAAATCTCTTCTATTTTTTCTATTTCTTATGTCTGCTATAGTATTTATTTTACTTCTTTTGTTTGTACTTCTTATGGATACAATAATATATTTTTTACTTCTTTCTTTTATTTGTTATGTTTCTACTTTTTATGTCAGTTATTCTTTATATTTTTTACTTCTTATATTTATAATATTTTCTTTACTTCTTTATCATTTTTACTTCTTATATTTATAGTTTTTATGGCCGACATTTTAGGAACAAACATTACAACATCTCCCTCATACAAGACAAACATTATTCAACAAATTACATGTAAAGTTACAAGATCACCCTCATATTCTTACTTTTTACTTTTTTATTACATTTTATTAATGGCTAACAATAATATCGACAAACATTAAATGTAACATTACATGATCTCCCTCATATTATTACTTTTTACTTTTTTATTACATTTTATTAATGCTCGGCAATAATATCGACAAACGTTAATCCACAAACGTTACAAGATCTCCCTCATACTGAGCTGTAGAGCACCTCTCGGTGCAATTAGATATCTATAATAATAGCATCAATCACTCACTAATATGCACCCCTCCTTGGGAAATTACAAAGAAGAACAATACGCACAATAAAAATAAGTACATTCACTCACTGAAGAACAAGAGTGTGCTCAAATGGAGAAGGCTTGGATTTGAAATAATAAGAAATGACCTACAATAAACTCAAGGATAATGTCTAAATGCTATTATCCTCAAAATCTAGTTGATCTCTCAACTAGATGGTGATAGTAGGGACACATCTCCTAACTGATTGATAAGGGGTACATCTCGCAAATCTAGATATGCTTCAAGCCAGGGTATTCTTTAAGGATTCTAATATTATACTTAAGTGTAGTATCATAGGCGATTATTTTGGATTGAAAAAAACATGTATATAGATAGGTAGACGAATATTAAATATGAAACATGCAATTTACTACTGAAATGTGTAAATTTGGAGAATATTATCACAAAAACATATTTTATGTAAATATAGGCGATATTAGAGACTAAAAGTGACCAATTAGCAAATTTATTTTTTGAAACAAAGTCCAAAAAATAGTCAATTGGTAAAATTTCACCCCTAAAATTTACTATGCTTCAAGCTCTCTAATTTGAATACTCAGAATGACAAAAGATGTGAAATGGAGTTCTCATGCTTCTTTTATAAACATCGGGTAGCTTTGGCCTCCTTATGGAATTTTCTCCAAAAATAATAATAAAATTTGAATAATATGACATAATAATCACCCATGACATATTAGCATCCTTTCTAATGTTATTTTACTAATTAAAACATTTTCCATCCTTGAAATTCGAATTAGAGGTGCTTAGATTTACTTTTGGGTGAGTTACACCATCATGTGGAACCACTGTATCCTCAAATTCGCCCTCACTAGCTAAATTCAGAACCTGTAGCTAAAATTTTAAATGTTGCTAATCCTTCTTGAGTTGTAAAAAACATGAAACTTCTTTCTTTTCTGGTTTTGAGTTGCTTTACTGCTTTCGAGATCTTTCCAACTCATAGATCCATCCTAATCTTGACCTTATGCACCCTCATGGGCCGTCTTAGCATGTTTCCAACTCATATCATAATTAAAAATAATTAAACATTCAAAAGGATAAACTTAATCACTTCTAATTTATATTATTCCAAAATAACTATAGCGAGAATTTACTCCCTAGCTGATTTATTTAATTGCCTAAAGTAACTTGGCCAAGGATACTTACTTATTAATAAATTTAATGATTTCCCACTATAACCCTTGGATTTGGATGTATTATTGGTTCTCCATGGTGCGATCAAAATGGGGACATGACACTCTAAGGCATAGACGAGGTAATTTTTGGGACTATTTTGACCATAGGTCACATAGGAAAACTTAGGATTTGTTTATAATCTTCTAGTTTCTCCTGCAAAAATGAGTACTATAGTTCATGTGCATAGTGTCTCCCATATTTTGACAACATCATTCCATATATTGGAGGAACATCTACCACTATATCATCCATCACGATACTTTTTGTATGAATTTTAGCTAAGATGACCACTAGATCTTTAATCGTAGCCAAATATTTCACTTTCTTTGAGTCAAAACTATACAAAACATGATATGGTTTGGGAATTTCCAAGCCAAGCTGCTCCATAATGACCTTTTGCATAATGTTATCGGATGCTCTAGAATCTGACATGCAATTGTGCAAAACATTTAAATTGATACTCAAGGTTATGTAGAACGGGGTTGTACGGTCATCTTTTTGTTCTCCTACTGCAGTCCCTACTCATATGGTAGGGTTTTCATTAGCTAAATTCAATGTATTAGGATGTGTGTCACAGGCTCAATAAGATTTAGGAATTTCTCAATTTTCTTTTGATAAAAATGTTTTTTATCCAGTTTTGACAGAGGTATTGGAATTTTAATTTTCGATAGTTCATGATCAAGGTCAAAAGGATTATGAGGAATATGAGGAGATAATGTTCCTTTCTTTCAAGATCTATTCTTTTAGGCTGATGAATTTTAATCTTATTTTGTGTAAAAAGGGATATATGATTTGAAATTTTTTATTGAGGGATAGAAGGCCATTTAAGAATGGTAGAGCTATCGATGTCATCAGGATTATCTTGAAAATTTTAGATTGTTCAAAAAACCATCAAAATTTTTAGGTCGCAAAGCTATCAGGCATCTCGCTGAAACGGCTACGGCTGCCGCCACGAGCCTTCTCTCCCTACGTTCGTCCCTTTGTTCTCTCCCCGTGTTCAAGTTTCAGTACGACAGCAAGCTATGTGTCTACAGTCTGTGCCTGCTCATCTCCAGCCGGGGATTCAATCCCAGTCTTGCTTTCCAGTGGGGAAAAGGCAGCCTACGGCCAGCCCCCCTTGTGTGTTCAGGAAATTCCTGCGCATCCATTGCAGTGGTAGAAGAATCTCTGATTGAAGCAAGGAAATTTGTAGATTCAGCTTTGGTTTATCGCTTCAATGGGTTCTAGCCTCTCCTGGTTGCTTTCCATAAGTGGATCTCTGAGGTATGGAAACCCCTTGTTTCCGAAGAAATTTATATTTACCCCTTTGCTCGGGGTTTTTTTGTTGTGGATTTCGATTCTCCTAAGGAAAGAAAGATCATTCTTGACTTTCGTCCATGGTTTTAGGGAACTTCAGGGCTCTTTATGAAACCCTGGAGCCCACTTTCTGACCCAACTACTGATCAGATCTCATTTGCTCCAGTTTGGGTTTGGTTTCCAAATTTTCCCTTGCATCTATGGAACTTGGCCTCGCTTGAAGCCATTGGAAATGCATTGGGTTCCTTCTACGATCGAAGTCCAGATACAAAGGATTACATCAAAACTACCTATGGTTGCATCTATGTGGAAATGAACTTTAACATTGGCTTTCCTGCTGAGATGCATTTGACGAGCAAGCATTATGTGTGGATACAAAAGCTAGACTATGAAAATGTGATGTTCAGATGTAGATCTTACTTCGCATCTAGACATCTTGTAAAAGATTTCCCAAAAGCCTCTAATATCCCGGAATCCAAAGAGATTCATCGCAAATACACCAAGTGGGATGGAGCAAATCCCAAGAATTATACAGTAAGCAGAAATGAAGATCTATCCAAAGAGGCTCCACCACAAGCTAAGGAATCTTCTCAGGATAAAACAGAGGACACTCCATATGAACAAAGGATCCCCACCAGCGACAAAGATCCACCTATAGCTCCACAAGAAAGTGCTATCCATTTGATGGATTCGAAAAGTCCATCCCCACAGGATACACCCGAAAATGCAGTCCTCATTCTTGAAGCCTTTGTCGAGCCTTCAGATTGGACCAAAGTTTGCAAAAATAAAAGAGGAGCTTCACCCTCTTTGAAGCCAAAAACAAGTTTAACTTCTCCAAGAAAAAAAAGAAGCCAACAAGCTTCATATCATTAATTTCTGGATTGTATTGTGTTGTATGTAAGAAGTAGGACAACAACAATTTTTTTCTTGCTAGTATGTTAGAAGTTTCAATCTCCATAGAATAGGAAAGTATCAGGATAAGTCAAGACTGGCTGTAGATGATCAAGGAGACTTGGACGTAGTCCTCTCTTGGGATCTTCCCATCTTTAGAACTATGTAATCTTTGTTTTTATTTTATATATAAAAGCCTCTTAACCATTTTTGTTAAGAAAAAAAATCAATGGTAGAGATATCAACATATTTATCAAGTTCTAAATTTTCTGCAGCTTTTCTAAAAGAAGGAATTTGTCATCAATTCAATGAATTATTTATTGGCCTCAAATTATATTTTTCTCTTTGTTTCTTGGTCATTTTGAAAGAATCCTTCTAGGAATGATATTTCATAATCCTCCTTTCCCAAATGGATCATATCACTTTCATCCTCCATACATAAAATATCTTCAGGTGGCTCTATGTATTCGAGACTAAGAGGCACGTCTACAAACTTATTGTTGTTATTTTCTCTCACATTAGGTTGTAAAGGTGGATTTGTATTCCTTCTTTCCCTATTAATGATACGAGGGTTGAAAGGTATTCTATACTGATTTGGATTCATTTGACCTACTCCTTGAGGATTTCTATTGGGTTGTTTAGTTCCACCTCCATTGTGGTAATTTATTTGATAGTCCTCTAAGTTATCTTGATATTTCTTCTATATTATCATCTTTTAGATCCTTGTTCTTACAACATGTCTCTACATTATATTTTTATTTTTTATTGTTAGAATCTTGCTTATAAATTAACTTCCCATAAGCTCTCATGTTTTAGCTGCTTTTCTAAAAGAATGATGTCTTCGATTTGATGAAATATTTTTTGACCTAAAATTATATTTTCTCATTGTTTATTGGTCATTTTGATCGACTTATTCTAGGAATGATATTTCACAATCCCCAATTTCAAATGGATCATATCACTTTCATAGTGCATACATAAAATATCTTTACGTGGATCTATGTATTACTAATTAAGGGGTACATTTTCAAACTTATTATTGTTATTTTCTCTGATAGGAGGTTGTAAATGTGGATCTCCATTCCTCCTTTACCTATTAATGATATGATCCATCGAAAGGTCTTCTATACTAATTTGTATAGCTATGACCTCCTCCTTCAGGATTTTATTGGATTTGTTTCCTTTCACTCCCATCCTGGTAATTTTATTTTACAGTCCTCTAAGTTATCTTGACATTTCTTCTATATTATCATCTTCCGCATTCTTGTTCTTACCAGATATCTCTACATTATATTTATATTTTTTATTTTCAAAATATTGCTTATAACTTATCTTTCCATAATCTCTTAGGTTTCCTTCCACATCGACTACATCATCTTGCATATTCATTAATGTTGCAGATCTTCTCCCCCTCATGATCATAGAAAAACTACCCTCAAATGCTCTAGCATATGTGACCTTAGCAACTGATTGTGATGGATAGATGTCTTGAGGAGTTTTATTATATATCTTATTAAATACTTTACTGAGCTCTCTCGTTATTTCTCCATTTTTCTTTCTTAAGGAAACAAATTTTGTAAAATAATATAAGTGATCCCTCTTCTCACCCCACTATCTTGTGAATGCATCTTCTAAGGAAGGACAATAGTTTAGATCATTTACTAGCAAGGATTTGAACCATTCCCTAACCTCTCCTTCTAAATTTGGGACAAAAAATCTCATGAATACATTATCATGTTCTATATATAGGTTATTAGTAAAGTCATGAAACACATCCATGTGTTTTTTTGTTCTTATATCATTCTCCCCATCATATATTGGTAGAATCTTTAAGGAACTCTCAAATAGGTCAAGGTACCATACCTTGAAACTACCCAATTATTTACATGTGGGGGTGGTGGTGGACCTCCTCCACTTCCAACCATTAGGTGTTCTAGGATATTATTCCTATCCTGACATGTAATAGTAGTTATATGAGGGGGTACTTGAGCTTGTGTAGGGTTAGAAGTGCTTGCAGAGGATGATAAAATTGAAAATTAAGGTTTTGGTAGTAGATTCAAAGGAGTACGAGGAGTTATTTAATTATTTAAATATACTACATTTTCTTGATTTAGAAAAGCATGATATATTATAGTAGAAACTACATGAGGAATAACTTTATATTGAATGTTTTCAGAAGTACAAATATCTATCCATTATTTTTTGTAATCTGGAATGCTCTAGAATTCTTGTGGCCTTGGATTTTCTCTGGTATGCCTTTTACCAGAAGCCACCTTGATTTTCTCGAGTCGCTAGGTGAAAATATCAACCAAATGTTTTGAGCTGCTTTCACTGAATAGTAATTAGAACTTCATTTTTTCATGCCCTAGGAAAATATTTTTTGATCGTCCATCCTCGAAAACTAGGCCATTTTTCTTGTTAGTCCCCCATGCATACTAGGTTGAAAATAATACATGCCAGGGCATGATGAAGCTCAACTTTTATATATCATAGAGCTATATCTATATGAGCTTATGTTATGAACTATTTTTATTGAATATATATTATGAATGAAACATTATGAACTGCCTTTGCACAAATAACATCATCTCAGATGAATTTACAAAAGTATAATTGTTCGTAGAATATGAATGGACATGAATTTAGTAGATGGAAACAAATGAAAATACCATAGATTCCTCCTGGATAATTTTTTGATACTTAATGGTAGAACATCGTACTGATATTTTTCTAAATAATTCAACAGTTATGACAAAATGTAAATATCTCACAAGTTTTTATGAATTTTCTCGGCATCATAACATGCACAAAAACTACAGTAAATGAAAAATTCAAATACAACTAGTTCATATACATATTCTGAAACTTGACCAAAGGTCATATAATATGAAATCTTTGACAAAAATTCCAACATTCAACATTATTTTTGTTGACAACACAAGTAGGGATCAAACTATTGCTCAAATCTTTGTATTAGCTCATGAAAAATTACATGGATTGGAATAGGTGTGATAAAACATGAAGGAATACAAATTACAGAGGAAGAAACATCTGTGCAATTACTCTGTACTCTTAATCTCACAAAATTCTATTACATCCACATGAGTTCATCGACTCAACAATCCCCTAGAGAACCTCTAAAAAATCGATAGCCCTTATTAATGAGTTCAATGTTCCTTTTATATCCTTTAGTTTGCAACAAAATTCGGTTTCATCTCAACTGCTTTGTAACCATCTCCTAGATATGCCACTTTAATTTCGAATTGTACCCCTATCTACTATCCTTTTCACTTTTTCACTTCTCTTGCCTAAACATTTCTTTTTCCCATTAGCTAGAAATGTGTCTCCCCTCATGTATGCATCTGGATGTATACAAGATTCCTAGCTAACTAACTTGTTCATTGCCTTACTGGAAGTATGCATTCCTTCCCCGTCAACTTATGCATCATTTAAAAATTGACATGGCATCGAGGTGGCTTAAAAGCTAAGGGAGTGGTGTACTATGCAAACTCCCCTAGAACTTGTGCTAAAGCATTCCCTAATGTTTGGCATGATGATTTCCTGGATTGTTGAACATGAGGTGGAAACACTAGATGATGGTATCTGACAACATACTACCATTCTTTTCTTATGGTGACTTTATGGGATTTCCAATCCTCTAATGATATCTGTACATTAGCGCTCCTCTCATAAGATATACGCCCAATCTATTCATAATATTCTTCAATGCTATCCAAATCTTAAACTCATTTTTGAGCGTATAAACAACTTTCTCTCCACTAATATCCCCTTCCAAAATATCAAATTGAATTATCTCATTCCTCTTTTAAGTCAACCGTTTTTTGCATTCCTCTTTTGGGTGCATATCCCCATTTCCATCCTAAGGAGTCGGTAATCAAAATTTCATTACTTCTTTGAAAATTCCTTTGGAAGTACTAGTTTCATCAATTGAATCCTTGATATTATCCTGCTTTCTTCTCAAATATCTCTTCTTCCTCTCCATCTATCTAGATATATCAATTAGTTGAGTTATGTTATCAATATGAATATCTTCCAGCTTACTTTGCAAACTACGCTAGAACTTGTGCTAAAGGATTCCCTAATGTTTGGCATGATGATTTCCTGGATTGTTGAACATGAGATGGCAACACTAATTGATGGTATTGGACAACATACTGCCATTCTTTTCCTATGGTGATTTTATGGGATTTCCAATCCTCTAATGATATCTCTGTATTAATTGTCCTCTCATAAGTTATAGGTCCAATCTCTTCATTATATTCTTCAATTTTATCCAAATGTTGAACTCACTTTTTAGCCTATCAACAAATTTCTCTCCGCTAATATCCCCTTCCAAAATACCAACTTGAATTATCTCATTCCTCTTTTGAGTCAACCTCTTTTTGCATTCCTCTTTTGGATGCATATCCCCATTTCCATCCCAAGGAGTGGGTAATCAAAATTTCATTACTTATTTGAAAATTTCTTTGGAAGTAATAGTTTCATCAATTGAATCCTTGATATTATTTTTCTTTATTCTCAAATATGTCTTCTTCCTTGCTATCTACCTAGGTATATTAATAAGTTGAGTTTTGTTATCAGTATGAAGATCTTCCATCTTACTCTTGGTTCTACTATTTATATATTCAATGATCTGAGTGACCTAATTTGGAATTTATCCCAATTTATTTGCAACTAATATGTTCTCTTCCTCAACTACTATAGACATTTCTTGTTCATCTTGCATAACCTGACAATAGGCCCATTTGCTTAGAAATAAATTGGCTATCTTATCCCAAAGTGTTAAAGTTTCCCTTCTTAGGACTTCTTGTCCATAGACATCCAATTGTAACTTAGTAATTGGGATCTTGAGTTCACTTATCTTAGTCTCTAAGTCTGTGATATGATATTCCTACTTACTAACGAATCACCATTCCAATTCTAAAATTATTTCATCATTTTGGTTCACCGTAGTCTCCATATTTTTATTCTTGTTGTTTCTATCATCTAGTCAGTGAGTTGGCTATTGAACTGAAACCTGAACTGTTGCATCCTTTCAGGTTAATTATATGTCTTAATAATTTACCTTAGTCATCTTGTTATCAAGAAGGGTTATTAATCTTCCGAGCTGTAATCACTATTTGTGTAGACAAAAATAACTCTCCTAATGGTAAGTGGTATAGACAACAATCCTATTGATCCCTAGTTCCTGGAGGGATGTCCTACATAAAACTATGATGAAACCTAGAAACTACTAACTGAAACATAGCCTAATAATGACTTCATACAACATAATATGCTTAAATATAATAACTTTGTGATGACCTAGCGGTGTAATTTTCATACAAGATGCGATATCAGATGTAATGTCCCTAAAAATGTTAAAATTAAAAAAACAATTGTGTGGGCATTATCGCCGTTTGAGATCTAATGTTTATATTAAATTAACTTCAACATCGAGAAAGACTTTAATGTTTATACTAAATTAACTCCAATATTGAAAAAAGAAACTTAATGCTTGAAAACTTGAGAAACTTGAGATCCTAAACTGGTTTCTTGTGGTATCTAACCTATGTTCGTTTGTTATGAAAATTATGTCCTTTGTTCAAGTATTAGTACTCCTGTATTCTATGCTGTTATTTTAATTTCCGTACTGTGGATTTCTCCCAGTTTAATTCTAGTCTTGATGCATGTTTTTTGTCAGTCTTATGCTTATGAGAATGACACTATTGCGTAAATGTACATTAATGGTCTCTGCTTAATTCCTTTAATTTTTGTGATATGAGGTTTGTTAGAGTCCTTGTCTTACTTAGATCTCTAGGAGCTAAGTCATACTTTACCTACCTATGTGTAGGTACCTTAAGATTTCCTAGGTGAAACATCTTGTTTGGAAGAAAGACATACTTTGGTTCATTCTTTTAAAAAGGAAGGTCTTAATCTATGGTTTTAAAATTTATATCACTTTACCCAAGCGCTTGTGTAAAAAGGGAGGTGTCACAGACTATAGGCGCTCGTAATGAAATTCAAATGGTAGTGGTTGTAGTTGGGGCATTAAAGAGGCCCATGTGCTAACTAGGAGTTGCAGTCCACGTTGGCTCAGTAATGCAAAACCCTATCGCATTCAACATTTGGGGTTTATTTTTGCTCCTCGTTGTTTGTGGGGGGAGGTGGAGAGACTAGGGCTCTCGACCTTCACGAAGGATGGGGAAATGCTGCACCTTGCCATAGCACATGGCCCTTGCAACATCCAAGTTAATGGAAATGTAAGTTGTGATAAACCCAAGCTTTTACTATACATAGTAGTTGTGTCTCACTTACAGTGGAATATGTTTAACCTCAATTATCTTGATTGTTTATAGGAGGGTCCCGTTGGATTTTAAACTTGGGTTTCGATGTTGGTGAGTGTACTCTATTAAAAATGTTAAGCGCCTTGGTCCTGGTAAGACCCGGGTGCTCTGAACCTACATTTTCAAGAATGGAAATTGGATGAAAAACTGGGTTAGTTTTAATGGTTTTGCTTTGGGAGTAACAAAGCATTTCTATGGGACATTTCACGCATTGAGTTTAATTTTTGATTCCTCCAGCATTGTTTGTGGAGGTGTAAGCCTACAGGAATTTTTTTTTTAATAAAGTAGGGTTGGGTTTTGAAACTTATGAAGAGTTTTTTCTAGGATGTGGGTTTGAAGAAGGCTTAATCTATGTAATAAATTGTAACTATTTAAGGCATGGAATTCTTTGTTCTTAAATGGATGTCGATTTAACTACAATGCATTTTCTTTCATTAAGTTAATATGCTTTGGTAAATGGTTTGGAAAAATGTAGCGTTTCCTCTTTTAATGATATCTCTGGAGCGATATTTTTACTCTGTTTGGAAAGGGCATTACTGTAGACATTTAATGGTTTTAATAAAATAGTATGTTCTGCACACAATGAAATTGATTTGAGTTTAAAAGAAATCATTATGGGGTTTTGAAAGTTGTCTATACCTAATGGTTTTTTATTCTAAGTCTGTGTATATATTCTAGGCGATTCGATCCCAGCCCTATGTCCTTTGGAAAAGTGAATACCTTGTGTAAGGATAAAGAGTTATTTTGTTTTTGTGTTTGTGAAGAATTTATTTCTAGTTATTTAGCTTGGTTGATCGCGATTTAGTTGGTAGGGTTTGTTTAACTTGCTACTGATATGAAACATGATGTATTGCTTGCCCAACACCATGAGCGTGGCTCTTCTTCCTATAGATATTTCTTGATACTATGTTATGCAATTAATTTAATTTAATTAACTATGTCTTGGCTTTACCTGTGCGTTCTTTTCTTTGTAAATGGAATGTTGATGGCAATGTGTCCTCTCAGCCAACACTGGGTTTGGTAAATAAACTACAGACTGTTTGATGGCATGAATCAATCTTCACTAGTTTTGATATTTTATGTTTCTGATATTTCTAGTTCGAGATACTGTGGATATAAAACGTTTTTGGAGAGGAAGAAAAAAGACGTAGCAGGAAAGACCTACGGTTCTAAATGATAAGATTAATTGAAAGTATGGTTTAACATTTCTATTTTAATTTTATTTTATTATACTAACCTTTCACAATAGTTGATTATTACATAATATAGATCTGGGTTCTTTTATTAAAAGTTCGCATGCTGGTTGTAAGGGTTTCGATGAATGCTATGTTAGTGCTTGATTCTGATTTACTATTTTAATTAATGAAATGTTTAAGGATACAACGTGTAAATTTTATTTTTATTAAATCTGCAACTACAATTCTAGGTTTGAGGCACTAGGGAGAATCGATCTCCTGTGTGAGACAATTCTGCTATAGAATACTTTTTTGATCATAAAGTGTGGGGGAAGGGTTAACGTAAATCTTGGTGAGAGGAAATTTTAAATATAGTAAAGTTAATCCTAAGCTGAGATCTAGCACAAGCTAGCATAGCTAGATCGGCTAGATCGAAGTCTAAAAGCAATAGGGGAAAATATAAAATTACAATTAAATGCTAAAGGTAAAGAAAACAAATGGTTTACCCTAGGGAGCCAATGCCTTAGCCCTTGCTCCCAGACACAGAATGATAGCCAGAATCTAGAAATAAATTTACATGTTTATATGAATTATATCCAAATCTTTCAGCCTGAGTTAGTTTAGGAACTTTGAAATGTGATCATAACATCTTACCTTAACACTTGTAGCTTGGATCTCCTTTTTAATAACCTACACACTTCAGACACTAGTTAATGGAAAAAAATAATCTTAGCTGGCCTGTAGGATGTTAACCAAATAACTTGGGAACCGCCATGTTCCTCCCAACCATGACCCAGAACCATTCCTCGTTCTAATCCGGATCCCACTGAGCTGGTTCCAACATGCAAAGAGGTCTAGAGATCGTACGACACATAGCTGATTGTAATCAATCTTTGAATAATACTTCTCCACAATTATGGGACAAATTCTCTCTTGATACCGTAAAGAATGATAATAAGATAGACCATCCCCTCATTGGAATTTGTCCTTGTATGTATAGATGATCTTTGGAAAGGGCAGTTAAGTTAATGTCTTTTGTTATTCTCATACTATCTTTATATATAATGTCTTTATATATAAATTTATAAGTAGGGATATACATATGTAATACTTATTCATGAGTGGGGCTCTTTTCATTAATCACTTTTGATTGATATAAGTATAGCAATATAATTATAGATGTATTAATTAAACAAGGTAGACTCTTTTGGCAAGGCCTTGAGTGGTTTAGATGGTCTATTAGGTTAGGTAACTCTAGATCCCCTTTTGCATGTCGGATTACCTAGTGTTTCATGGCAGTTTCCTCAATCCTTGATGAGATAAGTAGTGCTTCAATTTAGTCAAATAAAATAGGTATGGTGACTAGTGGTGCTATTCAGATTCTTCCTCAACTCAACACCTTTTCAAGTAAAGTAATCCTAGGTGCTATTCAAAGCATATGCTCAACACTTTTCAACGGGCGTTACACTAGTGCAATTCCAAAGCTCTTCGCTGAGCACTAGTGCTAGGATGTATTTGTAAGATACAGCTAGGGATACAATGGACAAACATCCAATGCTCCAGATCTTATGCTCAACATCAAGTTGGAGTGCTCTAGGGCTTATGCCCAACACTCTATGTACATTGGGGCTTACGCCCAACACATAATAAAAGTCCTCTATGTACATCAGGTCTTATGCCCAATACATAGGTCATCCATGTGCTCCAGATTCCATGCTCAACACATCATAAAAGTCAGTCATTCATAACAGAACTCTGCATAGTATATAAGAAAGATCATGTGAGTATATTAGGTTTTTGTACCCAATCTCTAATAAACATCAATCAAGTACATCATGATTTCCTCCCAGTCTATAACAATAATCTACATCTCTTAGGGTCCATTCCCAAATATGTATATCTATAATCAAGGTAAATCATGGGAATCAGGGCTTAGCTATTTCTTTATACTATGTTGTGCAATTTATTTAATTTAATTAACTATGTCTTGGCTTTACTCGTGCATTATTTTCTTTGTAAATGGAATGTTGATGGCAGCGTGGCCTCTTAGCCCACGCTCGGTTTGGTAAATAAACTATAGATTGTTTGATGGCGTGAATCAATCTTTATTAGTTATGATCTTTTATTTTTATAATATTTCTAGTTCGAGATACTGTGGATATAAAACTTTTTTGGCAAGGAAAAAAAAAGACGTAGTAGGACAGACCCAGAGTTCTAAATGATAAAATTAATGGAAAGAATGGATTAACATTTTCTATTTTAACTTTAGTTTATTAGACTAACCTTTCATAATAGTTGATTATTAAAGAATATAGATCTGGATTTTTTTATTAAAAGTTTACATGATGGTTGTACAAGGGTTTCGATTCTGGATTTACTATTTTAATTAATGAAATGTTTATGGATATAGCATGTAAATTTGATTTTTATTAAATCTACAACTACAATTCTAGGTTTGAGGCACTAGGGAGAATTGATCTCTGGTGTGAGACGATTCTACTGTAGAAGATGTTTTTTATCAGAAAGTGTGGGCAGGGTTAACGTAAATATTGGTGAGACGAAAGTTTAAGTACAGTAAAATTAATCCTAAGCTGACATCTAGCACAAGCTAGCGTAGCTGGCTCTGGTAGATCGAAGTCTAAAAGCAATAAGGGAAAATATAAAATTACAATTAAATTCTTAAGGTAAAAGAAAACAAATGGTTTACCCTAGGGAGTCAATGCCTTAGCCCTTTCTCCTAGACACACAATGATAACCAGAAGCTAGAAAGAAATTTACAGGTTTATACGAATTATATTCAAATCTTGCAGCTCGAGTTAGTCTAGGAACTTTGAAATGTGATCATAAGATCTTACCTGAACACTTGTAGCTTGGATATCCTTTTTAATAACCCGAACAATTCAGACACTAGTTAATGGAAACAAATAATCTTAGTTGATCTGTAGAATGTTAACCTAATAAGTTGGGAACTGCCACGTTCCTCCCAACCATGACCTGAAATCGTTCTTGGTTCTAATGCAGATCCCCCTGAGCTCGTTCCAACATGCAAAGAGGTCTAGAGATCCTATGGCAGATAACTCATTGTAATCAATCTTGGAATAATACTTCTCCATAATTATGGGACAAATTCTTTCTTGATACCATAAATAATGATAATAAGATAGATCATCCCCTCATTGGAAGTTGTCCTTTTATTTATAGATAATCTTTGGAGAGGGAAGTTAAGTTAATAATAATATTTTTATATTAAGTTGAGTTTGATTTTTAGTTTGAATTATAATATATAATTAAAAGCTTATTCAATTATAAACTTCATTTTGATTTTTAGTTTGAATTATAATATATAATTAAAAGCTTATTCAATTATAAACTTCACTTTGATTTTCTATTTGAATTATAATATATAGTTAAAAGCTTATTCAATTATAAACTTCAGTTTGTATTATAACATATAATTAAAAGTTTATTCAATTATTGTTGAGATATTATAACTTCAAAGAATATTATGTTTGTACTTTATTATTCCGGAGATGTTTCATTCCTCCGTGAAGATCTTATTGTATATCCGAAGATGTTTATTCCTCCGTCGGAATGTGGTAACTTGGGTTATTAGACTTCCCTAGTGGGGGTTGGCCCTGTATATGTTATGTGGGTCAAAGGGTTATTAGACCACCCTAGAGGGGTCGGTCGAGTCAGTTGTATTGGGGTATTTAACCCATTGGTTAAATACGAGCCTACATGTCTTGTGTAAAAGACAAGTCGGAGTAGTGTATAAATAGAGGAGGTGTATTCCTCATTTGACACACACTCACTCACTTGAGAGAGGCGCACTTGTGGTGGAGAGGTCTGCTATGGTGGAGGAGGATATCATGTCTTTGGTTTGCATCTTTGTACATTGTTGGTCATCTATATTGAGGAAGCTTTGCTGGGTTTTCTACCCCATGAGGGTTTCCCAGGATAAATCTGTGTCTCTTGTGTTTATGCTATGCTTGTTGTTTCTTCAATGATCCTGTATATGCTATTATTGTGAAATGGAGTGTAATGCTGCTATTTTCTGTCTTAGCAAATTAAATCTTAACATGGTATTAGAGCTAACCTGAAGGAAGGCAAGGTATGGCACTTACGACAATTTGAAGGTTAGGGTTTTATAGAGCAAAAACCAGTCATCGTGGAACTTTCACCATAAATCCATTTTGGCGAAGGTTCATGATCGGAAAACTTTACAGGTCGTAGATAACATCTCCAGGTATCTTGTATCCAAAGGGAACCCTCAGATTCATTGTACTTTGTAAGTTATGATCAGTACAAGTTAGGGTTTTTGTCTCTTCCAGATCTCAGTCAAAATCAGGTGACCTAGGCAAAAAGGTCATAACTTGGGCTAGGAAGCTCCAAATAAAATTTCGTAAAAAGTGAAAGGTAGTACACAGACTACTATCTCAGGAAACGTTTTCAGAGGCCGAAGTTGAACTAGTGACACGTGGCATGCCGTACAAGTTCGCTCTCCTGTTTTATCCCATAAACAGGTCACGTTGCGACACTTGGCATAACTTGGGCTAGGAAGCTCCAAATGAAATTTCATAAAAAGTGACAGGTAGTACACAGACTGTACTATCTCACAAAACGTTTTCAGAGGGCGAAGTTGAACTAGTGACATGTGGCACACCGTACAAGTTCACTCTCCTATTATATCCCATAAACAGGTCACGTTGCGACACTTGGCATAACTCTCTCTCAAAAAATCCAATTGTGGTCAGACCTGTTGCGTTGGAAAGATGACAGGTTAGGCTATCACAGAAAAGGTATTCAGACCCTGTGGAGCAAAAATTTTGGAGTTACAGTAGAAACAATCAGGTACATATTTTTGTCAAAACAAAATTATTTTTGGAGCACCTTCATTCATGACTTCAGGAATTTAGGGTTTTGGAGAAAGTTAGAATCTTTGGAATCGGAATCCACGGCTGAATGCTACTCAGGAAAATCAAAATTTAGAGACCAAGATCCAATTTTTCTGTGGGGTAGAAGAACGAGCTTGATCAAACCCCAGTTTGGGATTTTGATGGGAAAAATGAAAATTAGGGCTTCAGCAAAAGTTGGAATTTTTTAAGTATGTAACCACGACTGGAAGCTCCTCAGAAAAATAAGAGTTTAGAGCCTTGGATCGAACCTTTGGATTGGACAAAAGGGTGGGCTTCATCAAACCCTAGTTCAGGTTCCTGTCGAGAAGATCCAGAAGTTTCGAAGGCAATTTTGAGGGGTCAAATTTTGGAGATTTAAAAATTGAAGTATGCTAGTTTGATCAACTCAACAAGATACATCCTTCCATCCATTCAGAAGTGTGAAAGTCAAAGATTGAATTTTTAGGGTTTCTCTAGCAAACCCTAATCAAGCTCCAGATCAAGTTTCAAGGGGAGTTGACGCTAAGGCCTTACATAAGAAGACTACAAGAAGTCTCGATAGGTATGACTTAAGGAGGTTCAGGTATGTCTTGAAATTTGATTCTTGATTAAGTTCATGATGTGTTTGTCTTCATATTATTTATTAGTACAATCTTGATTAATGTTAGAATTGTCTTATCACCCTAGTAATAGTATGAATGCATGTGAATGATCAAGACATTCATTGATTAGGGCTATATGATTGTACTAATGCATTACGGTGTTGTATGAGGTTGATGTTGTCTACTAACAAGATACAGGTACATCACAAAAGACAAATGAAGTTCCATGACCATGACAACATGAAGACAAAGACTCATCCATAATCTTTGTTCTACTTACGAGGTATGTATGACTTTGTTCTATTATGCTTAACCTATGAGATATGCAGGTTCTAGCATAGGATCTCTAAATCATTGAAGAGAACAAAGAAGATATTGATTAGGTATGTTAGACATAACTAAGCAGGTATACTAATCCAGGTATGTTTTCCTATGTCATGGATCCCTTATATAAGTATACTTGGTATGATTGGTTATGCTTATTCATAAAGTTAGTAATCAAGGTTTTATGCATATTATGTCTCTTATATTGGTTGATGATTTAACTAACCAGATCAAACAAGAATATGCATGAGTAAAAGAAGACTTCCCTGAAACCTTGAATAGTATCTAATGATCATGACTATACATATTCAAGATTATTTGGAACTATAATGTTTTGATAACATTGAGAATATACTAATGGATGTATGTTTGTGTATGATATCATGAGGATGACACTTGAGCATGCACAGTGGTACAGAATGAATAGAAGTTCAAAGGACATACAGAAGATCAAGCGGGAGACAACCACACAAACATAAAAGATAAGTATTTGAGTTGTTATTTGAAATAGTAAATAATATTACCTGAAATAGGTTGTATGCATATTTGTATTCCTAGAGTATATCATGCTGAGTGTAAACATTCATAGAGCATTGAACAATATACTACTAATATGCATATGATTGGTAAGTTGGACAAACATTCCATTGTTGCTTGTCTAGAATGAAACCTCTTTACTGACATGCTAAGAACTGTGCACACTCTCGATAGTATGTTCTGGTAGAGATGGAAGGCATCTAGATAGCCACAGTATGCATACAGGATATGGAAAAGTGTTGTGCCAAAGTATTGGTGAAGATAGTTGCATAACTATGTAAATGATATCTGTATGCATAATAACATGATTTCATGATTATGAAGTATTACTAATCATGTACTTAATTTTGATTTGTAGGAAAGATCATGATGAATGATGAAACACTGAACAAGTGATGGATGTTCAACAAAAGGATTTACAAATCAAACACACTATAGAAGGTTTGTGGCTAGAAGATTCTCTTAGAAAGAGGGAGAGAATCATGATGAGCTGTTTGCTCCAAGTGGATAGATAAGACCATTCTCTTAATGGTGTAATTAAAGAAGAAGTGTGAATCAAGTTCTGTATGGGTACCTAGGATCGATAATCAATTGATGAGCTTAACGATCACCATGGGTGATGTGGATCTCAACCTTTGCTACAAGGTTGAATATGGTTTCTATACACTGATGAACCGGATGCAAGAAGAAACTCACCACAGAGTTTGAATAATGTTGAGGCTTATATCAGTAGACCCATCTGATGAGAGATGGCACAGATAGATATGCAGAAGAACATTCAATGCAGAGTGTGAATGATGTTCAGTCACAAGGGAGAATTGACAGTTTCTTGATAAGCTTGGGCATTACCAAAAGTAAAGTTGTTCCTAAATGTTATGGATCATACTATTATTGTATGTAGATAATATCTTTCTGATAGGGAAAGAGAAACAGATCATGAAAAGAAAGAAGAAGATGGCTGCAGAAATGAAAATGAAAGATCTCAGGTTGATGCATTACTTCCTAGGTCTGGAAGTATGGAAAGGCTCAGAAGGAATCTTTATCAACCAGGAAAAGCATGCTGAGAAATATTAAAAGGAATTGATGTGTTGGAATGTCCACTCTCACGGATTCCAACTTGAAGTTGTTAGCAGATGACTCATCAGAGTTAGTGGATATAAATCTGTACAGACAAATTAATGAGTCATTGATCTGTCTAACAAATACTAGGTCAGATATATGCTTTGCTGTGAACACCTTGTGTCAATATCTAGTGGAAACCAGATGTGTTCACCTGTTAGTTGCAAAGCATGTGATGAGGTACCTAAAGGATATGATAGACTTTGATCTATGTTATCTTAGAGATCATGACTTCAGATGGCTACACAGATGTTGATTGGGAAGAAAGTGTATCAGACAGGAAGAGCACATCGAGAGGATGTTACTGTCTGGGATCAGCCATGATCTCATGGTTTAGAAGGAAGCAATCTAGTGTGGCTCTCAGCACAAGCGAAATATATGGATTCTTGCTCTGCTAGTTGTGAAGCGGTATGGCTTTAGAATGGACCCAGCTGTGATCCTATGTGACAAACAGAGTTGTACCAAAATGGCAGAGAATCCAGTATTCCATGATAAGTCAAAGCACATAGAGATCTGACATTTCTATATACAAGATATGGTGCAGAAAAGAATTAAAGTTCAAATTTGTAACAAGTTACCAATGTACTAACCAAACCTCTTCCAATCCAATGTACTAACCAAACCTCTACCTCAAGTAAAGTTTTCCAAGACAAACTTAAAATAGTTCAGAAGGACCCTCCTCGAAAGGGGGAGTGATGTGATCACCTATGATGAGATTGCCCGCATCGACAATGAGGTCGATGATGTGGATACCTATATTGGTGATGCCGACAGAGAGGTTGGTGGATGGTCCTTAGACAGGGTCTAAGGTGACATGAGGGGATTGGATCATCCCTGGACTTCAGTCCTAAAGAGAACTGTAGACGTATGTCTTTGAGAATGAAGTCCTTGGTGGACATGAGGGGATTGGATCATCCCTGGACTTCAATCCTAAAGAGAACCATAGACGTATGTCTTCGAGAATGAAGTCCTTGGTGGACATGAGGGGATTGGATCATCCCTGGACTTCAGTCCTAAAGAGAGCCGTAGACGTATGTCTTCGAGAATGAAGTCCGTGGTGGACATGAGGGGATTGGATCATCCCTGGAGAACCGTAGACGTATGTCTTCAAGAATGAAGTCCTTGGTGGACGTGAGAGGGATTGCATCATCCTTGAACACATGTTCTAAAAGGAGCCGTAGGGAGATGTCTCTGAGAAAGAATAGGGATTGTATCATCCTTGAACACATGTTCTAAAGAGAGTCGTAGACTGGGTCTACAATAATGAACTCCTGAATGAACAGGTAGGGGATTGTATCTTCCCCTGACTTCGGTCCCAGAATTGATCCGTAGACTGATGTCTCCAAGAATTGAAGATAGGATTGCATCGTCCCTGGATCTCGGTTCAAAATGTACATGATGGGATTGCCTCGTCCCTAGACATGGTGAGATGTCTTAAAGTGATAAGGACTAATCATCCTTTAAATAGATTGGGATTGCCTCGTCCCTAGACATGGTAAGATGTCTTAAATTGATAAGGACTAATCATCCTAAACAGCTTGGGATTGCCTCGTCCCTAGACATGGTGAGATGTCTTAAAGTGATAAGGACTAATCATCCTATAAACAGATTGGGATTGCCTCGTCCCTAGACATGGTGAGATGTCTTAAAGTGATAACGACTAATCATCCTATAAATAGATTGGGATTGTATCGTCCCTAGACATGGTGAGATGTCTTAAAGTGAGAGGGATTGATCATCCCGTAAGTGGATTAGGATTGAATCATCCTTGGACAGTAAATCCAGTAATTCTGAAAGGAAGGATAGTCCTAAATGAATTGAGTGGATTAAATCATCCTTGGATAGTAAATCCAGTAATTCTGAAAGGAAGGATAGTCCTAAATGAATTCAGTGGATTAAATCATCCTTGGACAGTAAATCGAGTAATTTCGAAAGGAAGGATAGTCCTAAATGAATTGAGTGGATTAAATCATCCTTGGACAGTAAATCTAGTAATTCCGAAAGGAAGGATAGTCCTAAATGAATTGAGTGGATTAAATCATCCTTGGACAGTAAATCCAGTAATTCCGAAAGGAAGGATAGTCCTAAATGATTTGAGTGGATTAAATCATCCTTCGACAATAAATCCAGTAATTCCGAAAGGAAGGATAGTCCTAAATGAGATTGAGTGGATTAAATCATCCTTGGACAGTAAATCCAGTAATTTCGAAAGGAAGGATAGTCCTAAATGAGATTGAGTGGATTAAATCATCCTTGGACAGTAAATCCAGTAATTCCGAAAGGAAGGATAATCCTAAATGAGATTGAGTGGATTAATCATCCTTAGACAGTAAATCCAGTAATTCCGAAAGGAAGGATAGTCTTAAACATGCTTGTGACTCCGAAAGGAAGGATCATGTGTGTTGTAGGGTATGCTGCTATTGTGTATAATTGTGTTGATGAGGATACTTGTATTGATGATGTGTATACTTGTATTAATGAGGATACTTGTATTGATGATGTGTATACTTGTATTGATGAGGATACTTGTATTAATGATATGTATACTTGTATTGATGAGAATACTTTTATTGATGATGTGTATACTTGTATTGATGAGGATACTTGTATTAATGATATTTATACTTGTATTGATTATGTTGTTGATCGTAATGATCTAGATGACAATGTTGTTGATCGTGATGATCTAGATGACGATGCCGCTAATCGTGATGATCTAGATGACGATGTTGTTGACCGTGATGATCTAGATGACGATGCTGCTAATCATGATGATCTAGATGACGATGTTACTGATCGTGATGATCTAGATGACGATGCTGATGATCCTGAGGATCCAAATGTTGATGCTGTTGTAGTTGTTCGAGTGCTACAGAAGATAAAGACTCAATACTGAAGATGTTGATGTTCCAGTAACTGCTTGAGTTACTGATGATGTTGAGAAAGCTTCCAATGATTTATAGATGTATCATGTATGATGTTGATGACTCCTTACTTAGGTAGATGCTGTTATAATATCCTTCTCGTTAAGGGGGAGTGTTGAGATATTATAACTTCAAAGAATATTATATTTGTACTTTATTATTCCGGAGATGTTTCATTCCTCTGTGAAGATCTTATTGTATATCCGGAGATGTTTATTCCTCCGTCGGAATGTGGTAACTTGGGTTATTAGACTTCCCTAGTGGGGGTTGGCCCTGTATGTGTTATGTGGGTCAAAGGGTTATTAGACCACCCTAGAGGGGTCGGCCTAGTCAGTTGTAGTGGGGTATTTAACCCATTGGTTAAATACGAGCCTACATGTCTTGTGTAAAAGACAAGTCGGAGTAGTGTATAAGTAGAGGAGGTGTATTCCTCATTTGACACACACTCACTCACTTGAGAGAAGCGCACTTGTGGAGGATAGGTCTGCTATGGTGGAGGAGGAGATCATGTCTTTGGTTTGCATCTTTGTATATTACTGGTCATCTATATTGAGGAAGCTTTGCTGGGTTTTCTACCCCATGAGGGTTTCCTAGGATAAATCTGTGTCTCTTGTGTTTATGCTATGCTTGTTGTTTCTTCAGTGATCCTGTATATGCTATTATTGTGAAATGGAATGTAATGCTGCTATTTTATGTCTTTGCATATTAAATCTTAACAATTATAAACTTCACTTATAATAAAATCCTTACCTTGTTCCTTTTGAACAAATTATTATAACTTTATATATTTGTTATTTATGAGAATAATAGGTATGTGGGTACAAACTAACCATGTGGGTTTATAGACTCTCACTTTATAATTCTTTTATTATTCTCATACTATAGTTATATATAATGTCTTTATATATAAATATATAAGTAGTGTTAGTAACCCGTGTCAACCCTTCTCTTTACTATGTTAGTAAATTGTTGTTGGACGCATATGCTTTGTAAGTCGTCCCGCAATATTATATGTCCCATGGTTTTGACTCATAGTATTGGGCATAGACTTAGTATATAAGTGTGTGTTGAGGTCATTGAAGACACCGTGAAGTTAATTGTATTGAGCTTGCTCAAAGGAGGTTGCCCCTTTGAAGTGTCCTGTGATCAATATAAAAGTGATTCTAAGTTCTGTTATTTCTGATATCTCATGTATTTGAATTAATTAATTATTGCATGTTCTTCACATTTGGTATCAGAGCACATTCTTGGGATCGTTGGGTAGAATTTCTGCCAATTTTTTTTTTCACATCTGTTGCAAGTTCGGATCTGGGAATAACCCCTATCCACTTAACTCTGGGAAGTACTTGGGTATAATCCCTAAAACTCATTATGAGGAGTACCACAGGAACCCCAAAGTAGCTGGCCCATCGAGAGGACCTGCCAACAAAAAGGGCAATGACCCCTACCTGATTGACTAGTTCCCACCCATGCGATAAACCAAGAGCTATCATTTGTGGCAAAGCAATTATCAGTTTTACCTGAGCTGTGGAGGGAGGGGTACTGCCCCAATACGCAAGTCGTCAGACAGCATTGGTGGCTGAGTGAATCCCCTGAACTGATAGGAAGCCACACATACCTAGGGTCCATATCTATTTTCACCTGAATTGTTGCCGATCACTTCTGCTCCAAATCCAGCCATTTCAGATCTATTCTGAAAGTCATTCCAGATCCATTTGCCATTTCAGATCCATCCACTTTCGATCCATTTCTCGCCATTGTAGATCCAACTATTGCGGATCCCTTCCACGCCGCTGTTGCTTATCCATTTCTGAAAAAAAAAGTATAAAATTATTTTTTTGGCCATATCTCCCTTGTTTCAACTCTGTTTTCCCTGAAACTTCACTGACATCCTTGCAATCCCATTTTGCATATTTCAGTCCTAAAGACCCTATCCCAAATTCCACTTTCCAAGACCATAAATCCCACATTTGTCTATTTTTAGGGTTTGCCATAACTCCTTCAATTTTCACCCAAATGCCTTCAAAGTTTGCCACCATGTCCCTCTCTACCAAATTTTCTCATTCTTTCACCCTTCTTCTGAAATCATCATCTTTTGCTTCCCCAAAACCTAGTCCAACCCCAATTACCCATCATATTTTTTCCCAAATCCAAATCTTCCTTTACTAAATAACTTTTCTTTGTGTTTAAAAAAAAAAAAAAAAAAACTCTTGGTTGTGGTTGTCACCCGCGTAGGAGCAAAAACCATGGAGGAAGCACTTGTAGCCATCCAAACCAAACTCCAAGAGCTAGATGAAAAATTTCTCAGCCTCCATCTTTAGCATTCAGCCATGAACAATAACCGACAGCCATAATCTTTTGCAGCCACCAGGTTCTCTTCTTCCAGCAATTTTCGTGGGTCGAAGCTTGATTTTCCTTGCTTCAATGGTACTGATCTGACTCGATGGATATACCGCGCAAAACAATATTTCAGTCTGCATAATACTTTTGATGTCCAGAAGTTCCACTTGCATCCTTTCATTTGGAACAGGAAGCCCTTCAATGGTACCATTGGTACATCAAAGCTCATCCCGAGCCAAACTGGACATATTTTTTCCAACTCCTTTTTCCACAATTTGGTCCTAGTGCTTTTGACGACTTCACAGGAGCACTCACTAAACTTCACCAAACTGGCACAGTGAGAGAGTATCAGACAAAGCTTAAGAAACTCGCCAATCACACAGAAGGATTGTCTGATGAATTTTACAGGATTTGTTTTATCAGTGGTCTTAAGGATGAAATCCAGTCAGAGGTTAAAATGTTCTGTCCCAACACAATGATGGAAGTCCTAGGTTTGGCTAAGTTGGCAGAAGAAAATATTGCATCCCAACAACGCTCCAAACCCACTTGTGTTCCCTTCCGAAATATGGGTTCTCAATGACCTCCCATCCTGCCAGCTCCTCGATAAACGCCTATCAAGCATTTGTCTGAAACCTAGATGGAGGCATGCCGAGAAAAAGGGCTTTGCTATAATTGTGATGAGAAATTCACTCGGGGACATAGATGTGTTCAACAAAAGCTCTATCTCTTGGATGTGGATTCTTTGCTTTCCTCTAAACTTGGTGAAGAAGCTCCAGATACAGTAGATGATTAAGTTGACATTCAGCACCCGCCTGTTGACACCCCATCTCGGGATGACCCACCCGCGATCTCTCTCCATGCTGTAACCGGCGTCACAACCCCACAAACAATGTAGGTGAGGGGATACTTCAAGAAGTTCCCTCTTAACATACTCATTGATTCTTGTAGCACTCATAACTTCATTGACCCTCAGATTTCCAAACAGGCTGATTCTTTTGTCCATCCTTGCTCCAACTTTGAAGTCATGGTTGCCAATGGGGCCACCTTACCTTGCAAGGGGAAGTGTCACAATGTGCATATCTCTATGGAAGATTATAACGTGCGCTCTAACATGTTTTCCTTGTCCTTAGGCGGATGTGATGTGGTTTTGGGCGTTCAATGGGTACGCACACTTGGCCCCATCTTATGGCATTTTGCTGAACTTTGGATGCAGTTTTCAATCGATGGGGCACAACAAAAATTAATGGTCTTACAACCAGGGTCTCTTTGCATCATCAGTTCACATCGCGTGGAAAAAATCCTTAAGAAGAATTCACATGGTGTCATCGTTCAGCTCCATTCCATTCAAATGCACCCATCAACGGTCTCCACTACTTGCTTGGATAGATATGCAAGTGTCTTTGCTGAACCAATGAGCTTGCCGCCTTCAAGAGACCTTTCCAGTAAGAATTTAGTTGCATTACCTCTCAGCAGGAAATGATGGCTATTTTCCATGCAGTACAGAAGTGGCAGCCATACCTATTAGGGATTATTTCTGCATCAAGACTAATCTCTAGAGTCTGAAATTTTTTTTGGAACAATGGGTCTTCTCTTCAACACACCTGAAATGGGTTATCCAACTCATGGGTTATCCCTATGCGATCACTTACAAGAAGGGTAAGGGAAATATGGTGGCAGATGCTCCTTCTTGCACAATTGATGACCCAGTTTCTCTTACAGCTCTTTCTCTGCTTGTTCCAAATTGGTTGCAATATGTTCAATAGGGCTATCTCTTCTATGAAATCCATGCTTATTCATCAGCAGGGCACTCTGGGTTCTTCAAAACCGGGAACAATGTAACTTCTTTTGGCAGGGACTGAAAATGACAATTCAATAGATGGTGGTTGATTGTGATACTTTTCAGGTCAACAAGGCTGAAACGACATTCCTTTCAGGATTACTCAAACCCTTTCCCATCCCTACACAACTTTGGCCAACTATTTCTGTAGATTTCCTAGAAGCGCTCTAGTGGTACAATTCTCAAAAGACACCATATGAATCATTCTATGGACATACACCGCCAGTTCTTCTTCCATACACCCTTAGCAGCTCCCCAGTTCAGAAAATTGACTCAGTTCTTTGAAACCGCAATCAGATTCTTCTCATTCTGCAGGACAATCTTCACATGGCCAGAATTCGACCAAAACAACAAGTTGATTAGCACCATTCTGAGCACACTTTCCATGCAACCGATAGGGTTCTTCTTTGTCTACAGCCTTCCAAGCAATCCTACCTAACACTCCAAAGGCGTCAGTGGCTCAAAATGCAGCCCAGGGATGCTACTAGGGAACCACTCCTTCAGATTCTACAACAATTTCCGTAACCAAAGCTTTGAGGACAAATCTTTTCTAACGGAGAGGGGATGTTAGGAACCTGTGTCAACCTTTCTCTTTACTATCTTAGTATATTTTTGTTGGATGCATATACTTTGTAAGTCGTCCTGTAGTATTTGTTGATCCATAGTTTATATTAGCCCATAGTATTGGACGCATATGCTTTATATGTCGTCCTGTAGTATTATATGTCCCAAGGTTTTGACTCATAGTATTGGGCATAGACTTAGTATATAAGTGTGTGTTGAGGTCATCGAAGGAACCGTGAAGTTAATTGTATTGAGCTTGCTCAAAGGAGGTTGCCCCCTCGAAGTGGCCTGTGATAAATATAAAAGTGATTCTGAGTTCTGTTATTTCTGATATCTCGTGTATTTGTATTAATTAATTATTGCAGGTTCTTCACAAGTAGGGACATACATATGTAATGCTTATTCATGAGTGACGCTCTTTTCATTAATCACTTTTGATTAATATAAGTATAGCACTATAACTTTAGATGTATTAATTAAACAAGGTAGATTATTTTGGGAATGCCTTGGTTGTTTTATATGGTCTACTAGGTTAGGTAACTCTAGATCCCCTTTCACATGTTGGATTACGTTGTGTTTCGTGGCATTTTCTTCAGCCCTTGATGAGATAAGTAATGATTCAATTTAGTCAAATAAAATAGGTATGATCACTCGTGGTGCTATTCAGAGTCTTCCTCAACTCAACAACTTTTTAAGTAAAGTAACCCTGGGTGCTATTCATAGCTTATGCTCAACACTCTTCAATGGGAATTACGCTAGTGCAATTCTAGAGCTCTTCTCTCAACACTAGTGCTAGGATGTGTTTTAAGATACACATAGGGATACAATGGCCATATATCCGATGCTCCAAATCTTATTCTCAACATCAAGTTGGAGTGCTCGAGGGCTTATACTCAACAATCTATGTACATCGGGGCTTACGCCCAACACATAATAAAAGTCCTCTATGTACATCAGGGCTTATGCCTAGTACATATGTCACCCATGTGCTCTAGAGTCCATGCTCAACACATCCTAAAAGTGAGTCATGCATACTAGAACTCTGCACAGTATATAACAAAGATCATCTTAGTATGTTAGGGTTTTGTATCCAATGTCATAATAAACATCAATCAAGTACATCGGGCTTTATGCCCAGTATATAACAATAATCTACATCTGTGAGGGTCCATGCCCAAATATGTATATCTATAATCAAGGTAAATTATGTGCATCGGGGCTTATGCCCAACAAATATAACAAAAGGAAAAATATGTGCATTAGGGCTTACGCCCAGTATCAAAATAAATTATATGCATGAGGGCTTACACCCAATATATAACATAAACATAATCAACAAAATTCACGATATTACATCAGAATTATAAATGGTTGCTCATGACCTAAGTGTGTTATTAGAGTTATAAAATATTTGTGATGACCTATTTGTGTTATCAAAGTTATAAAATATTTGTGATGGCTTGGTAATAATTTAAAGATACATATATACTGATACAATTTACAAATAGAATAGGTAGGAAATGTGTGTATAGAGGAGTACAAGTAGTACTGAACCAAAAAAAAATACAAATACCAACAGATATAAGAAAAATTGTGAATGAAATAACAATTACGTCAACATAAAAAAGATGAAATGTAGACATGAACAGGTTAATGCAAATATTGGTCTCAAGGGTTAACTTGAACATGCTCACTACTCCTAACCTGAATATGCACTGTCTCTCATAAGGTGGTACTCAAGAGCCTTGTTAAATGGGATATACTAACAAAGTGTGCAAGTAAATGATGTAATTGAACCTTAATTAATTATCTTCGAAAGAAACAAAATGATGAGAGTAGTGATTTCCCATAAATTCCTAGTTCATAACTTAATCTATTAAATGTACAAGCCTAAACAAGAATGTGAATGCAATGTTACAACTTTTCACATGCAAACTGTGAGGGAAAGCAAAAATACTAAAATGATAAATAGATGATGAACTCTAAAAGTTTCATGGACTAAGATGCCTAGATTCTACTTATAAACAATGTCCTTGTATCTAATATATCATCTACTAATCAAATCTTAAAGATTACTCACAATTCTTAAACCAAACTCTTATTACCTAAACTACCTACAATTTTTTAGAGGTAAAATAACAAAGGGGTAAGTGGTGATATCAAAAAGCAATATGTTTCAATGAACAACTACTCTTCTAGACCCTCTATGATATCTAGTAAGACAATCAAAACTAAGCAAGTACAAAACCAATATAGGGCATAACAAAGACCAACATCAGCATGCCTATGAATTGTAACTAAAAAGCCTAAAGTGATAATACTATCTATTACTTACAGTATATATGCAAATGGAATAGACTATAAGTATGCATGCAAAACATCAAATAACAATCTACATGAAAAGGGTCACATACCAATTCATTTACACACATAAACAAAGAGAGCAAACAACTAACTTTAAAGTGAAATTGAGAATTCTCACACACACATGATACATAATTTATGTTTCTACTATCAAGATTTATACAATTATCAAAATTTTTTTACACAATTCAAGAACAAATAGCCAACTTGTTATAGAATGTTAAAAAGAGATAATAAACATTTACACATACAAACATAACAAAATTGAGTATTGAGTAATTAAACAAGTACAAAGTACAAGACAATGCCTTTCCAAGTCGATGGCCCTTCCATGGATGAAGGAGCTTGTATTATTGAAGCTCCCATTACACTGACATCAAAGTGTTAGTAGGACTCGTGAATTTAATAGCATAATAGTACTATGTTTCTCTATATATATCTCTATCATAGATTACATACAAATATATAAATGTTCGGATCCCCAAAAATGGTAAACAGGGTGTTACAATTCAATTCACGTATCACAACTGATGAATTAAAAGCTCAGTCAATATATATGAATGGTGTGTCTTATCCTCATAATCCAAAGCGTATAAGGATAAGACAATTGGGGTTATGTCAGCACCTTGCATAAATGCAATTGAACCGTTATGCCCCTGGAGCTCTCTTTTTGAATAACATTGCATCACATGAACTGGGGTCGATCTTACTTGTCATAATCGCAACCTGGGACAGATGGAGGTTCAGTATTTTTATTGGAATCACATGCTTGTGTCCCCTAAAGCTCCTTTGACTATTCTAACTTGAAATCTGACTACTGTCGAAATGAGTACTGAAACAGATATATGGCTATAAAGTATTCAGCTATCGTGCCGGAAGTATCTATGCTTGATACAAAACGGTGGTTTAGAGGTTAAAACAAACAGAAGAAAAAAAAGAATTTAATTGACATTCACACAGGATATACGTGGTCATAAGCAATGCTTTACACTTCTATGGATAAAAAAGGAACAGAGAGTCTGGTTTGCAACTCTATACCACGAAATTTTAAGGAGGTTGGATCCGCCAGTCAACTTATCTATTTAAAAAAATTTACACAGAGTTCCAAACTCTTCGTTAGAAATACAACTACAATAGACTTTGGGTAAACCCGACTCCCCGGATAGAAAATATGATAACAGAGACTTTGGGTAAACCCAACTCCCCTCATAGAAAATATGATAACAGAGTTTACTACCCAGCTATGTAAGTCGACCTAGGTAGTTGGTTAAAAGAAGACCCTCAGATATGGAAAGTTTCGATTTACAGATACGCAAAATCTCGCCAATGTGACTTGCTGAATTTAAAGTTGTCTACAAAAAAAATTAACATTGATGCCAGGATGGATCCCTCCCGAGCGATGTCATAGGAGTTTGACGACTGGTGTGAACAAATCTCTCTCGAGGAGGGTACGCAGAAGGTCTACCGAGCACGAGAACATCTGGTGTGGGAACCGACAAGTTCAACCGAGGTTGCATAGGTTCAACGCACAGGTTAGTTGATACTAAAGAGGGAATCCAGATTGGATTGGTTCGATAAAATAAAAATAATAATAATCATTTTTACACACATTTAAAAGAACATTAACGAATATGTTTTCTTCAGCAAGAACCAAGAACCAGACTGATCTTTGTATTATTTGATTTGCTGTGAATAACAATAGTATGCTTTTTCTGCTAAAAAAAAAAGGACATCCACAATTTTGAGCTTATCCCAATATTTATTCTAAATTTTGGGCCATGATTTATTTAGTAAGGTAAACATAGAGAAACAACATTCATTCCAAAAAGAAGAAATCGTTCTAAATCTCATTTATAACTCTGTAAGTCATAAAAATAAAAAAGATAGTTACTTGAAAACAATGGCAAAGACAATTTGGAGAATCAGCTCCTCCCAACCATAGGAGAGAGCAACTCTTATGTTTTCCGCGCTCCATCCCCAAGTTGGATCACTCCATGCACTACAACATCGCTTCCACGTGGCACTCTCTCTCAGACATGGACTTATGAAAAGAGAGACCAGTCAACTCGTGCACAACATGGCCTCGTCCCATGGTATCTTAGTGCACTCTTATTTATAGTTTTGCCCAATGATTTAGGATCTTGTCCAGTTGTTAAGTTCCAGATTGAATTTGATTGGTATAGATATCTCTATCTTGCTTACACATGTTATGTGGTGCCATGGTGGTGTCCCTTTATTTAGCTCACTTTTCCAAGTGCCCTTTTATTTTATTAAAAAGAAAAAATAATTTGTTGTTATCACTTCAATTTTTGAGTTTTAAATAACTCTTATATAAAAAAAAATTGTTAAAATTTTAATAATTCAAAAACAATTAATAATATTTTAGGGTATCACCGTTTTGATAATAAGATATTTATGCAGCGTTTCATTTTATTATCATTGAAGGACTGTAATGTTGGGAATAGTGGATGTGAAAATAAAGGAGTATTCAAAATTCTTTTCCTTGCATTGTAGTATTCTAAAAATGTTTCACTTTGAAAATATTCTAGTTATATTTTTTAACTATTCTTTCATGAATTTGTGTATAATAGTCGAATTGCCCCAATTATTCCATAAATGTTCTTCAAAATGTAAATGTTCAAAATGTGATAATTTCTTAAGGTTTAAACCCTATGTTCATGATACTTTTCAATAACATATTTTTTTTAATATATTGCAATGTATTTTTTTAATATATATATATGAGTAGAAAAATAAAATTAATATAAAATTGAAATTTATTATATTAATAATAATTTTTTTAATTTGAAAGATATGGTGGTATGGATTTCATTATTGGAATACTGAAAAAGCTCAAAAGAAAGTTAGAAAAATCAGTACTATGATACAGATTTTAAAACTATAACATTCTAAAAAAAATATTTTTCATATTTAATCTTTAAAATATATATATATATATATATATATATATAATTAATATACAATTAATATATATATATATATAATCAATATACAATTTTTTCATCCTATCAATCATTTATTAAAAAGCATATAACATTTTATATATATATATATATATATATATATATATATATCCAAATTACAAATTATTATTTATTTTATAATTATTTTAAAAAATAACATAGCATCCAAATAAAGGTTATTGGTATCAATAACTATACGTTAGGAGAGCTATTGAAATCATCTCTACATAATGGACAATTAAATTGACGGATAAACCAACTTACGATGCAAAGTGCATGAAATAGGTGTTTACAAGGCAGTTGCCTTGCTATAGACCCAATCCTCATCCTATCATGACAAATTACACAAAAAAATCCGTCACCATCATTATCGCTTGCGTCCAGTAGTCCCTTATCAATAATAACCTTTGGTGAAGAATGAATAGCTGCCAAAGAAGCAACTACTGGATTAGTTTGATGGCGACCAATAAACTGTTGTCTTAGCTGAGTCTGAAGAGAGAATTGCTCAATTCTGACTTGTATCAAAGGCCGGGTATCGTTATTAAACTGATCGATCAGCTCCACTACTCGTTGACATTCTTCGAAATTTCCACTCCATACAATTTGCACGCTCATAACATTCCCGTCGTCCCTGCTCCAATCCAATATTGTTCTCTTCAAAACCACATTAATGTTTTCTGTCATTGCAGTCTTAAGATCGTTTTCAAAGTTCAGAAGGTATTCAAAGTTTTCGGCCCTTCCGATGTCGTCCAACCGATTTACGTTTACAAGATCCCAGATATTCTCGATTTCCCAGTCATCTTCATCCGATCGCCTTACAAGTCTGAAGATAACACTCGAGATCAAGTGCTGCTGAACACCCTCACTTTCCAGATGTGAAAAATGGTCCTGACTTTCACTCAGTTTCCATAGCATCTTTTGTTCTGCCGCCATCTTTTCATCGATGAATATTCGAACCTTGTCAAATATTTCTATCGCTCGAGCCTTTATTATATCACTGTTCATATCCACGTTGCTCTTATATGGTTGTCTCTCCATTTTCAGTGTTCAAGTATGAAAACACTTCAAAGAAACTTTGATAACACTGAATCGTATAAGAGGTCAAAAGATAACTCTCTAGATGAAGTGCGGCTAAAGAAATTTGAGCTTTTCAAATGTGAAAAAAAAGTGAAAATGACGTCGATATATATATATATATACAGAGATAATATCTTTACTTTTAGTAATGTAATTTTCTTTGGCCGACACAATATATTATATTTTTCAGTGGCCGATAGGGTGACGGCGTTGCCCTTTCATTCTGTTAAAAAAGCTTACTAAAACCCTAAGGAAGGAATCCTATTGTCCTTTGGCCTCCTAGATTGCTCCATAGTATGAGTCTTCCGCCGTGATAGCTTTCAAGGGCTACCCTTTCGTCTAGGTCCAAATTATTGAATACATCGCACAATTCCCTCACTTTTTTGTTTCTACGCCTAGTATTTCTTTTTAAAAGTTTATAACTTCTAAAAGAACTAAATTAATTTTTTGCTTCACTAGTTGAGCTTGCAAACGAATTAATTGTCTTGTGGTCACCTTTAATTTGAGTCATTCTTCACTTTGCAATGATAAATAGAACCCAAATTTAAGTGCAATAGCAAACATAAGTAGAGACACCTCAAAATAGTGTGGATTGCTATGTTATAAGAGTGTTGGGTGTAGATCACATTTTCATCCCAATAATTTGTATGCTTATGATTATAACCCCTTAAAAGTTGCACCAAAGTTCTATTGACTACTTCTATCTATCAATTTGGCTATGGATGGAAGGTTGTACATATATTAGACTTAGTGTTTATCTTTTCCCAACTGTAGTAAAAAATGTATTGATAAACCTAGTATCTCTATCTTAGATGATGCTCCTTGGTATCCCAATGTGCCCAAAGCTTTTCAAAGAACACTTTTGTTGCTTCTTGTGTTTTGATGGTATTTTTAGAAGAATGGACATATTATTGAATTTATAAACTATGACAAATAAATAGTCATGACCCTTCCTAGTGGTTAGAAAGCCACCCACAAAATCCAAGGAAATGATCTCCCATGTTATCGTATGAAGATCAAACGACAAGAATTGGGAGGAGAATTGGTGTCTGTCAAAGGGTTGCAATACTTCATAGAAACTCGCAAGGATTTTTGATGGCCTGAAGGGATAAGAAGTCTAGGATGCAGAACATTTTCTGTAGGGTATCAACATTGATGAAACAAAGTGTTTTGGTCTAATCATACAACATGATAGCTCTTTTGCTTGGGGAATAGCCACTCGAAAACCATTTCGAGAACTCAATGATGTTGTAGTGTTCCCAATTAGAAAATTAGGAACATTAACTCAAATTCAACAAAACTAGGGCTATATTTTTCCCACTCCCTCCAAATACCCTAAAAATTTCCCAAATTGAATATGAGGGTTTAGTGCAGAATTAGGACAAACCAAAAAGTTATATGGAAGGTGTAATCAGACTCTACCTAGACAGATGCACATTTTCTAATCCCAACATGCGTGTGAAGGGCCCAAAGGACCCAAGGTGATTTCTGTCCCCAGGACTTCTATGGAACGTAATGGATTCTGGAACATATATGGATGTATATAAATTTAAGAAGCCCTAAAATAGATTTAGGAATGATGAGACTAAAAATTCACAATTTATTTTTCATTTTGGTTAAACTAAGAGAGAGTTCGTTTCACTGGAGAACTGAAATAGTTTGTTTACAATGCGAACCAAATAGCCTCTAACCCTCATGAATTCTGAACCAATACTGCAAATGGGCCCTATACTATCCCCCATAACTATATCATCTTATAAACTCCATTTGCTTCTCTAGAACTCAAGATTTAACCCAAATAGTGAAATCTAGATAAAATTTCAATACATTGAGCAAGGGAAAAATATATTATGGAATATAACAATTTCAATACTTGAGAAAGGTTCATATTTTGTTTATTTATGGTTTAAAAAATATCAAAGGGATGTAGGAACAACATCCATGATTACATAGACCACAAACCATCACAAAACACCAAATATGCAACTAGTGCACCACAACACACTTGAAACTTCACTAAACTAGAAAAAGTATTGGGACTCAAGTTGTTGCAGCAATATGATCAGTGAATGGACTAAGTGTCCATTCTACAATGACCTACTTAAATGAATAAGACAACTCCAATTTGTTACAAAAATTTAGGGTCCCATCTCTCTAATGGATTGCAAGGGCACATCTCCCAAGCATAGGATTGCACAAGCAACTCAACAATAATTTTTATCAACAAACAATCTAGCCCCTACTAGTATAGCTTGCTACTCCTTTTAAGATTTAGAGGCATCCAATACCATGTACATCGAGAAACCATGCACTGGATAGTTGGTTGTTCATAGTTGCTCCACTACCTTTATGAGTACGCCCTCTAACCACTTCCACCTTCATAAATGCACCCTGTAACTACCTTGACCTTCTTGAATGCACCTCCTAACCACCAGGAAATTTATGATTGTTCCCTCTAACCTCTTTGACAAACTCTAACCAACTTGGATTGTCCACTTGGTAACGAACTTGGACTTGTCCACTTGTTAACCAACTTGGAGTTGTCCACTTTTTAAGTAACTCGGAATTTTCCTACTAGACACCTTAGTGCCACCTTGAATTGGTTAAATTCATTTAATTCATGGATAATCACTACTTGGTGCCCTCTTTAAACCTCCTACTTGTTGTGGACAAAATTTTCCTTAGGAGTTTTTATTAATTCCTTTGCGTAAGGAAACCTTTGATCAATTTAATTCCTAGATTAATTTAGCTTCCAACTCAAACCCATGGAAATCTAATGGGTTCGGGGATGGATCCATATGACACTGGGGTGGGAATATTACAGTACTCCCCTGTACATATTTCTTGTCCTCGAGAAAATGTAATCCTTGATGTTCCAGAAAAATCTTACCTTCCCATGTTGCATCTTCACTAGGAAAAGCATTCCACTGAAAAAGGTACTCCTTGATGGATCTACTCATCAACTTTGTTTCTCAGAACTAATTTTTTTCTTTAGAACAAGTACCAAATTTCCTTCATTAAGTGGAGGAATATCCTTTGAAACAACCCCTCATTTGCTAGTTTCCTTTTTGAGACAAGACACATGGAACACATTGTGTATATTGCTTTCCATCGATAACTCCAATTCATAAGAAATTTCAACAATCCTTCTCACAACTCTATATGGACAAGAGAACCTTGGATGCAAATTTCCAGCCCCCTTTTCCTTCAAATAAGATTGCCTATATGGATTCAATCTCAAGTACATTAAGTCTCCTACTTGGAGAGTTCACTTTGTCCTGTGCTTGTTTGCATACATCTTCTATGGTTGTTTTCAACCAGTAAATTGTCTTTGAGTGCTTTGAGAATTTCTTGAATCTCTTAGAGCTAGTCCTTGGCATTTTGGGCCCTACAATCTCCAAAAATCATATATGCCAATGTAGGGGCATGATTCCCACACAAAGCCTTGAAAGGTGTCATGCCAATGGATATATGGAAAGTTGTGTTGTAGCATAATTCTACCAAATGAAACCATGTAATCAATGCTTTCTACTATCCTATATCATAATTCCTGAGGTAAAATTCAAGCCATTGATTGACCCTTTCAATGCTAAGCTCCAAAATTCTACCAACTAACATGAATATTTCTTTCCAAAATGCACTTGTGAACTTGCTATCCTGGTCACTTATTATGGTCTTGGGTAGACCATGCAACTTCAACACTTCCTGAAAGAGGAGGACATCAAATTGGATTACTACAATAGTGGATGAAACAACAAATTAATTTCCAAATTTGGTTAATCTATCGAGCACAAAAAAGATGCAATTTCTACCTTGGGATTTTTGCAAACCTATGATGAAGTCCATGGAGACACTATCCCATGGTGGCTCTGGAATAGTGGTGCAAGGCAAGTCGATCGGCCCTATTTCTTAACAAAAACACACAACAACACACATGGTGCTCACAAAGACTAGATGTGAACTGAATGCCATAAGTTGGCTTCTTCTATTAAACTAAATGAATTAGACATTACATGCAACCTTTCAAACTAGTTGGCCTTAGCATATTACAATATACAGGAATAAAACTATGTCTTCAAGGTTTTTTTTTCTTCAACTATGTGCGACGCTCTCACGGTATCTGCTAATTGAAAGAACTCGCTGAGCAATGGATGAACCCTCCTCTTCCTCTGTGCCTTCTCACTGCTCTTGTACTCTGATCTCGTGTTTCTCTTCCCGACATACACTCCATTTCTCGAGACGTCCTTCCCTCTGTCCATCGAATTATCCCTAATCCTATAGACCTGCAATTGTCAGCACCCGCTGGTCGTGTTGTACAACCTCTTCCTATGGTGACATCTGTCATGATCCTAACCACCTTCATAACCTCCTTAACTTACTCAAAAATCACGAAAAACTGCTAGGTACGTCTCCTTCACTCCTACACTTCTCTAAGTCTGTGACATTTTTCGGCTCCATATCCTGTCGCTACCATACTATACTTCGTCAACCTATGTCTTACTTATCCGTGTTATTTAGTATACATGGCTATTAGTCTACCCTTTCCTCCACGCTTGGCCTTCGCCGATTCCATCGGTGTCGATGTTCGACCTCGTCGACATCTCGACGCCTTCACTTCTGATTCTTATTATTTGTTGACATCCGACTTGTCAATGCTCAAAATTTCTCCTGCCGACCACACATTGACAACTTATTCTCAACTTCCTGTCCTCAACTGTCAGTTTACTTTGCACTAGTGGTCATCAACACTCCCCTTGGTTGGCCTCCTTTTGTCGATCAACTTTGACTATTCTTCATTGGCCCTAATGATCCTGCATAAGACTCCCCAGGTGAAAAATAACTCGATTGCGCCATGAGTCTCCTGAATTCCTCTTCTGAAATCCATGTCACCTACCTCAACTCATACTCTCTCCATCGGACTAAATATTATTTCTTTCGCGAACTTCGCATGCGTCCGACTTCATTTTCCTCCAATACTTCATTGATTTCCCATTGTCATGTCAATTTGGAGTTTTCACTATCAAGTCGATATCCAACACTTCTGTGTTGTTTCCTATTGAGCCTTCCTCATACTTGTCCAGATATGAGAGATTGAATGTGGGACATATGTTCAAGCCTTTTGGCAGCTCCAACACATTAGCATTGTCCAAAATCTTCTTCAAGATATTACATGGTCCAATCTTCTTCAGCTTCAGCTTGTTATATGTTCCTATCGAGAACCTTTCTTTCCTCAAGTGTTCATCGACTAAGTCTCCTTTGTTGAATGACTGTCGCCTCTTATTCATGTTGGCTCTCAAATTGTATGTTGTGTTGCTCTTTTCAATGAGCTTGTGTATGTCTTCGTGCACTTCCTTCATATGCTCTGCAAATGTTTATGCATCTGCACTCTTTCTGATTTATGTCGGTATCTCAACCAAATCCACCACTCCATGTGGGACTCATCCTTGATATGGAATGGGCTCATACCCGTCGACCGATTCACAGAGTTTTCATAAGCGAATTCTTCCTGCGCCAACACATTCTCCCATTGCTTGGGCCTATCATCCGTTAAACATCTCAGAACGTTTCCCAAACTTCTATTCACCACCTCATTCTATCCATTTTTCTGCGGATGATATGCCGAGCTAAACTGCAACCTCGTGTTTAGTTTCTTCCACAGGGTTTTCCAGAAATACCCCATAAATTTGGTATCTCTATTCGACGTTATACTCTTCGGCAACCCATGCAATCTTACTATCTCCTTGAAGAATAGTACAACAATGCTTGTGGCGTCACTTGTCTTCTGACATGGAATCAAGTGTGCCATATTAGAAAATATGTCAACTACAATAAAGATTGAGTCGTTTCCTTGATGCATCTTTGGCAATCCTAGCACAAAATCCATGCTCAGGTGTTCCCATGGGTTATTTGGCACTGGTAATGGTGCATACAGCCCCGTATTCTGAATTCTTCCCTTTTCCAACTTGAAAATTTGACACTATTGTACCCACCATCTGACATATGTCATCATTCCTGGCCAATAATACTTTTCTTCAATGAATGCCTTGGTCTTGTCGATGCCATAATGAACTTCTAATTTGCCATTGTGCAATTCTTGGATCCATTTTTTTCTTACTGATCTATGGGAATACACAACTGTTGTCCCTTGAATAGGTATCCTTCTTGAATAAAATAATCCAAGTATGGATTTTTGTCGACACTCCATGGTTCTCTACTCACCTTCCATGCTTTTACAAAATCCTCGTCAGTTTCATACTCTATCTTCATTGACTCTATTCTTGTTTCCTAAACTATCGTCGTGTTAAGAAATGCAACTCTTTGACTTAGCGCATCAGGAACCTTGTTTGACTTGCATGACTTATGTTACAACATGAAGGTATACCCCTACATGAATTCAACCCACTTCATGTGCCGTTGGTTAAACTTCAATTGAGTATTCAAGTACCTCAGTGCTTGGTGATCTGTGTACAACAAAAATTCCTTGGGCAACAAATAATGCCTCCATTTCTTCAACGCTTGGACAATAGCATGGAACTCTTGGTCATAGACTGGATATTTTTGCTTCGCTTCATCCAAATTCTCGCTGAAGAATGCAATTGGTCATCCCTCCTTGGTCAACACTGCTCCAATTTCCATTCCACTCACATCGCAATCAACTTGGAAAACTTTGTCGAAATATGGGAGTGCTAACACTAGGCCCTCAGTTAACTTCTGCTTCAATTTATCGAAATATCTCTAGGAAGCTTCCGTCCACTTGAACTCCCTTTTCTTCATGCAATCTGTCAACGACGCACATATTCGATTGAATCCTCTAATGAAATTCTTGTAGAAACAAGCAAGTCCATGGAAACTTCGCACTCCAGTCGTGCTTGTCAATTCTGGCCACTCCAATATATTCTTCACCTTCTCTGGGTCCATCACCAACCCTTTACCCAAGATTAAAAAGACCAAGTACACCAGTTCTTCCTTCATGAAGAAACATTTCTGCAGATTCACAATCAACTTCTCCTCCTGCAGTCTATACAATACTTGTCGAATGTGTTCCAAGTGTTCGACCTTGGTTCAACTAAATATCAGAATGTCCTCTAGATACACTACAACAAACTTTCCCAATAACGGCTTCAGTACTTCATTCATCAACCTCATGAACATACTGGGTGGATTAATCAATCCGAATGGCATGACTAACCACTCATACATTCCTTCCTTCAGCTTAAAGGATGTCTTTCATTCATTGCCCTCTCTAACCCAGATCTCGTGATAACCACTTTTGAGGTCCATCTTGGTGAAGTATCTCGCTCCACTCAAATACTCCATCAAGTCATCCATCCTCGACAATGGAAGTTCGTACTTGATGATGATCTTCTTGATGGATCGGAAGTCTGTACACATCCTTCATTCTCCACCCTTATTCAGTGCTAGTATAGCTGGTACTGCACACGGGCTCAAACTCTCTCTGATCAATCCTATGTCCATCAAATTCTGGACTTGTTGATTGAGTTCCTGACCCTCTACCACAGTCATTCTATGTGGTGCCTTATTTTTGAAACTCAATCTTGGAATCAAGTCAATCTGATGTGATATGCTTCTCGTTGGTGGCAATCCCATCAGTACTTCGTCAACTACTATGCTATGAAACTCATTGAGCATCTCGTTGACTTCGACCAGAATATTTTTCATTATCGACCTCTCGACACATAGTCCTTTCGGAATGATGGTGAAACATCCCGATTGTTTATCCTCCTTTGTGAATAATTCCTTGAATGCACACATCATCACTCGCTTCTCCCAATAGTTCATTTCAACTTGCTTGTAGTCGACAGGATTGTCCTACTTTGGCTTCAGCATCATCCGCATGCCATTTTTCCACACTGTGAATGTATTGCCTCGATCATCGTAGATCATCTTCAGATCATATTTCCATGGTCTCCCTAACAACAGATGAAATGCATCCACTGGGAATACATAACATAGTACATTGTCTTCAACCTTACCAACCTTGAAATTAATCAGGCACTGTTGTGTTACCTTCACATGGTGTCATTTCTGTAACCAAGATATCTTGTATGGATTTGGGTGTTCTCAGCATTGCAAAACCAACTTGTCAATGACCTCCGTCGACACTAAATTATCCATACTTCCACCATCGACTATGGTCTTGCAATACCTTTCACCGATCAACACTCTAGTCCAAAATATATAATTTCGTTGTGCCGACTCCTACTCATCATGTCGATCATCATAAACCAATTTTCTTATAGCCGTCATGTTTCTCCCTCTTCTTAGACCATCCTCACCACAGTCAGATATCAAATCCGTCTTCTCATCGCCGTGTTCATCTCGTTGACCTATGAGTTTTGAATCCTCTGCCACGTGTAGATTCTCCAAGCATTCATAAAATTTGTGTCCTGCACCCCGACATTGATAACAGGCGACAACCAGTCTCTCAGCTCCTTTCTTTTCTATTGGACTAGTTTGACCATATGTACCACGGCCGCGGGTCTCTCGACCTTCCTGTCGGTTTCCCTATGTTTTCTCTCTGGTCGATGTCCCTTCCGTACATCAATTGTATTCAATGGATTTTCTCCTAGTTCCGTTACTTTTCCCCCTTGCGGAAACAGTATTGGTACCTCAACTAGTTATCCTCCCTCTAGTCTATGCTATTTTCCTCAACAATTCTTCTGCCTTCAGAACTAACTGGAAGGCTTCACCTGCCTCTCTTAACCTCGACAGGCTCTCTCGTCCTATATGGCATACTTCAAGCCATTTACATATCTCACGACAGCTTCTTCTCCTTCGTCGGTTTGACTCGATTGAATCGATAGTCTATAGAACTCTTCCATGTACTCTTTCACGGTCATCTATTTATGTTGGAAGTTTTGCAACTTCATGAAGAAGAAAATCACATAGTCACCAAGAAATAACTTCCCCTTCATCTTAGAAGCCATCCTGTCCCAAGAATTGATCTTCTCCTTGCCTTTCTTGACTCTGTAAGCTTGTACATTTTCCCACCACAATGAGGCATGACCCTTCAACCTCATACACAAATTTTTAAACCATTTAGGATCCTCCATCTGCTCTATGTTGAAGTATTTCTCCATCTCCCTGAACCAGTCTATCAATTCTTTTGGGTCCAAACTTCCTGAATAGGTAGCACATCCATCTTTGTCTTACCCTCATCTATGACACTATCTTGATGAATTTATCTTCTGTTTCTTCTTCGACAGCTTCCTGTGCTTCCACCTCCTCGACTTCCTCATCGTTATGGCCAATCACATCAGGAATGCATCCACGTGTCTGTCTCTCTTTGATCATTGCGACTTCACTGGTAAAACTTTGCATTGTTTGCATGTACTCATCGAACATTTCACAATCAACTGTGACTGCTGCGCCATGCGCTCTTTGTCCTACAGCTAAGACATTAACACCTCTTTGAGCCATTATTTCGACTAAGTCGAAATCTTCACTCATCCAATCGCAACTGGACTTCACAACTCGCACAGAACTTTACCCAACCACAGCTGGAGTTGTCGATGCACTCCTAGGCTCTTATGGCTCTCTGGATTCAACTGCTCAACACTAGATTCTCTCCAGCTTTGATATGAACTAGAGATAGTCAGGTTGGTATCACTACCTCTCCCATTCATAGGATGCTTTTGCTCTGATACAAAAATGGCATAAGGAAGGTCGTTTGGACCCTCTTTCTTAACAACAACACACAAAAACACATAGGGTGCTCAGAAAGACTAGATGTCAACTGAATTCCAAAAGTTGGATTCTTATATTAAGTTGAATGAATTACAAATTACATACAACCTATCAAACTAGTTGGCCTTAGCCTGTTACAATATACAAGAATAAAACTCTACCTTCATGTTTTTTTTTTCGACTATGTGCGATCCTCCTCCCTCTCACGGTCTTTACTAAATGAAATAACTCGTTGATAAATGGATGAACCCTCCTCTTCCTCTGTTCCTTCACACTACTCTTCTACTCTACTTTGCTGCTTCTCTTCTCGAGGTCCACTTTGTTCCCCGAGACGTCCTTCCCTCTTTCCGCCAAATTCTCCCTGATCCTACAGACTTGCAGTTTTCAGTGCCCTCTAGTCATGTTGTACAACCTCTTCCTGTGGTGACATATGTGGTGATCCCAACCACATTCATAACTACCTTAACTTCCTCAACAACCATGAATGGCTGTTAGGTACATCGCCTTGACTCCTGCGCTGCTCTGAATCTGTGACAATTGTCGACCCCATCTCATGTCTCTACCATACTGCACTTTGTCACCCTCGACCTTACTTGTTGACTTTACTTAGTCTCCATGGCTGCCAGTCTCTACCGTCCTCCATGTTTGGCCTTCATCACTTCCGTCGGTGTCGATGTTTGACCTTGTCAACATTTCAACGCCTTCACTTTTGCTTCTTGTCATTTGTCGACATCAAACTTGTCGATGCTCAACCTTTCTCTTGCTGACCACAAATCAACAGCTTCTTCTCGACTTCCTGGCCTCGACTTCCAGTTTACTTCACACCAGTGGTTGTTAGCACTCCCCCTGGTCATCCTGCTTCCGTCGATCAACTTTGACTTTTTTTCCTAGGAACCGATGCTCCCACATCAAATAGGTAGAGGTTGTAATAGACCAACAAGATGTATACGCTACCCTTTACTTTTTTGGCATGCAATGCACTCCATAACATGCCCCAAAACATCATTCGTGAGGCCTTTCCATGATAACCTCTCTCTCACATTTCTGTATGTCTTCAAGAAACCATAGGGGCCAGCTAGAGGTGCATCATGAGTAAATTTTAAAAAGATATTATTCAAGTTTGATTCATGCACCATAAAAATTCTATCCTTATAGTATATGAAATCATTGAGAACCTTATAGGCATCATCATGTACCAAACTATATAGCAGTTTGTGATGAACCTGCAATAATTAATTAATGAAAACACACAAAATAGCAGAAGTAACAAAACTCGGAATCACTTTTATATTGATCGCAGGCCACTTCGAGGGGGAAACCTCCTTTGAGCAAGCTCAATACAAATAACTTCACGGTACCTTCATTGCTCTCAACACAAACTTATATACTAAGTCTAGGCAGTAATACCATGGTTTAATACCATGTGTCAATACAAACCATGGGCTAATACACAGTATGGATCAACAATTACTACGGGACGACTTACAAAGCATATGCGTCCAACAACAATAATACAAACTATGGATCAACAAATACTACGAGACAACTTACAAAGCATATTCATCCAACAACAATATACTAACAAAGTAAATAGAAGGGTTGACATGGGTTCCTAACATCCCCTCTCCCTTAGAAAAAGCTTTGTCCTTAAAGCTTTAGATGTGGAAATTGATGCAGAATTGGAAGGAGCGATTCCCCTGTAGCATCCTCGGGTTGCATTCAGGGACACTTACGCCTTTTGAGTTTCAGGAGGATTACTTGGAAGGATGAAGAAGAACCATATCAACTACTTGAAAAGTGCGCTCTGAATAGTGCTGATCGGCTTGCTGTTTCAGCCGAATTCTTGCCATTTGAAGATTGTCTTGCAGAATGAGAAGAATTTGATCGCGGTTTCGAAGAACCAAGTGAATTGCCTGAATTGGGGAGCTGGTCAGGGTGTATGGAAGAAGAATTGGTGGTGCCTGTCCATAGACTGCTTCATATGGTGTCCTTATAGACATTGTATTGTACCACTGGAGCGCTTCTAGGAAATCCATAGAAATAGTTGTCCAAATTTGTGTAGGGATGGGAAAGGGTTCGAGCAGTCTCGAAAGGAGTGTCGTTTCACCCTTGTTGACCTGGAAAGTATCATAGTCAACCACCATCTATTGAATTGGCATTTTCAGTCCCTTCCAAAAGAAGTTACATTGTTCCCAGTCATACTCTTGGGGGAACCCAGAGTGCCCTGCCGATGAAGAAGCATGGAGTTCATAGAAGAGATAGCCCTATTGAACATATTGCAACCAATTTGGAACAAGCAGAGAAATAGATGTAAAAGAAACTAGGTCATCAAATGTGTGAGAAGGAGCATATGCCACCATATTGTCCTTACCCTTCTTGTAAGTGATCGCATAGTCATAACCCATGAGGTGGATAACCCATTTCAGATGTGCTGGGGAGGAGACCCATTGTTCCAGAAAAGTTTTCAGACTCTGGAGATCAGTCTTGATGCATAAATAATTCCCTAATAGGGATGGTTTCCATTTTGATACTATATGCAAAACATCGATAATTTCTTGCTAAGATGTAGATGCGGTGAAATGCTTACCGGAAAGGTCCCTTGAAGGTGGCAAGCCCACTGGTGCAGCAAAGACACCTGCATATCTATCCCAGGAAGTACTGGAGACCATTGATGGGTGCATCTAAATGGAATGGACTTGAGCAATGATGCCATGTGAATTCTTCTTAAGGATCTTTTCCAGGCGATGTGAACTGATAATGCTGAGATACCCTGGTTGCAATCTTGTAAATTTGTGTTGTGTCCCATTGACTGAAATCTGCATCCAAATTTCAGCAAAATCCCATAAGATGGGGCCAAGTGTGCGTAACTATTGAACGCCCAAAACCACATCACATCCACCTAAGGACAAGGCAAATATGTCAGAGCACAGGTTATAATCTTCCAGAGAGATATGCGCATTGTGACACTTTTCGTTGCAAGGTAAGGTGCCTCCATTGGCAACCATGAATTCAAAGTTGGAGTAAGGATGGACAAAACAATCCGCTTGTTTTGCGATCCGGGGGTCAATGAAGTTATGAGTGCTACCAAAATCAATGAGTATTGTAAGATGAAGGTTCTTAAAGTAACCCCTGACCCGCATTGTTTGGGGGGTGGTGACACCGGATAAAGCATGGAGAGATATCTCTAGTTGTTCATCCTGAGATGGGGGGTCAATAGGTGGCTCCTGAATGTCGACCTAATCATCCATTGTATCTGGAGCTTCTTCACCAATTTTAGAGGCAGGCAGATAATCCATATCCAAGAGATAGAGCTTTTGTTGAACACATCTATGTCCCCGAGTGAATTTCTCATCGCAATTATAACAAAGCCCTTTTTCTCCACGTGCCTGCATCTCTGTTTCACACAAATGCTTGATAGGATTTGGTCCAGGAGCGGGCAGAATGGGAGGTCATTAAGAACCCATATTTCGGAAGGGAACAAAAGTGGCTTTGGAGCGATGTTGGGTTGCAATCTTGTCTTCTTCCCACTTAGCTAACCCTAGGACTTCCATCATTGCGTTGGGACAGAACATTTTAACCTCTAATCGGATTTCATCCTTAAGACCACTAATAAAACAACTCTTGTATAATTCATTAAACAAGCCTTCTATGTGATTGGCTAGTTTTTCAAATTATGTCTGATACTCTCTCAGAGTTCCACTTTGATGGAGTTTAGTGAGTGCTCCGGTGAAGTCATCAAAATCACTAGGACCAAATCGTTGCAAAAGGAGTTGGCAAAAATATGTCCATTTTGGCTTGTCATGAGCCTTGATGTACCAATGGTACCATTGAAGGGCTTCTTGTTCCAAATGAAAGGATGCAAGTGGAACTTTTTGGACATCAAAAGTATTATGCAAACTGAAATACTGTTTTGGACGATAGATCCATCCAGTCGGATCGGTACCATTGAAGCGAGGAAATTCAAGCTTCGAACCACAGAAAGAGCTAGAAGAAGAGAACACATTGGCTGCCGAAGATTCTTATTCTCAGTTATTGTTCATGGCTGAATGTTGAAGATGGAGGCTGAGAAATTTTTCATCCAAATCCTAGAGTTTGGCTTCGATCGCTACAAGTGATTCCTCCATTGTTTTTGTTCTTGTGCAGGTGAAAACCATAACCAAGAGTTTTTTTTTTTTTTTAGAATGGATCTGCTACAATGAGGAAGGGATCGGAAACAGATTGTTCTGCAACGACGTGGCAGTGATTGACAACAGATGGATCTGAAATGACGCCAATTGGATCTGAAACGGATTTCAAAATAGATAGGAAATGGCTGGATCTAGAATGACTTTCAGAATGGATATGAAACAACGCGGGAGTGATCAGAAACAAATCAACTGAAAATAGATATGGACCCCAGTTATGTTTGGATTCCTAACAGTTCAGGGTTTTCACTCGGCCACCAATGTTGTATGACGACTTGCGTATTGGGGCAGTACCGCTCACTCCACGGCTTAGGTAAATATGATAACCGCTTTGCCACAAACGACAGCTCTTGGTTTATCTCACAGGTGGGAACTAGTCATTCGGGTAGGGGTCATTTCCCGTTTCGGTGGCAGGTTCTCTCAATGGGACAGCTACTTGGGGGTTCCTGTGGTACTCATGACAATGAGTTTTAGGGCTTATTCCCAAGTACTTCCCATAGTTAAGCGGATAGGGATTATTCCCAGATCCAAAGATACAATAGATGCGAAAAAAAAATTTGGATGAAATTTCACCCAGCGAGCCTAAGAAAGTGCTCTGATACCAGATGTGATGAACCTGCAATAATTAATTAATGAAAACACACAAAATAGTAGAAATAACAGAACTTGGAATCACTTTTATATTGATCACAGGCCACTTCGAGGGAGCAACCTCCTTTGAGCAAGCTCAATACAAATAACTTCACGGTACCTTCATTGGTCTCAACACAAACTTATATACTAAGTCTAGGTGCCAATACCATGGGTCAATACGATGTGGCAATACAAACCATGGGATGATACACAATATGGATCAACAGTTACTACGGGACAACTTACAAAGCATATGCGTCCAACAACAATAATACAAACTATGGATCAACAAATACTATGGGATGACTTACAAAACATATGCGTCCAATAACAATATACTAACAAAGAAAATAGAAGGGTTGACATGGGTTCCTAACACAGTTCACATGCAAAATTATTATTAGAGTACTCATGAGCTAGTTGTACCTTCCAATTCATTTGGTACTTGCATCAAATAAAGATTAGGATTCCTAGAAAGTGTATCAGCTACCACATTCATCTTTCCTTTTTTGTACTCTATATCAAAATCATAAGATTGAGCTTTGCTTACCCATTTTTGTTGCTTTTCATTGAGCTCATTTTTGTCTCTAAATGTGCCTCCATCTATTGTGATCATTCTTCACAATGAACTTGCTTACAACCACATACTATCTAAACTTAGACAAAGCATGCATGATGGCTAACATATCATTTTCATATATGGAATAATTCCTCTCACGTTTCAACAATTTTTTCTCTCATTGGCAATGGGGTGCCTATTCTACATCAAGACCAGTCCAGTGCCTTCTCCTGAGGCATCACACTCTAGTACAAATGGTTGTGTGAAATCAAGAAGTGTTAAAGCAAGGAATCCAATCATCACTTTGTTCATTTGGTTGAAAGATTTTTCAGCTTCCTTTGTCCAACAAAATGCTCCCTTCTTGGTGAGATCAGTTAAGGGTGCGGTAAAATTTGAGAAACTTGTGACAAATTTCCTATAGTAGGTACATATGCCAACGAAGCCTCACAACTCTATAATGTTCTTTTGGATAGCCCTATCAAATATGTCCCCGATCCTCTCCATGTGTACTTTCACCCCTTCTTTCCTAATCACATGACCAATATAGAGTATCCTAGTCATCCCAAATTTGCATTTGGATAACTTGGCATAGAATTACCGATCTACCAAAATGGTTAGCACAATATCCAAGTGGTGCAAATGATCTTCCCATGTCTTACTATAAATCAGTATGTGATACAAAAATACAAGAACATACTTTTGAAGTTGCTCACCAAATACCCTATTCATGCAAGGCTAAAATATGGTTGGTGCATTGGTGAAGCCAAAGGGCATCACTAGAAACCCAATGTGTCCAAAATGACACTTGAATGTTGTTTGATGAATGTTCTCCTCCAACATCCTAATCTGATGATATCCAAAGCAAAGATCTATCTTAGAGAAATATCTTTCTCCATGCAACTCATCCATCAGTTCATCAATCCTTGTAATAGGATATATGTTCTTGATTTTGTTGTTTTTAAGGGCCCTATAGTTAATGCATATGTGCAATGTCCTATCCTTCTTATTGACTATGACCACTAAAGATACAAATGGACTTGAAATTGGTCTGGAAAACCCCAGGTCAAGTAACTCTTTGATAGCTCCCTCTATCTTATCCTTGAACCTCTTTGGATGCTTACAAAGATGGATATTGATGGGTGGTGTGATCACCTCCAACTCAATGCTATGATCAACATGCCTATCAAGTGGTATACCATGTGCAAGGTATCCAAATACGTTCTCTTGCATGTGCAACAACTTCTTAATGTCTTTAGGATGTTGTTAAAGGTCAATAGTAATGCGTTAAGAGGTGACGAGGCATTCAACATCCCACTCGATGTCTCCATTCCTCAAGGAAGATCTCATACTATGTGAAGAAACCACTTGATTAGGATCGGTGTTGATTGAATGTAAGCCCGAAGATGTGGAAATAGTAGTTCTCTAAATTGGAAATTTTCTTATTTTGGGGGCTCATGGAACTAGAATAGATATAATAGAGAGCCAAGTGCACACAAAAAGAATAGTAGAATTGTTGATGGTGCATAGGATGATATAGTTTATTTGTGACAATTGTGCAATGATCGAAATGTAGGACTATAGAGGGTGCACAAGTGCATAAGAACATAATGATAGTTAATTCAAGGAAACTAGGGATCAAGCTTGAGAGAATGCATCCATGTCCCTAGTTTCCTTTCTCGATCCCTAATTTCCTTGCTAGTTTTATTGTATTCCGTTCATCACCCTTTTCATTTTCATTAATGCGTATTTTAAGCACTTTTTTTATCATTTTAATCCCATGTAAAAATTTTAAATATTATCCCATTCACCTGGGACATATTCATGACTTTGACATCTTTACAAAATACTTCAACACAAACAACAACTTAAATAGTTTTTTTTTTTTCATATGTAGACTTAGTTCAACACTTAGTGCCTATTTTAACTACATTTGAAGCATAGACTTTGTGACTCTTGCTCAGTTCCAATAGGAGTTGAGGATCTCCCTATATAGTTTGAACCAAATCCCATTTACTAGTCCCTTCATCATTTCACCATTAATTTATGGATTTAGATAGCACCTCCTCTTGATTTGTACATAATAACATATGACCCTAACCCTTCTATTTTCAAATTACTTGGATTTTTGAAAAACTTACTTTCATACATAATAAATAAATCTCCCTCTTGGAACTACTTCTTCTGGATGTGAAAATCATGTCAAGCCTTTTCTCATCCCTTCTAAACTTGCTCATGAAAACTTGCAAAAAATATGTCTTCCTGTAATTGCAGTAGTTGGGAGAACCATTCTTCTACTGCACCAATCCCTAGAATCTTTGTAAACCCAACAATTCATAAGATGGGTACAATATATTCCATGGGGATAATAGCCTCCTTCCTATATACCATCTTGAAAGGTTCCTGACATGTCAAATTCTCACAAGTTGTTCGATAAGCCCATAAAACTATAGGAACCTTCGGATCCTGGTCATTACGGTTCACATTACACACATTATTCAAATCCTGTTCCAAAATCATATTAAGAGCTTCGACATTTCCATTAGCTTGAGGGTGATAGGGGGTAATCTTATGGTGATGAATATGACATTCTTGTATAAGTGCTTCAATTATCTTATTCACAAAGTGAGTTCCTTGGTCACTTAATAGAACATGAGGGTAACCAAATATAGTAATCACACTTCGAAATAATAACTTCGTAGTATTGGCAACAGTATAGTCTTTTACTATCTCGACTTCAACCCATCTAGTTAGATAATCGACAACAATAATAATGTACAATGCACTCGACCTCTTTGCAGGTGGATTAATTGGTGCAGCAAAATCAACATTCCATTTGTCGAAGGATTTCAACATGACCTGTGATAGTAATGGAATCTAATCCCTCCTTGATGGTTTCCCAATTCTTTGGAAAATATCACAAGATTTGCAATATTCCTTAGTGTCCATATGTAGGGTAGGCCACCATAATCACACCCACAATATTTTTTGTGTGGTTTCTTTCCCTATATAGTGACCTCCTATGACACCATCATTATCTTCAGCCAGAATCAAGGGTCGCTCATGCTCCAAAACACTTCTTCTCAAGATTTCATCAAGTACTAGTTTATATAATTGTCCAGTTATGATTTGATAATATGTTGCTTTGAAAACCAACTTCTTTTATATACTACAATAAACCCTTGTGGTGCCATACTTGTAGTTAAAAAGTTTACAATATCCTCAAAATATTGATCTATCATCTTCACATAGTAGAGATGCATATCCGGGAGGATGTCATCCATATTAGCTTGATCTTCTCTTGTTTTTAGCCTCAACAGATGGTCAGGACCCACAGTCAGTCTTCTAGGTTTAAATATAATTCCAAAATAATATTCTTGGAATAATAGTATCCACTGACATATTCCCCCTCCCAACATTGGCTTGGTGACTAGGTACCTGAAAGAAAAATTGTCAGTGAACATTTTAAATGACCACTTAACAAATAATTCCTGAATTTTTGTAAATCATATATCATAGCTAATCCTTATGGTTCTATCGCAGTCAAATTTATTTCTACTATGGATAATCTCCTGCTGTAGAAGACAATAGGATGTTTTATAGAACCTTCTCCATGTGTAGAAAGGACGGTGCCAAAAGAACGGAGGAAGAATCAACATGTACATGGAACTCCTTTTTCCAATCTAGCACTACTGGAATAGATGTTATCACCATATTTTATTTTAATATGTCGAGGCTTTGCTCACATTCTTCACTCCAAGGGAACATAATATATTTCTTTACCAAATTCTCCCTCAGTGTTTTAACCTACGCATACCCTTTACTAAATTTCGTATAATAACCTATATGTACCAAATTTGTTCTCAATTGTCGTACTTATGTTGGAGGTAGAAGTTCTACTATGATAGCTATTTTTGTAGGCTCCATAGTAGACATTCCACCAATAGAAGTTCTACTATGGAAGGTCCCTATTTGAAAATTACATGTCCCAACAATATACCAAATCAAGCACAGAAAACACATTTCTTCGAGTTCAAAAATATTTGATATTGTCTACAGCGATCCAACATTAGCCTTAGTTTCTTAATGTGATTCTTTAATAATCCATAGACAATCCATTCATCGAAGTATTCCTCCATAAATTTATGAATTCACTCCTTAAAAGCTGTGAAAAGCACTCTAGAAAAGATATATAGGGAACTCTTTAAAATGAATGACATCACTGTATACTAATAACATCCCCATTCTATAGAAAATGTGGTTTTATGTTGATCCTCCTTAGCAATCCAGATCTTGTGGTAGCCAGAAAATCCATCCGTGGATGAATAATCCTCCTGATTGCCAACATTTTACAACAATTCATTTGTAAAAGGTGTAGGGAAGGGGTCATACAAAATTGCATCATTCAAATTTCTCAAGTCTACACAAATTTGAATTTCACCATTTTTCTTGTCTTAAACTACAATTGTACAAATCCATTTAGATTCATTGATGGGTTCAGTGATACTTTCTTCTAGCATTCTTTCAATCTCAACTTTTACCTTTTCTTTATATCTATCGTTCAACCTATAAGGTATTTGTTTGACAGGTTTTGCATCAGGCTTCAGTGGGATCTTCATTTCTTCCAAATCCCCAACAATACTGTTACATGTAAATCTTGCCATCATAAGACTCAGTGCAAACATCCCTGAAGTTTCCATGACCACGAAGTCAAAATGGAGAAGTCGATGACCTCTTACCATAGGGTCTAGTTGGGCCAGCGCAGGTTTCTCCCAAGCAACTTGTGCCCAACTAGGTCAGGCACAGTTGATCACATGATGGATTGCGCCGTCAGCTCATGTCACCCATGTACATCATGCGCTAGTGCAGGTTTCCCTAATACAACTTGCGCAGATGATAGTTAATGTGGATAGAGGGAATCTTCGAGCATTTTCTTGAAGGTGTGTGACTTGGATCTCTATCCCTCACTTGTAGGAAAGCTAGCATTCGGTTGCCTAACCCCTTGGGAGGATCCCTTAGTCCTCTCCCACTATTTCTCAACCTATCCTATCCTCCTAGTCCTATATATATAAGGCTCTGTTCCATTCTAAAGGGAGAAGGCTATAGCATCCATATGTTGGTGGAATAAGCTTAGGAGATCATTCATTCATTGGAGGCACCCATTTATCCTTAGAGGCATTGGCTTAGCTTGTTGGAGGAAGATTGCGACGTTAGGGCTTGGTTGTAATCTTCTCTCTTCTTTGTATTCCCACTTTTATACAGTAATACAAAAATATTTCCATAAATGTTTTTTTGTTCATTTGATATTTATAGTTTACTTCCTTAACTGTTTACTTAGATCAATTATTGTGTAGATGTACTAGTACTACTTGTTTGTCTCTTGCATGTTCTGACAGGTCTTGCAGCTATGGATCTGATGACTGTGGAGCTTGGAGTGATGAGGGAGAAAGAGATCTATAGATTTGAAAGGTAAGATGTTTACATTACTTAATCTCTAATTTGATCTAGGAAAGCAGATTTGTATTCTATCTGATTTGTTCGAGATTCGCATTGAACTAGGGAGATCATGCCTTAAGTCCGCTTTCGGTAGATTGTACGGTAACAAATTTGGCGACCATACTGGGGATTTTCGTGCATTGTTTTTAAGTTTTCATTTTAAAAGTCATCTTCTTTGATTTCTTAGCGAGCCATTTCATTTCTCTCCTAAGCTCTTTTGCCACCATATCTTCTCTTTGAAGAATCTGTTGACTTCCTTTGAGTCTGCATGTATGATTACCAAACCTTTTAGTTGCTCATTTTTGAAGATATTTTCATGCTTGCATTCAAGGTTCGCCCGATGCACATGGTCAGTATAGCCCAAGCATCGTACCCTAACAAGCACGATCTACTTCTTTGCAACCTGCACCTTCGGCACTCAGTTCATATTTGCATCCTGTGCCGCTGGTGCAAAACATGTACCCATCAGCTACATCAGGCGCTCTGATCCTGACCACAGGCTCTGCCAAGTAGTCAAGCCTAGTGCTTGGGACATCCCTCCATTTTTGAGTTTGGTTTGATTTGCAGACCTCTCTGTACTGCACTTTCCAGTCAGAGATCTTTCGATTTTGCATTGGTAGTGTTTGGATTGGTTTTGGGATCCGTTTTGGACAAGTTTGAGACTTAGTAGTGGTGGACACTTTAGACTCCCCACTTTCATCCACTTTACCCTGCATTCCCTCCTCTCCTCACCTGATCTAGTCATTGCAATGGATCTATTCCCATACCTCTTTTTGCACACATCATTTAGTTTTTGCTTGCATCTGGTTGATTTCGAGTATCTTGCATTTTTTTTGGTTTACTAGAGTGCTTGTCATTTTCTTGATAATTTCTGAGTGGTTAGAGTGCTGCAAGTAGTCTCTTCTTTTTGGCCATTTACATTTAAAAGCATTATTATTATCAGGTGTCATCTTTGCACATTCATTGGAAAATCAAAAAGTGCTTCATTTTTACCATTTTTCAAGTTCATTTGAGAATTGTTGTAAAAAGTTGTTTCATGCATTGGAATTCATCATTCATTGGTCTTTTGGTAAGTTTGAAAATAAGTCAATTGTTTGTGTTTTTCATGAATTATGAGCCATTCACTTTCTTGAAAAACCCAAGTGAGGTCAAATTTTTGCAAAAACGTGTTTCTGTGCTTGAAGGAGCTATATGCATTTTTGGTTTTCATGCTTTTGGGCCATCATAGGGAAAAGTGAAGAGTTAGCATGCTCTAAGTAGAATTTCTCCTTTTTCATCACTTAGTTTTATTTTAATTGAAAAGACAAAAAGAAAATGCTTTGATTTGGATTTGATGCTTGTTGGTTTTCATGTTTTGATTTGAAAAACGAAAAGAGTACTTTCATTGTCAAATTTGGTAGATTTGGGATTTTTGTTGAAATTTGTTGTTTGGTAAAACCACTTGAAAAAGATTTCACCTTCCCATAAATAGATTTCATCAAAAGAAAAAGTGCATTTTTTCCATATAGTTAGGGCTTGCATTATGCTTACGTTTATGTACTCACCTCATGCATTCACCTAACCATCCAGACAAAATTAACGGTAGAACTAGGGTAAAATATTTAGTAACTTGTGTGTTAAGTCAGGGACGTGTTCCTATGTCTTAAAACATGGCAGCTATCGTTACTTACCTGCACTGCATTCTAGGGGTATTGTAGTTCTTCCACGTACCAAACAGTATATCGAAGCTCTTTCATGTACCAACCGGTATATCGAAGGCTATTTCAAGTACCTTAGGGTATATCAAAAGGCACTTCATGTACTTGACATATATCGAAAGGTGTTTCACGTACTTGGTAGTACATCGGAAGGCTCTTGCCATACAATTGTGCATTAGACAACACCAACACAGATTTGAGCTGCCACGTACCTTGAGTATATCGGGAGACACTCCTAGGATTCCTGAAACCAACTGAGCTAACCATTTGGTCGTCTTGGTGGAGAAATACACAGAGAACAACACTCGGGGAGCTACTACACACGTACTATCAGGTAGCCAAGCTATATGGTCAAAGGTACAATCCTAATCCTCCCTAGTTAGTGCTATAGAAAATTGGGCCGAGTATAACTGTTGGACCCTAGAGTATATCGCGAGTTGCGAAGCCTTGAGAATCCCGTGAGTTTCCAGACTTTTGAATCCACACATATCAAATAAGTTTGCTTGTGGCCTTATTTTGTGTATATTTTTCTAGATTGTTTTTCTTTTGTTTAGAAGACACCTAAGAGAAACTCTGGGTCGGTCACTCTAGCTGACTTTCCTTAGAGAAGGTCCCGCAAAATTTTAAACTTACCACCCAAATATCCCCTTAATCAGGAGGTAACTTCGAGGGTAAGAATGGACCCACACGTCACGGTCGTGTCACTTGAAGTATATAACCCTACTATGGAGTCGGGAACACACATGTTTCCTCCAGACTCACAACCCTCCAACCCCTCGAGGGGAGAAGAGGCAGAACTTTCCACTTCACCAGATGTATCTCTCCCTCCCACGATGCCGGGAGAGCCTGGATCTTTAGAATGGTTAAATTCATCCCAAGAAGACCCTGTATCTGCTACATTTGGTCCAACTGCACCCTTTTGGGAAACATCTCTAGGTCAACAAGTGGCTTGTTTTTCCATTTAACCATCTCCCAGTTGGGATACTCCTAATGTACTTCTGGCACCCTTTCATAACCACCTAGAAAGATTACGTTCCATGGGCGAGGAATTTCGAAGACAAAGTCTTTTACGAAGGGATCAAGACCTAGAGTTACCCGCATATCGATAGATCCCAATTTGTTCTTTATATTATGATTCGTGAGAACCATCCATCCACAACATCACCACTTATGAACCTGGTCAACCATCACTTCTTGCAAGTACTCCCCTTATATAGGAGTCTGGTTCTATACCCCAAATGACTCAACCGATTGAAGGACAACAATCCAACACTCCTCCTCCTCCTACAGTTACATTACCCACCCCTCCCCCACCCCAAAACTTGCCGGGAGGCTACTCTTTACCCCCTAATTTTCTTATGAGTAATGTGCATACCATAGAAAGTAATCAACAACCCATTATGAGTCAATCATCGATTAGTGGTAAGCATGTTGTTACTACGGGGCAACCCATGCTCCCTAACCATAATTCAACGGGAGGATAAAGTATCGGTCATTCCATTGGAACTTCCTTACCCGCTATGGGATCCACCATGGATTTGTCTCATGTTGGGGGACCATCCAATTTAACTCAACCACCATGTAGTCAAGCGTATCCAGGTTATCTTAACCCTGTGTCGGGACAATTGAATCCCAGAAATGCACTCTATGGGATACCTTATCCCAACAATCCATACACTCTATGGTGGAACAATTTTTTTTTTACAAAATCGACCCCCACCAACCATCCCTTAAGTACCACCACCCCCATTTGGTCCCCCCCCACCTCCCTCTAGAGGCGGCGGGCCCCCATATAATCCCAGTGGAGGCGGACCTCTACCTTTTGCCGGAGGACCGCCTCATTTTGGAAACAATGGCCGACCCACTCCTTACGGCGAAGGCAAAGTCCCACCCCCTTCTAGCGGAGGTGGAGGAGCACCCCCCCGGGTGGCGGAGGTTACCCACCTTATGGGGGAGGACCACCCTATTCCTCTAGTGGTGGTCGAGGACCACCTTATTTTGGTGGAGGTGGCGGAGGAGGACCACACCCTTCAAGTGGTGGTGGTGGTGGATTCCCCCACCCTTCCAGTGGCAATGGTGGAGTCCCTAACCCTTCTAGCGAATGCGATGGAGAACCACCCCCTCCCAACAGAGGTGGTGGAGGTCCACCTTATCTCGGTGGTGGCGGTGGACCCCCACAGTTTGGAGGAGGCGGAACCCCTCTCGGTGGTTGCAGTGGACCCCCACCTTCTTGTAATGGGCCACCTTATTATGGCAGTGAACATACATATGGTCTAGCGGCACACCCGCTTACGGCCATTTTCCTCCAGGACCACCCTACAACCAGTCAATGCAAGGTTCCACCGGTCCATATATGCCATATCAGTACTATCAGTACCCGCAGCCAAATCAACAGCTGCCTTTCTTGTCCACCTGACCTATCTCGTCTAAAGAATGATCCCATATTCCACGGTGATAATTGGCCACCCATTCCGGTTAAGTTACCATCGGATATTCCCAAATTTGATGGAAATCTTGGTGAGTATCCAAAAAATTATGTGATGACATACCATTTATGGTCTTCATCCAACTCCTTGATGGACGACTTGATTTGTCCTAGGTTATTACAACGGACTCTCACCGGCCCAGCTTCCAAGTCGTATATTGAATTACCACCGAACTCCTTTACCAATTTTCGTTCTCTTGCTATGTATTTTTTGACCCATTTCCAGTTTCCCATTCGCTATGAGACTAGTACAGACTTATTGACCTCTCTTCACCCGAATACCACAACTCATATCTCAGACCATATTCATGAGTGGTGGCGAAGACGACGTCCCATTGAGACTCACATTCTAGACCAACTCTTAGCTGACTGGTTCATAAAGTCTCTTCTACATGTCATAGATCAAGACGTGGCCATGGGAGGGGCCGTCACCAAGGATCAGGCTATTTCCCATGCCCTTTACTTAGACCTGGTCTAGGCTCAATCCGGGACGTTGTATGAAATTGTTCCTAACACACCCCACCCTACATATGACCCTGCAAAACCACCCAGGGGGCCTCAGGTAAATGGCATAATTGGTTCCCTTAACTTCCAACCTTCTACTCAAACTAGTGGATCGTCGAACCCTCAGGTTTCTTTCCCATCCCCACCACGGGATGGAAGCACCACCACCAAGTCACCCATTCCTTCCTCCACCAAAAAGGTGAATTCTGTTCATTCATCTTTGTGTCATAAATCTGGTGGTAAGAATAAAAACAAAGATAAACCTAAGAAATATTCTAATCAGCAGGAGCCCAAGCACACCCTTGAAGACACCAAATAGAAGAGGAAGTTGAAGTATCCTTGTTTACTCTGTGGTGGTGACAATTTCTCAAAGGAATGTCCTCACCGAGATGAAGTATAGAAGTTTCTCAAAGGAAACCCTACTCCCGCAGTTCTCAACGATCCCTTCCCCACTCAGAACCAATAATTGATCGCTCAAACGTCTCCTTCACACGGAGAGGCATGCTCCATCGCGCATGTTCTCATGATGCGTACTGAGACGGTTAACTTGAACACATGTTCACTCTCGTACCAATCAGTCCCTCAGAAGGAACCCACTGAAATTAATACTGAAAAAGGTTCCACTTATATTCCCGATGTCACCATGCCACATGCTTCTCTCACCATTAAGAAGCCTTCCTTAGAGTCAGTGTTGCATCCACCCAAGAGCACGATTTGAAAAGCATTTTTCAATCCCAATGCTTGGGAAACTCAAAACTATAACATCGTAGATGACTTGACACGAGCTCCTTATGCTATGTCGATTCTAGAGGTCTTGCAGAACTGTCCCAACCAGTGCAAGAATCTTCTCACTGCTATTGGCGCGGTTGATCCGAACTCCTCTAATACAATCATGTTCCGACTTGAGTACTTTAAACTGAGGCTTTCCCACTAGTTGGAATTTCAAGTTGCCACAAAGATTGTTGGGAAGACAGTCCATGGTACTGTCTTGGATGAAGGTGCGAAGACAATCCATTATCATGTAAAAATGTATTTATATTTTTAATAATTGTAGCTTGAGTTTTTGCAAGGCTTGCTTTGTTGGCATGATATTTAAGTTTTTTTTCTCTATTATTATCATCATCATCATGTTTACGATCATACTTTATTTGACAGTTTCTCTTACTCCCATGATTGTTTAATCTATAAATGATAAATTAAAGAATTATCACTTTATAGTAAAAAAACAAAATTAAGATTTAAAAACAGTTACGAAGTTTATAAACACATGAATTGAAATTTACTTCACCTTATCAAAATCTTTTAAGAATCTTTTGAAGAAAAACTCCTTGGAAAGAAACCTTCTTGGAAAAAAACATTCTTTGAAAGAAATAAGAACTCCTTGGCAATAAATCACCTTTGAAAAAACCCATTGGAAAAGAATAATAACACCTTCTAAACAAATCTTCTTTGTAAAACCACTGGAAAAAAAACTTCTTTGAAACAATACCTAGGAAATATTTTTTTTGGAAAACACCCTTCCAAAGAAATAATTCTTTTACAAAAATAACTTGGAGAACAACTCTTTGAAAAAACTGCTTTCAAAGAAATAAGAAAGAAAAATACATCTCCTTTGCAAAAATACTTTGAAATAAAATCTTATTTACAAAAATACCTTGGAATAAAAACTCTATAAATGCACCCTTTTGAAAGAAACCTTTTGTTAAAAAACCACCTGGAAAAATACTTTGAAAAAAAACCTATTTTTCAAAAATATCTAGAAAAAAAATACTTTGAAAAAACCCCTTTCAAAGAAATAAACTCATTTGCAAAAATATCTTGGAAAGATAACTGCTTGAAAAAAACCTTTTTCAAAGAAATAAGAAGGAAAAATACAACTCCTTTGAAAAAATAACTTGGAATAAAAACTTCTTTGCACAAAATACTTTGGAATAAAAACTCTTTAAAAGCATTATTTTGAAAAAAAAACACCTTGAAAAAACCCATTGCAAAAAAATAAGAAGTGAAAAATACCTTGGAATACAAATTCCTTTTGCAAAAATGCCTTAGAAAAAAACTCTTTCAATATACCCCTTGGAAAGAAATAGGAAGAAAAATACCTTGTAAAAAAACTCGCTTTGCAAAAAAAATCTCCTTTGAAAACCCCTTCAAAAATATTCTGACCAGAAATATGCGAAATTAAAATGTGCAAAAATAATGAACGTACTTAGTTTTATTGATATAAGTTTAAACAACGACGTTTTTTTTTTTCGGCCGACGAAATTTTTTATCGTTTGGTTATTCGGCCAAATAAAGTTTGTTTTAAATAATGGCTACGTTACGGGAAAAGGTTATTCGGTTGAATAATTATTCAGCCGAATAACCTCTAAAACCTGAAAACTCCATGTTTCCTTACAGTTTTAAGGTTTCTCCATTTTCGGAAGGTATAAAAAATCTCTTACACTACAAAGCAACTGTCAGACTTGATACCATTAGTTTTGTCATTGAATCTACTTTCCGAATATATAGATTTTGTTGTGTATAGGTGAGATCTAATATTTTTAATTATTTTGTTTCTTAACATCTATCGAGTTTGGTTAAATCTCTTTCAAAATGCGGTGAAATGAGAAATCCATGGCTTTAAAAATACACCACCAAAAAAATTGAAAAAACTATGGTGCAGTTAATTGGCGTGTCTACTTCAAAAGGGTATTCGTAGATTTTTTAGTTTTATATTCAGTTGAGAGAAGTTTTGCGACAAAAAACATGTTGAAAATCGACAAGGTTTTCCCATTGATTGAATTCAAAAAAATAAAAATAATTAGTATATAGATCCATTGGTTACAAAATTATAGTCATCCAGTAGTATATTGTGTGTAGATTGTCTTTGCATATTTGTTTTTTGCAAAAAACAAGTTTAACAATGATTTTACGTTTGCAACAAATCATAGCTATTTTGTAGTCCTTTCATTTTATAAGAACATGATGTCAAACATTTGCCTAATTGACATATCAAATCTCAATATAAAATATTGACAAAATTATGAATAGCAAGCTAACATAATTCTCTAAAAGTTTTCTTTTTAGTGAAAAGTGAAATTCCAAACAAAAATATCACTTTTATTCTCCCAAAGTTGGAAAACATGAAAAACTCAGATTTATTTTCTCACGAGACCCCCCAAAATAGACACCCATCCTCATGGATTCACCCTAGAGGGATTTGATCCCTTTCCTTGTGTTTATGTTTAAAGAATGGCTGTAAGTGATTTCTAAAGGGTAACGAAAATGATTGGTTTGATGTGGATTTACTTCTGTGTAATACTACTACATTGTTTGGCTACTTTTAAGATAGTATGGTCTTCCTGGAAATGTTAGTGAGATTCGATCTCTTGACTTTAATTTCGATGGGCTAAAAGCAATATAGTTTAATGATATGGAAAGCATTTGTTTGGTAGTGGAATTCAATCCATGAGAAAATATATGTTGTTGTTTTCGATATAGTGGTTGACTATTTGGATGAAATCATAGAGATGTTGATAATGTGGAATGTAGAATACCTTGGTTTGAAAGCGCAGGAGATAATAATTACTACTATTGTTTAATCTATGATTTGATGTGTAGCGTGGCTAATAGATTCGATGTCTGACTTGATGATGTTGTCATTTCTATTTGATTATTCTTAATCATAGAAAGAATAATAATAATAGAATTAAAAGGAAGAAATAATCCCTGCACTATGAATTTATAAAACGATTCAAACAGAAAACATAATTATTTAAAAAAAACATAATATCCCTAAGCTAGAAGATAATATGGGAAAACAATGGGAGAAATGCACAGTGTTAGAAGTCCTCCGAAAACCATAGTAGGGTTCCTATGTTTTCTGATGGGCTATTGTCTAGCACAAGCTAACTAGGCTAGGCCTACTAGACCCTCCACTGGTTTCTGGGCAAAACCTCTAAGTCTGATAATATCTGGCTCAAGAATTAAAACACTACTGGAGCATTAATTTTAGTCTGAAAGCCTAAATGAAATACCCAATTGTCGATATAAATTAAAATGGTGAGTTAATAAGTCATACCTAGTTGTCTTGCAGTTTGACTTGCTCTTTTAGATGCCTGCACACTCAAACAATAATTAGTGTAGAAATATTCTAAGCTTAGCTGACTTGTTAGAGCTATTCCTTAGTTGGATAGCTTTGGGGCTACCATGTTCCTCCCAACCATGACCTATGGACCGTTTTTTGTTCTAATTGGATCCCCCCGAGCTTGGTTCCAACATGAAATAAGAGATAGAGGCCCTAGGTTCATTGTTGGTTCAGATATGGAATTATTAGGTGAGACTGCTTCATCTTCTTGGAGTAGAAAACTTCTCTCTCATTACCATAAGAGAATGATAATGAGAAAAAGAATGATCCCCCACTCTTGGGATCTGCCCTCTTTATGTATGGGAGTTTTGAATTCTGACTGTTTGAATAATTAGTTTCTTTAAAATAATATTTAAAAGATATTATTTAATAAATATCTAGTCCTCTTGAACTAGAACTTTCAATTGTTTTAACTATAAGTGATTTTAATTTAAACTTTTCTTAATAATAATAACACTAATTATAATAATAATATTTCTAACCTAGGTATTAATACATTATTCATACTATTTACTAATATGGCTGCCCACTAAGTATTAATACCTTATTAATTACTATTTAATAATGCGGCAGCCCACTATGCATAAACCGTATGCAATAAATATATTTTATAAATAAATAATAACAATATTATTATTAAAGTTCTTAATAATAATATTTACCCTTGAGGCCTTTAAGCATTTTGTTCACATAAGACTAATCTTAGTCAATCCATACTTTAGGTTATGGAAATTATCTATTATTTAATTATATATATTTACATGATATTTTTTTTAAACATTAAGGATATGGTCCAATTCTTTGGACGGTCTTTTAGTATGCTTGGATAGGAACCTCTAGTCTCTCTCTCTCTCTTGCATGTCAGATTCCCTCGTTTAACATGGTAGTTTCCTCAGTATTTGATGATAGATAAAAGATGAATCATTTAATCAAATTAAATAATTATGATGACAGTAAAAGTGCTATTCGGAGTCTTTCAGGCTCAACACATTGATATTTAGTAACCCCGAGTGCTCTTCAGAGCCTTTTAACTCAACACTTTCACATGGGTGTTAAGCTAGTGCAATTCCAGAGCTTCCTGCTTAACACTAGTGCTAGAATGTGGTTGTGAGGCACATCTAGAATATTCAAGTGGCCTTGGATCCGGTATTCATTTATCAAGCTTGGAGTGCTCCATGGATTATTCCCAACACTCAATGTACCTCGGGGCTTACTCCCAATACATAAACATTTCTCTAGGTACATCGGGGCTTATGTCGAGTACGTAGGTCATCTGTGTGTTTCTTATTCCACGCTCACCACACCACATAAGTCATTCATGTAAAGATCATAGTTCTGCACAGTAAATAACAAAAGATCATTTCAGTATATTAGGGTTTGTGCCCATATCAAATATGAAGAACGTCATCAAAACATTAGGGTCTCCTCGCCGAGTATACACTCAATAAAGAAGTCAGTCAGGGTCCATGCCTGATATGTCAATATATAAAGGAATAAATCATAGGTGCTAAGGATCATGCCCAACACTCAAAATAAAACATATGTGTTGGGGCCGTGGCCCACTATAACAACAAAAATAGTTAGTCAAAAATTCAGGGTATTACACTATCGCTGGGACCCATGGGGTTAAATGGGTAGTGGTGGAACATGTTGGTATCAAAGAAAATGGGGACATTACATAATTTTTCAACAAGATTATGAAAATTTCAAAGTATGAATGCTGTGATATTTGAAATATGCCAATAGGGATGTCGAAAAGAGTGTACAAGGATATGGACAAAGAAATGGACATGATTACATTGTAAAAGGAGCCATCTCAACTAAAGAAACATGCATCAAATATATATAGCCATTGATTATTTCTATTATGTACTTATAATTGTTTAATTTTAATATTGAATATTAATTTCAAATATTTTGTTGTATAAAAGAAAACAACACTAAACCCATTCAATACATAAAACATGACACCTATGAATAAAAGGGTTTATAACAAATTGTGAGTAATTGTAATTTTCTTAGAACAACATAATTTTTCATATTTGTTGTGATCTTTATATTTTTTTTTTTTTGACATGAGGATTTCTTCAAACTTGTACTAACATACAAAGAAGAGCCATCAAAAGAATTGGTTGAGATTGGGTTAAGTATGGTTTGTGATTATATGTCGTTGTTTCAAAAATTTATTGTGGAATTTGTAAGTATCTATACTTTTTTACTTCAATAATTTTATAATTAATGGAACAACAAAAATCCTTTGTATTAAATCTATGATTTTTTATAGGGTATAAAACTTCCACGAATCATGCATGTGTGTCATTCATGAATCGATTATTTCTATGATAAACTTTTAAATTTACATTCATGTATATTATCTATTTTAATTTTCATTTTTACCACCAATGTAGATACACTCATTGACTTGATTTTTATGTTTGTAAATGCAAGTTGAAGATGAGGAACACAACCGATGTAATAAAAAAAACAATCGACCAAATAACCCAAGTCATCCATGCAGCTCAAGCATTGACAATAGTTCTGGTAAGGAATGATGATCAATATAATTGTATGTTAATGCAATATTTTCTATATTTTAAAATAAATGTTTGTGAAAATCAAACATTTTGTATAATGTATTAGAAATAGTGTCCCTATTCAAAGACAACTGGTTACCAATAAGTGTAAAAATTACATGTTGATATTTTGATTATTGTGGACCTTTATGTTGTCTTATTTTGGATGACAAGGGGCCTCTTATTCATATATAATAAAATAAAGTTTTTTATTCTATTGCATTGTCCAATTTCATTGAGAAATGGAACATCGGTTGTTAAATATATGGATGATTAAATATTACAATAGATTTTAAAGCTGACTATATAAAAAATTAATCCAACATCATATCGGAATGCAATAATTAAATTTCAAATAATATGAATACAATTACAAAAGTATTTCAATTTTTTAGGAATAATGGAATTGAAGAAAATAAAAATAAAATATAGATATTTCAATGCATTGTCATGAGTCACTATTCACCAAAGATAAAATAATTATCAATTCTTTTGATCATTTTGCTTAAGTTAACGTAGTATGAGTGCATTTACCACAAAAGTGAACTAGTGCAACACAATAAAGTTGAACCAATGCATTTGCAACAAAATCAAATAATGAAATTTTTTTATTGTAAATGTAGCCATTACACATAGGTGTGTGTTTATGTTTATATATATATATATATATATATATATATATATTCAAAATTTAATTAATAAATATTATTAATATACAAATAGTAATATTTATTAAGCATAGATAACAATATCTCTCATATATATATATATATTCAAAATTTAATTAATAGATATTATTAATATACAAATAATAATATTTATTAGCCATAGATAAAAATATCTCATATTGAGTTCACATTAGCATAGCATATTTAATAAAACAATATAAATGTAATCCTAGTTAATACTATATGGTATTATTTAGTGTTATTTTTATATTGTTTTATAAACATATGTTAAGCTATTTTGAACTCAATATGCTATATTATTATCTAGGGTTAATAAATATTATTATTTGTATATTAATAATATTTATTAATTAAATTTTGAGGATATATATAATAATAATATTTATTAAGCAGAGAAAATAATATCTCATATTGAGTTCACATTAACATTACATGTGTTTATATAACAATATAACCATAATCGTAAATAATACCATGTATGCCTTTTCCATTCTATATCCCTAGTTGTGGCTAGGCATAAACATAATGATCAACACTTTAGTGTTTGAGACATGATATTGGTGGAGGTTGACATATCATATTGGTGGAGGTTGGCCTATGATATTTCTTAGATCCTCTAGCTAACACAAGGCCTATAATGTAGGTATAAGTGTTATATATTGCAGCATATTGCTAGAAGGGGATCGTAGGGCTTTAATCCATGTAACTGGCTTGTGTCTACCTTATTTAAAAAAAATGTGCTCATGTTAACCTAATTAAAAAAGATAGGGCAGAGTTGTTCTATTTTCACCCAACCGACCGAACTTCACTCACCCATTACGTGTGCAGAGCAAGAGAGCACTATTTTCACAATTTGCACTCAAAACATACCTCGGTCCATCCACCAAGTGATCAACAAGTGCATTGGATAGGTAAGATCCATGTTTTTTCTCATCATCATCATCATCATCATCATCATCATCATCATATTCATCATCTTCATCATCATCTTCATCATCATCTTTGTCATGTCAACACCAGCATCTTCATCATCATCATCATCATCATCATCATCAACAACAACATCATCATCATCATCATCATCATCATCATCATCATCATCATCATCATCGTCATCGTCATCATGACCATCTTCATGGTCTTCATCATCATCATCATCGACATCTTCATCATCATCGTGATCATCAACATCATCATGATCACCATCATATTCATCATCATAATTGTCATCATCTTCATCATCATCATCATCTTCATCATAATCATCATCTTCGTTATCATCATCATCATCATCATTGTCTTCATCATCATCATCATCGTCATGGTCATCACCCTCTTCCTCATCATCATCATCATCAACGACAACAACAACAACATCTCTATCGTCATCATCATCATCTTCATCATCATCATCATCGCCATCACCATCTTCGTCATCATCATCATCATCATTGTCGTCGTCGTCATCACCACCACCACCATCATCATCATCTTCATCATCATCATCATCATCATCATCATCATCATGTTAAATCTTCAGAATTTACTTCAATCTCATCTAGGATCTTAGCTGAGAGAACAACATGTACAGCAAATCTACAGCATATCATTCATGGATACAATAATGCAAACATAGAAGAGACACAAAGATTTACTTGGGGAAAACCATAAAGGTGAAAAACCCCAATAACTTCCTCAGAGATAGATAGAGCAATGATACGACCCAAACATAAGAGATAGACATATCCTAGTAGCAGATCCTCCTCCTTCATAAGTGCGCCACTCCTCCTTGAGTGCATGAGTGAGAAGTGAGTGATCAAATAGAGTGCCTCCCGCACTCTATTTATACTTGACTTGACTTGACTTTTACATAAATCATGTAGGCTCGAACTTAACCACATAACATAATGCTGATTGGGCTGACCCCCAATAGGGTGGTCTAATAACCCTTTGACCCACATGACTTATACAGGGCCGACCCCAATAAGGTGGTCTAATAACCCATCAAGTATAAGTTACGACATTTACAATATAAATGATGACACTTCCGTATAGAGGAATAATACCATCTCTATAGGAGTACATACAACATACATATACGAAATACATTTCGAAGTTACATATACATCAACACTCCCTCTTAACTAGGAAGGTAATTCTCAGCACAGGTCTTCTAGCACAATTCTTATTCTCTAGATCATCGTCACTAGATAATCGTCATCGAGATATCATCATCGTCACTGCTGCTGCTATCTCAATCAATCTCTGAATCTACTCATCATAGGAAGTTCTATAGAGCTAGTTCCTTTTCATACTAGATGTACGCCCACCACCTGCAGGTCTTCATCATCACTGGCCATACTATGGAATCCTCAGGACTTATTACGTGCGTCACAAAACCTCGAAATAGCATCTACCAGATATCCCAGGGCAATGAATTACATGCCATAGGCAAAACCTGGAAAGACTATCTGTAGATCTCCCAGGGCCAAATTATATGTGACGTCACCACAAAACCTTGCAAGAGCATCCCAGGCTATTACGAGCACACAGCTCTACCTATAGGATCTCCTAGGGACAGATTATATGTGGTCACCACAAAACCTTGCAAGAGCATCCCAGGATGTTACGAGCACACAACTCTACTTATAGGATTTCCCAGGGCACGAATTACATGTGGTCATGGAAAAACCTCGCAAGAGCATCCCAGGACTGATTACGGGCACACAGCCCAACCTATCGGATCTCCCATGGACAGATTATATGCCATAGGACAAAACCTCGAAAGAGCATCTACCAGATATCCCAGGGCAATGAATTACATGCCATAGCAAAAACCTCGAAAGACTATCTGCAGATCTCCCAGGGCCAAATTATATGTCCTCCCAGAGAAAAACCTTGAAAGAGCATTTTCCAGATATCCCAGGGTAACGACTTACATGCCATAGGAAAAACCTCGAAAGACTATCTGCAAATCTCTTAGGGCCAAATTATATGCTCATCTGCACAACCTGATCCACGGCCATAGAGTATCAACCTGATACTCACCATACATCATCCTGATGTACACATGATCATCCTGATCATCATCACTGCAACATCCTACTGCATGTCATCTGGAGTAACATCCTGAAGCTCGTCATCCATGATCATCCTGATCATACAATGCATCTACTTGATGCATACCAAGTATCTACCTGATACATATCATCATACATGATCCACCTGATACAAATATAAATACATGATACATATCACCATACATGATCCACCTGATCATACAATGCATCTACCTAATGCATACATAGATACATGTTCGAAGCATCCAACATGATGCATACAAAATACATACAAATGATCCTACTGATCATATCCAGCATCCAACATGATGCGTACATACATATAAATGATCCAACTGATCATATCCAACATCCAACGTGATGCATACATGCATACATAAAAATGATCCAACTATTCATATCCAACATCCAACATGATGCATACATACATATAAAAATGATCCAACTGATCATATCCAAGCAGAAACCAGAACATCATCTTGATGCTCATCATCCAGTGCTTACATCCACATCCACGTGAAGGATCCTCCTTCCAACATGCTTGGAAAGGTTTCAACAAATGTGTCCATTACTTCTTCCTCGAAGTGTCCTTGATCTGAAGAATGCCAAGCCTCTATCTAAAGTACTCGAACTTCACCCTGGCTAGTGGCTTCGTCAGCACATCTGCAATCTGCTCCTCCGTCGCAACATATAGGAGCTTTACAGCTCCTCTCTGCACCATATCCCTGATATAGTGATATTTGATCTCTATGTGTTTCGACCTGTCATGAAACACTGGTTTCTCGGATAGCTTCACACAACTCTGGTTATCACAGAAGATACCAGTAGCATCCAACAGAAGATCAAATAACTCAGAAATTTGCTTCTGTAGCCATACTGCCTCACAACTAGCTGAACAGGCTGCAACATACTCTACCTCAGTTATACTCAGTGCTACGCAGGACTGCTTCCTGCTAAACCAAGAGATCACACCTGATCCCACACTGGAGCTGCACCCAGATGTGCTCTTCCTATCTGCAACACTGCCAGCCCAATATGAATCAACATAACCCTGTAGGTTAAACTTTTGATTTGCCTCATACTTGAGCCCATAATCCACTATACCCTTCAGGTACCTCAGAACATGCTTTACAGCAACCAGATGAACACTCCTCGGATCTGTCAGGAACTGACTCAATGTGTTCACTGCAAGGAAAATATATGGTCTCGTGTTCATCAGGTACATCAAGGACCCAATCATCTGACGATACATAGAGACATCAACCAACTCAGATGAAGCATCACATAGAAGCTTCAGATTCGATGCCATAGGTGTGTTCATGGCCTTGCAATCCATCATCCCAAATCTGTTCAGGATATCTACTGTGTACTTCCCTTGACCAAGTAAGATCCCACCTACACTCTGCCACACCTTCATACCTAGGAAATAGTGCATCATTCCCAAGTTCCTCAACTCGAACTCGGCAGCAAGCTTCGGCTGTGTGTTGGCAATCAATCTATCCTCACCTGATACAAACAGGTTATCCATATACAAAAGTAGTATCACTGGATTTCCTTCCTCAACCTTGTAGTAAAGGTTGGAATCCGCTTTACTTTTGGTAAAGCCCAAACTGGATAGAAAGCTATCTATCCTACCATACCAAGTTCTGCACACATATATGACTACACCATGTTGTCTTGAAATCCATCTGGTGCATCTTCTATTTCATCACTTTTATATTTCTCTATGCTACCGTCTGCAGCATGCTTGATCTTGATAGATCCATATGAAATTCATAACAAACATCCCTTCAGGTCTTGGGACTACATCCCAAACATCATTCTTCATGATCGACGAATCATGGCATTCTTCCCATATCCTGGGAACTTCAATATCTTCAATAGATAATTTTATTGTTGAACAAATGTTGTAGTTCTTCTTTTGTAGGTGATGGCATACGATCTTTCCTACACAACAAGTTAAATTGCATGATTAGAAAACATCTCATAGTTTTCAGAACAAATTCTTACACATAAGGAAATATGTCATACAGTCATGCAATTATCTTAGCCAATGCTTCAATACAACATTTATCCATATCCCGTAACTTTCTAGATGCCTTCCAATCTCTACCAAAACATTGTTAAGAGTGTGCACAAATCCCAATATGTCAGCAAAGAGGTTTCATTCTAGATAAGTAGCAATGGAATGTTGTACAGTGCCATAGGCCACTTACCCATGCATATTAGTAGTATACTGTTCATCAATGCAACTATTCTAATATGCATAATACACAACCTAATTCTAGCAACATCAGTATATACATTATTGAACAGTATTAAACAATAAAATATGCAAGTAATGACAATTCAAATACTTATCTTTGTTTGTTTGTTGGGTGGACTCCCTCTGAATCTTTGCAACTCCATTCTGATGTGGATTGTGAGAAGTGGTCAACTCCCTCTGAATATCTGCATCCTTGTAGAAACTACTGGAATGTGCTCCCTCTTGATCTTTGCTTCCTGGATTACCTATCCTTGAACGTATATACATTCTTGATCCCTATGCATGCTTGTTAGTATCATCATTGTGTTATCCTCTAGGTCTCATACATAATCAAACATTCATTAGTATAATCTTAATATTATTAAAACACAATAATCTCAAGCATGTATAGTCAGGATCAATTCAAACACAGATAATAAACATTAGTAATCAAGGTTTCAAGGAAGTCTTCTTTTATTCATACATATTCTTATTTGATCATAGGACTCTTCTGGTTAGTTGAATCATCAATCAAGATAAGAGATATAAAATGCATAAAACTTGTGATTATTCAAACCTATACCTTCATGATTCTTCTGGTTAGTCATATCATCAATTATGGTAAGAAACATAATATGCATACAACCATGATGGTTCAAACCTATGACTTCATGAACAATCATTATCAACAACACAATAGTATAAGATCCTAACACAAGGTAGGATTCTAGCTTGATATAGGAAAAACATACCTGGATTAGCATGCTAGCTAGTTATGTCTAACATACCCTCATAATGTCTTCTGGTTCTCTTAGTGACTTGTGCTAGTAACCTGCATGTCTCATAAGTTAACCATTGTAGAAACAAGTTATACATACCTCGAAGTAGATCTTCTATGTGATCCATGACAATGGATGAATCCTTGTCTTCATGTCACCATGATCATACGTTCTTGAAGTAGAACATAACTTGTCTTTCTCGGTGTACCTTTTATGTTAGCAGACAACATAAACCTCATACAACACAATAATGCATTAGTACAATCATAAGTGTCAACACCCTAAACAATGAATATCTTCTATCATGCATTCATAATTTTGTTAAGGTGATATGACAAATCTAAAATCAAGAGTGTACTAATCGTAATAACATGAAGACAAACATACCATAAACTTAATCATGAACAAATATCGAAACATACCTCGATGAGTCATACCTATCGATATCGCTTGTAATATTCTTATGTAAGGCCTTAGCCTCATCTCCCTCTAAAACAAGAACTTCTTCACTTATGCAGGTGACCAATCTATCTTCTTCTAGGATTAACCCAATCCACTTGATTTGCAAGAACTGGACCTGGAGCTGGATATGGGTTTGTCAGAGAAACCCCAAAAATTCAAACTTTTAATTTCAAACTTCTGAAAGGATAGAAATATGTGCCTTGATGAGCTGATCAAGCTGGTATATTCAGAATTTGAAAACTGCAAAGTTTCACTCCTCAATTTTGCCTTTGAAACTTCTGCATTCACTAGACGTGACACTGAACTGGGGTTTGATGAAGCCCACTCTTTTTCCCAATCAAAGGTTTGATCCAAAGCTCTAAGCTTCTATTTTTCTGAGGAGCTTCCATCTGTGGTCACAAATTTCAAAAATTTCCATTTTCTCTGAAGCCCTAAATTCCAGAAGCCATGAATGAAGGTACTAAAAAACAATTCTATTTCGACAGAAATATGTACCTGATTGTTTCTGGTGTAACTATAAACTTTTCAATCCATATGGTCTGAAAACATTTCCTGAGATAGAGTGACCTATTATATTTCCATCCCTACAGGTCTGACCTCAATTGGATTCTATGGGAGAGATTTATGCCAAGTGTCGCAACATGACCTGTTTATGGGATAATACAGGAGAGCGAAATTGTATGACGTGCCACGTGTCACGGGTTCAACTTCGGCCTCTAAAAATATTTCTTGAGATAGTACAGTCTGTGTACTACCTGTCACATTTTATGAAATTTCATTTGGATCTTCTTAGCCCAAGTTATGACCTTTTTCCCAAGGTCACCCGATTTTGACTTAGATCTCGAAGAGGCAGAAATCCTATATTGTACAGATCATAAATCACAAAGTACAATGAATTAGAGGTTTTCCATTGGACACAAGGTACATGGGGATCTGATCTTTGACCTGTAAAGGTTTCAGATCCGAAACCTTCGCCAAAAAGGATTTATAGCGAAAGTTCTACGACGACTAGTTTTTGCTATATCAAGCCCTAGCATCGTAAGTGCAACAAGTGTCATACATGCCTTATCATGCCTTTTTTCAAGCTAGCTCTGATACCATGTTAAATATTCAGAATTTACTTCAATCTAATCTAGGATATTAGCTGAGAGGACAACATGTACAACAAATATACGGCATATCATTCATGGACAGAATAATGCAAGCATAGAAGAGACACAAAGATTTACTTGGGGAAAACCATAAAGGCGAAAAACCCCGATAACTTCCTCCGAGATAGATAGAGCAATGATACAACCCAAACATAAGAGATAGACATATCCTAGTAGCAGATCCTCCTCCTTCATAAGTGTGCCACTCCTCCTTGAGTGCATGAGTGAGAAGTGAGTGATCAAATAGAGTGCTTCCTGCACTTTATTTATACTTGACTTGACTTGCCTTTTACATAAATCATGTAGGCTCGAACTTAACCACATAACATAATGCTGACTGGGCCGATCCCCAATAGGGTGGTCTAATAACCCTTCGACCCACATGGCCGACCCCCAATAGGGTGGTCCAATAACCCTTCGACCCACATGACTTATACAGGGCCGACCCCAACAAGGTGGTCTAATAACCCATCAATTATAAGTTACGACATTTACAATATAAGTGACGACACTTCCGTATAGAGGAATAATACCATCTCTATAGGAGTACATACAACATACATATATGAAATACATACCGAAGTTACATATACATCAACACATCATCATCATCATCATCATCATCATGACCATCTTCATTATCATCATCATCAGCATCAACATCAATAGAATCATCATCATCTTCATCATCATTATCACCATCTTCATCTTCATTTTCATCATCTTTATCTTCATCATCATCATCATCATCTTCTTCATCTTCATCATCATCATCATCATCATCATCATCATCATCATGTTCATCATCATCATCATTGTCGTCATCTCCCTCTTCCTCATCAACATCTTCATCATCATCTTCTTCACCATCATCATCATCATAATCCTCAACAACATCTTCATCATGATCTTCTTCTTCATCATGATCAGCAACAGCATCATCATCTTCATCATCATTGTCGTCACCATCTTCATGGTCTTCATGCTCATCATCATCTTCATCTTCATCATCATCATCATCATCATCATATTTGTCATTATCATTATCATCATCATCATCATCATCATCATCATAATCATCATCATTATCATCATCATCATCATCGTCGTCGTCGTCATCATCATCGTCACCATCTTCATCATCATCATTATCGTCGCCATCACAATCGACACCACCACCACCATCATCATCATCATATTCATCATCGTATTCATCATCGAATGGATGAATCTTTTCCTTCCCTAACTCCCTTGTGCACCATATTGGAGGCTATGTTTATCCCTGATATGTCAAATATGTCATATGTCAGCTATCAGGTCTGATTTGTGTCATACATGTCATAGCATCTTCATCATTGTTGTCATAGAAGCTAGGGAATCTAGCCCAAGTGTCTCAATATCTCTAAAATGCCTCTTCCTCTTCCATTGTAGTTACTCTTCCACTCCAATTCGACCTTCATTGAGGAATTACAATTATATTTACCTTCCAACTCCCCGAGAACATTAGACTCCACCTTAGATTCGAATGGGTGAGAATAGGATGCCATGTGGCATGAGGAATCTAGCTTTGTGAGGGTCCCACAACACCAATGTGTCTCCATGTCCAAGTGCCACCTTAGTTTCATTTCATAAATATTTATTTAACCCATTTTAATATATTTATGTCAAGCTGATGTCCATTTCTGGTTTTATAGTCTCCTTATTCCAAATCTAATGTTTCCACCCGAACCTAGGAAACTAGTAGATTGGTGGAATTTTTTTCTTTTGAGATTTATTTGAATGGGGACATTACACTTACGAGTAAGCTTAGAGATGATGTAATTATATATAAGAAATAGATTGTACATCCAAAATGGACAAAACAATGGCCATTCTCCAAAATGGTAATTTGAAAATGCCTTCTTCTGTCTAAGATCTTTCTAGGATAAATTTGTTTTCTCTTATAGTGCAGGATAAAGTAGTCTTTGGTAAAAGTATGAATCTATATTCTATTTATCTTATATTTTTATAGAATAGTCCAAGTGGTGTTGTCAAGCTATTCCAATTGTAAATGGTTAACAATTCATTTTTTACATTAGTAAAACCCTAAGCAGTGAATCCTATTGTTCTTTGAATCTATAGTTTGCTCCATGGTATTAGTCTTCTTCCATGATAGCGTTTTAGGGATACCCTATTAATGCTTCATCTGAAATTATTCGTACAGGTCCAAATAATTTAATATATTGTACAATACTTTTTTGTTTCCACCGCTACTATTTCTTTGTGAAATTTCATAACAACATCTAAAAGAACTAATTTAATTTTTCGCTTCATTGGTTTTGCTTGGTAATGAATTAATTTTCTTATGGCCACCTTTAATTTGAGTCATTACTCACATTGCAATGATAAATAGAACTCAAAATTAACCGCAATAAAAACCTTAAGTAGAGACACCTCAAAATGGCATGGATTGATACATTATAAGACTCTTAGATATAGATCACATTTCCATAACAATACTTTTGATGCTTCTGATTATAACCCGTCAAAAGTATGGACATATGCTCCTTGGTATCCCAATGTGCACCCAAACCTATTCAAAGTAAATTTTCGTTACTTCTTGTCCTTTGATTTCCATTTTAGAAGGTATAAGAAATGACATATTGTTGAATATGTAAACTACAACAAATAAGTAATCATGCCCCTTCGTGGTGGTCGGAAGACCACCCACAAAATCCATTGAGATGGTCTCTCATGGTATCGTACGAAGATGTAAGGGATATTAATACCATGCTTCCTAGTACTATACTTTCTTGTACAATAAAGTATGCATCCTTTAATAAACTGGGATACATATTCTTGCATTGTAGTCCAACAAACATACCTTTGCAATTTTTATATTCTCTTCTCAACACCGAAATTCCCTGCAACATTAGAGGTGTGAACCTCTCTCCTCACTCTCAACCTCTCGCCTTTAGCGACATATGGCTTTTCCAACTTGTATAGAAACTCATATTAGATATTATAGTCGTTCTTGTTATTACCTTCTTCTCCATGGAATTGGCCTTGTAGTTGCTCAAATACTTCCTTGAATTCCTTATCTTCTATGTATTCCTCCTTGTATATATCATGTGTGGAAGGATCCATATATAGAAGTGTTCCCAAATATGTCATCTTGGTTGTATGTGGCCTTAAGGGCATATCTTCAAACTTATTTGTACTTCCCTTCTTGTATTTGATGATTAGATGAAATTGGTATACACTTTTCATCCTCTTGTATTGTTTCTTTTGTTGTAGTTTTATTGTAACGTCTCCGATCCCCTTGGTGCCCTTTAGAGGTGATGGGAAAAAAACTGATAATACTTTTGTTTTTTAACTCTGCACTATTACACATCCGCAATTCTACAAAACCAACCCGCATTCCTCAAGCCGCAATGTGGGAGTCGGAAGTTGGAACTGCAACACATAACTAGGAGAAATCGCACCTCCGACTTCCGCAATCTAAAATCCGCAATGTGGGAGTTGGAACTCGTAAATACGATGTGCAACTCCATATAAATCACACGTTTGACTTCTGCTATCAGCAATCCACAATGTGTGTTCAGAAATTTGGAAGTCTATCCCATACCCTGGTTACTGCCAATCTTCTCAGGCTAATAAGTTTCTCATCCTAAGTCCATTTTCAACATGCTTGGTACCATTGGAAATATCTCGAAGAGCTCTATGCAGTGGTGTGATCGTATTTCACAGCTAATAAATATGACATTGCCACTCTTACAACCAAAATTATTCCTAAACTCCATCAATTCCTCGTTACCCCTCTCTAAAAATCTCTGGTATCACCTTGTCATGGCCCCTCCCTTCATCTGACCCATAGAGAGGTCATGGACAAAACAAGATTTGTGTAATTCATACTCTAATCCCATATGATGAAATAAAAACCTTCTAAAGGTGTGTGCAATGCATATTAAACATACATAGTGGAATTACATCTGATTAATGCATCTATAACATGAAATACTAACATCATATTTAACAAAAGAAAAATGATGAAACAATAAAAAAAGTGAACCAACCTCATGTTCAGGATTATGCACTGACTTCTTATTGATTAATTCCATGTGATCATTTCATTCAGATTGACTTGAAATAATATATAATCACAACATAGGAAGTAACATCATTTAGGACCACCGAGAGCACTTATCTTTTAAGATGAAACTATCCAATTAACTGGCTATGTGTTGTAGGTACAACAAATCCCATGTTTTGATAAGACATGGGAGCCCCAATTTTTTATATGCAAAGGTAATGCTCAAATTCCTTAGTCATTTTTGGGGTTGTTTACCATGATTATAATGGTTCTATGCTTTTGTCATGGTTTGATACAATTAATGATAATTTTCATTTGAGAATTTCTTTATTTTTCTGAGTGTTTTTGTGAGTTGTGGAAAGCATTGATTTTTCCCAAAAATCCTATCTTTCCACAACCCGCAATTCTTCAATGTGGATTGTGGATTGCGGAAGCTTGGTTTTTGGTTTTAAAATGTTTTCTTTCCACAACCCGCAACCTGCAATGCGGATTGCGGATGTGGAAATAATGTTTCAATAATCCATATTTTTTACCCGCAAGCCCACAACCCACAATTGCAGATTGCGGGAAGAGTTTAAAAAATAATTTTCTGCCTTATGTTTCCATTACCCGTAACCCGCGAATGCGGATTGTAAATTGTGAGAATTTGTTTAATTAATAGGTTTTCGTTGTGCTTTTCTGCAACCCGCAATCCACAATTGTGGATTGCAGAAATGTCATTTTATTAAGTAGAGTTGTTTGTGTTCCTACAACCTGCAACCCGAAATTGCATAAACTTTTGGTTTATTTGTTACTATGAGTTGTGATCCCGCATCCCGCAACTTGCAATTATGTATTGCATATTGCGGGATGAATGTATATATTTCCAAAATAAAACCCAACAACTCGTCGTTCTGCATACCGCAAGATCACATATCAGCCATCGATCTGTCTTAATATTACGGCTTATATTTTTCCCGATGAAATTAATAAATATGTTGATTTTCCCTGTTTTCTTTTATCATTTCTCTAAATTCGAAAATTACCCACTGCATGGATTTTTCTATGATTTTTTACCAGGGGTTGTTTTCTCCATTTTCAGTTTTCACAGGTTTGTTTCATGTCACTCTCTTATTCAAATTGTTTACGTTTTTTTCTATTTTCAATTATTATTGATTTGTGTTTATTCGTTTATCATAAATTTCCAGTTTTTCAAACATGTCACATAACACTTGCTCCAAAACTGCTCATAAAGATTCATTGAATAAGGACCCAAACATCGGCATCCTTGTCGACACCAGTGACAAGGTTTATGAGACTTACCAGATTGATCAGTCCAAGAATTACCTCATTTTTTATAATGATGACATATCTGATATTCAGAACGAGTGGCTCGCATATGAAAAAATTAGGGATTCACAACTCCATGCTATAGCAGCCAAACCTGCCATACTTCCTTACACAGATGTCGTCAAGTGGATTATCAACCATGTCAACTGTCATTTCTCCTCTTACAATTTTTTTTTTGCACGGGCGTATAGCCCTACAATGCGGTTCATAGTTACGCCAATAAATGATAGTTATACTTAGAAATATATCAGAAGCATAACACTTTAGTTAAATGTTGTCACACCTTCTTCGGAGATGCTTGTCATGACTTTTACCGAAGTGCTAGAGTCTTTCAAGCTATATGCACCCTTACGTCTAAGTGGTGTATTAATGACACAATTGAACAAGTGTGTGGGGCGTGTAGGTCCTTTATGCCAACATGATGACACATCCTAACCTCTATAAAAGTGATTGTGAACACATGCATAATGATACATAAGCGTATAGAGGGGTCCTATGTTTATTAATATTTTGCAACCATAATACAGTGACAATAATGACATTTCCGCCATTTGAAAACCTTACTCATCACCCATCTATTTACTAGGATCACCACCTACACCAGCCACGAAGTGTTAGTATTTTTGTTAATATTACGATTATCAACTTTTCAAGGGTTCCATGAATCTACAATCATTTATACCATTGATTATAATTCATTTATTAAGTTGACAAAGGCCACATAAATAATTATATATATATATATAAGTATTATTATATAGTCCATATGTATCAATAAGATATATATATTATTAATACATATAAAAATGGTGTTACTAATTTTATAAACTCAAAGGTTCAAATACCTTGCACCTCTATGCAATTCAACTCACCCTATAATATATATATATCAATAATCACTATGGATTAATAATTATAATATTATTTGTTTAGGCCATAACATAGCACTTATAATTACAAAAGGATGTAATTATATAATAGGGTTCCAACATGTATAACTTATCATACATCGCTCTCCTTTCAAGGCTTACGATGCCGTCCCTAGCATATAATGTATGGTACTAGAACCATGTAAAATGTTATCCTCAAGGCCAAATGTCACATACTTAACATGTAAAGGTTTAAATAAAAACATAAAGGTGGTCACTAATGAGAGTCGACCCTACCACCCAATGTGGCTCACCCTTGCAGCGTTAACATTTAAAGTTTAGAGTTGATACCGGTCAACGCATCTCCATATGAGATATCCATGATGCCACAATGGCAAAGCCGTAGAGCCTATGAATGAACGTAGCCCGATTTTAATGTTGGACGTGGATAAAATTCCTGACTCAACTGGTTGTAATTTGACTCAAACCTTCCGGTTGCCTACGTGGTTTGTGGCTTACACCACTCAGGCTCAACCATTCCCGTTACAACATTTTAACCCTGCCCTTGTTGCCTTGCTGGTAGGTGACGAAGACTCTGGTTCATGTGGGAGGGAAGGTCGTGCACTCGCTATGTTGGAGACTTGGAAAACATGGTGGATTTGGTTGCTCATTCCATTAATGAAATACCGTCAGTGGAATGCCACCCCGAGCGTACTTTACACCAAACTTGCCATGCATTAACTCCCTTGAATGTGATCTGTCGATGATGATCTCTGCCACTGCATGGAAAGTGGTGAAAGATTTACACAACGTTTATTTGGATTATGGTCTTTTGCACCCTACCCTCTCACGTCTACAATAAATTCATTATTTTACAGGTCGTAGTGGTCTCCACCTACTCTCCCCGATATTCAGTGTTTCTAGCTCGTTCATGGGGTTGTCCAATTTGCCGCTATTTTTTGGTTCGAAAGTCATGGAATTTTTTTCAACTTTGATTGCTTCTTCGAAAGTTTCAACTAAAGTGGTCTTACTAGCTTGCCTGACAAACATGCCAAGGGACTTAGGAAAAGCAGAGGCAGAACTTTCAATTATAATATCCTCTAGCAGTTGGGAGGCTACTAGTATTCGATTCATCAATGTGAGGAACCATTGATTGAAGTCTTTTATACGTTCCGTATTTTCCATCCTAATTTTTGCCAGTTCTAGTGCTAATACTATAGGTGTCTTATCCTCGCCAAATTTGTTTATGAAAGCCTAAATGAAATTAGTCCAGCTTGTTATGGACCCTTGGGTTAAGGGAAAGTACCAAACTACAGATTTTCCTTCTAAGGTCAAAGGAATTAAGAGGCATACGACATCCTCGTGCTGAACATTCATGGTCTGAACAACCACGATGAACTTATCGATATGGTTCTCTGTGGGTTCCTTGTTGTCAAGATAAAATTTTGGTAGGATATTGTCAAGATGCTTCAGCAGATTATGTTGCACTCCAGGTACAACAACAACACCTCATCGTAACCAGCGTTTGTTGTCGTTTTGATCTCCTCTCTCGCGGTCAGCCATCTCTTTATCAGATTCTGAATCTGATGAATATTGGTTGTTATAGTCATGAGGACTATCAGGTGGTGACTTAGGAGGTGAACGAGGTTCGTTAGAACCACCGGATGTTGGAATTTTTCATGAAGCGTTTGTATTTATTTCTCCTCTAAGAACAATGCTAAGATGGTAGTCACGAGATCCTCTCAGGGATTGAGAAGGTTCTTCACCAACAAGATCATGAGTTGTTCGAGTTTGATTGCATAGTCGTCTAGGTATACAAAAATTGATTGGGGGAACGCCTGTCTAGCGAGAATAACCTCTATTCAAAATAAGTCGTGATTCCTCTAGAGATTCATTTAGATATTCAGGGATAACTGGTGGGAAACTAGTATTCCGTAGTATGGCATCCCTAACCATATTCACCAAAGGTGCAGTTGTGGATTATGCTTGTCAAGTAGGGATTGGGATAGATGTTATTTGAAGGTTACTAAGAAGGGAAGTAGTTTGACTCATTGTTGTAGTAGTATATGATTGTTCATCCATTAAAATTTTAGTTCAGGCCCTCCTTCTAGAGCCATTTGTTGGCCATGAAAATTGTTCTAGGCCAACTAACAGAAAGACACCCCACACACTCGACTTAATGCAATCTTGTATGTGTTTAAGGTAACTATCCTTCATAGAGTAAAGGCCCTGCTTCCTATGTGATGTGCTCTCCAAAATAGCGAGTCTCTCTAAGGTGGGTGTGTGTCAAGTTTACTTAAACCAATCTGCTAACAAATCAAATAAATTTAAACTAATGACTATCTAATTCTAAAGACCGTCTTAAGCTAAATGCACAAAACTAGTAGCTCCTAATTCCATTCTATGATAACCTAAATGTAGACTGGCTATCTTGGCAAAGGGCATGAGTTATCGAATTGATATAAGGTTTAAAAATAAGAAAATAATCAACACTTTTGGATTGGCAGAGAAATCCCCAACTATAGAAGTAAATCACAATTATTTCAAAATTAGATAACAATCTGTTGTGAAGTAATTCTAATAGAAATTCAAACCCAATATCAATAATATTAACTAGTTACACTATTCTAAAAATATAAATATATAATCATGTGCTAACTTGTAAATGAAACACAGTCAAAATGCAAGTTAGAAAATAATCAAAATTGATTTATAAACGACTGAAATCATGAAACAGTTCGTTAATCTCAATTTGAAAATAAATCATTTATATTCCAAATAAGCATATGCATTCGAAATTCAACAAAGATACTTCATATATAATATCAAGATATATATATATATATATGCAAGTAAAAGGTAACAAAAGAGAGTGATGAGCAGAGTAACACAGCATAGATGTATTTATATCCTAATGACTTAGCTAGGGTCTCCAGTATTCTGCAATATTCGACAATTCTCAGAATTAGTTCGAAGAACATCAAAATAAATAGAACGAAGTATGATACTGTATAATATGCCTCTCTCAAATGTATTGGAAATCGAACCCAGATACAGTGTTTGGAACCTGTTTATATAGAAGGAAACCGAGCTTCTAATCATATAACCACTCTACTTCTATGACACCACGTGGACTTCTATCCGAATATACAAGAAAATAAATCCAACTTGACATCAGTTTTATCATGATTCTAGGCATGCCGTTGAGTGACATCGGGGATGGAGTAATGTAAGAAATAACAACTAACTTACTGGATAAAATCCAACATCATTATTCCTCTGCATGAGATATCCTTGCATCCGACAATTCATCAACTGTCGATGCTCAAAATTGGAAATGAGCTGCCAGTAAAGTAACGAGTTGTTACGCGTTCGTAACATCCTGAAACCAGTAAGTTCTATCTAAGCAAATTCCAAAATTGTAGCAACAGCATCAACCTTCAACTCGTAGACTTCATGACACCTGTAATTTTCAAACAAAATCAGTTAGCAAAGTGAAAATGACAAAAGAAGAAATAAATAGAATGCCTGTAGAATTTTAATTCTGCAGGCGTCCTTATAAAATAAAAGAAAAACACTTTGCATGAAATATAAGATCCGAATACATGTAATTACTAACCTATAGAACCCAATTTTAACCATTTGTATGCCTGACAAAGTTTAAATCATTAAACATAACTGAGCTTTGTGTTGCGAAAAAAAAGTCAAGTTTTAGGGGATGATTCAATAGAAAGTCGAATTGGCACACTTCTTCTTGCTTCATCTAGCTTAGCCTTGAATCTCACAGCCCTTGTATTGGAAATTCTATTTTGTTTAGCTAATCTCCGGTTCTTTGATAGAAGGATTCTACTATAGGATTTATACCTGAGCTTCTTTTATTTCAAGCAGTTCCATTTTTCAACCCAGGTTGTCAAGTTAGCCTTCAAGCTCACAATTTATTCCATGGTGATGGCGTTAATGGCTTGAGCTTCTTTCAAGTCAGTGTCCAAAGACGATATAACCTGCGCATAGGGTATTTGAACATTGGGCTCTTCAATACTTCCCACCCCTCTACACAACTTTTGGTCGACTTCTTGATCTATGTTAGGAATAGGATTTGATCCTTGGGCACTCCTAGCCCTAGTTTCCAAGGTAGATACATACTTAAGATCAAGGACAATAGGACCAACAGGAGTTTCATTTCGCCGAGACTCCGAAGATTCGCTTAATACAACAATAGGGGAATCCCGTACAACCAAATTCCTTCCTACAAGGAGCGTGACAGTCATGCTATGAGTGGTTCGGTGAATTGCCTGATTACTCAACACTCTACTAATTTCATCTTCGGCCAGTTCATTGCTGACATTTGTCTTTGAACATGGAAGCCCATCATTTAGGTTTGTTGGAGCACCCATAAGTTTATTTGGTTCAGGTTGCTGATTATCATAGAGTATTTTAGGGTTTGCTGAGTCATTGCTGACATTCAACCTCTAGGACGTCACCAGCTAGGGTTTGACCGAGTCATCCTCGAGATCAGTTTCAGAATTAGGTTCACCTACCTATGACTCGCCTACCTCAGACTCGATACACCTTCGTCTTGTCCTAGACCTTATTCGTGGCCACTCATCATTTACCCCAAACTCATTTCAGGAAAGGAACGATTCCCAAGTATCACCCAACTCTCCCAATCGGTCCAAAATAAGGATTTTAATAAGCCCATGATGGACCAAAGTAAGTTCTTTATCTCCTACATTGTTCTGATACACAGAAACCATCTTTTGTAGGCTATTGATAAAATAATATGGCATGTTTATGGGATGGCCTTTGAAAACTATTAACAGGCAAATAAGATAGAAATGAGTTTGATACAGTTGGCCCTCGCATGTGATGTACCTAATAATAAGCCTAAGCAATGTCTTCCACTTCAGTTTCAACATTCGGGAAGGAAAACCATATTTTGGTCCTATGTGTTGATTAGCATTGGTGAGATACCCTCGCCAATCCTCAGTTTTCATTTGCGTCCCTTTAAACCAACAATCCCTAATCAACGACAAACCTAAAGCTCAGGAAATGAATTCCTTTGTCAACTGCAACTCAATATCCCCAATTTGTGCTTTGACACAATCAAACGATGTTGCAAATGCTCGAGAAGCTGTTACATTGAAACCAGAGAATTTTTATAGGAACCCTAACCATCCTTCCTTTTTCACCCATTCACAACATTCTGGAGCAACACTAAATACTCATCTCCAATGAGCTCCAACTATGAGATGGGAGCCATGAAATCAATCACACAAGCTTCAAGGAGTTTTAAAACCGTAGCTGAGAAACGAAATAAATCCACCATCGGCCTGCGCAGGTTTATAAAAATTCTAACCAACCTCATTTTACCAGGGTACTGTGAGCATTCATGTGTGGTCATGGAATGTAGGGTCATAATGCCTTTGAATTGGCAAGGGTTATTGGAATTTGCAGAGTGCATAAGGTGTAATAATGGCTTTGAGAAATATGACAAGTGGGAAATAGCTATAAGTGACATTTGCATCATTGCGAATCATCATATGGCAATAGTTTGATTATGCAAATGTCAAACCCTTAATCTCCACGATAATGCCAATGTTAACCGACATTCTTCCTTATTAATGTAATCGCTAAGGTAAAACCCAAGGTTTTGGTCTTCACTGCAATGCATAAATTAATGGTTACAACCACATAATATTTCCCCAACACATATTAATAATACTAAGATTTAGTAGGGAAAGGTACAATTGATCGAATTAAAATCATGGTTGATATTGTAATGATGATAAGCCATTAGTTCATGTAATCAAGACTATTACCATCCCTTGGGTATCGCTTTAATCACTTTGATCAAATTTCTAACATTGATCTTTCCTCACCATAAGATGCAAAGTTCAAAAATAAGGATAAGTGTATAAAAATGTCAAACCTGTGATATTAGTATCAGATGATCTTTTATCCTCATGATTGTTATGATGAGATTAATGTTTGGAAGTAAATGAGTTCATTTGGATCAAGCATATGAATTAGAATAACAAGTCTTTATGTAATATATTTTCCCACTAAGTCAGCAGATAGAAACAATTAGTGTAATGATTTTTCTTGACCTAAAATACATGTATGATCCATGTTGGAAAATTAGGAGCTGCTAATTTTCAATATTAAGAACTTCACAAATGATCGACCAGAAATAAGAAACCAAAGTCAAGAAGGATAATTCAAATGGAAGCTGATAGCAAAATTCCAGTCCCCCTATACCAATCAATCCATCAACCTTTATTGGGAGTACCCTTAGAATCAAATATTCTGAAGGCACTCCTAAAATATTTATTTATGAGTGTTGATCAAGGTCATGATATATAACATCATTCATGGTTAGAAGACTTATGTAGTGGTCAATTGAATTTTAGTGCTCAAGTTGATCTAGAGGGTGTTGCTTGCCAACAAATGGCAACATGGTGGAACCGAACCAATTATCTCTGTGTAAAAGAAAAGACATCAATACCTCATATTATTAGAAATGATGTTTTGAAGTATCAAACACCTGCTTGAATAACTCAAATTCCAAACCAGTTCAAAAATGTCATCCTTTTGATAGAATCTACAACAACGAGCCTTTAGATATTATCTGAATATCCCTTACCTACTACTTCAGCCTTTGACAGACAGGGTGTGGAATGACTTAGGTCCAGAGGAAATATTTGAGTCCAAGGAAGCTTAACCAATATCAATGAAAGATGTAGCTTCTGAAGAATATCAGATAATTCTATTCTCATGCAAACAGAGGAACGAGGTGATATTCATTTACTTCTATCTTTTTTGTGTGTGTGATGAACAAATGGATAAATACAAAAAACATTAGTCATAGATACTACCTTAGCTTGGTAACTAAATGATGATAGCATTATTCACCAATCCTATCATAAATTGATCAGGCGAGCTCGTGATGAGACTTCCTGCCTCTTAGCTTTTAAACCAAGAGTCGTTGTCCTCGCTTGGTAACAAGAAGTTGACAACGGCAATCCAATAGAACCTATTATCATAATCAAACCGGCTCTGCACAAGACCTTCATCATCATCATCATCATCATCATCATCGTCATCATTTTCATATTCAACTTCATCATCATCATCATCATCATCGTTGCCGTCATCTCCCTCTTACTCATCAATATCTTCATGATCATCTTCTTCATCATCATCATCATCATCTTCATCGTCATCATCATCATCATCATCATCATCATCATCATCATCATCATCATCATCAACATATTCATCGTGATCTTCTTCTTCTTCATCATCATCATCATCATCAACATATTCATCGTGATCTTCTTCTTCATCATCATCATCATCGTCGTCATCGTGATCATGATCATCATCGTTTTCGTCATCGTCGTCACCTTATTCCTCCTCCTCCTCCTCCTCATCATCATCATCAACAACATCTTCATCATGATCTTCATCATCATCATGATCATCAGCTTCATCATCATGATCATGATCATCATGATCATGATCATCATGATCATGATCATTATGATCATCATCATTGTCATGACCATCTTCATGGTCTTCATCATGATCATGATCATGATCATCATTGTATTAATCATCATCATCATTATCGTCATTATCGGCATCACCCTTTTCCTCCTCCTCCTCCTCCTCATCATCACCATCATCATCATCATCATCATCGTCATCATACTCAACATCCTCCTCATCATCATCATCATCATCATCATCATCGTCATGACCATCTTCATGGTCTTCATCATTCCCATCTTCACCATCATCATCATAATCATCACCTTCATCATCATCATCATCATCATCATCATCATCTTCATCTTCATATTCATCTTCATCTTCATCATCATCATCATCATCATCATCTTCATAATCTTCATCACCACCATCATCATCATTATCTTCATCATCATCACCGTCATCATCATCATTGTCGTCATCTCCCTCTTCCTCATCAACATCTTCATCATCATCTTCTTCTTCATTGTCATCATTAATATCTTCATCATCATCATCATCATCATTGTCATCATCATCGTCGTCATCAGCCTCTTCCTCATCATCATTATCATCATCATCAACATCTTCATCATGATCTTCACTGTCATAATCATCATCATCAACTTCATCATAATCGTCATCATCATCATCGTCATCATGGCCATCTTCATGGTCTTCGTCATCATCATCATCATCCTCATCATCCTCATCATCATCTACTTGATGATGATTGTGATGATGATGAGGAGGATAATGAGAAATAGGGTGATGACGATAATGATGACAATGATGATGAGGAGGAGGAGGAGGAGGAGGAGAAATAGGGTGATGACAATGACGACGACAATGATGATGATGCTGAAGATGATGATGATGATGATGATGATGACGATTATCATGATGATTGAGAAGATCATGATGAATATGTTATTGATGATGAAGAAGATGATGATGATGATGATGACGACGATGAAGATGAAGATGAAGATGATGATGAAGATGATGACGACGACGATGATGATGATGATGATGATGATGATGAAGATGACGGCGACGACGACGATGATGATGATGATGATGATGATGATGATGAATATGATGACGACGACGATGATGACGATGATGATGATGATGATGAAGACGATGAAGAAGATGATGATGAAGATGATGATGAGGAAGAGGGTGGGGATGATGATGAAGATGATGATGAGGAAGAGGGTGATGACAATGATGAAGATAATGGTGAAGATGCTACTGCTGCTGATCATGATGATGATGAAGATGAAGATGATGATGACAAGGATGATGACAAAGATAATGACGAAGATGATGATGATGATTATGATGAAGATGATCATGATCATGATGATGACAATGATGATGATGATGATGATGATGATGAAGGTTATGATGATGATGAAATGATGAAGATGATGATGACGATGATGAAAACCATGATGATGAAGATGATGAAGATGATGATGATGACGATGAAGAAGATGATGATGATGAAGATGTTGATGAGGAAGAGGGAGATGACAATGATGATGATTATGATGATGAAGATGGTGATGATGATGATCATGATGATTAAGATGGTGATGAAGATGACGATGATGATGATGAAGATGATGAAGATGAAGATGATGATGATGTTGATGATGAAGAAGAAAATGATGATGATGATTATGATGATGATGATGATGAGGAAGAGGGTGATGATGATGATGATGATGATGAAGACGAGGAGAAGGATGATGATGATGATGATGATGATGATGAGGATGATGATAATGAAGATGATGATGATGATGAAGATGATGATGATGAAGATGATGATGATGATGACGATGATGACGAGGACGAGGATGAGGATGGTGATGATGATGATGATGATGGATATGATGATGATGGAGATGAAGATGATGACGATGAAGACCATGAAGATGATGTTGATGACGACAATGATGTTGATGAAGATGATGATGATGAATATGATGATGATGATGATGACGACGAAGATGATGATGACATAGATGATTATAGTGATGATGATGATGGTGGTGGTGATGACGAGGAAAACGATGATGATGATGATGATGATGATGATGGTGGTGCTGGTGATGACGACGAAAACAATGATGATGATGATGAAGATGGTGATGACGATGATGATGATGTTGATGATGAAGATTATGATGATGATGATGATGATGATGATAACCACATGATGGGACTTGCTTGTGAAAACCTTCTTAGTCTTTGAGGGCTAGAATACGTCTTCCCTGGAAAATGATTTCCAAATCCCTAAGACATGTAGATACTAAGTTCATAACCATGTAATTGCACTTCCATCCTGAATCATAGGACAATGATACCTCAAGAGGCCATGTGTAGTTGGTGGAGGTAACCTTCTTAGCCCTAGATGGATATAAGATTCCTTTAAGGCCTGAGTCTTATGTCTCCTTCGTTAACCATGTCCAATTCCCTAAGTCCCCATGACTTGGATACATCTAACACAATGGATACCCCTGTAAAGTCTTGTTTGGTGCTTTTAGACATTGTTCATGGCCTTGGATGTCTAACTAGTTTTTTTATGGCCAAAGGCACGATATTCTTCCATAAAACATCATTCCAAATGACTTGATTAGGCATGGTGCATACATATTGCTCAAAACCACTTCATGGTATCCACATCCTTAATCATAGGCCAATGATACCATTAAGAGGTCACATGTGGTTAGTGGAGGAAATCATCATAGCTCCTTCTGGATAGAATATTCCTTTAGTGACCAAGGTTCATGTCTCTCTCTCTCTCTATATATATATATCTAAACTACCTATGGGTTATAGGTTTTAAGGGTTTGGTGTTTGATGATAGAGTTTAGGGTTGATGAGAATTCGAGGTTATAAGGGTAAGGAGTTGATTTTTATTTGACCAGAAACTTTAGATGTTAGGATTACGTGTTTAGGGTTATAGGGGTTAATGGATATATATCATTATGTGTTAGTATTTAAGAGTTTCAAGGGATATACTAGTTTAGGATTATAATGGGACAAGAGTTATTATGGTTAGTTGTACTGGGACTAGGGATCGCAATGGCTAGGGCATAATGGTAAAGGGTTTGGAGATTGAGATATGGGGGTCATGAATTTATGGTTACAAGGATGAAGATTTATATGTACATGAGGATAATGCGGGTTAGTGATTTTGTGTAATAATATATCTCCTAACCCTTGTGGTGAAGGAGAGAAGAGAGGGGCCTGAGGGAGGGAGGAGGGATTGGGTATAGTGGAATAGAGCGGGGGGGTTAGGGAGAGATAGATACATATTAATGTGTAAAACATAACATGTGCGTGCATCTACATGTGCATACACAACAATGTCTGTGCACTATAACGTGTGCATGCATCTATATGTGTGTACACAACACCACGTGCATGCTTCTGCGCGTGCGTGCATCTACATGTGCCCGCATTTTCACACATGCGTGTCTGGATTCAAATTGTTTTTGGCGCCCTTACAGGTTCTGTATTAGCTTCATATTTCCAAACCTTGAGGCTCGGTTTGATTTATGGAAGAACACAACAATTTCCGTAACCACATGTTTTTCACACTTATTTTCGCATATGCTTCACTTGTGCACTACAGATGAAATTGCACACACTTCTCGAGATCTATGTGCAAATTTTAACAATATTTTTTTTAATAGATCTGTTATTGTTTTCTATGTTTAGTTCATTTTTAAATGCACTCATGTCAAATTTGTAAAAAACATAGGTCGTTTATTTGGCCTATACCTTTTGATTAGCTTACCTATTTCGAGAACAGAAAAGAACCCGCACAAGACTACAACAATACCGACAAGCTAAAAAAAAATCTTTTTTTATTATGTTCAAACCATGATATGGTGGACAAACACTTGACCATGTCATTTTAAGGCTTCACTAACTTTAGTAATTTAAAAAAAATATAAAATTAAGTTTTAAAATTTTGGAAAAATAGCCCCGCACAAGATTCCTCTGTTTCCTACGCCTCTACATATTTTTTCCTCACAAATTGACAATTTACATAACAAACAGGTGGACCAACAAAAACATGTGCATTATGTTTTAGAGAAAAAATAACATACCAATCTTAAAATAATGATATTTTGGGTTGGTTATGCAACTTTTCCATAAAGAAAAGTTTTATATTCGAGAAGGTCATCCATTTTTCTACATTTCATCTTCTTACACCTAATTCGAAAAAGTTTTGTAGGTACCTCTAATAATTCATTTTAATGATAATATTTTTGTTTTTCAAGCATGTCATTGCAACTAACGTGTCATAATTGGGTATCATTACCTTGCACCAGCTCGATACTCTCTAAAGAAGTAAGAAAAGTTGTCCCTTTCGGGAAAATGTATAGAATTGGTAGTGTTAAAGAATAATTCTGTTGTGGAGAGGGTGGAATTTGTTGGGTCTCCGAGAAAATGCACCCTCTTAAGCAATGAGTTCATTGGTTGTATCAAGATATCCGAGACCAAGAGCATTGAAACTATAAGGACGACGATGAACAACAATGAATGGAAGAGAGAAGGAACTTCCACTTGCAACTGGACCAACTTAATAGAAAATTTTACCAACAGAGGGAGAAATCTAAAGATATGAAGAGTGAAATAGTGGCTTTGGAGATGGGAATTGTAGCTCTACAAAAGCATTTGAGAGACAGGGATGTTGTAGAAGGTTCTTCTACCAAGCCTCAACAACTTAAGGTGGAAGACTAGGTTCCATGGCCTTTTTAGTTTTAAAGTTCATATGTATTATTCTTATATAGTTTTATTAGTACACTTTGTTAGGCAATATAAGTATAAGAACTTTGTGATTTAATGAGGAGATGGTGTTTAGTGATTGCAGACTTCAGATATCTCTATAGTATGATAATAACATTCATTAAAGAAGCTTAATTTTGAATGTATCTCTATTTTGTTGAGGAATTTCCCTCTTAATATAAAAATTTCTAATAAAAAAAGATGGGGATGATGACACGATTAACTCCATAAGACCTTAAGAGAAACCTTCAGAGAAAAGAAAAAACCAACTTATGTGATTTACTCTAAACTTTTGTTCCAATGATCAAACAAATTTTCTTATCCTCTATCTTGACTATATATATATACAATTTTCATCATTTTAATCATTTATAAGAATATCATACAATATGTAACATATATATATACATAATTCTAAAATACAAATTATTATTTATTTTATAATTCTTTTAAAAGATTATATAACACCCAAATAAAAGGTTAAGATCGGTAACTATACCTTCGGAGAGCTATTGAAATCATCTCTACATAATGGACATTTAAATTGACGGATAAACCAACCTACGATGCACTTTGCATGAAAAAGGTGTTTACAAGGCAGTTGCCTTGCTATAGACCCAACCGGAATCATATCTTGACAAATTACACATAAAATTCCTTCACCATCATTATCGCTTGCGTCGAGTAGTCCCTTGTCAATAATAACCTTTGGTGAAGAATAAATAGCTGCCAAAGAAGCAACTACTGGATTAGTTTGATGACTATAAATAAACTGTCGTCTTAACTGAGTATGAAGAGAGAATTGCTCAATTCTGAGTTGGATCGAAGGCTGGGTATCGTTATCAATGAGTCCAACTACCCGTTGACATTCTTGGAAACTACCACTCCATACAATTTGCATGCGCATAACATCCCCGTCCTCTCTGCTCCAATCCAATATTGTTCTCTTCAAAACAACATTAATGTTTTCTGCCATTGCGGTATTAAGATCGTTTTCAAAGTTCAGAAGGTATTTACAGTTTTCGGTCCTTCGGATGTCGTCCAACCTACCTATATTTACAGTATCCCAGATATTCTCAAATTCCCAGTGATTTCCATTGGATCGCCTTACAAGTCTGAAGATAACACTCGAGATCAAGTGTTGCTGAACACCCTCACTCTCCACCTGTGAAAAATGGTCATGGGTTTCCCTCGGTTTCCGTAGAATCTTTTGTTCGGCCAAAATCTTTTCCTGGATAAATATTTTTACCTTGTGAAATAAATATTTTTACCTTGTGAAATAATTCTATCGCTTGAGCCTTTATTATACCACTGTTCACATCGACGTTGCTGTTGTATGACAGTATCTCCATTTTCAGTGTTCAAGCATGAAGAAACTTCAAATGAACTTTGATAACACTCGATCGTTTAGAGGTCGAAAGATAACGCTCTATATCAAGTGCTGCTGAATAAATTTGAGCTTTTTAAATGTGAAAATGACGTCGATATATACACATAAAGAGATAAAATCTTACCTTTATTTTATTTTTCTTTGGCCGACACAATGTATTATATTTTTCATTGGCTGATAGGTTAGAGTGCTGAAGGCGTTGCCCTTTAATCCTTTAGAAAAGCTTACTTTAGGGATAGAGATAATTGACGCATAACAAAACTCCATAGCTAATGATACTTTATTTTATTTTTCTTTGGCCGACACAATGTATTATATTTTTCATTGGCTGATAGGTTAGAGTGCTGAAGGCGTTGCCCTTTGATCCTTTAGAAAAGCTTACTTTAGGGATAGAGGTAATTGACGCATAACAAAGCTCCATAGCTAATGATAAGGAAAATAATACATATTTTTAAATATAATATAATAAAACCGTTATGTAATGATGGTAATTGTTATTATTATGTCAGTCACATCTTGTAACGGATTTGGGCATAACCCTGTCTGTACAAGCTAAAAAAAATCTCCCCCAAAAAATTTACAAGGTTTACCAAAGTCAAGTTTGAAACTTTAGGCCTTCGTAATTTGGTGCCGGGGTTTCGCTTGCTGGTTTTCCCCATACCTGTCTCTGCGCCTACTATTTATTACATCAAGTGATTAGTCACCTGGGTTTGGCCAGGTTCATGCATATTCCTTCTGAATTAAAGTTGCTTGCATTTTGGGTTTTGAGCTAGAGCAGTTGGAGGAGTTATTGATCTCGGGATGGCCTTTAATGTTGGTTTATGGGCTATTTGCCCGCTCTCCTTTGCTGTTTGTGGTCCTTGTTTCTTGATGCTCTTCTTCGCTTGTTGGTATGATTGTTGTCTCGTTTGACGAGTCCTCTACGGGGATGATTATCTATGGGTGAGGTTTTCTAGAAAGCAAAGGGGATTGGCGAACAGTGTTCCAGCAGCGGTAATTGCAGAAACATTGCTTAGGTAAGTTTTCACTGGTACTGAACACCATAAAATCCAATGCGCTTGGAATTCTGTGCATATGGGGAGTCAAACTAGTGTTCATCCACTATTTGCCCAGTTAGTTTTCATGTGTTGAAATTCTCTAATCTTGTCGCAGAGATTTCTTTTTAAGATCGCGTCATTAAGTTGTCTATCCTTCTCAATTTGAAACTGTGGTGTCTTTTCCAATTGGCCTGCTAGTCCATTTACTCTTCCTCTCACCACTGAGTGTTTCAATCTTTGTCCATGATTTTTAACATATCCTACCACAACTCCATGGACTAATCTATCTCGCTCCAAGTCAAGAAGGGCTAGTGGAAACCCTTCTTGGATTGGAGTGAGATAGAGTCCATGAAATTGTTGTTGGATATACTAGCTCTCCTTGGATTGGAGCAAGATAGAGTCCATGGAGTTGTAGTTGGATAGAGAGTGCTTCCTGCAAGATGCAACAACCCTCCCCCTTGGAGTGTCATCTCTACCATTTGTCTATTTGTTAAATTCAACAACTTAAAACAATAGCTTGCACAATAGATGGAAATGTTCTAATGTATTTCTCATTTCTAGCATAACTCTATATTTTCGCGTGCAAAATATTTTTATCATTGAATGCCCGTGTTCATAGTAGTCCCATGTTGTTACAATATAAGCATAAAGCAATTCATTCAAAACAAATTTCCATGTTCATTAGGCTGCTGGGAAGATTCTTTTAAACAAAGATTCCATGTTTTCCACCTAATGAAAGATAGTTATTTTGCATAAGATTATGATGTAATTAATTAAATATTCAATCTCATGCCAACCTATTAAAAGCAATCAGTTGTCCCACAGGTTGTACTCTATCTTCTAGACCAGCGCCTTCTTCCACATAAACCAAGCATGTTCATGTTTACTTACCTTGCCTACCACAATATACAGATCTCTTCGGATTAATTATGAAATTTGAATCCTATTATGTAGTGCAGATCTCATCTATAAGTTGATATGTATATTTCAACTTATTTTCTCTCAAGAATCAAGGAGATATCTTTCCTTTGAGAACAATTTGTTTTATGATATAATATTTTTTGAGCTACATCCATGCCATCCCACACTTGTCAAAATTGATCATTTTTTACACAATGATCCAATTTTTTAATTTTTAAAATTTTATTGTGAATTTTCCATTTTGGGGGTGGGGAGTTGGGTTGATATTTTTTACTTCTAGATGTGTTTGTGTTTCACATCCTTAGGAACATAGGGCAAGGAAAATCTAGAGGTTAGGGTTAGGGTATGTACATCCAGAAGTAGTTAAACACCAATCTAGAAGTAGTTAAATAATTTAAACACTAATTTGGAAGTAGTTAATAATTTAGTTAAATCCATACACAGTAATCTTGTAACTCGATCTATAAAGAATAACTCAGAAGAGGGATTCTCTTTCCACAAATTTCTATTTCACATTTTCTTAAAATTATCGAGTGATACGAAAGACACTTCATTTTTGACACAATGAGACAATTTTTTTATTTTTAAAATTTAATTGTCAATTATTTTCCATTTTGGGTTGGGCAATTGTGTTGATATTTTTTTATTTTGAGATGTGTTTTTGTTTCATATCTGTACATTATCATAGGGCAAGGAAAATCTAGAGGTTAGGGTTAGGGTATGTACATAAAGAAGTAGTTAAACAACAATCTAAAAGTAGTTAAATAATTTAAACATTAATCTAGAAGTAGTTAAATCTCTTAGGAATAGTTAAGTATGGAAGTAATTAAATCCATACACAGTAATCTTCTAACTAAATCTATAAACAATTAATGAGAAGAGGACTTCTTTTTTCATAAATTTTTATTTCACTTTTTCTTAAAATTATTGAGTGATACATTCAATTTTGAGAGAACTTTTTCTTAAAATTATTTAGTGATAAATTCATTTTTGACACAATCAGCCAATTTTTTAATTTTTAAAATTTTATTGTGAATTTTCCATTTTTGGGTGGAGAGTTGGGTTGATATTTTTTTTTTATTTTGAGATGTATTTGTGTTTCACATCAGTAGGATCATATGGAAAGGAAAATCTAGAGGTTAGGGTTAGTGTATGAACACCAATCTAGACGTAGTTAGATAATTTAAACACTAATTTGGAAGTAGTTAAATATGTGAGGAGTAATTTAGTAGTTAAATATGCAAGTAGTTAAATCCATACAGAGTAATCTTGTAGCTAAATCTATAAACAATTACTGAGAAGAGAGCTTCTTTTTCCAATATATATATATACACACACAGTAATCTTGTAGCAAAATCTATAAACAATTACTGAGAAGATGGCTTCTTTTTACAATATATATATATATATATCACAATGTGGTGAATTTGGCATTAAATTTAGACAATAATCTTAAAAGGCTATGTCTTCCTTAACTGTAATCTTAAAAAACAAGAAAATTTCACCTTGCTTTGGAGTATAAATAATGGGTATGAAGAGTGTGATCATCTTTATTTTAGAGATCTGAATTTGAGGATATTAAAATGTTTTCAGCTTTGGTTTTGTTTTGTTATTTGAAAGTCTTAGTATCACTGAATACTAGATGCTAATTTATTAATATAATTTTTTTTCCTGCATTTATGATTTTTGACTCCATACTTTCCTGTTCTACATATTTATTTTCAAGTGGAGGTTCATTTATTTAGGTGAATTAAAAATATTTATTTTATTATAGTATCTATTTATCTAGATTTGTTCACAGGAAAAATATTTATTTATATTTCAGAAATCTTGGCAATGAAATATTTTAGGTTTACAATCTAGCAATGATCATCAAAATGCTCTAGCCGGTTTCTACAGTTGCATACAAATTTGAATGATTTCACTACAATCTATAATTTTGAGAAACTATAAAAACTCAACTTTCTAAGGCCACAAGTACAAAGAAAAACTTAGACTAAGCCCAATTCCATATCTATGTAAAAATATAAAAACTTGGGTTAAGCCAAAAATCCATCTGCCTTGTTGCTCATCAATACTAGTTTTTTGAATTTTATCCAAAGGCACACGAGGTTATGGCTCATTTCCCTTTGCTTGTCTGTGAAGTCTTTGAAGCCACTAACTAGTGCCTTAGAATTATTTCCCACCTCTATCAATTTCACCCAGACCTCTATTTGAAAGCTTTGCTCCTTGAACATAACATGCTACTTGTTGCTAGTATTGCTTAAATGATGCTACTCTCTAGGGGGGCAGCTAGTAGTCTATATAAGTCATAGAATTCTTGTCTAATCCAATCAAAATAGATCTCCCTGTGCATCTGCTTAGCAAATTTTAAGGTATAACTTATGTTCCTTGTATGGATAAGGTCTGTATATTCTTTAACTTTTAAACAGTCACATTCTGTGTGCTCCTCACCTAAATATTTTACCAGCTTCCAAATAAATTTCATCACCCGCCTCTATCTCTATCTCTGATGTGCAATGTAGAAATAAGTGTTCACTTCAAAAATATTACTGGTTTGGAAATGACAGTTTCAAAATATCTACTTAAAAGATCTACTCCTTGAACATAACCTGCTCCTTGTTGCTAGTATTGCTTAAATGATTCTACTCTGTAGGGGTCAACTACTAGTCTGTATAGGTCATAGAATTCTTGTCTAATCCCAGTGAAAATTCACAGATCTCCTTCTGCATCTCCTTAGCCAATTTTAAGGTATAACTTATGTTCCTTATATCGATAAGGTCTCTATATTCTTTAACTTTCAAACAGTCACATTATGTGTGCTCCTCACCTAAAGCATTCACCAGCTTCCAAATAAATTTCATCACCGTCCTCTATCTCTACCTTTGATGTGCAATACAGAAATAGGTGCTAATTTCAAAAATATTGCAGGTTTGGAAATGATAGTTTCAAAATATCGGGATGGCATGGATGTAATTATAATATTGATGCATATATAAGAAACTCATTTCAAAATTTAGAACAATTAAAACAAATGGTATCTAAAACAGTATGAGTATACAACCAAAATTTTTCTTTATATACATTAGGCATAGGTCATACATAAACTAGGCCTAGGTGAGAAATAACAGATGTTGAATGTCCATATCATTTAGATGAACATCATCATACATTTGATAGTAGACTTGTATGTTTGAGAGCTACTCGACAACATTGCAAAACCTATAGATGATCCTCGAGTAATAGAAGTACTTTCAATCAAGTCAAGAATAGATGTAACTACATGTAAGTAGGTAAATTAAATATTGGCATAGAAATTCTTTATAGTCCCTGAAGTTTTATTCTTTTTAGAGATGAGAGGAAGATTATATTGAATTAAGACTACTCTTTCTGTCATATTTAATCCCAAATTGTTGTGTTTTATTCCATGGATAAAGTTTTGGGTGTTTCATTCAATGTTACATTAGAGCTTCCCTCCCCGTCCCGGTCCTGATCCTGCTCTGGATGAGAGCATGCTCCCAAAATGATCCAAGTACAATACTAAACCTTAAACCAGCTGAATGTTTTGTTTGTATTTCCTCTTCCAAAATTTGTCCCGTGTTTTGATAACAATTTTATGATTTTTGCTTAGCTTGTAACACAAACCTTGTTTGCTTGGGTAAGTTTTCAATGTATCCTTTTCCTAGAAAACAGCAGCCCATAATTAGCTGAAGTTTTACCTTCTTCCGTGTTGTTATGTTGATCGATACAAACTGAAGAAGTGTTCTGGCTTGTACAATCTGGGATTTTTTTATTGTATGAGCCCCAAATATATCATGGTTCATTATTTGCCTCTTATGCCAAAGTTTGAAGGTAGCACTATCGAAAGAAAAAAACACGGATAGTTGTCAATGGGCATGGACTTTATGCCAAGTACAACTGTGTAAATAGATTATATTTCTTGTTTTTATTATTATTGTAATGTTTCCATTATTGTGTAGCCACGGGAGATTCTATTTTTCATGGCAGGGGGTTTGCAATATATATATAGAATTAGGGCTAATGCATTTCTTTGAGTAGTTTAGGTGAGGTGACCCGCCTCCCCCACAATCCTGCTATTGGTTTTGATAAGACTTCACTCATGGACTGGTCTTTCTTGGGGTGAGCTTCATTCCCATTGAATCAATGCTTGAAATACAAAATCCATCAAAGTTGAGAGCTCACCACATGAATGGAAAAAAGTGTCATACATGGATGTCATGCAACCAATTATCATATCCACATAATATCTTTTATTGATTTTCTTTAGGACAGTCTTAGCTACGTCGAATTCTATATTGATTATTGTTGATGGCAATTATCTTCCTCTACTTGCTGCTTACTCTTTATTTTCAAATTTTCATTTTTATTCTTGTGAGCATTCATATGTTAGTTTTTTAGGCTAGCATTTTCATTATTATATTCTACGTCATATTCCCTTTATTCGACTTTATATTGATGCATGCTTCATGACTAAAATCCACTGTTTTCCTAGTTAGTTTTCATGTGTTGAAATTCTCTAATCTTGTCGCAGAGATTTCTTTTTAAAATCCAGTCATTAAGTTGTCTATCCTTCTCAATTTGAAACTGTGGTGTGTTTTCCAATTGGGCTGCTAGTCCATTTAATCTTCCTCTCACTAGTGTTGTAGTGTTTCAATCTTTGTCCATGATTTTTAACATATCCTACCACAACTCCATGGACTAATCTATCTCGCTCCAAGCCAAGAAGGGCTAGTGGAAACCCTTCTTGGATAGGAGTGAGATAGAGTCCATGGAATTGTTGTTGGATATACCAGCTCTCCTTGGATTGGAGCAAGATAGAGTCCATGGAGTTGTAGTTGGATAGAGAGTGCTTCCTGCAAGATGCAACAACCCTCCCCCTCGGGGTGTCATCTCTACCCTTTGTCTGTTTGTTAAATTCAACAACTTAAATCAATAGCTTGCACAGTAGATGCGAATGTTCTAATGTATTTCTCATTTCTAGCATAACTCTATATTTTCGCATGGAAAATACTTTTATCATTGAAATATCCCAAGTGGGATTGGGCCACTATAGAGCCTGCATTCATAGTAGTCCCATGTTGTTACAATATAAGCATAAAGCAATTCACTCAGAACAAATTTCCATGTTCATTAGGCTGCTGGGAAGATTTTTTTAAACAAAGATTCCATGTTTTCCACCTAATGAAAGATAGATATTTTGCATAAGATTATGATGTAATTAATTAAATATTCAATCTCATGCCAACCTGCTAAAAGCAATTAGTTGTCCCACTGCTTGTACTCTATCTTCTAGACCAGCGTCTTCTTCCACATAAACCAAGCATGTTCATGTTTACCTACCTTGCCTACCCCAATATAAAGATCTCTTGGGATTAATTATGAAATTTGAATCCTATTATGTAGTGCACATATCATCTTTAAGTTGATATGTATATTTCAACTTATTTTCTCTCTCAAATCAAGGAGATATATTTCCTTTGAGAGCAATTTGTTTTATTATATAATACTTTTCTAGCTACATCCATGCCATGCCACACTTGTCAAAACAGTTCATTTTTGACACAATGAACAAATTTTTTAATTTTTAAAATTTTATTGTGAATTTTCCATTTTGGGGGTGGGGAGTTGGGTTGATATTTTTTTATTTTCAAATGCGTTTGTGTTTGACATCCTTAGGAACATAGGGCAAGGCAAATCTAGAGGTTAGGGTTAGGGTATGTACATCGAGAAGTAGTTAAACACCAATTTAGAAGTAGTTAAATAATTTAAACACTAATTTGGAAGTAGTTAAATCTGTGAGCAGTAATTCAGTAGTTAAATCCATACACAGTAATCTTGTAACTAAATCTATAAACAAATACTCAGAAGAGGGATTCTTTTTCCACAAATTTCTATTTCACATTTTCTTAAAATTATTGAGTGATACTAAGGACACTTCATTTTTGACACAATGAGCCAATTTTTAAATTTTTTAAATTTTATTGTGAATTATTTTCCATTTTGGGGTGGGCAGTTGTGTTGATATTTTTTTATTTTGAGATGTGTTTTTGTTTCATATCTGTACATGATCATAGGGAAAGGCAAATCTAGAGGTTAGGGTTAGGGTATGTACGTAAATAAGTAGTTAAACAACAATCTAGAAGTACTTAAATAATTTATACACTAATCTAGAAGTAGTTAAATCTATTAGGAATAGTTAAATATGGAAGTAGTTAAATCCATACACAGTAATATTGTAACTAAATGTATAAACAATTACTCAGAAGAGGGCTTCTTTTTCCATAAATTTTTATTTCTCTTTTTCTTAAAATTATTGAGTGATACATTCATTTTTGACACAATGAGCCATTTTTTTAATTTTTAAAATTTATGGAAGTAGTTAAATCCATACACAGTAATCTTGTAACTAAATCTATAAACACTTCTTTTTCCACAAAGTGCTATTTCACTATTTCTTAAAATTATTGAGTGATACATTCATTTTTAACACAATGAGCCAATTTTTTAATTTTTAAAATTTTATCGTGAATTTTCCATTTTCGGGTGGAGTGTTGGGTTGATATTTTTTTATTTCAAGATGTGTTTGTGTTTCACATCAGTAGGATCATATGGAAAGGCAAATCTAGAGGTTAGGGTTAGTGTATGAACACCAATCTAGACATAGTTAAATAATTTAAACACTAATTTGGAAGTAGTTAAATCTATAAACAGTAATCTTGTAGCTAAATTTATAAACAATTACTAAGAAGAGGGCTTCTTTTTCCTATATATATATATATATATAGATATATATATAGATATAGATATATATATATAGTAATTTTGTAGCTAAATCTATAAACAATTACTCAGAAGAGGGCTTCTTTTTCCAATATATATATATATATATATATATCACAATGTGGTGAATTTGGAATCAAATTTCGACAATAATCTTAAAAGGCTAAGTCTTCCTTAATTGTGATCTTAAAAAACAAGAAAATTTCAACTTGCTTTGGAGTATAAATAATGGGTATGAAGAGTGTGATCATCTCTATTTTAGAGATTTGAATTTGAGGATATTAAAATGTTTTCAGCTTTGGTTTTCGTTTTTTAATTGAAAGTCTTAGTATCAATAAATACTGGATGCTAATTTATTAATATAATTTTTTTGTCGTGCATTTATGATTTTTGTTGCTGTGTCAGCCATTATACTACTCCATACTTTCTTTTTTCCTTTGGTTCTACATACTTATTTTCAACTGGAGGTTCACTTATTTAGGTGAACTGAAAATATTTGTTTTATTTTAATATTTATTTATCTAGATTTGTTAACAAGAAAAATATTTATTTATATTTCAGAAACCTTGGCAATAAAATATTTTACATTTACAATCTAGCAATGATCATAAAAATGCTCTAGCCCGTGTCTACAGTTGCATACAAAATTCAGGCTGAATGATTTCACTACAATCTATAATTTTGAGAAACTATAAAACAAAACTTTCTAAGGCTACAAGTACAGAGAAAAACATAGACTAAGCCCAATTCCATATCTATGTAAAAAAATAAAAACTTGGGTTAAGCCAAAAATCCATGAATACTAGTTTTTTTATTTTTATCCAAAGGCACGAGAGGTTATGCCACATTTCCCTTTGCTTGTCTGTTAAGTCTTTGAAGCCACCAACTAGTGCCTTATAATTATTTCCTGCCTCTACCAATTTCACCGAGACCTCTATTTGAAAGCTCTACTCCTTGAACATAACGTGCTACTTGTTGCTAATATTGCTTAAATGATGCTACTCTGTAGGGGGGCAGCTACTAGTCTATATAAGTCATAGAATTCTTGTCTAATCTCAGTGAAAATAGATCTCCATGTGCATCTTCTTAGAAAATTTTAAGGTATAACTTATGTTCCTTGTATGGATAAGGTCTATATATTCTTTAAATTTTAAACAGTCACAATCTGTGTGCTCCTCACCTAAAGATTTTACCAGCTTCCAAATAAATTTCATCACCTTCCTCTATCTCTATCTGTGATGTGCAATACAAAAATAGGTGTTGATTTCTAAAATATTACTGGTTTGGAAATGACAGTTTCAAAATATCTACTTGAAAGATCTCCTCCTTGAACATAGCCTGCTCCTTGTTGCTAGTATTGCTTAACTGATGCTACTCTGTAGGGGGGTAGCTACTGTTAAATTTTGAGCATTAATTCACAATACTCATGGATCTTTACTGAGAGCATAACATATACAGTATATCAATTCATAACAATAACAATAAGCATCACAAGCATCACAAGAATCAAAAGCATGAGAGACAAGAGACACAGAATTTCCATGGGGAAAACCCTAAGGTGAAAAACACCACAACTTCCTCAGAGATAGAGAGAGCAATGGAAGAACCAAAGTACAACCAAATAACACTGCGATAGTCTCCTAGCAGATGATCCTCCTCTTCCTCACTAGTGTGCCACTTCTGAAAGTGAGAGTGAGTTACTTTTTCGAGTGAGTAAAATAGAGATCTCCTATCTCTATTTATACTCACCTTCTTTCCCAGTGACCTTATGGGGCCGACTTGTCTATTTAGATACATCCACATTATATTATATATAATTCAGGGCCGACCCCGCATGGTGGTCTAATAACCCATCTGCAAGTACACACACATGCGACACTTGTCAATCCACATGACGACACTTCCTTATAGAGGAATAACACATCTCTTATAAGGGTACAATAAATATATATATAATACACAGATGAAATACATTCCGAAGTTACATATACATCAACACTCCCTCTAAACTAGGGAGGTATTTCTCGACACAGATCTGCTAGACAAGTCTTCTTCTCTGGATCATCATCATCGATGCATCGTCATTATCATCGTCACTGTTGCTGCTATCTAAACCAATCTCTGACTCTACTCGTCATAGGAAGTTCTACAGAGCCAGTTCTTTTTCATACTGGATGTAGGTCCACCACCTGTAGGTCTTCGTCATCACTGGCCATACTCTGGAATCCTCAGGACTTATTACATGCGTCACAAAACCTCGAAAGAGCATCCCAGGATGTTACGAGCACACGGATATACCTATAGGATCTCCCAGGGCCATATTATATGTGACCTCACCACAAAACCTCGCAAGAGCATCCTAGGATGTTACGAGCACACAGCTCTACCTATAGGATCTCCCAGGGATAGATTATATGTGGTCACCACAAAACCTTGCAAGAGTATCCCAGGCTGTTACGAGCACACAACTCTACCTATAGGATCTCCCAAGGATAGATTATATGTGGTCATGTCAAAACCTCGCAAGAGCATCCGAGGACTTATTACAGGCACAAAGCCCAACCTATCAGATCTCCCAAGGACATATTATATGCCATAGGACAAAATATCGAAAGAGTATCTGCCAGATATCCCAAGGCCAGATTATATGCCATAGGCAAAAACTCAAAAGACTATCTGCAGATCTCCCAGGGCCAAATTATATGTCCTCCCAGAGCAAAACCTCGAAAGAGCATTTGCCAGATATCCCAGGGCCAAATTATATGCCATAGGCAAAACCTTGAAAGACTATCTACAAATATCCCAGGGCCAAATTATATGCTCATCTGCACAACCTGATCCATGGCCATAGAGTATCCACATGATACTCACCATACATCATCCTGCTATACACATGATCATCCTGATCATCATCACTGCAACATCCTGCTGCATGTCATCTGGAGCAACATCCTGAAGCTCATCATCCATGATCATCCTGATCATACAATGCATCTACCTGATGCATACCAAGTATCTACCTGATAGATATCATCATCCATGATCCACCTGATCATACAATGTATCCACCTGATACAAATACAAATACATGATACATATCACCATGCATGATCCACCTGATCATACAATGTATCCACCTGATACATATACAGGTACATGGTCCAAGCATCCAACATGATGCATATACAAAATACACACAAATGATCCTACTGATCATATCTAGCATCCAACATGATGCGTACATGCATATAAATGATCCAACCGATCATATCCAGCATCCAACATGATGCGTACATACATATACATATAAATGATCCAACTGATCATATCCAGCATCCAACATGATGCATACATACATATACATATAAATGATCCAACTGATCATATCAAGCAGAATCCAAAACATCATCCTGATGCTCATCATCCAGTGCTTACATCCACAACCATGTGAAGGATACTCCTTCCAACATGCTTGGAATGGCTTCAGCAAATGTGTCCATCACTTCTTCCTCGAAGTGTCATCAATCTGAAGAATGCCAAGCCTCTCCCTGAAGTACTCGAACTTCACCCTGGCTAGTGGCTTCGTCAACACATCTCTAATCTGCTCATCCATCGCAACGTACAGGAGCTTCACAGCTCCTCTCTGCACCATATCCCTGATATAGTGATATTTGATCTCTATGTGTTTCGACCTACCATGAAACACTGGGTTCTCGGATAGCTTCACACAACTCTGGTTATCACAGAAGATACCAGTAGCATCCAACGGGAGATCAAATAACTCAGACAGTAGCTTCCATAGCCATAGTGCCTCACAAATAGCTGAACAGGCTGCAACATACTCTGCCTCAGCTATACTCAGTGCTACGCAAGACTACTTCCTGCTAAACCAAGAGATCACACCTGATCCCATATTGAAGCAGCACCCAGATGTGCTCTTCCTATTTCCAGCACTGCTAGCCCAATCTGAATCAACATAACCTTGTAGGTTAAACTTTTGATTCGCTTCATGCTTGAGCCCATAATCCAATGTACCCTTCAGGTACCTCAGAACATGCTTTACAGCAACCAGGTGAACACTCCTCGGATCTGTCAGGAATTGACTCAATGTGTTCACAGCAAAGCAAATGTCTAGTCTCGTGTTTGTCAGGTACATCAAGGACCCAATCATCTGACGATACATAGAGACATCTACCGGCTCAAATGAAGCATCACATAGAAGCTTCAGATTCGATGCCATAGGTGTGGCCATGGCCTTGCAATCCATCATCTCGAATCTCTTCAGGATATCTACTGTGTACTTCCCTTGACCAAGGAAGATCCCACCTGCACTCTGCCACACCTCCATACCTAGGAAATAGTGCATCATTCCCAAATCTTTCATATTGAACTCAGCAGCAAGCTTCCTCTTAGTATCTGCAATCAGTTTGTCATCTTCTGTTACAAATAAGTCATCCACATAGAGGAGTAGAATCACAGGATTCCCTTTCTCAACCTTGTAGTAGAGGTTGGAATCCGCTTTGCTCTTGGTAAAGCCCAAACTAGATAGGAAACTGTCCATCCTACCATACCAGGTTTTGGGAGCTTGTTTCAAGCCATACAAGGCTTTCTTCAATCTACACACATATGACTCCCTGTCATGTATTTCAAAACCGAGTGGCTGCTCCACATATACTTCCTCTTCAACTACATCATTCAAGAAAGCAGTCTTGACATCCATCTGGTGTATTTTCCATTTCATTGTTGCAGCTAGGGCAAGTACTGTTCTGATGGAAGTATACCTGGCTACAGGTGCAAAAGTTTCTTCATAATCTATTCCCTCTTTCTGAGAGAATCCACAAGCTACGAATATTGCCTTGTATTTCTCTACACTACCATCTATAGCATGCTTGATTTTGTAAATCCATTTGGAAGTCACAACAGACTTCTTTTTAGGTCTTGGGACAACATCCCAAACATCATCCTTCATTATTGATTGGTATTCCTCAACCATGGCATCCTTCCATCCTTTCTTTTCCACTGCTTCTTCATAACTCGAAGGCTCTTTGTTCATAATGTCACAAAGTAAAGCAACATAGCTGGTATGTGATCTGGTTCTCTTCTTTGCTATGTGTTCTTCTTCTGGAATGCCAAATCTTTATGCATCTTTAATGAGCTCTCTAGCCCATGTAGGTTTCCTCTTGTGAGAGTTATCCTAATGTGGTGGATCTACGGGTTCTTGTGGATCTTCAAACTCACGAACAACTTCTAGAACTCTTTCAGTCATGGTAGTGTCTTGAAATCTAGTTTCCTTAGGCTCTTCATAAACTTCGATAGGTGCCTTCCTTGATTTGATGAATGCTGAGTTTTCATCAAATGTTACATCCCTGCTGACATCAATCTTCTTGAACCCTGGAAAGTATATTCTATAAGCCTTCAAGCTTTCATTGCAACCCACAAAGATACCCTTATTTCCTGAAGGATCTAATTTAGTCCTCTTTTTCTTTTGGACATGAGTGTATACTGGACAGCCAAATATTTTGAGATGGCTGATTTCAGGTTTCTTACCAGATCTTGGTCATGCAGCATTGCCCTTGCTGCTTCCATGATAGTTCTATTCTTCCTTTGTGCAACTCCATTCTGTTGAGGATTATAAGGAGCAGTCAACTCCCTCTTAATCCCTTAACCACTACAAAGCTTCTTGAAGTCACCTGAGGTGAATTCTCCACCATTGTCGGATCTGAATGTTTTGATCTTCTTGTTAGTTTGATTCTCCATCAAAGTTTTGAATTCCTTGAACTTATCAAACACCTCATCTTTGTTCTTCAAGAAGTGTACCCAAGTTTTCCTGGAGAAGTCATCAATAAATGAGACATAGTAAACATACCCACTAAGAGAACTGGATGACATAGGACCACATACATCGGAGTGGATGATTTCCAGGATATCTTTGGCCTTGCTTTCACTGCTTGGGAAAGCCTTCTTAATGTTGTTACCTTTTGCACATCCTTGCAAACACCTTCATGATTGGTCTTGATTTCAGGAAGACCTTCTACATCCTTGCTTGCAATTGGAAGTGCCCTATAGTGCATATGAGCAAGTCTTCTATGCCAAAGTTCACTTGGCTCCATGGATTCATGTACCATGGTATGTTCAGGTTGTCCCTTCAATTTATACAATCCTTCCTCTTGCTCTCCAATTACTACTGCATCATCTATGGTCTTTCCCTTTGGCCACATTAGGACTTGTCCATCCACAAATGCAACCCTCATACCTTTTGCATCCAATGCAGAGATGGAGAGTAAGTTCTTCTTGAGCCTAGGTACATAAAGGACTTCTTTCATCTTCAAAGAATTTCCAGAATCTAGATTGTAGGAGGCTTGACCACTTCCTTTGATTGGGTATTGATAATCATCCCCAAGTTTCACCTTATGGGGTGATTCATGTTTAGATAGATTCACAAAAGATTCCTTAAACCCAGTCATGTGTTTGGAAGCCCCATTATCAATCAACCAATCATTACGACCATGGGAGATAGTACCTGTGAGAGCAGAGATTAGAACATACTCTTCTTCACTTGATGAGTCATCATCACTATCATCACTTTCTTCCCTAGCCTTCTTCTTAGGAGGTTTATCATCCTCGGCAGCATGGGCATTGAACTTTCTTTTGCTACCCTTCTTCTTCTTGCTGGAGTTGTTGTTATTATCCCTTTTTTTCTTGGGACAATCTGAAGCAAAGTGACCCTTCTCATTGCATGTGAAGCATCTTAGATCCTTCTTATTCTTTTGATAGGATCTCTTGTAGCGAGAGTGCTCCTTCTTGGGCTTGCTTCTTTTGGTGTGAGCTACAAGAGCTTGATCTTCACCTCCCATCTTTTCCTCATGAGATATAAGTCTAGCTTCTTCTTGAGAACATTCTTCCCGCAATCTATTGAAGGATACCAACTTCTTTCTAGCACAGATTCCTTGAATAAAGGAGTCCCATGACCTAGGTAGGCCATTAAGAGTGGTTATGACCACTTCACCATTCTCAACCATTTCATCTATTGCTTCCAGTTGTTTCTTAATCTGGGAGATCCTAGAAAAATAAGATTGAATGGTTTCTCCATTCTGAAACTTTACTCCTTTCAATTGGTTCCGTAGGGTCATCTTCCAATTTATGGTTTCTCCATTCTGAAACTTTAATAGCTTGGTCAAAGAGTCAAACATCTCCTTGGGTGTCTTTAGAGAAGACACATGGGGTATGAGATGGTATTTAATAGAATCAACAATTATTCTCTTTGCCTTGACCAAGTTCTTCTTATGCAATACCTTGGCCTCTTCATCCTCTGGGATAGGGATGTCTTCTTTTATATATGAGTCCAACTCATTCTCTTCCAAGATTAACCCAATCCTATACTTCCAAGCTCAGAAGTTATCACCCCTTCAAGCTTATCCTCAAGCTTGGTGTGGTGAGACATATCAAAGAGTACTTCAAATGGAAATAGAAAATATTTAGGTCTTACAACTTGAAATGCTGAAAACTGGATTTGGTCCCGGATTAGGGTTTGTCGGAAAAACCCTAAAATTTCAAAATGTGAATTTCAAATTTCTGAAAGGATAGAAAGATGCGCTTGGATGAGCTTATCAGCCTGGTGCATTCAGAATTTGAGATCAGCAAAGTTTTACCCTTCAGATTTTCCTTTTTGTCCTCCCACGTTCACTAGGGAGAGCCCTGAATTAGGGGTTGAGTTTCCCGAAAATATACCCAGCCAAAAATCTCAATCCAAAGCTCTAAACTTTGATTTTTGCAACGAGCTTCCAGCTGTGTCTTCAGATTCCAGAAATTCCTATTTTTGTGGATACCCTAATTTTTAGGGCCAAATCTGAAAATGCTCAGAATTGAATTCTGATTGGACAGATAGATTCGCCTTGATGAGTAGAGTCAATCTACTATACTGCTTTTCCAAAATCTGTGGAGAGAAACCCAATAAACAAGAAACTCAAGTTTCTGTCATTGCAAAAAGTCTTCTTCTCAGGTTAGCTCTGATACCATGTTAAATTTTGAGCATTAATTCACACTACTCATGGATCTTTAATGAGAGAATAACATATACATTATATCCATGCATAACAATCACAATAAGCATGACAAGCATCACAAGAATCAAAAGCATGAGAGACAAGAGACACTGAGTTTCCATGGGGAAAACCCTAAGGTGAAAAACCCCACAACTTCCTCAGAGATAGAGAGAGAAATGGCTCAACCAAAGTACAACCAAAATACACTTGAGATAGTCTCCTAGAGCAGATGATCCTCCTCCTCACTAGTGTGCCACTTTCTGAGTGAGAGAAGTGTGACTTTCCGAATAATCTAAATAGAGATCACCTGATCTCTATTTATACTAACCTATTTTCCCAGTGACCTTATGGGGCCGACTTGTCTAGCTAGGTACATCCACATTATAATATATATATTTCAAGGACGACCCCACACATGGTGGTCTAACAACCCATCGGCAAGTACACACACTTGCAACACTTGTCAATCCACATGACGACACTTCCTTATAGAGGAATAACACATCTCTACTAAGGGTACAATAAATATATATGAAATACATAGATGAAATACATTCCGAAGTTACATATACATCAACAGCTACTAGTCTGTATAAGTCATAGAATTCTTGTCTAATCCTAGTGAAAATAGATCTCCATGTGCATCTGCTTAGCAAATTTTAAGGTATAACTTATGTTCCTTCTATGGATAAGGTCTGTATATTCTTTAACTTTTAAACAGTCACATTCTGTGTGCTCCTCACCTAAATATTTTACCAGTTTCCAAATAAATTTCATCACCCACCTCTATCTCTATCTGTGATGTGCAATACAAAAATAGGTGTTGATTTCAAAAATATTACTTGTTTGGAAATGACAGTTTCAAAATATCTACTTGAAAGATCTGCTCCTTGAACATAACCTACTCTTCGTTGCTAGTATTGCTTAAATGATTCTACTCTATAGGGGGTCAACTACTAGTCTGTATAGGTCATAGAATTCTTGTCTAATCCCAATGAAAATTCACAGGTCTCCTTCTGCATCTGCTTAGCCAATTTTAAGGTATAACTTATGTTCCTTGTATCGATAAGCTCTGTATATTCTTTGACTTCCAAATAGTCACATTATGTGTGCTCCTCACCTAAAGCATTCACCAGCTTCCAAATAAATTTCATCACCATCATCTATCTCTATCTTTGATGTGCAATACATAAATAGGTGCTAATTTCCAAAATATTGCAGGTTTGGAAATGATAGTTTCAAAATATCGGGATGGCATGGATGTAATTATAATATTGATGCATATATAAGAAACTCATTTCAAAATTTAGAACAATTAAAACAAATGGCATCTAAACTGTATGAGTATACAACCAAAAATTGTCGTTATATACATTAGGCATAGGTCATACATAAACTAGGCCTAGGTGAGAAATAACAGATGTTGAATGTCCATATCATTTAGATGAACATCATCGTACATTTGACAGTAGACTTGTATGTTTGAGAGCTACTCGACAACATTGCAAATCCTATAGATGATCATCCAGTAATAGAAGTACTTTCAATCAAGTCAAGAATAGACGTGGCTACATCTAAGTAGGTAAATTAAATATTGGCATAGAAATTCTTTATAGTCCTTGAATTTTTATTCTTTCTAGAGACGAGACAAAGATTATATTGAATTAAGACTACTCTTTCTGTCATATTTAATCCCAAATTGTTTTGTTTTATTGCATGGATAAAGTTTTGGGTGTTTCATTCAATGTTACATTAGAACTTCCCTCGCCCTCCAAGTCCTTATCCTTCTTTGGATGAGAGCATTCTCCCAAAATGCTCCAAGTGCACTACTAAAATTCTCCTGATCGGGAGTGTTACTATTCATTGAGAGTTTGCTTGATAGCCTCATTTTCTAGATTGTTAAATAACTGCATGGCTTTCTGACATTTGGAAAAGCTTGTTCATGATGGCCTTGTAATATTCACATTAGTTATCCATATTATTGGTCTTAAACTATAGTGCTGCGCATAGAGTAGCTTCTATTTTGCTACTCTTTCCCTTATGTGCCATGAATGTCTATCGGGAGTGTTACTGTTCATTGGGATTTTGCTTGATATCCTCATTTTCCAAATTGTTAAATAGCTACGTGGATTTTTGACATTTGGAAAATCTTGTTGATGATGGCCTCGCAATCTTCACATTAGCGATCCATATTACTAGTGTTAAACTATAGTATCTAATAATTCCATGTTTATAATAATATCTTTTAATTATATATCTATAAAATAGATTCTATTATTAAAATCAATTATTAACCCAATCTTTACCTTACTCTTGCCTTTATGTGCCTTTAATGTTTGTAGTAGGGCTCTTAAGCATATTACTGCTTATAAGAGTTTACAAGCTTGATAGCCTCATTTCCCATATTGTTAAATAACTGTGTAGCTTTTTGACATTTGGAAGAGCTCGTTGATCATGGCCTTGCAATCTTCACATGATCGTGTAGTGCTTGCCTACATAGAGGAATCCAACTCATCTATCTTATTGAAATTGGATTTGGCTTTTGCATTAGACTTTATAGCGATACCGAAGGGCATCATACTTCACAAAATTACAAGGTTCACAAAAAAAGTGTATTCATTGATAAAGTGTGTAGAGTGTATGTTTGGCAAGTAGGAACAAATTTATATGGTGTATGGTTTCCAATTAGGAACAAATTTAGTGACCTTTGTTTCCTTTGCATAGAGGCTTTTGCTATGCTAACAACAGTAGATTGTTATTCCTATCGTATGATCTAATACTCAGCCAACTGATTTATCTTTTTGAAATTGGATTTGGCTTTTGCATTAGACTTTATATCAATGGTTTTTGATACCGAAGGGCATCATACTTCACAAAATTACTAAGTTCACAAAAAAACATATTCATTATACATACCCATCCCAGATCCATTTTAGGAACAAATTTATACACTGGATGTTTTCCAATTGATTGCTTCCTAAACCCACAACTGATATAGCTCTAGGCCATTCCAAGAAGAAAATCTAGTGATTCCAATAAAAAGTCCTTAACAAAAAAACAATTGTAAAAATAGCAATCAAGTAAGCTTGACAATATAATGATGGGCACATTTTGAAATCCTAACGTGCAGTCATCTAGTATTTACTTGTATGTTCAATCTTTAAAGTTTTTGTTTGATCATGCCTTGTGTTGACCAATATATGTTTCCTAATGACTTGGGCAGATAATTTTCACCACAACAGTTTTTGTCTCCTGGAAATGTTGTGCCTTCCATACCACATTATTTTTTTCATTCCGTGTACTTGTTTTCACTGCAGATAAATAATGCACAAGCTTGATCCATATTACTAGTCTTAAACTGTAATGTTGCATGCAGAGTAGCTTCTATTTTGCAACTCTTGCCTTTATGTGTCGTAAATGTCTGTAGTGGGCATCTTAAGCATATTACTACCTAGAATATTTTAAAGGCTTGATAGCCTCATTTCCTAGATTGTTAAATCACTCCGTGGCTTTCTGACATTTGGAAGAGCTCGTTGATGATGGCCTTACAATATTCACATTCGTGAATTTTTCTATAAAGGTATTAACATAGGATGATGTGCTATATTATTTATCGTAGAGTGGTTGGAAAAATACTTCTCAGGGAAAAGTTTATTTGGTTGAGAATTGAATTTTATTTATTCAAGTCCATTTCAAACAAAAAGCCTAGTTTAGGTTGTGGCTACTTGCACTCATTTCCTTAATGCTAATAATGCAATTGTGCATTTACCTAATCTGAAAAATACAATTGAATGAAAAATAACTTTTTCTCGTTATCTTAATGTGAAAAATACAATTAGACATTTGTTTAGTTTGAAAAATACAATTGAATGAAAAAATGTGAAAAATACAATTATACATTTGTTTAATGTGAAAAATACAATTGAATGAAAAAAAAATTGTTTATTGCTTTTCTGCTTGTTGGATTCCTTTCAACTTCTACACAACTTAGTTTCAATTTTAATGGGCAAACAAATAAGAAATCAATTTGCAATGATGTTTACAATTATATATATTTTTTAATTATTTTATTTTTTTAGATGTTTTTTATGTTTTTTTAACACTTTTGAAATATAATTTTTTTTTTCTTTTTCTCTAAAGATATAAATATATTTGGTTGATAATTTTTTTAAAATCCAAATTGTTGCAAAAAACAAATATATCTTTTGCAAGAATTTGAATTTAGAAATAGAAAGATAATAAACATGTTTATCTTTATTATCCTTTTATAAACTCTTTTTTCTATAAAGTAGCATGTGTTCTAGCCTCCTGACCAAATCTAGAGAGATTGACTTTCAACTCACCACATGTCCTAATTTTGCAAAGGAACATTTTATGCTTCCTTTGCATAGTGACTATCATATCAATCATTTATTTGTCTCTCATATGTTGACGTACTAAACAAATTTTCTCCATTGTCAAGATGCTCTAGTACTTGTCCTAGTATCCAATTTGCTTTTTCTTAATGGATGGATGGAGCATGTTGGGGGATTGTGATGATATGGTATTCAATCCTTTTGGTATCTATGGGATTTAAAACTTTAGGGGGGGCGATTCTTGCATGTTTACAATATGAATTGGCATTTAAAAATTGAAACGATGTAGAAAAAAATCAAACATTTTATGCTTAGTGGGTATACTTCTGGTTCTGTTCTTGTGTCTAGCTACTTCATGAAAGCATATGCTTACAATCCTAGATTTATTCAATTCCTGTTTGTCAATTGTGATATTATTTTCCACAAAGACTGGGTGTGCATATGCAAATTTGGCACCGGACACTTCTTGCATATGCAATAGGTTGCTTGCTTACTATTTTCTATACATCTCTTAGAAACAAAGCTTCATAGTTCAAATTGTTGTAGGGACTTCAGGGCTGTTGAAAATAGTCTCGGCAAGAAAAATGCATTTATCCTTCGCTAGTTGAGGCTTTAGCTTCTTTGAGATAGCAAGATCCCTAAATAGACATTACTTTCCCTGTGTGGTTGGGTGGGAGGTATAGTAGATATTCAGCACTGGCTTTCTTTGATCAATGTAACAGTCCAATGAGAACACTCCACTATCATTGTGTTGGGGTGCATCGGGAAGCGATAGGTGGATTTTGACCCATTTTGGCAAGGGATGTCTGCAATATTTCAAAAGTTCCTATAGGTTGTCCATCTTTATTCTTATTTTCGATTGTACAATATTAGCTGTAGATGCAAAGAAGTCTTGGAAGACTTATGCATATTCCATTGCTATGCCTAAAGAAGCTAGAAGAAGGCTTATGCCTACTAAATATGTTGGCATTATACTTATTTTGGAAAAGGTAAAGGATTTTACATTGCATAAGAATCCATTTTAAGTTCGCTCACCCTTGTTTCTTTTGTAAAATAAGACCTTGAATAATGCAATTTGTCTAATTGGCATTCTCCAAGTTTCCTTTTTCATCACTTTTCTCTTTTCCCATTTAGTGCATAGGGACTAGATGGAAACGTGAATATTTGAATATGCATATGTTCTTTATTTAAACAAACTACTGATATTGTTTTCTAGTAATCAAGTACTTTTCTATTCATGTAACTTGTAAGTAAATAAATAAATGTTATTTTCAAATGAGCAAACTCAAAAAGTCTTGTCTATGAACAATGTTTCGTGTTCATCATCTATTGAGCAAATTGTTGCATATTTTTTCCTAGAAACATAGATATTTTTTAAGTTTCTTCTTCTTGCTTTGACATATTCATGCTGTTAGGTCGAAGGAGATCCTTTTGCATCTTGCACCAATCATTTGCGACTGTAGCAAACACATGCAATATATGTTGTCTTCCATGTGTGTTGTTCTTTAGACACATTTCCTAATGGCTAAAATGGAGATGGATATTGGAAACTATCGCAATGGAAGCAACATCGACAGAGCATGTGCTTTTGGAATCGATGGTCCTTGTCTGCAAACAATTGATAGTGCATTGGTTAAATATGGACTTTTCCAGTTAAAATATGTTTTCTACCGGTTAGGAGATTGTCTATTTGATGCACCTGTAGTTAATATGTATTTCCGATATTCATCCAATGGAATTAGAGAAGGCATAGTACATCATTTTAGAGCATGTTGAAGTCAAAGAGATCCAGAAGCATTGCGTTCATAGGAAATAGATTTAAGCAGTGGGTTTTTGCAAACCTTGCATGGTGTGCATGATTCAAATGTATATCTTCATCGAATGGCTCTTTTTACTGCAAGTGTCCAAACTTCTTCAGAGATTGGACTGTGGGGTGATGTCTTTTGTATCAAATGGTTTTCAAGATGGATGGATCTCTCTGTCTCAGTTTGGTGATTTGAAAAACAACAAAGATACTTGAATTTCAAAGGCATTTGTTCTATGAATGGACTTGATAAATTTTATTCCATGACCAGCTGGAATCTACTAGACATTTTGAGCCGTTGTTGTCATATAGAACAAGCAGCGGTGCTTTGCATATGCAAATTGCATGACCCGTATTCTCATTTACAACGAATGGTCAACATGTATAGGTGAACATGGCATCGATCCAATAGGAATTTTCCAAACAACAACTTCTTCGAATGGACATGGTTTTCATTCACTGCCATGAATTGTTGTTTGAGTCAATTTGTAGCACGGTGCCAAATTTTGATGTCCTTTCTTTACGAAAATGAATTGCAAAAACATTTTTCAATTGTTATAATGCAAATGATATTAGAGCGATTGGTTGCTTCAAAAAACATCTACATTATACAAGCATCATGTAAGAGTATTGTTTTGGCAATCCAAAATCCTTTGTCGTAAACCTTTCAATGCTATATAGAGAAGGCAGAATGGAAGGCAATACATTTGCATTGCAATGGATAAGTGAATTTTTCAATATCAACATAGACATTTGGAGCATGCAAAAAAAGACATTTTCACGAAAATTACAACCATCCAATGGCTCTTTGAATACAATGTTTCTAATGCATTTTGCTAGTCAAAATTCACATGTGCACTTTTGGTCACTGATTAAAGAACAATAGACCAATTTGATTCAATCCAACCACCTTGTAGACATAGATAGATGTACGCAAGAAAAGGAAATTTGCAATGCAACTAACACAATGCAACAAAACAACTCTAAAATTGCAAAAGAATATGGCTCTTCATTAGAGCATGTCTCAATAGCAATTTCACAAAAAACAACAAGAGTCTTTGAAAAAAACAATGTAGCTAAAAAGGAAACATTACGCAATCTTAAGAAAATAATAAGAACATAGAATCATGTTCTCTCAACTAGGACAAAAAAATATCCAAAACCTCGCACAATGATAAAAGCTTATTTGACTAGTATTCAATAAACCGATGCATGCATGCATTGTCTGTGAGACATTGCAATTCAAAAAGAACATGGACAAAGTTGACAACAACACAATGCAAAACTCTGAAACATTGTGCATGGATAAGAGCTCGAAGATAATTGGCATATATCAGAACATTTGCAAAAAATGCAAGAATAGCCTTCATAATGAAAAGATACTTGTATTTGCAGTTCCTTAACAAATTTGTCTCAATATAAACTAGATTCTGTCATAGTTCTAACACCACTGGAAGAAAGACTGGTGTCACCAAGGCTAGCCTTTGCTCAAATAAGACCATTGGGATACAAAAGTGCACAAATTGCACTCACAAGAACAATTATTAATGTTACTGCAAGCTTGAACAAGATACAAAAAGCTTTTCCTAGAAGCTTCAAAGATTCAAAAACAGTTGCAGTGCTTTTGAAAAAAAACCTACAATACAAGAGTGCTTGTTTTTAAGGAAATGTTTGCCCCTCTGTTGTTATGACTGCATTAAATGACCTTTGCAATACTCCATTCTACAAATCTGAGAACATTACTATTTACCATGTGTGGGGGGGAATTTTCCAAAGAAACATTGGGCTAATCAACCAACCCTCAATAGATATAGACACAAATGAATTTAGTGACGATGAAATAGACCTAGAACTTTCCAATGAAACAATGGTTCATGGCTATGGGAAATCTCATCAAATAGAGGAACTAGCAAACAAGTTCATTTAAATTGCACCTTTTGAGGTATTTCAACCATTGGGCATCTTCCAAGACAAGTTTTCAAAAGAACTGAACTTCCCTTCATTGTTCTTTGGATAGAGTTGGCCAAAAGATATCATAAATTGATTTACCTACCAATGAATGCCTCACTAGAAATTGCAACATATGTCAAGAGACTTTGCAAGACACAATACAAACACCTTTTTCAAAGCAGTGTATGTTTTGATTCAACGGAATAGAGGTTCTGCATGGATTTCAATACGAAAAGGAGAACTACAAGGAAAACCTATACTTGCAAAGGACATAAAATATAAAGCAAACCTTCAAAAAGTATTAAAATTTCCAATTGTTTATCAATGTTTAAAATCATACGTACATCTCTTGATTACTTTGAACATATAAGAAAAGATGTCTTCGCAATGATTTGACGATATGGCCCACCCGCTTTCTTTGTCACTTTCACTAGTGCTGAACATATTTGGATTCCTCTTTGCAATGCATTGAAAAAAGTTGAAGATAGGATTTATCCCAACATTGGCAGAGAAAACACTGCTTGGACAATAGAAACATTGATAAAAGAAAATCTAGTAATTTGCAGTCCTTATTATAGGCATAGGATGTCGGCAATGCATTTTTCATTTGAGCAAACAATGAATTATTTGGATATGTGATAGACTACTTTTTCATCACTGAATTCCAAAGTAGAGGAAATGAGCATGACCATGCTTTGATATGGACAAAAAACACCCCTGTATATGGCCAGACATCTGATACAAATGTCATAACACTTGTTGATAGATACCTCTCTTTTGACTCTTTTCTTCTTTCTGAAGAACTGGCCAAGATTCAAACACATCATCATATAAAGAGTTGCAAAAAACATCGATATTATAGCTGTAGATTCAACTTTGCTTTTCCTCCAATTCACGAAACTAGCATTTTTCAACCTATAGAAAATGTCGATGAGAAAACAATTTGCAAAGCAAAGGAGCTATTCCTAGTTCTAGAACAAAAGAATTTTCCAAGTACCGTGTCCTTTGATATGTTCCTTTCAGAATTCAACATAACAAGGTATGAATTCCAAGTTCTTATTTTTTCAGTGTTGCAATGGCCTACTTTTCTTTTAAAAAGACACCCATCTAATGTTTGGATCAATGCATTCTCCAAGAAAATCCCAACCCTTTGGAATGCAAATACAGATGCACAAATCATCCTTGATGCTTATGCTGCAACAACTTATTGTATCTCTTACATTAGAAAAATGGATCGCACAATGACAACTACTTTGATAAAAATAAAAGAACAATGTCTTCTTGATAATGATGGAAACATTGAAACAATCCGCAAACTTGGAAATGCACTCTTGAACATGCAACAAATGTCCTTTCCACAAGCTATTTATATTTTGCTTTCCTTTCCTTTATACACAAGTTCTAGGAAAACTATATTTATTAATACAGGGCGAATTGACAAAAGAACCTATGTCTTGAAAAAACCTAACCTTTTGGCCCAAGAGCCACATGACTTGAAAAACATTTTACGCTCATCACTTATTGAAAAATACACTGCAAGACCTTTAGAACTTGAACATATTACTTTGTCTGAGTTTGCCTCTTGTTACACATGCAATAACTCATGCCGTAGAAAAATAAAGCAAAATGAAGTAATGCGCTATGTTCAAAACAATGATCACAAAGACCCAGAGAACTTCTATAGAGAAAAAATGATGTTGTTTGTACCCTTTTGACAAAATGAAAATGTTCTAAAAAAAACTATAGAAACATGGACATAAACATACCCACCACATAGGCTATCCATAGAAAACATTGAACAAAATTTCATAATTAAATAAAAAATTCTTGTCGTGACATTGACATAGTCACCAAGACAAGTGACTCGAAAAAAAAAACAACTTTTTATTAGAGAAACATTTTGTGAAAACCAAATTGGTCTTTCTTTGTCTAATAGATACGACATAAAAAACGATTTTCTGCATAGAACATTCTCCAAGAAAGTTTCATTTGGTTCTAGAAATGCATTTGAAACTGTGAAAGTTCCCCATAGAATTATCAAAGAAGCCTGCTTTTCCATTAGGAAAAAAGTTAACAAAGAACAACAAGCAATAGTAAAAGAAATCATAATGAGAAAGAAAGCCAGCCCAACCACACCGATTGATTTGTTTATGACTGGCCCCGCCGACAAAGGAAAAACATTTGTTGCAAAAGCAATTTACCATGGGCTTTTTCACTTCCACAACAAGGACCTTTGTAGTGATCCTCTTAAAAAAAAGGCATTATACTTGCATTTACTGGAAGAGCTACAAAGAATGCTAAAGGTGTGACGGTGCATTCAGCACTTCGCTTGCCTTGACATTGACAAACATGCTTCCACTAAGCTACAACTCATTGGACCTATTATCTAAGGATTTTGAATAGCTGCGACTAGTTCTAATTGACGAAGTGTGTTTAATTGGCACTCGAATGCTCTGGAGCATTGACAAAATATTACGTGAAATTATGCATACTCCCAATTCTCCATTTGGAAATTTGGACATTATTTTCTGTGGAGACTTGTGTCAAGTACAACCTGTCAAAGATTTTTGGGTATTTGAAGAAGTGAATGTTGACTCACATCGAATTCCTTATAGATTCTAGAAACATAACATCAAATTATTTCATCTCACGCAAGTTATGAGACAAGAAGACCCAACCTTCATTTCAATCTTGAATAGAATCAGAATAAACTTGCAAACAGATGTTGACATTGAATTCTTAAATAGCCATTGCTATAGAGAACCACCAAACGATATAACATTCCCCTTCCTTTTCTATAGAAACAAGGATGTTGATGAACACAGCAAAAAGATGTTGGCAATTGCCTAAACAAAAGCATGTACATCGCAATCAATCGACAAGGAAATCGACACGATAGAATTAACCTTGTGTCAAAACAGCCAAATGGACTTTCCATTTACAATTGTCTTGAAACAAAATATGCTTGTCGAACTGGTTGGGGGGGACTTTGTGATAGACTTGTAAATGGTGTAGAAGGAATTTTCAAAGGCTTTACGTCAAATGGAGTTGACATAGTCTAGATTGAATTTAGCTTGTCGTCAACTGGTGCAATGCAACGAGAAAAGATGAAAAATCACTTTGCATCAAGCACTCCCTGTACATGGACACCTATCACACGTATAACTAGGCAAATGGCATCCACATGTAACAAAAATATACTTCGACATCAATTCCCGATCCGATTGGCATGTGCACAAACCATTCATAGATCACAAGGACTTACAATGGAAAAATTAGCATTTGATCCAAAAGGTATCACCCAACATCGACTGGTATATACTACACTGTCACGTGTTAAAGACATGGACCATTTATACCTTATAAACAAATTACAACACAAGATTTTATGTCTCTCATATAAATTTTCGATGGAAATAGACAGGCTCGAGAAAGAGGCAGCTCTGCAATTCCAAGATGGCTTTTTGTCATTTGAGAACAAAGACCACTTGCGTCTATGCTCATTGAACACAAGAATTATTTTGCTACATATCGACAATATTGTCAATGACTATGACATAATGAAAGATGATATACTTTCATTGTTAGAAACACAGACAAAATTATTTCCAACCAATTCTCTCCTTGAAGAAAAGTATTCCTGTCAATCTATATACAATGTCCATGGTCTAATCACATGCTATAGAAAACAAATTTTTATTCAGAAACACCTCACATATGCAACAGACTATGTTGAAGCAATAATCTCATGGTTTCCATTTAACAACACTATTGTCACTCTACCGAATGTCTATATTGTACTGTACACACCAATTAAACAATTGTATTCACTTGTTCTTTATATCATAGAAAATAGTTATCAAAATGAATATATCGTCCTTGCTAGTGACTTTAACATTGACATGCTGCAATTATGCAACAAGCAAAATGCAATTCTATGTTTTATGCATGGCAATATTTTTTCTTTGCATACAACACAAGCAACAACAACTTATGGCTCCTTGCTTGAGCATTTTTGGACAACCTTTCCATCTAACCATGTCAAACTATAGATTTCTGAAGCCTATCGAACAGATCATTATGCTATTTGTCTTTCTCTCCCCCTCAAAATATTTATAGTCTGATGTTGCAAATGTTTACTACTGAAAAAAATTCATTTGTTGGCTCAAGCAATTTCAATTGTTCCATGCACATAAGCTAGACTAAAAAAAAGAACTGCATCTGCAGCCACTACAAAAATTTACTAGTTGCAATATGGCTTCAAAAACTGGTACTTCAAGCAATCCTAAAGTCTGTGTTGAAATATTGTAACTTTAAAGAATATTATATTTGTACTTTATTATTCCGGAGATGTTTCATTCCTCTGATGGGACTTTGCTATGTATCCGGAGATGTTTCTTCCTTCGAGAGATTGTGGTAACTAGGGTTATTAGATCTCCTAGGAGAGGTCGGCCCTGAGTTAGTTATTTGAGGGTTCTTAGACTCTCCTAGGAGAAGTTGGCCCCATAGGGTCAAAAGTTAGTCGGAAAACAAGTATAAGTAGAGGAGGATGTTCCTCACTTATCTCATTCAATCATCCACTTGGAAGTAGCACACAAGTGAGAGAGAGGTCTGCATGGGAGGAGGAGGAGCTCTTGGTTTGGTTTCTACATCTTGTATTTGGTTGATCATCTATATTGAGGAAAGCTTTGTTGGGTTTTCTACCCCATGAGGGTTTCCCAGGGTAAATCCTTGTCTATCTTGTGATTGTGTTTCTTTCAGTGATCTTGCTAGTCAAATTGGTTTAATCTTAACATGGTATTAGATCTAGCCTAAATAGGACAGCTTTCACAAGGTGAAAATCTCTCTCTCTCTCTTCCTCTCGTGAAAATTACGGTTTCTACAAAAGTTGGAATCTTTGGTTTCTGGTTGCATGGTTGGATAGCCCTTCTCAAAATCAAATTTTTGAGCCCTGGATCGAAACTTTTGAATGGGTATAACCTTGGGCTTTGTCAAACCCAAGTTTGACTTCTGGACCAGAAAACCAAAAAACCAAAAAACCAATAAAATAGAAAAAGTGTGCACCTCTGCACGAGTGAACCAGAAAAGCTGCGAACCTGTGCACCAAAAATTCAGAAAAGAAGAAACCAGAAATCCAAAAATTCTGTTGCTGATCTGGAAGATGTAAAGTTGATGTTTCCAGAAGCTGATCACAACAGAATTCTCAATTCAATCAAGATCATCTCCTGGTAAGTACTATTCTATCTCTTGAAACCTCAATGTCCTTGATCCCTGGATAAGATGGCTCTAAGCACTAAGCTTGAAGACAAGCTAGAGGGTATAGAAAATTTTTGGGCATGTAAATATAGAATTACTCTCATTCTTGAAGAGAATGATCTTGTCCAATATATTAAAGATGAGATTGCAGAACCTGAAGAAAATGAAGCCAAAGAGAAATATAGGAAGGACCTGATTAGGGAAAAGAGAATCATTGCTGATTCTATTAAGGACCACTTGATTCCCCAAGTGGCATCCAAGAAGACTCCAAAGGAAATGTATGATGCCCTAGGTAGAATGTATGAAGGAAAGAACATCAATAGGAAGATGAACCTGATAGCTCAATTGAAGAGCACCAAGATGAATCAAGGAGAATCCATTCAAGATTATTTCTCAAGAGTTTCCTAGTTCAAGGAACAACTAGATGCCATTGGAGATACTCTTTATGAAGATGAACTAGTCATGACTGCTCTAAATGGTCTCACTAGACCATGGGAGTCATTTATCCAAACCATGTGTGCCAGAAAAGAAAGCATGAAGTTTGATGTGGTATGGGAATATTGCATCCAAGAAGAAGCTAGGGTTGCTACCAGAGAATCCTTGCTCAAAGAAGGTGACCAAGCCTTGGACACTCACACCAAGAGAAGAAGGATAAAACCCTACTTCAAGAAGGATACTCACAAGGAGTCTCAATCTCCACAAAGATTTCAGAAGAAAAGAGGAACTACTCAGGGAAATAAGTTTTCCACATTCCAATGCTTCAATTGTCATAAAATAGGACACATTGCTAGGGATTGTCTCTCAAAGGGAAAGAAGAAGGGATTCCACCATAAAAGACATCAAGCACACCTAGCAGAAGATGAAAGTGAAGAAGAAAAAGAAGAGGAAGAAAGGCCTCACAAGAAAATATCTAGAAGAGAAGAAGAAGAAGAAGAAGAAGAAGAAGAAGAAAATCCCTTCTTCAAGAGAACATCTAGAAGGAATGAAGAAGAAGATGCAGAAGAGTATGTTCTATTCTTTGCACTCTCTGGATCTATAACACCTAGAGAAGACACATGGCTTATTGATAGTGGTGCTTCAAAGCACATGAATGGACAAAAGAAAACTCTTTCTAAACTGCAAGAGAAGACCTCCCCACAAAAGGTGTCATTAGGAGATGACTATCAATATCCCATCAAGGGAATTTGTGAAGCAAGCTACAAGCTTGATTCTGGAACACCATTAAAGATGAAGGAGATTTTATATGTCCCAGGATTGAAGAAGAACTTACCTTCTATCTCAGCTCTAGATAAGAAACGTTATAGGGTTGCATTCATAGATGGACAAGTACTCATGTGGTCCAAAGGAAAATCAATTGAGGATGCAATTGTTATTGGTGAAGAGGAAGGAGGTCTATACAAACTCAGGGGACATCCATAAGTTCCCCTTGTTCATGAAGCCACTAGCCCTAGTGAACTATGGCATAGGAGGCTTGCTCATATTAACTACAAAGCACTACCTCATGTGAGTAAAGTAGTCATAGGACTACCAAATTTGAAGATTGATCATGATGGCACATGCAAAGGATGTGCAAAAGGGAAGAATATCAACAACCCATTTCCAAAGAGTGAAACAAAGACTAAGAGTGTTTTGGAATTGATTCATTCAGATGTATGTGGACCAATGCCCTCCACATCCTTGGGTGGATATGAATACTACCTTACATTTATTAATGACTACTCCAGGAAGACTTGGATATACTTTATAAAAGGGAAGAATGAAGTCTTTGGAAAGTTCAAGGAGTTCAAACCATTGATAGAAAATATTTTAGAAAAGAAGATCAAAATACTCAGGATAGATAATGGTGGAGAATACACTTCAAAACATTTTGAAGTCTTTTGTAAAGAAGATGGAATCAAGAGGGATTTAACCACTCCCTACAATCCTCAACAAAATGGTGTTGTGGAAATAAATAATAGAACCATTATGGAAGTAGTGAATACAATGATACATGATCAAGACCTACCTATGTATCTATGGGTTGAAGCATCCAGGATAGCAGACTATGTGTAGAATAGAATATCTCTTAGTGCTCTTGAATTCAAAACTTCAAAAGAAGTGTTTACAGGAAAGAAGCTTGAGGTAAGCCACCTCAAGATATTTGGGTGCCCTGTATATATTCACATTCCAAAAGAAAAGAGAACTAAATTAGACCCTTCCAGAAAGAACAGGATATTTGTTGGATATTGTGAAACATCCAACGCATTCAGAATTTACATCCCAGGATTCCACCATATGGAGATTAGTAGGGATGTGACATTTTATGAAGAGACAACTCTAAATAAATATAGGCAGTACCAGTATGAAGAAGTATATGAAGAAGATGCACCTCCCAGAATTGCAGAGTCTGTTCCCATCCCTGAAGATGTAATACCTGAAGACCATGATATGATAGAACCACAAGAACCCCCCATTTCAAACATTTCATGGAAAAGAAATCCAACATGGGCAAGAGATATTATATTAGGAGCAGAAAAGTATGGAGCTCCTGAAGGCTCCACTAGAGGGAGTAAGAAAGCAAATCCCTTCTCCAACTATATGGCTTTGATGTGTGATCTTGTAGCTCAAGAACCTACTAGTTATGAAGAGGTAGTTCATAAGAAAGAGTGGGTAGAGGCAATTAAAGAGGCATACCAATCAATAATGAAGAATGATGTTTGGGATATAGTTCCTAAGCCTAAAGACAAAAGTGTGGTATCCTCCAAATGGATATACAAAATAAAGCATGCTGCGGATGGTAGCATTGAAAAATATAAAGCAAGATTTGTGGCCAGAGGATTCTCTTAGAAAGAGGGAATTGACTATAAAGAGACATTTGCACCAGTTTCCAGGTACACTTCTATTAGAACCATCATGGCACTTGCATCCATGATGAAGTGGGACTTACACCAGATGGATGTGAAGACAACCTTCCTGAATGATGTAATTGAGGAGGAAGTGTACATAGAACAACCTCAAGGATTTGAGGTGGAAGATGGAAGAACCCATGTATGCAAACTAAAGAAGGCTTTGTATGGGTTGAAGCAAGCTCCCAGAGCTTCGTACGGAAGAATTGACAGTTTCTTGACAAGCTTGGGATTTACCAAAAGTAAAGTTGATCCTAATCTTTATCTCAAAGTTATGAATGATGAACTTGTCATATTGTTGCCATATGTGGATGATCTATTTATGACTGGAAATGATAAACAAATTATCGAGTGCAAGAAGAAGCTCTCATTAGAGTTTGAGATCAAAGATCTCGTATTTATGCACTACTTCCTAGGTCTAGAAGTGTGGCAAGGGCCAGATGGAATCTTTATCAACCAAGGAAAGTATGCTATGGGAATCTTGAAAATATTTGATATGTTGGAATGCAAAGCCATGGCCACTCCCATGGATTCCAACTTGAAACTGTTATTTGATGACTCTTCAAAATTAGTGGATTTGACTCTGTACAAACAAATTATTGGGTCATTAATGTATATGACAAATACCAGGCCAGACATATGCTTTACGGTGAACACCCTAAGTTAGTATCTAGTGGAACCTAGACGAGTTCACCTGATTGCCGCAAAGCATGTGATGAGGTACCTAAAAGGTACAATAGATTTTGGTCTATATTATCGAGGAGATCATGACTTCAGATTGTATGGCTACATAGATGTTGATTGGGAAAGAAGCATATTAAACAAGAAGAGCACATCGGGTGGATGTTATTGTTTGGGATCTACCATGATCTCATGGTTTAGCAGGAAGCAGTCAAGTGTTGCTGTCAGCACCGCTGAAGCGGAATATATAGCTGCCTCCTCTGCTAGTTGCGAAGTGGTATGGATTTAGAAGTTGTTATCAGGATTGTTTGACTTAGAGATGGACCCCACTATGATCCTATGTGACAACCATAGTTTTATCAAAATGACAGAGAATCCAGTATTCCATGATAAGTCAAAGCACATAGAGATCCAATATTTCCATATACGGGATATGGTGTAGAAAGGAGCTATCAAGCTCGAGTATGTAGGCACTGATGAACAAGTTGCTGATATGTTGACCAAACCTCTATCTCGAGTAAAGTTTGAGTATTTCCAAGACAAACTTGGTGTAGTTCAAAAGGACCCTCCTCGAAAGGGGGAGTGATATGTTTGATAATAATATTTGGATACTGGTATCGAGATGGATACCTGTATCGATGATGAGATTGCTTAGATGGATAATTGTATTGATGATATGTTTGTATTGGTGTGGATACTTGTATTGATAATGTGTATACTTGTATTAGTGTGGATACTTGTATCGATGATGTGTATACTTGTATTCGTGTGGATACTTGTATTGATGATGTGTATACTTGTATTGGTGTGGATACTTGTATTGATGATGTGTATACTTGTATTGGTGTGGATATTTGTATTGATGATGTGTATACTTGTATTGGTGTGGATAATTGTATTGATGATGTGTATACTTGTATTGGTATGGACACTTGTATTAATGATGTGTATACTTGTATTGGTGTGGATACTTGTATTTATGATGTGTATACTTGTATTGGTTTGGATACTTGTATTTATGATGTGTATACTTGTATTGATGATTTGGATATTGTATCGATGATGAGGCTACTTGTTCTGATGATGAGGTAAGTATATGGTACCTAGTTGATATGATAGGACTGTATCGTCCCAGAACGCCTAGTTCAAAATGTACGTGATGGGGATTGCATCATCCCAGAACCACTAGTTCAAAATGTACGTGATGGGGATTGCATCATTCTGTAACCACTAGTTAAAAATGTACATGATGGGGATTGCATCATCTCAGAACCACTAGTTCAAAATGCATGTGATGGGGATTGGATCATCCCAAAACCACTAGTTCGAAATGTACGTGATGGGGATTGCATCATCCCGGAACCACTAGTTCAAAATGTACATGATGGGGATTGCATCATCCCAGAACCACTAGTTAAAAATGTATGTCAGGGGATTGTATCGTACCTGGACTTCGGTCCCTGAATTGATCCGTAGACAGATGTCTCCGAGAAGTGGTCCCTAGTGGACGATATGGGATTGTATTGTCCCTGAACTTCAATCCCTGAATTGATCCATAGATAGATGTCTCCGAGAAGTTGTCTCTAGTGGACGAGAGGGGATTGTATCATCCCCGGACTTCGGTCCCTGAATTGATCTGTAGACAGATGTCTCTGAGAAGTGGTCCCTAGTGGACGAGAGGGTATTTTACCATCCCCGAACTTCGGTTCCTAAATTGATCCGTAGACATGTCTTTGAAAAATGGTCCTTAGACTTTGTCTAAGTTGACGAGGGGACTACGTCGTCCCTAGACATGTTATGGTGTCTTAAATGGATCATGTGTTTTGCAAGGTATGCTGTTGATGATCGTGTGATTATGATGCTGATGATCGTATGATGACGATGCTGATTATCATGTGATGATGATGCTCATGATCGTGTGATGACGATGCTGATGATCGTGTGATGATGATGCTAATGATCGTGTGATGACGATAATGATGATCGTGTGATGATCATGTGATGAGGATGCTAATGATTGTGTGATGATGATGCTGTTGATCGAGAGGATCCAGATGATGATGCTGCTGTAGCTATTAGAGTGCTACAGAGGATGAAGACTCAGTACTTGATGTTCCAATATTGAAGATCTTGAAGATGTTCCAGTAATTGGTTGAGTTATTGAAGAGGGCTTCCAATGATTTATAGATGTATCATGTATCATGTAGTTGATGACTCCTTCCTCCTGTAGATGTTGTTATAATATCCTTCTCGTTAAGGGAGAGTGTTTAAATATTGTAGCTTAAAAGAATATTATACTTGCACTTTATTATTCTGGAGATGTTTCATTCCTCCGAAGGGACTTTGCTATGTATCCAGAGATGTTTATTCCTCTGACAGATTGTGGTAGCTAGGGTTATTATATATCCTAGGAGAGGTCGGCCTTGAGTTAGTTATTTTAGGGTTATTAGACTCTCCTAGGAGAGGTCGGCCCAACAGGGTAAAAAGTCAGTCGAAAAACAAGTATAAGTAGAGGAAGATGTTCCTCACTTATCTCATTCAATCATCCACTTGGAAGTAGTGCACAAGTGAGAGAGAGGTCTTCGTAGGAGGAGGAGGAGATCTTCGTTTGGTTTCTACATCTTGTATTTGGTTGATCATCTATATTGAGGAAAGCTTTGCTAGGTTTTCTACCCCATGAGGGTTTCCCAGGGTAAATCCTTGTCTATCTTGTGATTGTGTTTCTTTCAGTGATATTGCTGGTCAAATTAGTTTAATCTTAATAATCAGAATGCCCAAGTTGCCTCCCAGTTGTTAGCACCCCAAAAAAATTTATGATTAATCATCTTCTGACAGCATTAATCGTCTTCCGGCAACATTGGCGGTGCAAAATAAGAACATTTTTCATGGCGGGAGGTTTTCAAGCTTGGTCGAGAAAAAGAATGTGTCCTCAGTTGTAGACACCAAGGCTGTGAAAGAGAAAATGGTTAAAAGGGGTTTGTGAACTAAATTTTTGCAAGGGACATTAATTGTTATTTTAACCTACAGTTAAGGGCTACTATAGAGAAAGGATTTAATATTTATATTAAGCCTAAGTTTCGACTTCATGAAAATCTTTTATAAAATCCCAAGTCAAAATGGAGAAAGGTTTTTATATTTTATGCCAAAGATAAACTTTATGGCAAGGTTTTTCTTTTATTATTTTCATAGTTTAAGCCTAAAGTATGGCTTTGGTCTTAATGATATGGCCTAACTAAAAGCTTTATGAAGGAGGTTTCGATTTTTCATAATGTGACTAGAGCTTTAAAGGTGGAGCAAAAGATGTTAACTCCTATCATCGGGGTCTCACCATGGGACCAAGCACCAAGCTAGCGAGGGCCCACATACCCTCCATCACCCAAGCGCCCAAGGCCCAAGCCTTCTCGTTTGTTACTTGAAATACATTACAAGCTAAGGGATATATAAAGCATCAAGGGAGCTTTCCATCTTTGCATGTGGGATAAGTCCCCAAAAGCAAAATAATAAAAACGTATGGCTCTATGCAATTCAAAAAACGCAGCATTCAAAGAGGACAGATGGAGGGCTCAGATTCCATCTCATGGATCACATAGCATTAAAGGAGAAACGATTGGTAGAAGTGATGAAGAAAACCACTAGTAAACGTGTCATTTCTTGGGTCCATCACATGAAGAGGAGTGGTATTATAAACCATTTTTCACCAACGTGAAACCACCATTCCTGAAGGTATAAAGCACCCAACTCAAGGAAGAGGAGGATAATAGCATGCGCTCCATGTTAATAAGTCTTGTGCGCAATGGATTATATAAACGCTGCAAGTAATTTTCACTTAACCAATGTGGAATATATCTCACAAAGAAAGTTAAATGGAAAAGGTAGAACACGTTTTTATGAAAACGATTGTTTTAGTCACCATTTTCTAGAAGGTATTTCGGACAAACCAAAACAAATTTTGGAAAACTGAGAGAGGTTTATCTCCAAAATGGGCCCATCTACAAAAAAATCTCTCATAATTTACACAAGTGTCACGGCTTTGGAGAATTGAAAGGTTGTTCAGAGGGTAAATTTCCAGAAATGGCGTTTTCTGCGTGAGTCATCATTTTTCGGAGCAGATCCTGGCCAGCTGGAGGTGAATCTGAGGAAACTGAAAGAGATTTTTCTTCAAAATGGAACAATATACAAAAAACTCTTTCCATTTTTACACATATTTCACCATTTGGTATATAGAGCCAATGCACCGAGAGACATTTTTTAGCAGTCCACGGCCAAAACTGTTCAAAATTTCTTGAAACCGACTCTTAGTTGTTGAATTTCTTTGTGCAGGTGTCAAATACTGTTGTAACCATGTTCCATGGAGGCATATAGACCCTAGGGCTGAGAAATCCTATAAATGCAATGTAATAGAAGAATTAAGTGTGAGTGAATCATTTGGATGAAGCCTAGGAGAGCTCAGCTCTGTTTTTTGAGATTTTATTGTTAAATATATCAGCAGTGTTTTAGGCTGGGTTATTTTGCAGAGAATCCCTATGTTATCTTTCTTGCAGTCTATCATTCCTTTCTCATGTTAATTTGTTCATCTTTTCTTTGTAATTCCTTCTATTAAATTTCTCTCATGCTTGGATAAGTGTAGCATTGGAATGGGATTCATAAAAATAATGCCCTGTTCCTTTCATTCTAGGCATTTCACCACCAGTTTCTACTAAAGTTGGCATAGGATTCATCCTTGTTAGATGCCCTATGCTGATGGACTGTTCATTCTTCTTCTATTTCACCCCCTTAAATATCTCTGACTATACGTGGGTGGCTACCTTGCCTCTGTTTAGATATCTTATGTAGCTGCACTGTTATGTGTTTTATGATTCATCTTTTGACCTCATTACCCAATAGTTTGTTAAATTTTCAGAATTTACTTCAATCTGATCTAGGATCTTAACTGAGAGAACAACATGTACAGCATATCAATCATGGAGACAATAATGCAAGCACACAAGAGACACAAAGATTTACTTGGGGAAAACCATAAAGGTGAAAAACCCCAATAACTTCCTCAAAGATAGATAGAGAAATGATACAACCAAGAGAGATAGCCATAACCTAGCAGCAGATCCTCCTCCTCCATAAGTGCGCCACTCCTCCTTGAGTGCATGTGTGAGAAGTGAGTGAGCAAATAGAGTGCCTCCCGCACTCTATTTATACTTGACTTCACTTGCCTTTTTACCTAACTCATGTAGGCTCGAACTTTACCACATAACATAATGCTGAGTGGGCCGACCCCTAATAGGGTGGTCTAATAACCCTTTGACCCACATGGCCGACCCCCAATAGGGTGGTCTAATAACCCTTCGACCCACATGACTTATACAGGGCCGACCCCAAACAAGGTGGTCTAATAACCCATCAAGTATAAGTTACTACACTTACAATATAAATGACGACACTTCCTTATAGAGGAATAATACCATCTCTATAGGAATACAATATACATATATGTGAAATACATTCCGAAGTTACATATACATCAACACTCCCTCTTAACTAGGAAGGTATTTCTCAGCACAATTCTTCTAGCACAAGTCATCTTCTCTGGATCATCGTCACTGGATAATCGTCATCGAGTCATCATCATCATCATCACTGCTGCTGCTATCTCAATCAATCTCTGAATCTACTCGTCATAGGAAGTTCTACAGAGCCAGTCCTTTTTCATACTGGATGTAGGCCCACCACCTGCAGGTCTTCATCATCACTGGCCATACTGTGGAATCCTCAGGACTTATTACGTGCGTCACAAAACCTGGCTGCATCATCCCAGGCTATTACGAGCACACAGCTCTACCTGTAGGATCTCCCAGGAGCACATTACATGTGACCCATCACAAAACCTGGCTGAAGCATCCCAGGCTGTTACGAGCACGCGGCTCTACCTGTCGGATCTTCCAGGAGCACATTACATGTGATCTCACCACAAAACCTGGCTGAAGCATCTGAGGCCTTTTTCATCCTGTCCAGATCTCCCAGGAGCAAATTACATGTGGTCATGGCAAAACCTGGCTGAAGCATCTGAGGCCTTTTTCATCCTGTCCAGATCTCCCAGGAGCAAATTACATGCCATAGGACAAAACCTCGCAAGAGCATCTGCCAGATATCCCAGGGCACCGAATTACATGCCATAGGCAAAACCTTGAAAGACTATCTGCAGATCTCCCAGGGCACAAATTACATGTCCTCCCAAGCAAAACCTCGCAAGAGAATTTGCCAGATGTCCCAGGGCACCGAATTACATGCCATAGGAAAAACCTCGAAAGACCATCTGCAAATCTCCCAGGGCACAAATTACATGCTTTCCTGCACAACCTGATCCACGGCCATAAAGTATCATCTGATACTCATCAAACATCATCCTTATGTACACATGATCAACCTGATCATCATCACTGCAACATCCTGCTGCATGTCATCTGGAGAAGCTCATCATCCACGATCATCCAAGTATCCACCTGATACATACATAGATACATGATCCAAACAATGTATCCATCAGCATACATGATCCACCTGATCATACAAAGATACATGATCCACACAATGTATCCATCAACATACATGATCCACCTGATCATACAAAGATACATGATCCACACAATGTATCCATCAGCATACATGATCCACCTGATCATACAAAGATACATGATCCACACAATGTATCCATCATCATCCAACATGATGAGTTCATAGAAAATACATACACATGATCCATCCGATCATATTCAACATCCAACATGATGCATATACAAAATACATATAATGATCCAACTAATCATATCCAAGCAGAAACCAGAACATCCTCCTGATGTTCATCATTCAACGCTTAGATCCACAGCCATGTGAAGGATCCCCCTTCCAACATGCTTGGAATGGCTTCAGCAAATGTGTCCATCACTTCTTCCTCGAAGTGTCGTCGATCTGAAGCACGCCAAGCCTCTCTCTGAAGTATTCGAACTTCACCCTGGCTAGTGGCTTCATCAGCACATCTGCAATTTGCTCGTCCGTTGCAACATACAGGAGCTTCACAGCTCCTCTCTGCACCATGTCCCTGATATAGTGATATTTGATCTCTATGTGTTTCGACTTGTCATGAAACACTGGGTTCTTGGATAGCTTCACACAACTCTAGTTATCACAGAAGATAGCGGGAGATCAAATAACTCAGACAGTAGCTTCCGTAGCCATACTGCCTCACAACTAGTTGAATAGGCTGCAACATACTCTGCCTCAGCTGTACTCAGTGCTACGCAGGACTGCTTCCTGCTAAACCAAGAGATCACACCTGATCCCATACTAAAGCAACACCCAAATGTGCTCTTCTTATCTGCAGCACTGCCAGCCCAATCTGAATCAACATAACCCTGTAGGTTAAACTTTTGATTCGCTTCATACTTGAGCCCATAATCCACTGTACCCTTCAGGTACCTCAGAACATGCTTTACAGCAACCAGGTGAACACTCCTCGGATCCGTCAGGAACTGGCTCAATGTGTTCACAGCAAAGCAAATGTCTGGTCTCGTGTTCGTGAGGTACATCAAGGACCCAATCATCTGAAGATACATGGAGACATCAACCGGCTCAGATGAAGCATCACATAGAAGCTTCAGATTCGATGCCATAGGTGTGGCCATATCCTTGCAGTCCATCATCCCGAACCTCTTCAGGATCTCTACTACATACTTCCCTTGTCCAAGGAAGATTCCATATGCACTCTGCCACACCTCCATGCCAAAAACAAATAGTGCATCATCCCCAAGTTCTTCATCTCGAACTTGGAAGAAAGCTTCCGCTGCGTGTCGGCAATCAATCTATATTTACCTGTAACAAATAGGTTATCTGCATACAAAAGTAGTATCACATGATTGCCTTCTTCAACCTTGTAGAAAAGGTTGGAATCTGCTTTACTCTTGGTAACACCCAAACTGGATAGAAAGTTGTCTATCCTACCATACCAAGTTCTACACACATATATGACTACACCATGCTATGTTGAGATCCATCTGGTGCATATTCTATTTCATCAATTTTATATTTCTCAATGCTGCCATCTGCAACATGCTTGATCTGATAGTTCCATTTGGAAGTCATAACAAACTTCCCTTCACATCTTGGGACTACATCCCAAACATCATTCTTCATGATCGACGGATCATGGCATTCCATTTCTTCATCCCAGATCCTGGGAACTTCAATATCTTCAATAAATAAATTTGTTGCTGAACAAACGTTGTAGTTCTTCTTTTGTAGGAGATGGCATACGATCTTTCCTACACAACAAGTTAAATTGCATGATTAGAAAACATCTCATAGTTTTCAGAACAAATTCTTACACATAAATAAATATGCCATACAGTCATGCAATTATCTTAGCCAATGCTTCAATACAACATTTATCCATATTCCGTAACTTTCTAGATGCCTTCCAATCTCTACCAGAACATTGTTAAGAGTGTGCACAACTCCCAACATGTCAGCAAAGAGGTTTCATTCTAGATAAGTAGCAATGAAATGTTGTACAGTGCCATAGGCCACTTACCCATGTATATTAGTAGTATACTGTTCATCAATGCAACTATTCTAATATGCATAATACACAACCTAATTCTAGGAACATCAGTATATACATTATTGAACAGTATTATTTAAAACAAACAAATATGCAAGAAATGATGATTAAAATACTTATCTTTATTTGTTCGTTGGGTGGACTCCCTCTGAGTCTTTGCTTCCTTGCAGGAGCTATTGGAGTCCTAATCTGAAGTAGCTTCTTCTACACTTTTCTGTTGTGGAATGTAGAAAGATGGTCAACTCCCTCTGAATATCTGCATCCTTGCAGAAACTACTGAAGTGTGCTCTTTTTCTTTCTTGCAGGAACAACTGGAGTGTGCTCCTTTGCTTTCTTGCAAGAGCAACTGGAGAGTGCTCCCTCTTGATCTTTGCTTCCTAAATTACCTGTTCTTAAACTCATATTCATCCTTGGTCCCTATGCATGCTTATTAGTATCATGATTATGTTATCCTTGTGAACTCATATAAAATCATACATTCATTAGTATACTATTAAAACACAATAATCTTAAGCATGTATAGTCATGATCATTTCAAACAGAAAATAATAAGCATTAGCATTCAAGGTTTATGTAGGATTCTTATGGTTAGTCAAATCATAAGAAACATAACATGTCTAAACCTGTAATTACTCAAACCTATGACTCTTCAGGTTAGTTGAATCATTAATCAAGATAAGAGATATACTATGCGTAAAACCTGTGATTATTCAAACCTATACCTTCATGATTCTTCTGGTTAGTCATATCATCAATTATCGTAAGAAACATAATATGCATACAACCATGATTATTCAAACCTATGACTTCATGAATAATCATTATCAACAACAGTATAAGATCCTAACACAAGGTAGGATTCTATCTTGATATAGGAAAAACATACCTGGATTAGCATGCTAGCTATTTATGTCTAACATACCCGCATAATGTCTTCTGGTTCTCTTCAGTGACTTGTGCTAGTAACCTGCATGTCTCATATGTTAACCATTACAAAACCAAGTTATACATACCTCGCAAATGGATCTTCTATGAGATCCATGACAATGGATGAATCTTTGTCCTCATATTATCATGATCATATGTTCTTGGACTAGAACATTATTTGTCTTTCTTGGTGTACCTTTCATGTTAGTAGACAACATAAACCTCATACAACACCATAATGCATTAGTACAATCATAAGTGTCAACACCCTAACCATTGAATATCTTCTATCATGCATTCATAATTTTGTTAAGGTGATATGACAAATCTAAAATCAAAATTGTACTAACCGTAATGACATGAAGACAAACATACCATAAACTTAATCATGGACAAATATTGAAACATACCTCGATGAGTCATACCTGTCGAGATCGCTTGTAATCTTCTTATGTAAGGCCTTAGCCTCATCTCCCTTTGAAACAGGAACTTCTTCACTTATGCAGGTGACTAATCCATCTTCTTATAGGATTAACCCAATCCACTTGATTTACGAACTGAGACTGGAGCTAGATATGGGTTTGACAGAGAAACCCCAAAAATTCAAACTTTGAATTTCAAACTTCTGAAAGGATAGAAATTTGCACCTTGATGAGCTGATCAAGCTAGTATATTCAGAATTTGAAAACTGCAAAGTTTTACTCCTCAATTTTGCCTTTGAAACTTTTGGATTCACTGGACGTGACCCTGAACTGGGGTTTGATGAAGCCCACTCTTTTTCCCCATCAAAAGGTTTGATCCAAATCTCTAAGCTTCTATTTTTCTGAGGAGCTTCCAGCCGTGGTCACAGATTGCAAAAATTCCCATTTTTACAGAAGCCCTAGTTTTCCACTTTTCTGATCAAAGTCCCGAACTAGGGTTTGATCAAGCCCGGCCTTTTGCCCAACCAAAAATTATGATCTTGATCTCTAAATTTCTATTTTGATGAGTAGTATTCAGCCGTGGTCTCCGATTACAAAAATTCCAACTTTCTTCAAAGCCCTAAATTCCGGAAGTCATGAATGAAGGTACTCAAAAATAATTCTGTTTTGACAGAAATATGTACCTGATTGTTTCTGGTGTAACTCCGAAATTTTTGATCCACAGGGTCTGAAATAGTTTCCTAACATAGCCTGATCTGTTATCTCTCCATCCTGACAGGTCTGACCTCAATTGGATGTTCTGAGAGAGAGTTATGCCAAATGTCGCAACGTGACCTGTTTTGGGAAAATACAGGAGAGCGAACTTGTACGGCGTTCCACGTGTCACTATTTGACCTTCGGCCTCTGAAAAAGTTTTCTGAGATAGCTTGGCCTGTTATCTTTCCATTTTGATAGGTCTGAACTCAATTGGATTCTCTGAGAGAGAGTTATGCCAAGTGTCGCAACGTGACCTGTTTATGGGATAATACAGGAGAGCGAACTTGTACGGCGTTCCACGTGTCACTGGTTCAACTTCGGCCTCTGAAAACGTTTTTTGACATAGTTCAGTCTGTGTACTACCTGTCACTTTTCACGAAATTTCATTTGGAGCTTCCTAGTCCAAGTTATGACCTTTTTCCCAAGGTCACCTGATTTTGACTCAGATCTGGAAGAGGCAGAAACCCTATATTGTACAGATCATAAATCACAAAGTACAATGAATTAGAGATTGTCCTTTGGAAACAAGGTACCTGGAGATTTAATATTCGTCATATAACAATTTCAGATCCAAAATCTTTGCCAAAACGGATTTATAGGGAAAGTGCTACGATGACTGGTTTTTGCTATATCAAGCCCTAGCATCGTAAGTGCAACAAGTGTCATACATGCCATATCATGCCTTCTTTCAGGCTAGCTCTGATACCATGTTAAATTTTCAGAATTTACTTCAATCTGATCTAGTATCTTAACTGAAAGAACAACATGTACATCATATCTACAGCATATCAATCATGGAGACAATAATGCAAGCACACAAGAGACACAAAGATTTACTTGGGGAAAACCATAAAGGTGAAAAACCCCAATAACTTCCTCAAAGATAGATAGAGCAATGATACAACCAAGAGAGATAGCCATAACGTAGCAGCATATCCTCCTCCTCCATAAGTGCGCCACTCCTCCTTGAGTGCATATGTGAGAAGTGAGTGAGCAAATAGAGTGCCTCCCGCACTCTATTTATACTTGACTTGACTTGCCTTTTTACCTAACTCATGTAGGCTCGAACTTTACCACATAACATAATGCTGAGTGGGCCGACCCCTAATAGGGTGGCCTAATAACCCTTTGAACCACATGGCCGACCCCCAATAGGGTGGTCTAATAACCCTTCGACCCACATGACTTATACAGGGCCGACCCCAAACAAGGTGGTCTAATAACCCATCAAGTATAAGTTACGACACTTACAATATAAATGACGACACTTCCTTATAGAAGAATAATACCATCTCTATAGGAATACAATATACATATATGTGAAATACATTCCGAAGTTACATATACATCAACATAGTTCTCCTCCTGATTCTCTTACCAAGGTTTTAAACAATCTGCTTCAGCATAAATCTGATCATCGACACCTGTTGTTCATTGGATATCTTAAATATTGAATGCTGGTCTGTTTCTTCATTATTAAAACTCTTGATGATTTCCAGCTTTCTGTGAGTTAAAGAGAGATCCCTCTCTATTTATGTTAGATCAGAAGCATAAACTAAAGACTGGTTAGTAGTTACCCAGGATTACCCTCTCCACAACCTAGGGAGTCAATTTTGGTGTTAAAAAATTGGCGCCGCTACTAGGGAGCACAAGTTTTCTTGTTTTCCTTGCAAGAACGACAAAGATTCGAAGAAAAGAGAGATCCCTGTGGGAAAACAAAGATTTCCATATCTTTAAGGGTTGTACAATTTTTTCCCTGGCGACTCCACTCATAAAGATTCATATTCAAGAAAGCGCTCCATTGGGGAAGACCTCCAAAGCTGAATCCTAATTCTGAAGAAGATCTCGGCAAGGCATCCTCGCCTCAAGAAAGATACACACTAGAGGTAACCCTATCCCTGAAACTTTGTTAATTGTTGATAATCCGGAAAGTCTGCTTAGACAAAAAGATGAAAAAGATAAAGATAATACTTCAAACAATCAAAGAATTGTGTCCAAAGCAGAATCCCCTGTTTTTCAAGAATTAAATATAGAGATTGACATTGGAAAACCCTTACCTAGATCAAGATCTGAATCTTGTCTAATCTTAGGCGAAGGAGTTCTTAATAATCCTGAATCTTACTTGTTAGATCCTATCTGGTGTAATTTACTAGATACTATCAAAGCTAGAAAAGTTAAGCCATGTTCCCAGCATATCCCACCCCTTTCACAAAATCGGCCTGTAATCATGGCTACCAGATTTGCACCTCTAGCCCTACCAGTTGTTTTGCATGACCTACCCCAAAACTACGCACAAATGATCGTTTCCTATGATGCAGAGGGAAAATTTCCTGCCAGACAACATGTAGACAGGCTTGAAGATTTTATTGACCTAGAGGAAGTGGATCATGATGATGCAAAAATGAGTTTATTTGCCCAAAGTTTATTTGGAGAACCTAAAAAATGGTACAGGTTGCTACCAAATGCCTCCATAAATGATTTTACAGAATTCAAGACCCTATTCTTAGAAAGATGGGAAATGATAGGAAGTCCTGCCCTAGTCTTGTCCCAGTACAATCATATCAAGAAAGGAGGTTTCAAGTCGGCAAATGAATTTTCTGCTCAGTTTATGAGGGCATATAGTTCTATCCTAGACGATCTAAAACCCTCAGCTGGCGCTGCGAAAATCCACTTTGCGGATGCCTTTGACAGAGATTTCTCATGTACATTAAGAGAAAGAAAATCTGCCTCCCTGCCTGTCTTGCTAAAAGATGCCCTAGAAGTTGAAGATAACATGATGGCCTTAGGGAAGATAAAGGGTAGAACAGAAGCTGAAAGGAAAAAGAAAGAGACCCAAAATTCTACCTCATCTGCTTCTAACGATGCAAAGTTTGATACCATGATGAAAGCCATGGAAAAGTTGATGGATATATTAACCATAGATACCAAGCCTCCTACCCGAGAAAATCCTGAAAACCAGATCCGAAACCCAAACTTTAGGAGACCACCGCCCCCTGCAAGAAATAAAAGAAATGTTGAAGAACAGCCGATGCGCCCTCCTTTTGCTGAAAATATGGTAGACAATGAAATAGCCTAAGAATCCACCGAATCCCAAATTCATTTTGTTGACTCCCTAGACCATGAAATATACTTGACAGAAAGGGAGCATGACTTCTTTAACAAAGGAAGTACTAGCAACAAACCTGAGTTAAAATCTAAACAATACCTAATGGGTTATCAAAATCTGTGGATGATCTTCAAAGAAAGCTAAAATTGAGAAGTAGAAAAGTTATCATGAGTAAAGGAAAGCTTCCTTTGAACCAACCTCCAATCACCCAACAAGCTGCAAAAGAACCGAGAGAGAAACAACAAAATGCTATTACAAACAAAAGATCTGAAAATAAAGAAGAAGATGGTCAACCTTCAAAAGAGGTTAAACCACCAGAAATCATAGAGATAGTCAAACCTGCCCCTACTTTTAGCCTCAGATCTGAACTATCAAAAGTAAAGATCTCCATCCCTCTTACTAAGTTACTGAAAAATAATGAATACAAGGAAGAGATAACGAAGATGGTTAAAGGAAAAGATGAACACCAGCATGATATTCTAGAGTTGTCTGATGATGCTCCTACCATAATTTTTGGATCTAAGTTGGAAGAACCAGGCGATGAAGAAGTCCCTCCTTTCTACTTGAGCCTAAATGTCCATGATAAGATCTTGCACCATGCCTTAATAGACTCTGGGGCATCTCATAACCTAATGCCAAAATCTGTGTTAAAAGAGCTAGGATTAGAGGTGACAAGGCCATACCAAGACCTTTACTCCTTTGACTCTAGAAAGGTACCATGTTTGGGACTGATCAAGAATATGGTAGTAACCCTAACCCAGCTCCCTGCTAAAAGTGTTATGATGGACGTGGTGGTGGCTGATGTGCATGCAAAGTTTGGGATGCTTTTGTCAAGATCCTGGGTTTCAAAGTTGAAGGGGACTATGCAGATGGACTTATCTTATGCCACAATTCCCGTGTTTGGGGCAAATAGGAGATTGTATAGAAAAAGTAGGATGGAGCATGTCGTCGGTAGCAAAAGCAAACCTGAAAATCACCCTATATATGCAGTTGATACAGATATGGGCTACTCCATTTTTGTTGTTGATGACCCTCGTTGTGATCCTAACCCTCCCTTATATAGGGAAGTTGATGAAGATAAAGAGTTTGCAGCCAAATATGAAGCTTCTGAAAGAGAAAAAAATGAGGAAGGCTGGTGGAAAATGTATTTTGATGGTTCTGTAAGCAAGAATGGTGTTGGGGCAAGGGTTTGGATCATTCCTCCCAACAGAGAGTCTAGGGCACTTTCATACAAGCTAACTTTTGAATGAACTAATAATGTTTCCGAATACGAAGCATTACTGTTGGGATTGCGGACTGTAAAGGATCTGGGATCTAAGAAGATAGAAGTATTTGGAGACTCTGAGTTGGTAGTAAACAAGATAAATGATAGTTACCAAGCCAAACAACCAAGAATGAGGGCATATAGAAATGAAGTTTGGAATTTATTTGGGAATTTTTTCACAAAACACAAGAATAGAGTAATACCCAGACATGAAAATGATGTAGCAGATTCTTTAGCGACTACTGCTTGAGGATTTAAGACTCTGATCTTCTCTCAAGCTAAATATGAGGTCGAGATAATAAATATACCTTCTATTCCTAATAATTCTAAGTATTGGCAGGTATTTGAAGATGACTTACAGCTCAGGAGATTTTTAGAAGTCTCTCATGAGTTTGCAAATGTGCATATTGATACTAAAAATGAGAACCTGGAAAACTTTGTGGAAGGAGAAAATGCTGAAGAAGAAACTAAAAAACAAGGGTGGAAAAACATGATAGGTGGTAAGGATATTATTCAATTAAGGAATAATTACATCCCTAAAGGTATGATACCCCTGGAAAAGCTCTTTGATCAAGATGATGTAGTGAAAATCCAAAATTTGAACCCCCCCGAGAATCAGTAGAAGATCAAAACTTGGGTACAGAGAAAGATCCTAGAATGGTGAAGTTGTCCAAAAGATTACAAGTTGACAAAAAGAAACGCTATATAGAGTTGATGAAAGACACATTGATGCTTTCGCCTAGACCTATGAAGACTTGAAGGAGTATGATACATGAATCATACAGCATACCATTCCACTCAAGCCAGGTGAGAAACCTTTTAAGCAAAAATTAAGAAGAATCAATCCTAAGCTAACAGATATCATAGAGAAAGAAGTGAAAAAGATTTTCAATGCTAAGATAATTGTTACCCTGAGGTTCTCACAATGGATAGCAAATCTAGTCCCAATCAGAAATAAAAGTGGAGAAATCAGAATCTATATTGATTTCAGGAACCTGAATAGAGCATCAATGAAAGACAATTACCCTTTACCTAAAATGGAGCACATTTTGCAGCAAGTGGCAGGAGCCGAAAGAATCTCCACCATGGATGGTTTCCCAGGGTATAATCAGATTAAAGTACAACCAGATGATCAGGAAAAAACTACTTTCACAACTCCTTGGGGAACTTTCATGTACGCTAAGATGCCATTCGGTTTGATGAATGTTGGAGCCACTTTCCAAAGAGCTATGGATATTGCATTTGCTAAATAAAAAGATAAATTTGTGGTGGTATACATGGATGATATAACAGTTTTTTCAAAATCAGAAGAAGAACATCTCAAGCATTTGGAAAGAATTTTCATAAAATGCAGGAAATATGGCATTTCCTTGAATCCCAAAAAATCCTTTTTCACTCTGGATGAAGCTAAGCTGTTAGGACATATCATCACCAAAGATGGGATAAAAATTGATCCTCAGAGGGTCAGTGCTATTCAGAAAGTAGGAGAGCCTAGAAGCAAAAAGGAAATATAGTCTTTCATTGGCCAAGTGGGTTTTCTAAGGAGATTCATACCAAGTTTTGACGAAATAATGAGGAGCATTACAAATATGCTAAGAAAAGAAAATCAAGTAAAATGGACTGAAGAAGCTAGAGATTCTTTTAAAGGAATCGAGACAGCCATCACCGAAGCTCCAGTATTGGCTAGCCCAAACTTTACTAAGGATTTCCTAGTTTTCTCATATGCATCTGAGCATACAATAGCTTGGGTTTTGTTGCAAAAAAATGATCAAAATGCTGAGCAACCTATTGTTTTTTTTTAGCAGAGTGCTGAGAGATAGGGAACTGAAATACGATATCATGGAGAAATAGGCTTATGCTCTCATAAAATCTCTAAAATATTTAAGGGTTTATATCATACACTCACACATCATTGCTTATGTACTAAATAGTGTTGTGAAAAGTATTTTGACCCAGTCTGATCCTGAAGGAAGAAGGGCCAAGTGGATTGCAGTGTTACTGTAATATGATTTGGAGATAAAACCCACTAAGCTGGTGAAAGGCCAGGGGTTAGCAAAATTAATGACCGAAGAAAATTGTGACTCCTTGCAACTAAATTTTCTGGAGAATACCAAACCAGCTAGATACAAACATGCAGGTGAAACCTGAATTCTCTGAGTCTCCTTGGTATACTGACATTGTTTTTATACTACAGAATTTACAAGCACCTGCAGGGTTAGGTAAAAGCAGGGCTAGGTCTGTAAAACTAAAAGCTGCCAAGTACTATATCATGATCCAATATATGTATTGGAAAGACCCTGGAGGGGTGCTGCTAAACTGTTTGGTTGAAGAAGAGGCTAAACACATAAAGGAAGAATTTTACAAAGGGGACTGCGGGGGACATCACTCCTGGAAAGTGACAGTAAATAAAATCCTGAAAGCACGGTTTTACTGGCCCACTATGTTTTCCGATGTTTACAAAGAAACTATGGTTTGTCACCAATGTTAGATTTTCGATGGAAAAAGAAAGGTTGTTTCTCTCCCTCTACATCCTATTATAGTTGAAGCACCTTTTCAACAATAGGGTTTAGATTTCATTGGGGAAATAAAACCAAACTCCTCTAGGCAACACAGATGGATCTTGACGGCTACTGATTATTTTACCAAATGGATAGAAGCCATACATATCAGGCAGGCGACTGAAGGAGTAGTCATGGATTTTCTAGAAGATAACATCCTGTCCAGATTGGGATGCCCCAAAAGAATCATGACTGATAATGCTCTATCTTTTTGTTCCAAAAAGATGATTAACTTCTGCCATAAATACCATATCAGCCTAAATCATTCCACGGCTTATTACCCCCAAGGAAACGAACTAGCAGAGTCTTCAAATAAGAGCATGGTAAGAATCATAAAAAAAATGTTAGAAGATAATAAGAGGTCCTGGCACACAAAGCTAAAGTATACTCTATGGGCTGACAGAATCAACGCGAAAAGATCCATCAGGATGTCACCATTTCAGTTTGTGTATGGAGTAGAAGTAATTTTTCCAGCATCCTTGGGTTTGCCTGTCATGAGGTTATTACAGGAGATAGAAGAAGAACCAAATCCCATGCAAAGAAGAGTAAATCAGATAGTCGAGCTGAATGAGCTAAGAAATAGGGCATATGACAAAGTAGAAAGCCATCAAGAGAAAATGAAGGAAGCTTTCGACAAAAAGGCCAAGGAAGATTGTTTTCAGGTTAATGACCTAGTTCTGAAGTGGAACACCCCTAAAGAAGAGAAACACGGAAAGTTTGACCATATGTGGATGGGGCCGTATATTATTGCAGCAGTCCGAGGAATAAATTCTTTTGTCTTGGAACATCAAGACGGATCTGCCTCGTCGGGAGGGCCAGTCAATGGGAGATTCTTAAAACACTACCTGTCCTAATGGAAGTAGGTATTCCATGTATCATAGCCTCTGTGTATATTTTTCATTTTTTTTTACAGTTGTTTTAAAATCCCTGACAACAAACCTGAAAAGCCTTGAAACCCTAGAGAAAAGAAGATGAGGTCTAGAAGGCTAGCCATGGTTCCTTTTTCTTTTCAGGTGTGAGCAACCCAGATATGCGGCAGATACAGTTGCAGTTCTAAAGAAATCAGAAGAAGATGTTGAATTTGATGTTCGAACTGTCCAATGGATTAGGCACTTAGTCTACCAAGTTCTTTTCTACCTCGCAGGGAGGATAATATCCCCAGCTACAGCCAGTTGTTGGCACCCATAAATTTTTGCACAAAATCCTAAGAGAAGGACTATTTCTCACTGATAAGCTCCATGGAAAGAGGGTCGAAACCCATCCCTATTTAGGTCCATGTTGGTAGAACCAAAAGAACACCTCAGTTGAAAACGAAGCAGTGAGAAAGATGAAGGTTTTGGACAGTTTAAGCCTAAGGAGATAGCCCAAATAAGCAAAAATGTGTATAAATACATATAGCCTATGGTCCGAAACGAAATAAAGTGGAGGATAAGGTGCAGACAAGTTCAAACTCTTGATCCGAAGTGCAAAAGAGATCTGTGGCCTGCAGATCATCCTCGCATGGTGGAGTTATGCGAAAGGAACCACAAAAAAGCGGTCACAAGAGGTAAACGACCGGGACAGGTGGCAGCCAGAAGAGACCTCGCAAGTGAAACTTGATGGTAAGAAAAAACCACCAAAGAGGTCACGATACCATTGCAACGGAGGAATGCGATAAAGATCAATGGCATGGAATGCAAAAGCTGGGGATCTGACAGTGTAGAAGATATGTTGTCTTGTCAGCAGAGAGATCTGGGTAGATCAATGGCTCTCAACGACAAAAGGTCATATCTATGGCTAAGTTGATGCAGGAGATGCAAGGCTGGTAATGTGATGGGATCCACTTGTGAGAATACCAAATACTAGACACGTGGATAGCCCCTCACTGTAGATATATTAAAGTCAAGATCAACGCTCCTCGTTGATTGTCGCAAGATAAAGAAGAATCCCAGATAAGCAGGAAAGGTGGTCACAAGGTTATATATCGTCTGCAATGTGTCATCTTCTGAACACCTCGCGAGGGAGATTAAATGGTAATCCAAAACCAGGAGTCAAGTCGCAATACCACCATACCCCTATGTATGGTTAAGTGAAATAGATGGCTAAGATTTAAAGCTGGTAGGAGATCCTATGGTGGAGATTAAAGATGTCAAATCAAAGGGTTAAATGAAGAATCAAATCAACCACCCGGAAGCAACGACCAGCAGATCAATGAATGGAAAGAAGCGACAGCTGGCAAAGGTGAGCAGAGGTTATTCGAAAATTTTATATATATATAATGCGGCATGTGGAAAATAAACATTTCTTTCTTGGACCTGTTGGAGTTGGAAGCTTCTGGAAGTGCAGAAGCCGAAAAGGACGACAAGTGAAAGGTCGCTCTCAATCTTCCTGTAATAGGTAGGGTCCCAAACTCCTTCCTTTATAGCGTGTAGAGTTTGTTATAATCATAGAATGGCAGACGAACTGGTCTCTACCAATTCTAAAGCTAGAGTAACCCTAGAAGACAAAGACGGTGATGTGTTTGACCCGAGCCTTCGGCTCCCCATACCAGAGGTTAAAAGAAGACTGAAAGTTCTGCTTGAACAGGGGTTAGATGTCCATAGAGTCCACCAGTCTTATTTCATCATTTTTTGCTTAGAACAAATAATGCATTTCCCAGAATTCGTGTCATGGTGCTTAGTAAATTATTCAGAACCCCAACGCGTGATAATGAACGCCAAGAGATCCAAAATCGTATGTAGCATTGACCCGACCGTCATCTGGAATACCCTTGCCATACCAGAGTCCCCATCCCTAGCCCCCGAAAGTTCCTCTGAAGATTCATTCGTTACCCTGTATAGGCAAGTTTCCCTCGAAATCCATAAAGCTTTCCTGGATGCCTGTTTAAAACCCAATGTAGAAATTGCAGACACCCTTTACCCGCTTGATGTCAACCTTTTTAATGACAACACCTAGTTGGTTTTATCTTTGGTAGCTGAGTTTTTAGGTTTAGACTCAGACTTATGGATAATTGAAGTACAACTAAGCATGCTATTCAGGATTAGTGTTAGTTCCCTAGAGGCGGGAAGTGAGTCAGTTCCGTCCCTCAAGTTTGAGGAAATTTTGGCAGAAAAATACATGCATAGTTAAGTTGTTTTGAAAATACCAGATTCTTTCGTTTCCAGTCGTATCTGACCAAAATGGTTTTGTATAGCAGTACATAAGAGTTAAGTTTCTCTCAGATAATCTTTACAGGGAATTTGGAAGACAATGCTTTCAATTACATGAATTTTATTCTATCTGCTATGTATAAAGTTATGTTTGAAGAAGAACTACCGATAGTACTACCAGAGATGTAGACCCTGATGGAGTTGAAGGATGAACTAGCCGTTAGCAACTAGTTCTTGTTGAAGGATGATACAGTAATAAGGGTGTATGGTTTTGTACATGAACCATACTTTTTGTCGGCATTTTTGACCCTGAGATTTTTTTCCCTTGAGTTCATCTGGAAGAGTTTGATCGCTGAAGATGAGCAGTTTGGGCAATATAAAAAGGGCTCGGATATAAATCTCCCTTGGTAAGTCGGCCCTTTCATTGTAAAGTTTAAGGAAGCTTCCAATGAAGTAGAAATATTATTGAGAAATATGGGGTTCAAAAAGGATATAGCTATTTCATATGATCCTCGACACATCATAGCTGAAAGAAAGAAGAAGAATCGTCTGAAAGTGTGGGAACACCAAGAAGCTGAAGGGATACCGAAAAGGAAAAATATATTGCAGTATGAGCCCGAAGAGGTTGAAGATACATATTTGCAAATACAAGCCCTAATCACAGATGATGATCCTATGGAAACCGACCTGCTGTTTAATAATCAAGAAGTAGGCGGAAAAAGAGATTCACAGGAAGTTATTGGAGCAGAGGAAGAAGAAGAGATTGAAAATAAAAGACTCAAATTGGAAACACCAGATGAGTTAACCATCCAGATAAGTGATATGGATGAGCAGGAAGGAAGGTCATCAACCCCAGTTATCCAAATCCATGAATACCAATTCCAATATGCGACGGGAAGAAATGAGGACGACAGATTTAAATCCCAGGAGGACATGTTTAAGTATCATGGGAAAAATAAGCAGGCCTCTGCACATAAAATTTTTGAACTAATGCCCACGGTGAGGAATTTGTCTAAAATAGGAATGTCTTTGATAACAAGTAGAGATATCCATACTCACACTCTCAATCTGACGATATCTGAAAAAGAAAAAATGACGGAAGCAAAGATAGACTGGAAGAAGATACCTTTGCCAGATAGGATTCCATTTCACAGGGAAATTGGAGAAGGTCTATATGACGATCTAGTAGAAGTAGCCTTGAGAATTTCTAATTTGGAGGTCAATATAAATAAGATGGATGCCCAATTGAAACATGAGAGATCAGAGAATAAAGCACTTCAGCAACATGTTAAAAAGCTGCAGTTTGACTTAATTGAGAATGATGGCAGAGGCAAAGCAAGCAATAAGCTGTTCAAAGAAAAAGACAATTTGATCCAGACCCTACAAAAGAAAATGAAGATTCCCAACACCCAGCTAATACAAGCCTTTGAGGAGACAAAGCTGATACAAGAAAAAGAAGATTTAAACAAGGAAATCAACAATCATAAAGTCGAATTGTTAAGGTTCGCAAAGAAAGAAGGGTGTTGGGAGAGAGAGAAGATAAGTCTGAACAGTCAAATCGAAGAGTTAAAAAGCAGTCTGTCAAACATATGTGCACAACAGGCAAGTGAGGGTTCAAATGAGGAGAAGGATAATACAGACAACATTGTGCAAGTTATGTCCCAGATCAGCCTAAAGGATGGTGAGATACGAGAGCTAAAAGAGGAAAATCAAAGATTGAAAGAAGAAAATGAGGCAAAGGAAAAAGGGACGAGTGAACTACAATAAAAATATAAGGAATTAGTGGCAATCAACAATAGATTTTCTCAGTAGATTACAGGGAGAGAAGCTATGCAAGAGTGCAAACATTTGGTTTGGGATTTAATTATCTAGGAGGCTGAGAGATTCAGGCCCTATCTAGATCTCATGAGGACAAAGGAGAAGATAGTCACTGATGTCTTTAGAAGTTGCACTGCCATGAAGGAAAAACTGCACAAAAGGCCAAAAGAGACTGCTTATAATGCTATAAGCTTTTTGAACAGTTTGAAAAATAAAGACGTCATAGATTTGAACATCATAGACAGAGTCACGACCATTGCAGTGGCAAAATGAATCCTCGGGAAATATGCATTGGTCGAAGCTCTGGAAACCAAATCTAGTGAAATGGATGAACAACTAACGTAATTCAAAGGACGGTTTGAAGGCTTAGTAGAAAAAGGTTTTTCGACATTTTGGGATGAAAGGCAAAGGTTGATTCCCCAAAGCGAGCATAAAAAGTTGATGATCAGCAAATAGATGAACCATTCCAAGTTCAAACATCTGAGCCAACCGCTTTTAGGAAAAATCCTAATAGCGAAACTAGACGAAGATTTTGAGATGTTGTATAAACTGAGTTCTATTGGAGAATCACTCCCATCTGTGTCCTCGGTTGATCAACATAACATCAGAGTCCTGGAGAAAGATATGACAAGTTATGACATCCCAACATCTGAACTTTGGGTGCCGGTAGAGAAATATGGGAAGATGAAATATACTTATCATGCTCCTTTGGCAGATGTTGTCTCTTAAATCTCAGAACTGTGCCTTTTTAAATACCAATTTATTTTTTGATAGAAAAAGCTTAGGATATATCTAGGATTTTGATTTTCTAGGACGTGGCAGTGGGTTTCCTGTTATGTAATGAAGTTTCACCATTGGACATATACTTTAATATTTTTATATTGTTTAACGACATACCGACAAATATGAGAAAGCGGTTAGGCTTATCTTGTTATATTTCCTGTTTTATGATAGTGACATCTGAACTGTGATGAGGTGTCACCAAATTTGTAACTAATTTCTATTTCAAATGGGCCGAGTATGAGGCTCCATGCCATTTTAAGTTTCATGTAATTTCAAATGAAAAGGGGGGAGAACTGTTGAAGCTCTACATATTTGGTCCACTCTTGTTATTTTGAGATATTCCTTGAATAATGTTGTCAGAAGCTTACATGCGTTTTTCAGAGATTCCTGTGTAATTGGTCTGGTAGTCTGTTTTTCCTTCCCTATGTAATATGTGTTTCTTTCCTTTGTTAATCCATATTGTTAATATTCCTTCGTACTTGGTTCAATGTAACATCTGAATGAGATTCATAGAGATTATGCCTTGTTGATTTCTTACCAAGTATTTCACAAATCATTTCTGCTAAAGTTGGTATAGGATTCATCTGTGTATGCCTTATATCAATGGATTGTTCATCTTTCTTCTTTTTCACCAATTAAATCACTTTGACTACTAGCTGGTTGCTACCTTGCCTCTATGTGAATGTATCTGCTAAGCATTTGATGATAATGTTTATGTTATATTTGAATGAACTCCATTACCCAATATAAATTCCTATTTCTTCTCCAACCAATGGTTTACTAGAGTAAAATTTATCTTGCAGAAATATGACCTTCTGCATATGTTTAAATAGAACATCTTGAGGAATGAATGCTGGTGTCCTTTTTCATGATTGACGACCCTGATTATTCTAGCTTTTCATTAGTTTATTGAGAGAGCCCTCTCACACTGTGTTGGGTTAGTAACATCAGTCCAAAGATTGGTTAGTGGTTACCCTGAATTATCCTTCCTTACGACCTGGGGGTCAATTTGGGTGTTAACAGAGTGTCTCCGTCCCATTATTCTTGTGGGAGCGAGTACATGCAGATCCATATTGGAGCCCAAGTAAAGTCCTCCTTCTCGGGACTGAATCTTTTTGTGTAGATCTTCAGATATAGACCAGTTGAGTTGAAGAAGTAAGGTCCACTTTCTTCGACCTTAGCTTTGTCATCGAGCCTTCCAAAGATGATTGTGAAAATCCCTTGGATCCAAGTTGCAGGTCGACGTGCACTTTTTGTTTCAATTTCGCGATGATCCATCCTTTGAGGGCGTGTTCAGTGGGCCACAATCCCATGAAATTACCAATGAGGGCATTGTCTTTCATGTGTTGAGATCTGGCATTTATTCTTTCTGCCGGGAGACAAAGGGTTGGTCGTTCTGTGGCTTTTTCAATGCAGGTCATGGTACTTTTTACTGTTGGAGTAATTTTTGAGGCTTCCTGATCTTTTCATGGGTATCCTCCATTTCCCATAGGTACCTCCGAGGACCGAATCCATATGGTCTCATTGTTGGGTGGAGTGATGGATTGTTGATTTGATTGCGTTGACTAGTGGGAAGGGCCGGGTGCCCCTCTCGAGGGGGCTTCCATGGGAGCCGCTGCACTCAGTAGGGAGAGCCGAAGGGTGACCAGAGAAACCCTAGCTCGTGCAATCACTAAACCCTAGCCTTAGGTGCAAGAAATGTTTCCTTCTGAATACCCTTATAACATATCTTATTCTAATGGCATAATTTAATAATGTTCTGTCACTTGTCCCACCTTGTTCAATCCCTTCTACTAACTTAATATTAAAAATAAAATGAACAATACATCTTACTCAAACTTTCCTTAGTCATCAAAAAGACACTCTATCTAACATGTTTATTTTTATTCACCCTTGAAGAATTACAAATTTTGAATGCACTTACTTATCAAATGGGAGACACATTCATGAGAGAAATAATTTATTCATGTAAGCATCGATATATATATATATATATATATATAAAATCAAGCGCTCCACAAAGTACACCTATAATTGATTATTCTCTAGCTTAACTATATGTAAACAACAGTGAAGTAATAACTAAGACACAATATCAAGGAAATATACAAAAGAGACACACCAGTACAACCAAAAATATCCAAAGAGATATACACATAAGGAATACATACCACAAGCACATTTTCACGTGGTTCACCCGCATCTTGGGCTACGTCCACAAAAGCTTTTGTTTTTATTAAAGAAAAGATGAAGGGTTACATTTTCCTGCAACACAATTGTCGCAAGACTTATTTTATTCAAGTCTTCATTTCATGAAGCATTTTCCAAAATAACACATCCTTTGTTGAAAAGATAAGGTTATGCATATAACAACACCAGGGATGTAAATAAAAACCTTTCTACAATTTCTAAATAAATAACCCCTTCTATTCTATGACTTATATATCCCAATGTAATTATTTTATACATATCATATGTCACATCATAATGTAATATACCAAAATATAACCCAAGTATTTAATAACATAATCCAACATACTCCTTGAAATTTCTAATATTACATATCTATCATCCATAATTCATTCTACTATTACTCATGTAATAATACCAAAATATAACCCAAGTATTTAATAACATAATCCAATATACTCCTTAAAATTTCTAATAGTATATATCCATAATCCTATTTTATTATCACCTATCCTTTAATAACCCATTATCTCATAAAAACATATGTTTTTAATTAATGAAAAAGGGTTTCATTTGTAACTTTACACCTTTTCATAATTTATTCCAAAAGTAAATCTTTAGGATAATTTCCCAAAAGTATAACTTGTGTGAAAGTTTATTCTAAGTCCTATTTGGTATCGTTCTACCGATTTTAAGCATAAAAAGTTAAACTATCTATTTGTAATCAAACATGGGTCCTAATCTTCTATAAGTAATGAGCTTACCTTGAAAATCACGTACAAACCTTATCACAATTATTAATACATAAATATGCCTAAACCATACTATTCCCTTAGATAGATGTTACATAATCAATATGCACGAACCTAAATAATTCACTTATCAACTTTACCCAAATATTTACTTAGATGAATTAAATATTTTATATGATAGATTGTCTAAAAACATTGTTTGAACTATCCTTTATACTATCACGAATTTGTTCATAAATATATACTGCATATTTATTCTCTCTAAGGTACTTACCTTAAAACCTTCAGTGGTAGGGGACTCACGGTTTACGAAGAAATTTAGAGATCTTTTTTAAACAACTTAAACATATATATATATATATATATTTTCAACCAAAAAAAAAAAACGTACTATTGCTATTCCTTGAATCAAATAGTACAATGATATTCACCTTTTTTGCAAAAAAGGTTCATTCTACATAGTCACGATAGTGATCCCATAGATCACCTCCAAATTACATCATTGTCCATGCCAGACTACACATATCAGAAAAGACAATGTCCTTACAAAAAGTGTCATCAGAAACCTTGACAAAAGCATTCTTAGAAGAAAAAAACTTCGCCACATTCCAGCATGCTGGAATCCATTCATTCCTCCCAATATAATATACCTTCAGTGCATGATAAAGCTTGCTTTGATAAATCATCAGCCTGTCCATTGTGTTCACGAAAGATGTGAGAAAAGGTGATTTGTTCCTGCTTATCAATCTCCATTCTAGCCCGCCTACACCAGTGTGAAAGTGCAATAACATTTAGTTCAAATTCTTTTGCTGCCCATTTGATAGTAACACGTGAATCACCATAAACCATTATATTGACCAACCCAAAAATGTTGGCACATTTCAGAACACACCAGACTGCTAAAAGTTCTTCTTTCATATTACTGCCATTCCCACAGTTGAGGCGAAGAGTATAAAAATGTCCCTCATTCAGATAAATAACACCACCAACAGCACAAATACCATTCTAAGCAGCCCCATCAAAGAACAATGTGGGTTTATTAACAGTAAGAGAAAAATGTCCAATCCTTCTCTCCTCTGCTGATATGTGAATTTCAGAATATTGTTGAGTTAAATTTGTAGCAATAAGTCCACATGACACTACATCCAGCACTTTATCCCGAAAGGTAATCAAATTCTGGAAATATGAAAGAGCCCAAGAAAGAAATATAGGGACTTGTAATGTTTCTCTGGAATCACGTGACCAACTCAGCAATGCCTCACCAAAATCAACCTTCTCCCATACCTTTGTGATTGCCAGCTTTGAACAACAAAAATCCCAAACTTTTTTACCAAAGGAGCAAAAAATAAACAGATGATTGATAGATTCAGAATTCTCCTTGCATAAAATACACCAGTTTGGTCCATTCCAACCACACCTTGTGAGATTATCCCAAGTTTTCAGAGTTCCCTGTAAAGCATGCCATAAAAAACATTTGTGCTTTAAAGCAATATTCCACTTCCAAATCTTTTTATACTACCAATGTTGTGGAAAGATATACTTCTCCTGCATAATTCTGTCATATGTAGCTTTAGCTGTGACAATACCAGTTTTTTCATTCCCACTCCACAGCAACCTATCTTAATGATCTGATAAAATAATACTAGCCGATCCAAGAGAACTAACATAAGTGTCCAAAGAGATGGCGTCCTCACCAACCAATCCCAAATCAGAGGATTGTAACCAATATGTCTATCCATATAAATTTCGGATACGATCTAAGAAAGATAGACCATATATTTTTATATAATCCAGAATCCTATTTGAAAGACAGACAGGTTCATTTATACCCAAAATATAGTCTTTGCCAACCCTGATGGCCTTCTTGTTACCAACTTGCCACCTCAAGTCACCAATGATCCAACTCGAAACCTTTAGCAATCCACGCCATAAAGGAGAACAACTAGGACTCGTAGGCATATTCAATCTGATCCACTCAACCAAATTCATATTAATATATTTCACAAAGGAAATCTTGGACCAAGGATTATGATTAAAGAGACACCTCCAAAGGCTTTTGGCCCTGAGTGCCAAACTAAAGGATTTTAAGTCCTTGATTCCCCATCCACCATAAATATCAGGTCTAGAGACCGATTCCCAACTCGTCATCACCAAAGATGCCCTGTCAATACCACCGGACCACACGAAATTAAAAATCAGTCTTCTGATAACATTTAATATATATATAGGGACCTCGAGGAGAGAAAACCAATATACAAGAATACCCATCAGAACAGCCTTGACCAGAGTTAGTCTGCCTCCCACAGAGAGCAATCTATATGCCCACTGTGAAATCCGAGCCTCAAATTTCCGAACCAGCCACCACCAATCCTTGATCTGATAGTTATTGGGTCTCAAGTAAAAACCCAAATACTTGAGTCCATCATCTAAAGGATGGCATTTGTAAGGCAAAATAGAAGCAATACCATCTCTTTCATCAGAATCCACATTATGATAATAGAAGCTAGACTTTGACAGACTTATCTTCATCCCAGAAATGCGACAGAAATAATTCAAAATATTCCGGAAAACCCCCCACTCAGCAGTGGTACCCATACCATCCAGCAACACATCATCCACAAAAATCAGATGTGTAATAATACAATCTATCCCCAGATCAATGCCCTTAAGTAAGCCATCCTGCTTTGCAAAATTTAACATTCTACTAAGAGCATGAACTATCGAAAGGAACAATAAAGGGGATAAGGGACACCCTTGCCTGATACCCCTCGAACACTTACAAAAAGAAGAAGGTGAGCCATTTATCAAGATAGCAATGCTAGCCGAAGAAACACATGACATGATCCAATTTATGACCAGTGGGGGCACCCCAATTTGGATCAATATAAGCCTTAAGAATGTCCAATTTACCTGATCGTATGCCTTTTCCAAATCTAATTTAAGAAGCATAACACTGATTCTCCGACTCTTAATAGAATGTAGAAGTTCCTGAGATGCCCCAATGGCATCATGTATCTGTCTATTAAGCAAAAAACCAAACTGTTCTGTAGTAATATGATCTGAGAGAGCCGATTTAATTCCTTGAGCAATAATTTTTTATACTAACTTATAAGCCAAATTGCAAAGGGCTATAGGCCTATAATCACCAAAGTGTTCAGGCTTACCCTTTTTAGGAATCAGTGTAACAAAAGTAGAATTCAAAGCACCTGAAGTGAAACCCTGCAATCTTGTATGTTCAACCATTCGCAATAGCTCTGGCCCCATTATCTCAAAGAAATGAGTATAAATCTCCACGGGCCACCCATCAGGGCTAGGGATTTTCTCACCAACAAAAAGTTGCAAAGTATGTTCCACCTCCTCCAGTGAAACCTCCCTACCAAGAGCAGCAGCCTCCTCATCATTGAAAAACCGGGGAAAGAGTTCTGCAATTTTGATTTGTTCCCACAGATCACAGATACCTTCATATTTATAAATATTCCCCAAATGCTTAACAGCTTCTAATTTTAAAACCTCATCACTAGAGCAAATATTACCATCAGCATCACACAATTCCCAAATAGAATTCAAATTTCTATGAGCCGAAGCAAAAGAATGGAAAAACTTGGTGTTTTGTTCACCATGTTTGATCCACAAAGCCCTACTTTTTAACCTCCATTCCATCTCCTCCTTAAGAAGGATATCATCCCTTTTCTTCTCAAGTTGCTTAACCACCTCAAAATCCACCTGTCTGAACTCACCCTCAATATTTTCCTTATAAATCCTATGAATCTCATCTTCAAGAATAGCCAAAACCCTCTTATCATCTTCCTTCCTCTGTTTTACCCAATCTATCACAACTCTTTTCAGGCTTCGCATTTTGTTACAAAAAATATCTAATGGATTATCACCTTCCACATCTGCAGAAATCCAAAAACCTTTCACTAAATTACAAAAATCTTCCTCCAATAGACAGGAATGATTAAATTTAAAAGGAACATTGATTTCACTGCATAATCATCAAACTGGAAATAGATGGGCCAGTGGTCAGATACCTTATGCCCATGAACCCAGGATCTATATTTTTGAAACTTTTCCAACAAAGACGCCTTCACCAAGAAACAATCAAGTCGTTTATGGACTCCATCAACACCCCCTCTACCATTACTCCAGGATGGACATAATTTAGACGGCTCAATATCAATAAGCTCATGATTCAACAGTAAATTACTGAAGAAATCCGCCAAAGGGTCAAGTCTGGCTTTTCTCCCCCAAATTTTCGAAGGTGATTTTGTGAAAGTTAGGTCACCTGCGAAAATAAGTCCCTCATCATTCAAAAGACCAGACCCTAAAAGTGATTCCCAAAAGGTCTGCCTGTTCGAATAAGGAGCATCGTAGTTGAAGACCGATAAACAAAGGTTCAAACCAATACAATAACCCTTCAACAAAATCCCCCACGCAATCCTGTAGGCATTGAAAGTATATAACTGTGGATTCCAAGAAACTACCAGTCCCCCAGAAAGACCGGAAGCATCCACAGTAGATATCTCCCAGAAGGGAAAAATACTACCAATTTTTGAAACAGCATCAGAACCAGAGCACATAGATTCCTGAATTAAAACAATACCAGGTCTAGTAGCAAGAAAAAGGTTGGATAGAGCCCTAGCCCTCAAAACCCCACCCAACCCACGAACATTCAAGGAGACGATAGACATTAATAAATATCCACAATGGGCTTCTGTGCTCTAAGACCCAATCCAATACCACCATCAGAACCACAATCACCAACATCTAAACCATCAATCTGCAGAGACCCTAGAACATGCACTTTTTTCTTTTTCTTCTCCTTTCTAATCGTCACATTCTGAAAGTTTGGAGGAATAGACAGAACATTGGAATCTCGTGCAGGGTTTTTTGAATATATATCAAGAGGTTCCAAATCACACTCCCCCCTGATACCGTTGTCCCCCAAAACAGTAGAAACAACAATATCCACAGGTTTCTCCGAAATATTGTCAACCGACTCACACACAAGAAACACCGGAGAAGTGTCCGACGCAATCTGGGTATCCCCACAAATAAGGCCATCCGAAGATGTACTAGGGCACAAAATAGGAGGGCAAATCTCTGCCCCATCGACAGAAACGGGACAACAACCAACCCTATCAAACCCAAGAGCAGGCACAGGTTTGGACAAGCCATGCCTTAACTGAACAACCCCCAAAGATATCCTCCTATCTAAATCCACTTCTTTGTCAAAGATAAAGTCTAATTCTTCTTTTGAAAGATCAGTATAAGCAGCATCCAGAGAAACATTTAACTTACCCATAACAGGAGTCTTCGGGGAAGCCATCTTCAGAGAATCCGAAGCAATATGTGATGGATATACAGTACCCTGACGGTCCGCCTTCTTCAGACAAGACATACAATTAGGGCATTTAGCTCTAATGTGTCCAACCTCCCTACAGAGAAAACATCGAAACGAAATCCTATAGAAATCCAACAGCTGGGTCCAGCTGCGCTCACCCCAGACAATCTCAACTGCAGCCGGTAATCCCAACCTCAAATCAATTTCCACAAGCACCTTCGCATATCGCCTATCAATGCCGAAGATAGAGTTCTTGTCTACCCTTATGCACTTACCCACAGAGTTTGCCAACCCAGCCACTGTGTCCTCCGTCCAAATTTCAATAGGGAGACCGGAGACGATCATCCACAAACGGCGAATACCTTGGCGCTCATGGAGAGGGTCAAAATCAATATGCCATCGCTTCAAATTCAATGAACCATCCTTAAACAGCCAGGTCCCCTCAATAATCCGCATCATAGACTCCGTAGAGGGAAAAATGAACAGTATCCACTGATTTACCAGTAAATTAATCCTCGGTGTATTACTCACAATCGACGTCCAATTGTTTTTTACCCACTCCACAATCTCCACCTTTGAGCCATAAGCATACTCCAAGCGCCCAACAAGAGCTCTATCCACTAACATTTCAACCCTCTCCAAGTTAGCTGCCGCAGGAATTACGAAACCTTCTCTCGCCTTGAGCATTTTCGTCCTCCTCGTGCACTTAGCTTTCTCCCCAGACATGTTAGGGTTTCCTCCATAACGACAAGCAGATGGGGAAAGGGTTGCAGACGGGACATCAGTCTCCAAACCGATGAAAGGACAAGAATGGGGAGAAGCCCCACCCACGAGCGACTTCATGGCCCTTCCACCGGACCCGCCGGTGAAAACAAACACCTGTCCACAACAGCAGGAAAAAACAAACGAGTCACCTCCCACAACAACTAGTTGTCACTTTGTCCCCGTACACTTCCTAGGGTCCAGTAGCCTGATACGCCCCAATCAAACCCAGCCACATCCATAATCGTCACCTTTACGTCCAAATCTAGGAGATTTTGCAGGCCCTTCCTGCGAAACCCTAGATGCGATCATCATTGCCTCCCCCATTTTTTTTTTTTAGAAGAATCTATTTTTATTTGTTATATTACTACATCTCCGATAAAACCATATATATATATATATATATATATATTTAATTAATGTATCTACCATTAAAACTATGGTCTACCCTTATGTTCCTCATAATACTATTTTGCAGTTCGTATCTTATTCCATACCATATGCATCCATATAAACGAATATATAAGAAGGGCACACAGGCTTAGAAGGGTATAGCGATCGGTTTAAACCCACTCCGATTTCAACTTAGTTTCACTCTATAAGGAAACGATTAGGTCATAGATCCACTAAGTAAATATCTCATTCTGAGTTTCAAACCTTACACTAACATGTTTTTCTCAGACATTAGGAAAAGGAAATTCATCAGAGTTCCAACTCTGCTAAGAAAACGTTTTTCACATACATCTACTACATAAAACAATAATCCCACTCAAATTAAAGATCTCTGCAAATATATAATTACGTAAAGGGTTTATCAATAGTAATAATTCAACGATCAACCGGAAGTATTCAAACAGTTGCAGATCCAGGGTTTAAAATACATATGTCCATTTAATGGAAGAGAACGCGGAGTTGCATCTATTGCAAACTGCACTCCTGTCAAGGATTCGAAGATCCAAGGTCTAAATACCTACATTAATACTTAATGGAGAAATAATGTAGAGATATATTAAAATAACCAGTGTTACCTCCGATCCTGCTGCTCCGGTTGATCTGAGTACATGATCGATTCCTCAAATACAGAGAGATTAATAACATAGCTCAGCAATCTATCCCTCAGAAATTGCTTCGCCCTTATATTCATATTTGTCCACATACAATATACTACTTCATAGATAAAAAACTTCACGTGGTAATTGCCCATGCATTTCTCAGTAGTTTTTTATCCCAATTAACTTTGCTTATTCTTCATTCATATATATATATACAACCTATATATATACAAACATGTATCCTTTGTACATAAGTTCTTTTAAAGGTAACATAATTATATATATATATAATCATTCATTTATCTTTTTTCTTGTAAGGAATATTTATATATTTATAAGCATGTATATATGCTTTATATAAATGCCATTATTTTAAGGTTATCAACTATATAATATAGTTTTTGTAAAATTATTATATATTTATATAATTCCAAAATATTTCATCAAGTAATATCGCATCTATGTATAACGACTCTTTTACTCAATTCTTTTGTATATTAGTCTTTAGATAAATGATATCTTAAAACAGTTTTACTTCTTGGTTATATATATATATATATATGCATACCCCCTTTTTTCCCATAAGGTTTTTAAAGTAATAGTACTACTAGTGAAATAGGATCTTAGTTTTAAACGTCCATACATAAACACTTAATTTTGTAACTTAGATTTCCATGGCTTCTAGCCATAACCTCTCTTTTTGAGGACTTATATCTAACTTGTAAGTTTTTGTGACTTAGTGAAATTAATTTAGGTTAACTTTTACTACTCAAGGATACCACTACGATACTTAGTTATGAAATGCTAGACTTCCCTCGGTTTCTTAGTGTTTAAGCTTATTTCTTCTTAGTGAAATTCTTCTCTCTATCGTCATAGTCGTGTCCTATACCTTTAATCTACTAGGTCCAATACAACACTTATAAGCATAACACTAGTTTCAAGGTCCACTGGTGGGGCCTTTGCCTTGAGCTCCTCACCATGGCCATTTACAAAATTCAAAATTACATTTAAAAGAATAATAACAATAGGGGTCGAATTTGAGGGATGTTACAGTCACACATCTACAGAGCATAGAAGATCTAGCCACAGCTCACAGTTCCGCAGTGAACCAAGAGAGGGTGACTATCGACACATTGAGATAGCACACAGTTACTTCTGTATTGTAATGGCTAAGTCCGACAGTTAGTTAGTTGTTTCATTCATTGCAGATTGCATTGTAATTGATTCAAAGAAGTAATATAAGCCAACTTATGGCATTTTGTTTGCATCTTGTCTATGTGAACATGTGTGTTGTGTCTATTCTTAAGTAAGAACCTTACTTGTCTAAGGCACCTTTGCATCAAGTGGTATAAGAGCTATAGCATCGTGAGATCGGGAGGATAGCCATATTAGAGCAAAAGAATTTCAGTGATATTGATCCTGCAAGTGCATTGAATAGCTCCAGATGAGGTGTGGCAGAGTTGTACATGACTTGTTGAAGTCCAGTTGCGATTTGACGGAGTGGGAGTTTCATCCAAAGTTGAAAATTGCTCACAGAGGCGTTAATGTATGAGGACGAAGAGCATGTGGCTCAACAGTCACAATTGATTGTGAGATGTTCGACAAGTGCGTCCAAACAATGCAAACTTTGACAAATGAAGTCGCATCGATCAATGAAGTGGTTGTATTCCTGATGCGTTAGACCGCAAAGAGGGGGAGGTCAAAGAAGTGGAAGCATGGGAAGCAACAGTAGAGGAACCATAAGATAAACTGATCAAACTTCTGATGAATATGAGAGGTCGGACAAAGATAGATGTACGTACCTACTCAGGAAGTCTGGATCCAGAAGACTTGATCGACTGGTTCAGAGAGATGGAGAAATACTTTGACATAGAGCAGATTGAGGATCCTAAATGGGTTAAGGCTGCATGTCTGAGCTTTAAAGGTCATGCCACATTGTGATGGGACAATGTGCAGGCTGATAGAGTCAACAGGGGCAAGGAGAAAATCAAATCTTGGGATAGGATGGTCACTAAGCTGAAAGGGAAATTCTTTCCAAATGACTATGTAATTCTCTTGTTCCAGAAGTTACAGAACTTTCGGCAAAAAGAGATGACCGAGAAAGAGTACACGGAAGAGTTCTACAGATTGTCAATAAGGTCTAGTCAGACTGACAAAGGAGAAGAAGCTGTCACTAGGTATGTGAACGGCTTGAAATATGCCATTTACGATGAATTGAGCATGTCAAGATTTAGAGCAGTGAGTGAAGCCTACCAGTTAGCTCTGAAGGTAGAAGAGAAACTATCGAGAAAATCCGCAGTGACCAGAGGTAGGATGACTAGTCGAGGTGCGAAGACTGCTTCCACGAAAGGCCAAAGTAGCAGATATAAGAGGGAACCTGTCGAAGCAAACCGACGGACAAAAGCGATGTTGACAAGGGAGAAAACACCAAAAAATAGACACGATGGTTGTGAGAACCGCAATCAAGGTGCCTATGGTTGAAGTGGTCCATTCGACAGAAAATGAGCTAATAGACCAGCCATAATCTATTACAAGTGTCATGGAGCAGGACACAAGGCATATAAGTGCCTAGAGAGCCTACATGGTGCAGAGGAGTTGAAACCTAGACGTCGAAGAGATGAGTAAGTCAACAAGAGGGAAGAATCGACATTTGACAGTAGTGAGGATGGTAAGAAGAAAAGTTGGACCATGGCAACGAGGAAGACATTGGTTTTGGATGACAAATGTGATGATCAAGAGCTGACACAATGGAAGGATATCTTTCGAACCAAGGTGCGAATCGGTGAATGGCGTTGCAACACCATGGTTGATGGTGGAAGCACTGAGAATCTTGTGTCGACAGACGTGATCGACAAGGAAAAGTTAAAATGCTGGGAACATCCACACCCATACAAAATCTCATGGTTGCGAAAAGTACATCATGTGAAGGTGACCAAACAGTTCATGATTAACTTCAGAGTCGATGGATTTGAAGACAGTGTACTCTGTGACGTAATCCCAATTGACGTGTGTCATATGTTGTTAGGGAGACCATGGAAATATGATCGGAAGATGATCTATGATGGTTGAGCAAACACAGTCACAGTGTGGAAAAATGTTGTGTAGAGGACTCTTAAGCTGAGGCCGGAGGAGCAATCCGACTATAAGCACGATGAGAGCAAATTTTGGGAGAAGCGAGTGCTAATGTGCTCAGCAAAAGAATTCCTTTCGGAGGAGGAAAAGAAAGCGGGGTGTGATGCTATCATTCTGAAATGGCCATGTGTCGAGAAGGCGACAATGGAGAAGATTCTAGTCGAAGTCAGGAAGATGCTTGACGATTTTCGAAGCATAGTAGTCGACGAGACACCGATGGGATTGCCACCAACAAGGAGCATATCCCATTCGATCAACTTGATTCTAGGGTCGAGTGTTGCAAAACAATCACTGCATAGGATGAGTATGAGAGAAGGTCAAGAAATCAACCGGCAGGTCCAGGAGTTGTTGGACAGAGGGTTGATCATAGAAATTCTGAGTCTGTGCGCGATACCAGCAGTATTAGCACCGAAGAAAGGTGGATAATGGAGAATGTGTACAGACTCTAGATCCATCAACAAGATCACAATCAAGTATGGGTTTACATTAACGAGAATTGAAAACTTGATGGATTGCTTGAGTGGAGCGAGTACTTCACGAAGATATACCTGAAAAGTGGTTATCACGAGATTCGGTTTAGAGAAGGAGATGAATGGAAGACAACATTCAAGGTGAAAGAAGGGTTGCATGAGTGGTTAGTCATGCCATTCAAATTGACTAACACACCCAGTACATTCATGCGGTTGATGAATGAGGTACTGAAACCATTCTTGGGAAAAAAATTCATAGTATATCTAGACGACATTCTGATTTTCAGTCGAACCAAGACAGAACACTTGGGGCATATTCGACAAGTATTGCAGAAGTTGCAGGAAGAGAAGCTGATGGTGAGCCTGCAAAAGTGTTTCTTCATGAAGGAAGACGTGGTGTACTTGGGATTTGTAATCTTGGGTAAAGGGTTTGTGATGGACCAAGAATAGGTGAAGGCAATATTGGATTGTCCAGAACCAACAAGTACGACTAGAGTAAGGAGTTTCCATGGACTTGCCAATTTCTACAGGAAGTTCATTTGGGGATTCAATCGAGTTTGTGCACCTTTAACACAGTGCATGAAAAAGGGTGAGTTCAAGTGGACGGAGGTAGCCCAGTGAGATTTCGACAAGTTGAAGGAAAGGGTCACTCAGAGCCGACTATTGGAGCTCCTAGATTTTGACAAAATTTTCCAAGTCGATTGTGATGCAAGTGGAACAACAATTGGAGCAGTGTCGAGCCAGAATGGTCAACCAGTTGCATTCTTCAGTGAGAGGTTGGATGATGCAGAGCGAAAATATTCAGTCTATGACCAAGAATTTTGTGATATTGTCTAGGCATTAAATAAGTGGAGCCATTATTTGTTTCCCAAGGAATTTGTGTTGTACATAGATCACCATCTGAATACTCAGTCAAATTGAATCATAGGCACATGAAATGAATCGAATTCTTACATGGATATACATCCATGTTGCGAGATAAGTTAGTCAAGTTGAATAAGATTGCCAATGCGCTGAGTCGAAGAGTTGCATTTTTTGAACACAATGACAGCTCAGGAAACAGGAATAGAGTCGTTAAAGATGGAGTATGAGACTGACAAGGATTTTTCGAAAGCATGGGAGACTTGTCGTGAACCGTGGAGTGTTGATAGGACTCCAGACTTGGATTATTTTATCCAAGAGGGATACCTATTCAAGGGACAATAGTTGTGCATCCTCAGAGGATCAGTAAGGCAGAACGTAATCTGAGAGTTGCATAGCAGTGGATTAGCATGTCATTTTGGCATCAACAAGACTAAGGCATTGGTAGAAAAAGGAAGAAGTCAGAACACGGGGTTGTATACACCATTACCTATACTAGATACCCCATGGGAGCACCTGAGCATGGATTTTGTGCTAGGATTGCCGAAGAAACATCAAGGGAGAGACTCAATATTTGTTGTAGTCAATAGATTTTCAAAAATGGCACAGTTTATTCTGTGTCAGAAGACAAGTGATGCCACAGGCATTGGTGTACTATTCTTCAAGGAAGTAGTCAGATTGCATGGGTTTCCAAAGAGTATCACATCGAACAGAGATACGAAGTTTATGGGACATTTATAGAGAACGCTATGGAATAAACTGGACACGAAGTTGCAGTTCAGCTCGGCATATCACCCACTGACAAACTCACAGACCGAGGTGGTGAACAAAATTTTGGGAAATATTCTGATCTGTTTGACGACCGACAGACCCAAGTAGTGGGAGAATGTGTTGGTGCAAGCAGAGTTTGCATATATCAATTTCTTCAATCAGTCGACAGGTTTGATCCCATTCCATATTGTTTAGGGAAGAATCCCACATGGAGTGGTGTATTTGGTCGAGTTACCGAGAAAAAAATCAGGAAAAGCGCAGATGTTTAATCATTTGCAGAGCATTCGAAATAATTGCATGAAGATGTGTGAAAGCACATAGAAAAGAGTAACGCAGATTACAAGTGTAGAGCAAACAGAAAGAAGAGACTACAATCGTTGAGTGAGGGAGACTTGGTCTATGCACATTTCTGGAAGGAAAGATTTTCGACATGAACATATAGAAAGCTGAAGCTTAAGAAGATTGGACCATGTAAGATTCTGAAGAAAATTTCGGACAATGCTTATGTGTTAGAGCTGCCGAATGACTTGAGCATTTCACCAACATTCAATGCATCAGATCTGTAAAAATTTGAAGAAGGTTGAACTAGTTGAAGCGTAGAAGTGTCGAAGATCGATTGGACAGAGCAGATTCCAGATTGAAAGACAAAAGAAATCGTGGAAGTAGTAGAGGAACATGGATTCGGGCGTACACGCAGTTTGCAAAAGAAGCAAAAATTATTGCGATCGAACAATTATGAGTTGCAGGAGGCGAAGTGGATTTTCGAGGAAGAGTTCAGGAGAGTGACAAAGTAGTCAAGTTCTTTTTCACCTGGGGAGTCTAATGCAGGAGCATCGATGCCTAAGCAGATCATTTGAAGTTAGTCGACATGAAGAAGGCTGACCAGCGGAAGTGTCGATGACCACTGGTGCAGAAGAGCAAATTGACTTGTCAGAGTCAATACGTCGAGCAGGAGCAGTCAGGTATGTGGCCGATAGATGCAACAAAAGTCGGGAGTCGACATGTTAGGGTTGACAGACGATAAATTGAGCAGCGATGTACATGGTCGAAATGAGGCAAACCACGACATCGAGAGGTTTGAGCATAAGCCAAGCGAGGAGGAAGGGGAGGACTAGCGAAGCCTAAAAATCCTGAAGAGTGCGAAAGGAAGCGGAAAGGTGAGTCGAAGGTGACAGACAGTATGGCCGATGTGATGGATTACTGTATCCTGTCAGAAGGATGCAGGGAATTCAAGGAGATTACTTCGCAACAATTCAAGGTTGCTAAGGAAGTCAATGGTAGTTATTGTAGGTGGGTGAAGACATGACAGACTTTATTATAGGAAGAGGTTGTGTAGCATGATTGGGGCGCTCACAGTTGCAGGTCTGCAGGATCTTGGGAGATCAACAGACAGAGGATGCGTGTCTCGGGGATCAGAGTGATCTCGGTAACAACAACAGCGAAGTAGAACGCCGAGGCGGGAAGATCAACTGAGGGACTTAGAATTTTCGAGAGTCAAGCAGAGATCAGGAGAAATCTGGTAGACTGGATAAGAAAGTCACACGTCTACAGAGCTGAGAAGACCGAGCCATAGCTCAGAGTTTCGTAGCGAACCAAGAGAGGGTGACGATCGACACACTGAGATAACACACAGTTACTTCTGTATTGTAATGGCTAATTCTGAAAGATAGTTAGTTATTTCATTCCTTGCATATTGCATTGTAACCGATTCGGAGAAGTAATATAAGCCATCTTTTGGCATGTTGTTTGCATCTTATCTATGTGAACATGTGTGTTGTGTGCATTGTTAAGCAAGAACCTTACTTTTCTAAGGCGCCTTGCATCAGAGGAAATAACCACACGTGATATTTACATTAGTAACTAATAGAGAGCAAGAAAATGGATTAGTTAAGTAACATTTCCATCTGTGGAAACGTTTAAAGAATATTGGAAAATATTCTTGCCAGATGGACCTAGAGAGAGGTCAACTTCCAGAAAGGAATAAAAATGATTTATCTATTGAAGGGGCTTTGATTTATTTCCTATGCTCATAAGATAGGGTATATTTGAAACAACGTTTCTACAATATAAATAAAGATCTTTGAATAACTTATTAGATTTGAACATAATTTCTCAAGTAATACATATAATAACACAATCTGCATAGAACTTCAAAACACATATATATACAGTTTGTAAAATGAAGCTTCCGACTTATTCCTATTATTGACAAAGAATTTTATCTCTATATTTCTACGTTTTTAAGGTTTATATTAAATCTGTATAATATCAACAAAGATTAGTTTAATTACTAATCTAATTTCTTAAGCTTAAAATTAGGCATGTATTTAATCTCTATGCTAATAGAGGGTATGAATTATTTAAACTTTCAATAAAGCACCGAAATTACCATTATAATATCCACAGAACTATGTACACTCATGCCTCCTAAATCATATATCTAATCTAAGTACAGCTACACTATGATAAAGATGAATACGAACAAATAATAACAATTTAACCTAACTTACTTCTAGTAATGCATGAAATTCTTAAGCATGCATTCAATAAAATATCTTACTGGAAAAAAATGGAAAAAGATACTTACCTTAGCAATTAAAATGGGGGACTGAAAAATTGACTGCAATGTTCCTCCCATCCAACTTATCTCTGTTTGACATAGGATTTCCTGGTGAGAAACCACCCCCGAGCTGAGAAGAATCCACTAGGGTATGAGATTAATATTCCTTTTCTCCATTCAGTCTTAGTCATCTTGCTGGGGATTCTTCACCTTTGAAGATCTCCCCTTTTTATGAGCACATTAGTTCCTTCTTTATTGCGAATGTTATTTTATGTACTTTCACTTCTCACGATAAGTTCTTGTTTGAACTTACTTATTAACTTTAGTTAATCTTAACTGATCAAATTACTTAGTAAATCTTTAATTGAGCTAACCTTAGTTAGTTTTATTTAATCCTTAGCTAACTAAGGTTAGCTTAGTTACAATAATAATCTAATTTACATTATTTAACTCAACTACAATAATATTTAAATAATATTTATAAATACCAATATGTTTTCTTGGTATAATAAATCATTTTTATCTTTTATTCCTAATTTATTATTAGGAAAATACTAATCCTTTTCCACTTAGGAAATTTAACAAAATCATTTTCCAAGGCTAGGATATCAATGTTATTTAGGGATATCAATGTTATTTAGGTTAAATCCTTAATTTTACTTAATGGTATTTAATGCGGGTTAGAATCATGCTAATAGTTAGGTTATATGAACTTGTCACTACCTTGTGGCGACTAGAAGTTTCTTTGGCATCCTTATCTAGGACTAATTATTAAAACACTTATAAACTTAAGTGTTGCTCAGTGAACATTACAATTCACTTTAGGTGCGCATGGCACGAGGACGACCATTGTCATCAAAACTCATGGATACCAAGCCATTCACCCTCTCCCCCTAGTGGATTCCATGCCCCATTGATTTCATTGTGTCAAGTCTTTCAGTCTCTTAAGTCTAGAAATTCACTTTACAACTTAGGAAACGATAATCATACCTAGTGGATTCCATGCCCCATTCATTTCATTATGTCAAGTCTTTCAGTCTCTTATGTCTAGAAATTCACTTTACAACTTAGGAAACGATAATCATACTTACAAGCTTTACCTGCGGAGCTTCTATCATGAGCTCCTTGATGTCGGTGGGTACACATTTGTGCTTTGAAACCCTAGGGCGAAAAGAGGGATATAACGCCTACTCATAGAAGAAATTAAAATTAAATGAACCACCTAAGACTTAACAGAGGTTGGAATGAGCATAGACCCATCATAAACTCGAATCTATTAAGCAGATGAGGGACATTCCTTGAGGTGTAATTTCTTTTATCTTAAATTTTTTACACATCAAGAAAAAAAATACGCCTTAAGAAATTGGATCCCTCTCCAAGGTGATCCACAACATCTCCCCCCTACTGGACTGTAAAGCTCCTCGCACCTCGCTACTGCAAGTGCAATAAAGAGGCCAAGTCTTAGGCAAATCATTGGGGAGTGACTTCACATAATGTGGCCATATTTAAAGTATTATTACATCCAATTGTAAGAAGTTGTGGTGGAATAAAAAAATTGTAAGCTAAGAGATAAGTAATATATTATCAGGAGTAAGCCAACCCCAAATTAGAAGATCAAAAGTATAACTACATTTTAATTAATGTAAAGAACAACAGAAACATTAATAAAATAAGAACAAACTCTTATGAGCTCCATTGTCCAACAAATTATTGGACTATTCATGAAATTTCATGAGGTCAAATAACTTGCAATTTGTGACACTAGAAAAGTTAAAGATAAAATAACTCTCACTAAATGTCCAATGTGAACCCACAACAAAGTGCAATTTAAAAATATTTTCTATGAAGAAAATCCTAAACTTTTAACTCCCCACAATTATGATGCTCTAAGAATCATATTTGGTTGTAGACCAAACACGATTCAATAATAATCATCATTTGCATTCAATGTTACACTACACTTTCTATTATTAGACAACACATCTTTGATAATGTGGAATAAAATTTAATATAGATGCATTTTAATCTTTTTCATAGACACATATAACACTTTACTTTTAAAGTAACATTACACGTTTTTTTTTTGTTGACATGTGATATTTTGATTAAAAATAGAAATACATAATCAATTGTAAGAAACAAATACTTATTTTCAGTTTCCTTAAATCAAATAAAATTAGTATTTTTACTGATAAAACATTTTTTAAGAAATGTTATGTAGAGAGTCATTGAAATCGTCTCTACATAATGGACAATTACGTCGACTAATAAACCAAGTTATGATGCAACGTGCATGAAAGAGATGCTTACAAGGCAGTTGCCTTGCTGAACACCCAATCGGAATCATATCATGACAAATTGCACATGAAAATCCCTTAGCATCATCATCACTTGTATACAGTAGTCCCTCGTCAATAATAACCTTTGGCGAAGAATAAATAGCTGCTATAGAAGCAATTACTGGATTTGTTTCATGACGAGGAATAAACTGTCGTCTTAGCTGAGGATGAAGAGAGAATTCTTCACGTCTCAGTTGTATCAAAGGACTATCGTCATTAAACTGATCAACGAGTTCCATTACCCGTTGAGATTCCATGAAACTTCCATTCCATACAACCTGCACGCTCAGAACATTCCCGTCCTCTCGGCTCCAATCCATTATAGTTCGTCTCAAAACAACATTAATGTTTTCCGCCATTGCAGTCTTAATATCGTTTTGGAAGTTGAGAAGGTATTCAAAGTTTTCGGCCCTTCGGATGTCGTCCAACCGACTTACGTTTACATTATCCCAGATATTCTCAATTTCCCAGTCATCTTGATTCGTTCGCCTTACAGATCTGAAGATAACACTTGAGATGAAGTGCTGCTGAACACCCTCACTCTCCACCTGTGAAGAATGTTGATGATTTTCACTTGCTTCCCATAGTACCTGTTCTGGAAAAATCTTTTCACAGAGATCTATGACTACCTTGTCAAATATTTCTATCGCTTGAGCCGTTATTATAGGACTCTTCATATCGACGTTGCTCTCATAAGCCGTTCTCTCCATTTTCAGTATTGAAATCGGAGAAAACTTCAAAGGAACTTCGATAACGCTCGATCGTCTTAGAGGTCGAAAGAGAGCGTTCTAGATCAAGTGCTCCTGAAGAATAAAGAACTTTGAGCTTTTCAAATGTGAAAAAAGTGAAAATGACGTGAATATATAGAGATAAAATATTTACTTCTAAGTATTATTGTATTTTTCTTTGGCCGACACTAAGTATTAGTTTTAAGTATTGTATTTTTCTTTGGCCGACACAAAGTATTGCTTAATGCTTCATGTGCGGTGTCTTTCCTCACCCCCTTCCTATCCATAAACAACAGCTACAGGTAGATGTGAATGTGGAAAGTATGCAAATCAAGTTTCGAAAGGAGATTTCCCAATGGAAGTATGGACTTCTATTTTATAAGAATGTTCGATGTAGATCACATTTTCATCCTAATACTTTGGATGGTTATGATAAGAACACCTTAAAAGTTGTATCAATGTTTTATTGATTATTTCTATCTATCCCCGTGGATGGAATGTTGTAGACGTATTCAATTTAGTGTTTATATTTTCCCAAAGTGTAGTCCAAAATGTACTGACAAATCTAGTATCTTTGTCTTTGATGATGGTCTTTGGAATCCCAACATCCACCTCGACCTATTCAAAGAACATGCTTGCTTCTTTGTGTCCTTTGGTGGTCTTTTTACAATGTATAACAATGCAGATATTGAAGAATATGTCAACTACCAAAAATAAATAGGCATATCCCTTCCTAGTGGTTGGAAGATCGCCCACCAACTCCATCATCGAGATGCCTCTCGCATGGTCTTGCAAAAACATGTAAGGGATGGTATGGACCTTGCTTCCTTGTAATATGCTTTCTTGTCGAAGAATGTATACATCCTCTAATAAACTAAGGTACATATTCTTGCATTTTAGGCCAATGAACCTACCTTTACATATTCTTGCATTCTTTCATTATTCGGAGTTTTTTCTTAATTATACACTCCTTTTCGAAAAAAAATTGGAGTGTTTGGATTATGTAAACAATATAGGAGCTTTTGTGTCCTATTTTTACAAGTATGGGTTGTGCTTGAGTGTGTTTGTCTTGATATTGAACAATAGTTTGTGAAACATTTTGGGAGTGTCTTGTGTTTCTTTTCATTTTCATTTGATTTCAAGTGATTAATAAGACCTGAATGTGAATACCGATAGAATAATCAACTTGTTTGTGCCTCTAAATCCTTGGTCGAAAGAAAATTTGGCTTCAAAAACGTTGTCTCCTAGTAGACCCGACAACCTATTTGAGTCTAAGAATAGTTGTTTGCCTTGTTTCTTCGTAAAATTGGCTTATGGTTATGGTCGAAAAGTATAGCATTAGAAGATGTTTTCACCAAAATGATAGACATATCAATTATGATTTTCTTGTATGCAATAGATTAATTGTTGTTTGAAGTTGCGTTTTCTTTAAAACGTAAAAAAATTGGATCATAACATTTGCATGACTTGGAAATTATTTCATCTTTAGTTTTAAATAGTGTGAACGTGTGCAAATGTTACATCGAAATATATTTACTTGCACTTAAATTTCTTATTCTTTTCAAAAATTTTGAAATTGTTATTTTTGAAAAGTAGTCATTGAAAATAACTTGGGCTGTTTTTCGTTCTAGAAATTCACTAATAACTAGGGTCAATTAGAGAGTGTTAAAAACATTGTTAGTAGTAACTATTTGTCGGGAAAGTGCCTCTAACATAGCCGTCAAGTTGTAGGTAAAACTAGTCCAAGTGGAATATTGTACAATGCTACTTGGATTAGTTGGGTTATGCATTTATAGGATTCATTATTGTCTTGAAATTGCTCACGGTGACACCACTACTCACCCAAAACTTCATGTTTAGAATGTTTGTCCTACATTTTCTACCAATTCACAAAATCCATTTCCAACAACTATTCCTCTCGGCTACCAAGTGTTAAGTGGTGACCCTAGTTTCCTTTCCTAAGATCCACCCAGGTGACTAGAAGGGGAACATCTTGTGGTAGTTGAGGTAGATGTAGAACCTCCATCTCAACTCCTTTAAAGGATATTCTCCAAAGGCAAGTACTTTAACGATTGGAAACTCGTGCATGAATTTTAGCGTAACAATATCTCTAGCACCTTTGTTCGTTGCACTTAGGACCTAATCATTCCATCATGACCTACGAAAGGTCGTTGAATATGGGTCCTCACTAATGTGTAATTGTTTTCAAACAATCAATGTTTATGACTGGAATAGTTAGTCTTCTTTTTTAAATATTTTAGGAACTTTTTCATTTATGTGGTTATGTTAGTTGTTGTTCAAAGGGATGAATTTTCTTCTTTTGTAGGACAATATGGATGATAATCCTTTTCATGGGTTTAGAAGGATTTTAAAAAATCCTCTTTCTTAGAGAGAGTTACCAAATTGATTCCAAAGATTTTCGATGACAACGATCCACCCACATAGGGGTTGGAAGAGGAGAACCAAGAACCTAAAATTAATCACAAATAAAATGAAACTCATTCTAGATATAGTGAGTATGAGAGGCTATATAAGGATGAATGTCTGAGTTATCGAGATGGTCATTTCCATGTACTCATAAATTCACCTCGTTTCATTAAGGAAAACTCAGGCCCTATTCCAATAAAATACATCACAAACTCATTAGGACACTCGAATCCACCCCGGAGTCCTAGTTTTAACTGAGAGTCTAATTTTTATATACAAAGACCTAATAATCTATTATTTGAGTGAGCTAGTAATGATAACATAGGACAAATACCTATTACTAGGGAGGTTACACCCCGAGCAAGTTCTTCTCATTTAGAAGTAACAAACACAAATATGTTAACCATAATAGCATATGGATGGTTTTTTCCATTCTACCTAGTATCTACTAGAGGGGATACATATATGAAACAAGGCACTCACCCTTTCTCTTTTGGCATGACATTGCTACATAACATTATACCCACTTCTACCATGTATCTAAATCATTAGAAATATTAATCAAGGAATATCAAAAGATGCTTCTTTGATTGGCTAGAATTGCACACATGCTTTTGGAAATATTATTTTTTATTGTTCAAAAGGTAGTTGAGACAACTCATGGAAAATATTTTAACCTGAAAAAATTGAATATAGAAATTTTTTTATCAATATTTTGAATTACCCAACCAATTTTTTCAAGCTAGCCTAGTTACCTAGCCAAAATTTCTAACTGATAGTGGGTTTAACTTAGGTTAAGCCTATGGAAAATGATTGATTACATTAAATAAACCATGTTTCGACGTTTACAACTTGCAACTAAACTATTTCTTTTATTTCTATGGGCCCCATTTATAACATATCTATACAACGCTTATCATTTGCAATTAATTTGAGGGTGGCATAGTTATTGTGTAGGAATTTATTTTTGATGGAATTAAAACCGTTTTCAATTAATTCGAGGGTGGCATAGTTATGGTGTAAGAATGTGTTTTTCATGGAATCCAAATATTGATTTAACATGGTGGGTAACTTTAAAATTTTCATTTTTCATGGACGCAATATATCGATTTAGCATGGTGGGTAAATTGAAATTTTTTCATAGATGCAATATATGAATTTGAAGGCAGATGTCTTTTTCTAAATGTAACTTACTTTGTTGCATTCACTACAGTCACTGTACTCATAATGTTGTGTCACAACAACTTATCCGTACCCCAAAATTTTCTCTTCAAAGTGTCTCAAAGTATAGATCACACTTAATTTGATCCATTGCCATATCTGATGTTTTTTTAATAGATCAATATGTTTTTTTTAATTTAAATTATAAAGTAATAATACAACACACTACAATACATATTCCAAAACATTTCCAGATGTGGAAAGTACTTAAAAAAAATTGATCACGTGCCTCACAAAAATACTGTAGATTGCACTTAATCTGAACAACATCATTCCCAATTTAATATTTCCTACTAGGCCTACAATTTGATGTTCTAGAAATAGTACTTGATTCCATGAGAAAGATGTTGATCAACATGATAGAGTATTAACATGAAACGTAGCTTCGTAGTTCCAAAAACAAACTCCTATGAGATATTCACAATGTATTAATATACATAGAAATATTAATTTTTTAAGTGAGATTTTGTATTAAAAGAAATGAAAAAAGGTGCAATTTCATAGTTACAAAACATACTATCCGGCCATGCCCAACATAGATATTTTTTTAAGTAAAAATATTGTAGATCACATTCAACGGTGTAGATAATTTGCTTGCCAAAAAAATTTGTAGATGACACTTAAACAATGTAGACCACACTTAATCTAATCAATATCATTGCCATATCTGGATGTATTATTAATGGATAGTATTATTTTTTAATTTAAATTAGAATATAATAATACAGTACAATACAATACATATTCCAAAAGATTTCCAACAAATTGTGCAATGTACTTCAAAAAATTGATCATGTGCGGGACAAAAAAAGTGATTGTAGATTATACTTAAACTGAAAAACATCATTTCCAATTTTCCATATCTGGATTTTTTTTTTGTAATACATCATTTCCAATTTGCTGTATCATAAAGTATTTTTTAAAAATTAAATAAGAATGTAATAATACAGTACATATTCCAAATATGCATCCTGCAGCTAGAGATGACTAGGCCTGGAATTTGATGTTCTAGAAATTGTACTTGATTCTATGAGCAAGATTTTGGTCAACTTGATTGAATCTTAACATGAAAAAAGCTTGGGAGTTCAAAAATCAAACTCCTTTGATATATTCACAATGTATTAATATTCATCGACATTCTTTTCTTAAGTAAGATTTTTTATTAAAAAAAATAGGAGAAAAAGGTACAATTTCATAGTTGCAGAACATAATCTAACAATGCACAACATAGATACTATGTTTTCAAGTAAGATTTTGTATTAAAGAAAAAACAGTAAAACGTACATTTTCAGTTACAAAACAGAGAGTTCGGGACTCCGGCCATGCCCAACACGGATATTATTTTTTAACTAAGCAATTGTATTACAAAAAAATGTCCAAAAAGATACAATTTCAGTTAAATAAGAGGATCTAGCCGTGCCCTACATAATGGTGTTGATGAAAAATTAGCTGTATAAGTTCTACGACTGAGCATAGATTGTTTTTCAGTGACAGCTACATTCCTAATCACTTACATTTAATAAAAATAAAGAAACTAGCTTAACTTAAGGTTCCTATTAAATTAGAGGACGAAAAATGAGACCACTAGGGTACAAAACACTAAAACCACTAGCATAACACTCTTCTACACGGAAGAGGGCATGTATTCATCACACACATGGGGGAGGCTTCTTGTGCTAGTGAGAGGAGGATGATGACAAGTGCTTCGATCACGTGTGAATTATTCCCATGTATGCTCTTAAGGATGTCCATATGAGCCTCCTGCATATGCAGCATGTGCTTAATTCAGAGATTCATGCCTTCCACCTTATTTCAGAGATCAAATATGAGCTAAAGATCCTTATCTTTCATCTTGTTTCAACTAGCACCTCCACATTGGTTGCGTAGCCTAGTATTTTGAGGCTATTGATCTTGATGTGACTGGCGATGTTGCATGCAATTGATACAAAGATTGTATTTGGGCCACTTACCTTCATTCCAATCAGGGTACAAGACTAATTTTTCAAGGTCATAGTCTTTGGCTACTGTATTCTCGCGCCATTTTATCATACAACCCCACGGGATTCTGAGCCCCTTCTCTACTAATGAGTTTACATGGTCGCTTGACATGGTATGTGAGTTTTCAATTCATTGTTCTCATTTCTCTTAGGGCCTTCCCATGAGGATTCCTTAAACGAATTCATCTCCATGGAATTCATCTCTGCATAATTCATCTCAATGGAATTCATCTCCGCGGAATTCATCTCTTCCTGGGCTTCTCCCTCTAAGGACTCTTCCTGGGATTCTCCCTCTGAGGAATCTTTAACCTGGGCATCATGGGATTCCTATGAGGAATATTCCTGGGCTTCATGTGAGTCCTCATAGTCCCCAGAATCCTCACCCACTTGTCCACCTCATATATTACAAGGTAATGCTGCTCTCCATGATCTTTCTCTCTCCCTGAATTACAACATTTCCTGAGTGCAAGAGCACGTAGAGTGAATAAATGCAAGAAGTTAGGAAGAAACTGTATTCGCGAGATGGTATGAAGCAAGAAAATGATGATTGCTAGTTCTCCAGTGCGTAACTTTTATCATGTTTAGAAAAATAAATGATCTTTCATTTTCGGATATTGTTTGTCAAACTTCATAATGTTGATTTGAACCATCCCAAAGTCGAATTCAATTCCCAAGCAATTCGATCTCTGTGATTGATCTCTCATGGCTTAGGTACACTGGAGGAGCCAACTTCCGTGGGAGCTAGTACTATGGATCTTAGCTACATCTTTCATCACTCTTGTGCTCATTGGTGCGCCAAGTGGGTGCGCGCATGCACCATGGGGCCACTTGTTTCGTACTACTGCTGAAAGAATTAAATGACATATGAATGTAGTGTACCTCAAGCATGAGATAGATCAACCCGAGGCTTCAAATTTGAAGCCTCCAATGCCCTTCTTGTCCTATTTTATACTTCATAGAAGAGTTAAAGGGCACAACAATTTTTCCGATGGAAAAATAAAATAATTTTGTACGGGCCCCTTCAATAATGAAATTGACCATTATTTTGCAACTTTGCAATTGAAGGGTTGGTCAAATTTTTGCATATAAATTTTTTTGATGGTTGAGAATGGACAAATAGGATGCAACAAAGGTAGAATCCCAAGAGAGTTTTCCACACATTCCATCAACATTATTTATCAACATTTAAATCACGATCAAACTTTGAAATATTTAAAATTATGTTTAAATGTTATTGCCAAATTACATGTACCTTCTTTCATCTAGTTGTTAAAATTTCATCCGTATAGGTTCTTAGGTTATTTGGGTTAGACATTCCTTTTTAAAAACCATAGAGTGGAGCAATGCAAATTTTATCATTATGATTGGGAATTTGATTACATTGCTATTAATATACAATGAAATTTTTATGTATTACTATATTTCAAAAGAAATTAATGGTTTCTTTTAACATGTCACCATTGAAGGGTTCAATATATCCTATCCCTACAAAGTGAAATAGGACCCTATCCCTATACATGTATGTTCACTATGTATTATACATAGTCTTATTTTCAATGAGGAAAAAAATCTGTAACTTGTTCTTCAAATTTTGAATAAAGCTAGTAAGCTTGTAATTTTTATGTTTTGAACTTTAGTTGAGTAATTCAGTAAAATACACACCCATCTATATTGTTTAGTATTTTTTAGTGATCTCAATTGGATATAGTGGTTTTATTTTTTTACACCAAACTGTCCCTTTATTTTTCCAATTTCAAGAAAAAAAAAAACCGTTGTGCAAAAACACTACAAGGTTTCCTTGTAAAAGTGAAACAACCGCTTAGTTCACTAAAAATACAAGTTGGTGAGGTTGAGACTGCTTGACGAGGTTATCTCTTTGGTGAGGTTGGTATTATTTAAATACCCCAACCATCCTTGTCCTTATGTATTCCACACCATTTTTTATCATTTTCAAATAGGTTACATAGTGTTAGCGCCCATATATTTTTCTATTATATGCAGTTGAATGGAAGGAATGGAGGGTCAAAATGTACCTGGTAGTGAAACCGAGATATCCTCCATGCTCCAGTGCTAGATGCTAATGGGAAAGACTAAGGGGTCTAAGGAGGAACAAATGTGCTAAGGATGAGAAAGTGTTGAATTAGGGGTATAAATAGACAAGAAACATACTTTATAGCCTATAGTCCGCCGGTCAAATCATGGGAAACTAAGCGTTAGACCAATCTACGCCGTAGATTTGGCGTGGGGATCAAATCCACGATCCTAAGTGGGATACCGCATAGCCAAGTTGCGAGGGAGATAAGAAAGGAGTGGATGCGTTGAGGCTTCTCCGCCAGCCATGTGTCAGCAGCAGACGTCGTCGCACGAAGACAGATCAAAGGGCGGTATGTAAGAGCGGGCATATGCAATGGCAGGAGTTGGTGGAAAGATCCATGGTTTAGAATGCAAAACAGGTATACATCAACAGCTCTCGTAGCAGCTCGCATAGATAAGTAGCGCACCGGATAAGAAAGGGAGGGATGCGATGATATTTTCCCGCCTGCTAGGTGTCAGTTTCAGAACCCGTCGCGTAGAAGAGGAAAATCATGGTAGGGACCATTTGGAGGCATGCGAGGCCCTCTTATGGATAAATGTGGACAAAAAGAATGGTGTGGATGGAAAGTTAAAATAGATCCGATGGCAAAGAGGACTCGGCAGTCAAATCAAGAGATAAAGGGGCAGTTGATCTGATGATAGCAAAGAGGCACGTGAGAAAGCCAACGACAGAGATCATAAGACAGCAAGTGAAGAAGGGCCGAGGTTATGTTGGCACGGTTATATATATTAGAAGCAACCGTGAGGGTTGACATTTTCTCTCGAAGATTTTCGAAGTCTGGTGGTCCCTCGACGTGTGGCAGATGACAAAGGTGACAGAACCTCCAGAAAGCTTGCCCAAAGCTTCTAAACTGACAGGTAGGACCTTGTAACCGTCCTTTCTATTAAAAAGTTGAATCTTGAAGTCATAAAATGGGGGAGGAACAGGTTTCTACTAGCCATAAAGCTAGGGTGGCCCTGGAGGATAGGGACGCAGATGTATTCGACCCACGCCTTCGGCTCTCTATCCCAGAAATTAAAACAAAGTTAGATGCTCTGCATGAGCAGGGTTTCGACATACACGAGGTTTTTAGGTCATCTTTTATTTTCTTTTGCTTAGACCAGGTACCCTCTTTCTTCAAGTTTGTAACATGGTGCTCCGTGAATTACTCTGGATCCATAAGGATAATCATGGATGCCCCCAAGAGTCGAAAATCTTTTCAGAAGAGTTGGTGGTCGCCCTATTCCGCCAAATCACCCATGAGAGCCGTCGAACTTTCCTGGCCACATGCCTAAAACCCCATTCCAAAGTTTTCAAAAAGCCATACCCCTTGGACGTCAACCTTTTTGATCACGATTCCCAGTTGGTCTTCTCACTGTTGGCTGAATTCTTAGGTTTAGATACTAATCAATGGGTAACAGAGATCTAACTTAGTTTACTCTTTAGGATTAGTATTTGTTTAGCGAGGTTTGACATAGGACTCATCTATCCTCTAAAGTTTGATGAATTTTTGGCTAATAGAATGCATGTACAGTTGGAAAATTTCCCAAATGCTAGGTTTTTCAGATACCAGATGCAACTCATGAAGATGATCATGTACAGTAACGCAGAAAGCCCGCATTTTCACCCTTTGCTTGAGACAAATGCTCAGTTGGACAATGTGTTTGAGTATTTCAATTATGTTTTACCCCCAGTGTACAAAGTCATTTTTGGGGAAGGACTACCGAGGTTACTGCCCGAGATGAAGTCCATGATGCAGTTAAAGGATGAAGTAGCCGTTGGTGACTGGTTCCTTTCAGAAGAGGCTACAGTCATTAGGCTGTATGGCTTTGTGAAAGAACCCTACATCTTGCCTACCTTTCTGACATTAAGAACCTTTTCCATGGAATTTATTAGGCAAAAATTGAGTTTAGAAGAGGCGCTGTTCCTACAATTCAAAAAGGGCACTAATATAAAATACCCTTGGAAGGTCAACCCTTTTATTGTGGAGAACAAGAAAGCTTTACCGGAGATAGAGGAAATGATAAGACTCCTGGGGTTCAAAAAGGACATAGCTGTTGAGTATGATCCCCTGCATGTTATTTCTAGAAGAAGGAAGGAGTGCAATCTGAGCGCCTTCGAACACAAGGAGCCAGAGAGGCCACTCGGGAGACGGAACCTGCTACAATGGGAGCCCGAGGAAGAAATAGTACCAAACTTGCAAGAAAGGGACCTCAAAATGTCTGATGATGTAATAAGTACCGAATAGGTGCCAGACATTGGAGACGTGGGCCGGAAGAGAGATCTCGAGGAAATACAGGATATGGATACTGAGATGGGCGGTGAAGATAAATGACCAAGGATGATAAAACCAGTTGGGGTGTTTGATGGAAATACTCAGGTCGAGTCATTGATTCCCCTCGAGGGAGAAAAGTTGGTTGATGGGACACCTATGGAAGAGTTGACCGTCTGGATGAATAATGAGAAACCGAAAATGAGGGGTCCCCTATCCTTGATGTTCAGATAAAGGAATACAAGTTTGAGGATGTGGAAGAAGGTGAAAGCAACAGTAGATTTTGGTCCAAAGCTAATTTGTATGAGCAATATCAACAAACGAGGCAAGCCTCAGCACAAAAGCTATTTGACCTAATGTCGAGAGCTAGCAGTTTGTCTAAATCTAAGACTTCCTTAATAGCTAGTAGAGACGAGAAGGACAACACTCTAAATCTGGCCATATCAACAGATGTGGAAGTAAGAGAGATGAAGCTTAGGTGGGATATGATAGAAATACCTGACAAGATCCATTTTCACCAACAGATTAGTGACCTCATCCATGTTGATTTTGTGAAAGCAACATTGAAAGGTGATAATTTGGAAGTTGCTGTAAAGAAATTGGTGAATCAACTAAAATAGGAAAAGAGTGAGAACCGAGCCCTTCAACAACTTGTAAAAAGATTGCAAATTGAACTTGTTGGAGTTGAAGGGGGAGGAAAAGCCATGAAGCAGTTGCTGGTTGATAAAGAAAAGTTAATTTCAAACCTACAGAAAAAGGATAAAGTCCCTAACATCGAGCTAATCTAGGCCCCTAAGGAAACCGGATTTGAAATGCAAAAGGAGGCTTTATCTAAAGAATTGGATGATTGTAAAGCAGAAATATTGAAGCTTGTTGGAGAAAAAGACAGTTGGAAAAGGGAGAAAACTAGCCTAGAAAAGCAACTTGAAGGCCTAAAAAGTAACTTGTCCAGTCTGGACATGGGGCCTACTAATGTAAGTCAAGTTGGTGACGAAGAAAGTACTAATGATCTGGAACAGGCTATGTCACATGTCAACCTGAAGGACAATGAGATCAGGAGTTAAGAGAAAGAGTGTGGAATCTAGAAGAAGAGAACAAGAAGCAAGAGGAGGAGATAAATGGCCTCCGGGTAAAGTAGAAAGAATCAATTGAACAGAATAAAAAACTCACTCGCCAAGTGGCAGGACAAGCTGCTATGCAAGGGTGTAGAAATTTGGTGTGGGATAAGATATATAAAGAGGCTGACAGTTTTTGGCCCTACCTGGAATTCATAAGAGTCAAGGAAAAAACAATCAGTGATGCTTGGGCAGAATGTGTAGCCACGAGAGAAGACTTGACCCAAAAACCCAAGGAAACATCATTAAGTGTTGTAGCCTTTTTAAATGACTTGTCAGAAGAAGAAAGGGTCTGATTAAACATTGGCAACCGGATCCTGACAATCGCCACGGCTCAAAGAATTTTGAGGAAGTATGCTCAGGTGGAAAGTGTGGAGGCCAAAGCAGAAGACATGAGGAAGGAGGTAGCGGACTTCAGAAGTTCATTTGGTAAGCTAAATGAAATGGGACTATCGTCTTTTTGGGATGACAATTTAGAGTTTCTCTCCAAAATTTCCTACAAAAAGAAGATCTCGGCTATAAGGATGGATCATTTGAAGTTCAAACACATGGAGCAGCTGCTCATAGGTAAAACGTTAATGGAAAAGATCCAAGATGACTTTGAAATCTTGAACAGATTAATTTCCATTCGTGAAAGGCTTCCGCCAACTTCCTACTCTGACAACATTGAAATCCGGGTAATGGTGAAGGAAATGATAGATTTCGACCTCCTTTCAGCTGAACGCTGGGCTGCTGTACATGCATATGCAAATATGAGATGCGCTCTCCGTCACCTATAGTAACTGTCTAAGTTTTTTATAAGTTGTCAAGTATTTGTTTGAAAGGTCCGAAAGACACATGAGACATTTCTAATTTTTGATATAATTTGTAATATTCTTTGAGGCGGCTAAATGGATAGCCAGCTGGAACTTTTATCTTTAGTATGTTTGTTTTTACTATAAGATTAATTCCATGTTATGATAATATCGGCAATTGTAAGAAATAGTTAGACCAGCTCTACATGTTTCTATTTTAAAGCAGTTATGACAAACAAACATTGATGAAGTGTCATTCTATTGCAAAACATTTTGGTTTAGAGGATTCGATCCTAGAGCTCAAAGAGATCCATAAATATGTTTGTAATCAAAGGCAGAAAGGTTGAAAATATTATGTTGAAAGCTTTTGGTAATTTGAGGATTAGTCTGTAATACATTTTTGAGCTATTTTAATAAAGTTTGCAGAGCTGAAGCCTACATTTTAACAGGGATTCCACCAACATATTCTACTAAAGTTGATGTAGGATTCATCTTGGTATGCCTTACATTCATGGACTGTTTCTTTCCTCTTCTGTTCCACAAAATTAAACTCTCTTTGACTACTAGCTGCTTGCTACCTTGCCCTTGTGAATGCGTGTGCAGAATCTTTGTGAATGATGTTTCATAGATTGTTAAAGGTGACTCCATTGCCCAAACTAAATTTCATACATTTTCAACCAAACAGTGCGTGAATCATTTTTATTTCCAAACAGAAAATTGATCTTTTATATAATTGTTGTAATTGAATATCTTGGCCGTGAATGCTGGTGTTTCTTTTTCATTATTGACAATCTTGATTATTCCAGTCTTTTCATGAGATTTTAGAGAGAGCCCTCTCTGTCTGTGTTGGGTCAGTAGCATAGGCCAAAGATTGGTTAGTGGTTACCCAGAATTACCCTCTTTCAGCCTTGGGGGTCAAATTTGGTGTTAACACATAGTTTATAAGTAACATGGTCCCAAGTGAGAAGAATGTCTAAAATCCTTATTTTGTTTTGTAAAAATAGAGTTTAAATACGTAATAATGGGATTATGAAAATTACCACCATAATGTCTATAGAGGTAATTTTTGAAACCTAATTCCATATACCTGGAACTATATATACTATAGACAAAAACATCATTCATAATTTTGAAATTTTGTTTAATTTGTGTAGAGTAAATTTTTGAAAATTGTAATTTTTCCATTTTGAACTTTATTTGACTAGTTCAGTAAATTGCATGCGCAACCCTTTACATTTAGTATTTTTTAGTGAGCTCATTTGTATATAGTTTTTTTTATTGTTTGACACCTTGTTCTACCTTTGTTTTTCCAATTTTGGGGAAAAAAATACTTGCGGTGCGAAAACATTATAAGGATGCCTTGTAAATGTGAAATGCCCGCTTAGTTCACTAAAATGCAAGCTAATGAGGCTAAAACTGCTTGAAAAAGTTTTATACTTTGAAATGTTCTATACTATGTAACACCTTTTTTACAATTTTCAAAGAGGTTACATCGTTTATAAGTAACATGGTCATAACCGAAAAGAATGTCTAAAATCCTGATTTTGTTTCGTAAAAACAAAGTGTAAATCAATAAAAATGGGCTTAGATAAGTGCCCACCATAATGCCTCTAGAGGTAATTTTTAAGACCTAATTCCATATACCTTGAGATATATATTCTATGGGACAAAATCATCCTTCATAATTCTGAAATTTTATCTAATTTGTGAATAGTAAAGTTTTCAAAATTGTAATGTTTCTGTTTTGAACTTTATTTGACTATTTCATTATAATGCACACCAATCCGTTATTGTTTAGTATTTTTGAGTGGTATAAGTTGGATATAGTGTTTTTTATTCTTTTACACCTTTGTGTACCTTCATTTTTCCAATTTAGAAAAAAAGGCCTATGGTGGAAAAACACCAAAAGGTTGCTTGACGAGGTTATCTCCTTGATGAGGTTGGTATTATTTAAATACACCAAATATCCTTGTCCTTATATATTCCTCACATTTTTTATAATTTTTATAGATTTTACATAGTTTATGAGTTACATGGTCATAACTGAAAAGAATGTTTAAAATCTTGATTTTGTTTTGTAAAAGCAAAGTGTAAATTAGTAACAATGGGATTAGAAAAATGCCCACCATAATTTATATAGAGGTAATTTTTAAAACCTAATTTCATATACCTAGATATATATAGATATATATATATATATATATACTATGGAAAAAATCCTCTTTCCTAATTTTGAAATTTGGTCTAATTTGTGTACAGTAAATTTTTTAAAATGATAAGTTTTTTGTTTTGAAGTTTATTTGACTAGTGCAGTAAAATGCACGCCCAACACTTATTGCTTAGTATTTTTGAGTGATATTAGTTGCGTATAGTGTTATTTATTGTTTTACACCTTCGTGTACCTTTATATTTCCAATTTTGGAAAAATGAGGCTTGTGGTTGAAAAACACTACAAGGTTGCGTGACGAGGTTATCTCCTTAGTGAGGCTGGTATTATTTAAAGATTCCAAATATCTTTGCCCTTATATATTCTACACCATTTTTATCATTTAAAAATATGTTACATTGTTTATAAGTAACAAGGTCAAAACTATAAAAAAAAAAAAAAAAAAAAGTCTAAAATCATGATTTTGTTTAGTAAAAACAGAGTGTAAATCAATAACAATGGGCTTAGAAAAATGACCACCGTAATGTACATAGAGGAAATTTTTAAAACCTAATTCCATATACCTCGAGCTATATATACTATGGACAAAAATCTCTTTCGTAATTTTGAATGCTTGACTAATTTGTCTATAGTAAATTTTGAAAATTGCAACTTTTTTCTTTTGAACTTTATTTGACTAGTTCAATAAAATGCACGTCCAACCCTTTTGATTTAATATTTTTTAGTGATCTCAGTTGGATATAGTTTTTTTATTATTGTTTGACACCTTCATGTACCTTTATTTTCCAATTTTTGGAAAAGAAATTCCTGTGGTGCAAAAAGACAACAAGGCTTCCTTCTAAATATGAAATGCTTGCTTAGTTAAGTAAAATGCAAGCTACTAAGGTTTAGTCTACTTGAAGAGGTTATATCATTGTTTCATCTGCTTGAAGAGGTTATAACCTTGTTGCGTCTTCTTGAAGAGGTTATATCCTTGCTCGATGCACTAGAAATTAAAAATTGGCACAACAATATGAAAATTTTGTTCCCAAGAAATTCGGTATTGCTTTTTCCATTTTTTTGTATGGAGTGTGCTACCAGAAGTTGTGAAACAACCAGTTTCAACAACACTAATAGATAGTCTTCAGAAATTTCATGCTACGTGTTGTAAAAATGATCTCCATCAATATTGGAATGAATTGATCGAGTATATTCTTTTGATCACATTTAAAATTCATCATGGAGGTCTTGTTAGAGTTACTGCACAAATTCAGCTAGGATCTTGAGGGTATCTGGTGCTTGATTTATATGTTTCTTCCCACCATGTTCTTATTCAATTACATAATTTATTTATGACCCTTCATAACTCTTTTTTTATACATAAAAATTATATTTGGTATTAATGTTGACTATTTTGTTTGTTATTTAGAGTAACCTTTATGTGGATCATTCAAACTAGTCACCTAAACAAAATATTCCTCGAAAAAGACATCAACGCAAGGAAGTGGAATTGCATAATCATCGAGTTTTTCCACCACATAAAATTGTCCTAAAATTCACTCCTGCCGGTGGTAAAAGAGCTGCTACTTATGCTTCCCATCAATAATGTCAAGCATTTATAGATCAAAACTCCATACCACAGATATTAGAATGAATTTTCCTCAAACAACAAGCAATCAAGCAATAACTGTTGAAACTGGATGCGCTCTATGTAAGGCATGTGTGACAAATAACAATGTTTGTCAAAAACTCATGAATCCTTTATATCCAATTTCAGTTGAGGGGAATGGTGATGTACAAGATAGAGCTCTTTACTAGCATATTAATTATGTTTCTCATAATGTGGTTCCAAACCTTCCTTGAATATTAGTTGTTGATGTTGTAAAAAACAACAATGTTGATCAACAAACTAAGAATCCTTTCTCTCTAGTTATAGTTGATGTGGAAGGTAATGTAAAATATATAGCTCTTTACCAGAATATTAGTTCTATTTCACATAATGGGGTCTAAAATGTTCCTCAAATATCAACTATTGATGTCATGAGAAACAACAATGTTTCTTAACAAACCAGGAAGCATCCATCTCTAACCAACCTAGATCCAAATCCTAGGCTCTATCGAGCACTGAGAGGGATCAAATCTCACGAGGTGCAAACCTCTCCTCGAATAGCTCCTTGAGTGCAATACTTGACAAGAGGTTTGCGCCTCGGGATATTTGATCCCTCTCGATGCTTGAGAGAGCCTAGGATTTGGATCTAGGATGATTCCAGTCTTGGGCGGTGACACAAAACTGGAGTTTGATCAACATTATGTAATTATATATATTTGACGATTATCATATTGTAAGGAACAGGTTAAGTTGAAAACACAGATACAATTATGAGGATTATCATAATGTAAGTAATACTTATTAAGTATTGAGTAAATTGTTAAACTAGAAAATAGAGACAATAATTTTGTAAGGATTAAATAAATGAAAATATGGTTCACATCATGATCATTCTCAATCTATCTTTTTCATCTTTTATTATCTTCACACCTAGTAGTTTTGACATCTTCTCATATCGATCATATGAGAATGCAGGTTGAAATCGTAGACCTTCCAAATCTTTAACTCAAGATATTGTTGTAAATGTCATACCCTGCCTTTCTTGCTTTCCAATATTAATGGAAGCTTACTCCAGTGCCAATCCTTGTGACTTATGGATTGTTAAACCCCAAGCAAGTTTCAAGGAAGTTGTTTTTTATTACCTCTTTCGATAGATGTAATAGGAACAACTTTAGTAAACGATTCATCCCCTGGTACCCCCACATAATTATCAAATTCTATTAAAACATACGTGGGTGGTTCTAGAGGAAAACTTCTAGGGTTATATACAATTTGTTGTGTAACTCCAAGAGCACTATTGACGAGTCATGCATCAGTCCATAGGTTTGATGTGAGCATTACTCTTGATCCTATGGCTATAAGTAATTCAAGTTCCAACCCTTATTAATCTCCTTCCATAAAATAGTTGCTTCTTATAGATGTAGAAATACTGGTCGCAATGGGACAATATAGGCTTCTTATCAATTGCTTGTTATGACAATTTACACTGTCATTTGTCGCAAACAAATGTATCACCTTATCGAAGGATTTTTTCATTGAAGCATGTAAGGAAGTATCTGTATCACCTTATCGAAGGACATTTTCTTTGTTCTTCTTGTTCTTCTGTTGTCGATTCGTCTCACTTTCTTTTTCGATATTCTTTTTGTTGATATTTATTTCGTTTCCGTCATTCTTCTCATTCTTCTGCTGTCATTTTGTCCAAATTTATTTTTTGATATTATTTTTGTTGATTTTCTTTTCATTTCCTATCTGCTTCTCGTTCTTTTGTTGTCATTTATGCATCTATGAAATCTACACTAAAAATTATACATCCATGAAATCTACACTGAAATCTATGCGTCCATGCATTAACAACTACACTGAAATTTATGCAAGAATAAAACACCATACACTGAAATATATGCAAGTATAAAACTCATTGTACATGATAATTCTCTTTGTCGGTCAATGTTTCGTTTTCTTTGCTCTTCTCGTTCTTCTACTGTCAATTCGTCTAAATTTATTTTTCGATATTCTTTTTTTCGATCTGTGTTTCATTTTCATCGTTCTTCTCGTTCTATCATTTTCTCTAACTTTCTTTTTCGATATTGTTTTTGTTGATTTGCTTTTTCATTTCCTGTCTTCTTCTCGTTCTTTTGCTGTCATTTATGCATCTATGAAATCTACACGAAAATTTATGCATCCATTAAATCTACACTAAAATCTATGCGTCCATGCATTAACAGCTACACTAAAATTTATGCAAGAATAAAACACCATACACTGAAATCTATTCAAGGATAAAACTAATTGTACATCATAATGCTCTTTGTCGATCAATGTTTCATTTTCTTTGTTCTTCTTGTTCTTTTTCTGTCAATTCGTATAGCTTTCTTTTTCTATATTCTTTCTGTTGATCTGCATTTCGTTTTTGTCGTTCTTCTCGTTCTTCTGCTGTCATTTCGTCCAACTTTCTTTTCCGATATTCTTTTTGTTGATATGCTTTTAGTTTCCTGTCTTCTTCTCATTTTTTTGTTGTCATTTATGTTTCTATGAAATCTACACTAAAATTTATCCATCCATGAAATCTATATTGAAATCTATACGTCCACGCATTAACAGCTACATTGAAATTTATGCAAGAATAAAACACCATACACTGAAATCTATGCAAGGTTAAAACTCACTGTACATGATAATGCTCTTTGTTGGTCAATGTTTTGTTTTCTTTGTTCTTGTCGTTCTTATGCTGTCAATTCATCTAACTTTATTTTTCGATATTCTTTTTTGTCGATTTCCGTTTCGTTTTCGTCATTCTTCTATTGTCATTTTGTCCAACTTTATTTTTCGATACTCTTTTTGTTGATCTACTTTTTGTTTCCTATCTTCTTCTCATTCTTTTGCTTTCATTTATGCATCTATGAAATCTACACTAAAATTTATGCATCCATCAAATCTACAATGAAATCTATGCGTCCATGCATTAACAGCTACACTGAAATTTATACAAGAATAAAACACCATACACTGAAATCTATGCAAGAATAAAACTCACTGTAAATGATAATGCTCTTTGTCGGTCAATGTTTCGTTTTCTCTATTCTTCTCGTTCTTCTGCTGTCAATTCATCTAAATTTCTTTTTTGATATTCTTTTTGTCGATTTGCATTTCGTTTTCATCATTCTTCTCGTTCTTCTATTGTCATTTCCTCCAACTTTCTTTTTCAATATTCTCTTTGTTGATCTTGTTTTCGTTTCCCGTCTTCTTCTCGTTCTTTTGCTGTCATTTTGTTATATTTTCTTCCTTGATATGCTTTTTGACATTTGACGTTTTGTATTTTTTGTTCCTCTCAAGTCTTTAAAATTTAATTTAAAATTCTTATTTAAAATTCAATGCTATTTCGCTATATTTAGTGTGATAATGTTTCAACATTATGTAAATTTTTATCTAATAATAGTTTACTTTTATGAGAAAGTAATTATCTTTTAACAGGGTTGTCTTTTACTTTATAGGAAATTGATCGTCTTCTTTTTAAAAAATTGGATGAGTATTTTTTCTTGATAATTTTTTATTTTACGTATCGAAGATAAATAGGATTATACAAAAAAAATAATGTTTTCTAAAACGATATATTCAAAATTAATTAATTTTATATTGAAAGGTTAATACTAACTTCACAATCATATATATATATATATAACCCATAGTTTGTATAATGTTTCTCTTAATTAAAAAGATACCCATAGAAATTAATCTAACGTGAAAGAATATTTTAATATGGAATTCTAAATTTATAAATTTGCTAGATATTAAGAACAATAAATTTTCCAAGAACTATTTATCATAAATGGAAATATAAAAAAATTATATATGGTTGTATGTAATTGTAAATATAGTTTAAATATTATTATTATGTTTTTTCGAATTTGCTTTTGAAAAATTTAGATATAATATTTGGTTTTAGAGTATGATTTAAAAGTTGCTTTTAATTATAAAAATATTTTTATTTTATAAAAAACAATTTAACAACCTAAGATCTAAAAGCATATACTTATAAGAATGGAATGTACATCCTTATAAATAAAAAATGAAATGTTTTTTCTGCACATGATTATGTTGTCGGATGCAGAATTCTTGCACATGATGATGTTATCGGAAGTAAAAGTCTTGTAATTGTATCAGTAGAGAATTTATATATATATTATTTCTATAGTTTCATCCAATTCAATATTTTTTTTAATTAATTAAATTTTGATGGAAGAGTATTCAAGTTTCAAACATCAACAACTTTCTTTTGGTTTGAGGTTAGAATGACCTACCTAGTTTATTGAATATAGAGATCACTCATTGTGGAGTATTTCATATTAAAATTCTTATTATTATCAACTTTTCATGCCTAATTATTGTTCACCCTCGACATAGGAAAATATTAAAATAGTTTTAATGTGTAAACCATCATATGGGTAAAAGATAATTCGAGTTTTATTTTATTATAACTATGAATGTTATAACGACATTGTAATCAATTGATAATTATGTTTTTAACTTTCCTAGGGTTTATGCATGGAGGGAGATCGTGCAGGTGAAGGAGGAGGTGAGGAGGGGGCGGTGGTTGATGTGAACGGTGGTGGCCTAAGAGGATGGCGGGTGTGCTGGGGAGTGTCCAGTAGGCGGCGGAGCCGGTGGATACGTGGAGCTGGAGGCCTGCGTGGGGTGGAGGGCTACAGAGGAGGGGAGATGCAGGAGTTGACGGTTGCAGAGTGTGCAGTGAGCGGCGGGGGTGGATGCGTTGAGCTGGACGGATTCGTGGAGTGGAGGGATGCGCAGGAGGGGAGCTCTAGGAGCATAGCTCGCGTGGAGTGGTGGGTTGCGTGGAGTGGAGGGTTGTGAAGTGTGCAGGCGGTGGCGGGGGTGGATACGTGGAGCTGGAGGGCTGCATGGAGTCGAGGGCTGCGCAGGAGGGGAGCTGTGGGAGCGGAGGTCGCGTGGAGTGGAGGGTTGCATGGACTGGGCGGCTGTGGAGGAGGGGAGCTGCGGGAGCGTGGAGGGAAGGCCATAGAGAGGAATTCACAGAGGTGGTAGAAGAGGATGGGGAGTGGGGAATGGCAACGCGCGGGAGAAGAGGAGGATACAAGGAGGACTACGTGGGCGTCGGGCGTGGCAGGAAGGAGGAGTAGATGGAATGTGTGGGAGTGGTGCAGTGGGGCAAAGAAGAGCGCAGGAATGAGGCAACGTGACAGGGTGCAGGTGAAGGAGGGAGTGAGGATGTGTAAGGAATTAGAGAGTGTGAAGGGGGATTGGTTTTGTCTGCGCAAGAATGGTTAGGAGCTGGAGTAGGGAGACTGGCCAATAATATATATTAATGGCAGATATAATATATATTCTTTTTATTATTCTTTTTTGTTAGGAACAATATTATTTATGCATAACAATTATGGTAGACAATAATTTTAACAAATATTACAATATCTCCCTCATACTGGGTTGTAGAGCACCTCTTGTTGCAATTACAATTGAGGGAAAATGGTAATGTACAACATAGAGTTCTTAACCATAATATTAACTCTGTATCACATAATGTGGTCCCAAACGTCGCTCAAATATCATTTGTTGATGCTGTAACAAACAACAATGTCGCTCAACAACCTAGGAAGCCTTTCTTTGCAATTACAATTGAGGGGAATCGTAATGTACAATATAGAGATATTTACCAGAATATTAACGTTGTTTCACATAATGTGGGCATAAACGTCGCTCAAATATTATTCGTTGATGCCATGACAAACAACAATGTTGCTCAACAACCCACGAAGCCTTCATCTCCAATTATAGTTGAGGGGAATGGTGATGTACAACATAGAGCTCTTTACGAGAATAGTAACTATGTTTCACATAATGTGGTCCCCAACATCCATCAAATATCAGTTGTTGATGATGTGACACACAACAATGTTTCTCAACAACCCAAGTAACCTTTCTCTCCAGTTACAGTTGAGGGGCATGGTAATGCACAGTATAGAGCTCTTTACCAGCATATTAACTCTCTTTCACATAAAGTGGTCCCAAATGTCCTTCAAATATCAGATGTTGATGCTACTACCATTACAAACAATTCAGATAAAAGTATATAACGTTTTTTTGCTCAACAACCTAGGTTCTCTTTGTCTTAAATTACTGTTCAAGGGAATGAAGCTATATTCCTGCCTACTAGACATCAATTTCACATGCATCCCTTGAGAATTTGAATACAACTAGAAGTCATGAAATAACTGAAAGAACTACCCTTCACGATCAATGGATAGAAATCCACCTACAAAAAATAAGAAATTATGCATATGTACAAGCTTTAGTAGAAATTCCTGAAGGGTGTTCAGCATATCAGAAAACACATTATAGGTTATACAACTTGACGAGAACTTTATACTCAAAATGAGAACTCTAGCCATAAAAACTCATATTTTTGTGTTAAAAAGAAGAAAACAACCCTTGATTTGAAAAATGGTGCTATGTGTAGTACCCTTTTTTTAGAGCTAGAATTACGAATGTTTTGAAACCCCGACTAATATTTTGTGTTAAAAACAACAAAAAAAATTTGTGCTACTGGTAACACCCTTTTTTTTCAAAGCTAAAATTACAACGTTTTTCAAACCTTGACCGATGTGATTACAATCAAAACGCTAAATCAACCCCTCAACCAAAACATGCTACTCCGAGAATCATCTTTTTGCGGGGAGGGGATTAAAACTACACCTTGTTCCAAACTGTGACCCTAGCAACCAACATCGTTAAATTGAAACTCCTAAAATTAAAATAAAAAAAATTTGCAAAAATTCAAAAAAAGACATAAAACACATTAAAAATAATTAAATAACAAAAAAATAACAAAAAACACACAAAAATATATAGAACACCTTAAAAAAAATTAAATAAAAAAATATTGAGATACAATTAAATTATTCCAAAAAAAATTTAAAATTTTTACATTATACTTTAATATCATAACAAAATATTTGGAAAAACAAATAATAAAAAATTAAAACAACAAAACAATATAAAGAAAGATCAAATGAATAAAAAAATAACAAAATGTCAATATATGGTGGGATCACATTAGGTAAGTGAGGAAGATCAATGAAAGAAAGATCATGGGGAAGAAGTTCAAGAAATACTTCAAGCAGAAGTACCTCTTTGATAGGTACTATGATGATAAGATCAAAGAGTTCCCTGAGCTGAAACTGGGACAATTGACCATGGAAGAACATGCAAACAGATTCTTGGAGCTGCTGAGGTATGTCAGATATATTCGAGATAATAAGGTGAAAATTCAACGTTTTCTAAGTGGACTGCCCTAGTCATATAAAGATAGAATTGAGTTTGATGAACCTCGAACTCTAGAGGACAAGAAAAATGAGAAGTTTGACCAAAGGAATAAAGGTTTCAAACCTCCTCATATCAGAAATCAGCAAAGGTAGCCATCACAGGTTGTCACTAAGCCAACTAGGATGATGGGAGACAAGCCAAGAGATCCAAAGGACCCAAGAGAACCACTTCAATGTTGGGGTTGTGGAGGAGACCACGTGCTTAGGAACTGTCCACATTGGAATGGGAATGGAAATCAAGTTCACAACATGCAAGGAGCTGAAACTGTGGGTCAAGCGGCAAGGATAATCCCTATAATCTATGCAGCACTAGACGACTGCCAGGCAGACAATCAATCAACTGTGGTTGAAGTTGAAGGCAATATTGCTAAGCAATCTGTTTCTATTTTGATTGATCCTGGATCTACTCACAGTTACATCACTCCTAAAATTGCTGAGATTTCTGCTTTTAAGAAATTAAAGCATAGTAAATCATGGTTAGTTAAACTAGCCACTGGAACCAAGAGAAAAGTTAGTGAAATTGTAGAGAAGTGTCCATTAGAGATGGATGCGCTATTCACTAACGCAAATATGAATATTTTACCACTGGGTTACTACGATATTCTCAATTGAATGGATTTTTTAGAAGCACACAGGACTAAACTTGACTGCTACAATAAGACGTTTGAATGCATGGATGAAGAAAGAAACCCAAGGGTTTTAAAAGGAATTCCATAAGTGACTTCTGTTAGGCAGGTTTCAGCCATGTAGTTGAATAAGTTCTGTAGAAAGGGTTGTCAATTGTATGCAGCCCATGTTTTAGAGGAAACAGAGGATGAAAATGTTAAATTGGAGGACTGTCATGTATTGCAAGAATTTAGGGATGTTTTTCCTGATGAGATTCCAGGACTTCCTCCAAAGAGACACATTGATTTTACAATTGAACTTGTGCCAGGAGCTACACCAGTGTCTAAGACACCCTACCGGATGAGTACACCGGAATTCCTAGAATTGAAAATGCAATTACAAGAGTTGTTGGAAAAGAAATATATCAGGCCAAGTGTGTCCTTGTTGGGAGCACCTGTTCTATTTCTGAAAAAGAAAGATGGAACACTCAGGTTATATATTGACTACATGCAGTTGAACAAAGTCACTGTGAAGAACAAATACCCATTGCCCCGAATTGATGACCTTTTTGATCAAATGAGAGGAGCAAAGGTATTTTCAAAGATTGACTTGAGGTCTGGTTACTATCAGGTAAGAATCAAAGAGGAAGATATTCATAAGACAACCTTTAGAACAAGATATGGGCACTGTGAGTTTGTGGTGGTACCATTTGGTCTCACAAATGCACCAGCTACATTCATGTGTCTCGTGAATAGTGTTTTTAGCAAGTATTTGGACAGGTTTGTTATTGTATTTCTAGACGACATTCTCATATATTCTAATAATGAAGAAGAGCATGAAAAACATTTGAGAATGACATTGGAATTACTAAGGGAGCATAAGCTGTATGAAAAGTTGAGCAAATGTGACTTTTATAAAGATAGAATTCATTATTTGGGTCACATCATCTCCGACGAAGGAATATGTGTAGACCGTGACAAGATTGAAGCCATCATGAATTGCCCAACTCCGAGAAATGTGACATATGTGAGATCTTTTATGGGCCTTGCTGGTTACTACAGGAGGTTTATCGAAGGACTCTCCAAGGTTGCAAACCAGCTCACATCTTTGCAAAAGAAGGGGATAATGTTTGAATGGCCACCAAGATCTGAGGAAAGTTTCCAACGGTTGAAGAATCTTCTTATGAGTGCACCAATTTTGAAAATTACAGACCCAGAAAAAAACTTTGTGGTGTGTACTGATGCATGCAATCAAGGACTTGGAGGAGTTTTTATGCAAGACAACCACGTGATAAGCTATGAGTCAAGAAAGTTGAAGGAGCATGAGAAGAACTATGCTACTCATGGCATAGAACTTGCAACCATAATACATGCTTTAAAGATGTGGATGAATTACTTTATGGGAAGGAAATTTGAGTTAAGGACAGACCATTTTGGTCTGAAATACTTGTTTGATCAGCCAACTTGAAATGCTAGGCTAGATGGTTGGAATTTTTGTGTGAATTTGATTTTGAAATCAAACACATAAGAAGGAAAGAAAACAAGGTAACAGATGCACTCAGCAGGAAAGTACATGAAATGCATGTGGAAACACTTAGTACTTGCCAACCAGATTTGAGACAACAGATTGTTAACCATATTGCTGAGGACGAAACGTATGTGCAGGTAAAGGACAAATTACAGCAGCAAGACCTTGAAAAGAAGTATGAAGGATATCATTTGGAAGAAGATGGACTTCTTACTTATAGGTATAGAGCCTATATTCCAAATGTGGCATATTTGAGGAGGATTGTTATGGATGAAATCCATAAAGCTCCGTGCTCTGGTCACCCATGATATCAGAAAACAATGACTATAGCAAGATAATATTATTTCTTGCCAGGGATGAAGAAGGACATCGCTGAATACATTTCTGAGTGCATGAAATGTCAGCAGGTGAAGGTTGAACACCAACAGCCAACAGGTTTATTGCATCCAGTACCAATTCTGGAATGGAAATGGGAAGTAATTTCCATGGATTTTATTACAGGATTGCCAATGACTGTGAGACAACATGATTCCATCATGGTTGTGGTGGACAAGTTAAAAAAGGCAGCACATTTTATATCGGTTGAGTCCACACATAAAACCGATTCCATTGCAAATATTTTCATGAAATATATTTTCAGATTACATGGACCGCCTAAGGCAATAATTTCTGACAGGGATACCAAGTTCACTTCCAATTTTTGAAAGGGTCGCTTTGCAGATTTAGGTACACAGTTGAGTTTTAGTACTGCATACCATCCTCAAACAGATGGGCAAACATAAAGAGTAAATCGGGTGCTTGAAGACATGCTCACATGTATGTAATGGACAAACCATCCAAGTGGGAGGACTATCTACACTTGATAGAGTTTGCATATAACAATTGGTAGCAAGAATCATTTGGAATGAGTCCATATGAGGCTTTGTATGGCAGGAGGCGTAGGACACCAGTGACTTGGTACAATCTAGTGAACAGAATTGTACTTGTGCCAGAATTGCTTAAGGAAATGGAACAAGAGGTTGCAAAGATCAAGTAGAATTTAAAAGCAACCTAGGATAGACAAAAAAGCTATGCAAGTAAGCATAGTGTGCATAGGGAATTCAGTGTTCAGGATCATGTGTATCTCAGAGTGAGGTCAAGAAATAGGTCCTTGAAGCTTGGGGGTTGTGCCAAACTATCACCTAGATATTGTAGGCCATTTGAAGTGCTTGAAAGAGTAGGACCAGTTGCATATAGACTTGCATTGCCTGCTAGCACTAGAGCTCATAATTTTTTTCATGTCTCTTTGCTTAAAAAATATGTACATGATCCTAACCATGTGATTAATTGGGATATGATCCAGGTGGAACCCGAGCGAGAGTTCCAAACTGATCCATTGTGAATCCTAGACAAGAAGGTAACATTGCTCCGGAACCGAGCCATCGGACAGGTAAAGGTGCAATGGAAGCACTACGGTCCCGATGAGGCTACATGGGAGCTGGAGGATGCCATGAGAGTGGCATATCCATTTTTGTTCAATCTTGATGAGCACTAAGGACAGTGCTAATGTAAGGGGAGGGGAATGTAATGTACCCATCTTTACCCTATTGCATTAAAATTGTAAATGATGTAAATATCGTTATTAAATCATGGTGAGGAGCTCAAGGTCAAGGTCCCGCCATCGATTTAGCATTTTATGTATCGGTAGTTAAAAATAGATGCCTATGGTTCTTATGCTGGACATGCATAATGTAAATTAAGACATCATGTAAATACGAATTTTAATAAAATACCCACAACTAGCTATGCAATGCAACAAGAGATGGGGGCATGATTCTACAAGGAATAGGGACGAAAATTATTCAAATCCTTGGGCCAATGGTGATAACCCAAATGTCAATGAATGAACCCCAACTACCTATTTTGACTTATGCACCCAATCATTTAATTCTTCTAAGAGTTGGTTGAGGTAGTTAATGCCTTGGGAATGAAGAGGTATGGCAGTCAATTTCATGCATGGGCAAGCCATCAACCCAGGAAAACATATTTTTGCTTTTGGGGCAAGAAAACACCCATGAAATTTTTTCCAAATCCATTCTTTACCCATGGTATTTTCTCTCTCACACAGTCTGAGCTAGCAGGGTCTTTCTCCTTCATGTTTTCTACCATTTTCCTGCATTTTCCATAGCTGGGAGCTCGTTTTTGTATTGCATAGTGGCTGGGAGAAAGGGAGTAACGTTTTGGGAGTTTATGGAGGTCATTTCTGCCCCAGGAATGCCCATGAACGTTTTTAGGAAACTATTTTGCTCTCCCATGGTTGATTCCCAAACTACCACTTCTTTTCTAGTTGCTCACGTTTTTATTCAAACCCAACACTTGTGATTTTGTTGTTATGTGCATCCCTGTTTTGGTTGGAACTTGTGAGCAAGAATTAGAAGTGGAAGGGGACCATAATTGGCTTGATAAATGGTGAGGAGGTAACCTCTCAAGAAGATCAAAGGGGTTGGTTGCTCTTCTATGCACACCTTGAAGAACACTAGAATGGAAGGTATGGCTTGATTGATTGTGTAGTAGTGAAGGGAATACTTCCTTGTTCCAGGTGTGTAGCTATTGTGGGGACCAATCTAGATATATCTTGCAGAGGTGTCCATATCTCTGGGGTTGAGCTCACTAGCTTAGCAATTCTCCCTTTCCATTGCCTTAATAGCCTGATAAACCCAACTGTAGATTGGCTTGGCTGATTTTGGTGTATCTTTGGGATATGTGTGACTCTTCTGTTCCCTTTTTTTCCTTGTAGAGATCATGCCCATCTCGGGGGGTGGCAGTTTTTTTGAGAAATTGATGACCACAACTGGCCTATGATTGGTTGGAATGTTGTAGTTACATAGCCAGTTGCTCGGGACTACTTTGTTATAAGATAAGTACTCTCTTGTGTCAACTCTGCAATGTATTTATTTGATGAATATCTTGAATGTATGATAAATGTGTAATTGAATTTACTTCCGTTGTGTTTCTTACATTTATACATCTGCATATGTCTGTTTATATTATGTGAATCTTTATTTAGTAATTATGGGGCCAGATGCCCATCTTTAGCCTCACGATCTCTCCATCACACTGGTATGATGGGAGGGGATGTTACAAATGATGGCGAAACATCCCAACTACTTTTCTTCCTTCACGAGGAATTCTTTCGCTGAGCACATCAGCACTCGCCTCTCCCAACAGCTGCTCTTTCCCTGCTTGCAGTCGGCTTGGTCCTCCTGCTTCGGCTTCAGAGTTCTTCGCGTGCCATTTTTCTACACTATGACTGTGTTGGATCGACCATCATAGGTCATATTCCGATCATATTGTCATGGTCTTCCTAACAACATATGACATCTTTCCATTGGGATTACGTCACACAGTACACTCTCTTCAAGTTTTCCAACCTTAAATTTTATCGGGCACTATCTGGTTACCTTGACATGATGTCATTTCTTCAACCATGAGATCTTGTATGGGTGTGGGTGTTCTCTACATTTCATACCCAAATTTTCGATGACCTCTGTCGACACAAGATTCTCTATACTTCCACCATGAACTATAGTCTTGCAATACCACTCACCAATCCACACTCTGGTTCGAATGATAGCCTTTCGTTGCGGTGGCTCTTTCTCATCGCGTTGGTCATCCTGAACCAACATCCTCCTAGCCGTCATGGTTTGACTCTTTCTTTTCCCACTTTCACTACTGTCAGATGTCAACTCTACCCTTTCGTCAACTTCCTCTCCTCTTCGACGTCTGGGTTTCGACTCCTCTACAGGATGTAGGTTCTCTTGGCACTAATATGCCATGTGTTTGACTCCTCGACACTTGTAATAGACTATAGTTGGTCTGTCAACTCTTTTTTTGTCTGCTAGACCACCTCGACCACGGTTCTCTCAACCATCGCATCGGTTTTCATGCGCTTTCTCCCTTGTCGATGTCCCTTCCGCATGGCGATTTTCTTCGACAGATTCTCTCCTGGTTTCGCTACTTTGGCCTTTCGCGAAAAATTTCTTCGCACCCTTACCAGTCATCCTTTCTCTGGTCAATGCGTATTTCCTCAACAGCTTCTCTTCTGCCTTCAGAGCTAACTGGTAGGCTTCACCGACCATTCTGAACCCTGATAGGCTCAACTCATCATCTATGGCATAGTTCAAGTCATTCATGTAACTAGCGACATCTTCTTCTCCTTCGTCGGTTTGTCCCAAACAAATCGACAGTTTGTAGAAATCCTACTTGTACTTTCTCACGGTCAACTTTTTTTGTCGAAAGTTTTGCAACTTCCAGAACCAAGAAATCACATAGTCTCTTGGCAAGAACTTTCCTTTCAGCTTGGTGACTATCCTGTCCAAAGAGTTGATATTTTTCTTTCCTTTATTGACTCTGTCAGCCTGTACATTGTCCCACGACAATGAGGCGTGACCCTTCAACCTCAGACATGCAATCTTAACCCGCTTGGGATCCTCGATCTTCTCTATGTCGAAGTATTTCTCCATTTCTCTGAACCAGTCGATCAAGTCTTCTAGATCCAAAATTCCTGAGTAGGTACACACATCTATCTTTGTTTGACCTCTCATCTCCATCAGAATCTTGACGCATATATATTCCGGTTCATGGACTGCCTCTTCTCGTGCTTCCACTACTTTGACTTCCTCGTCGCTGTGGTCTAATGCATCCACGTCTCTGACTTTCCTTGATCACTGCGACTTCACTAGTCAAACTTCGCATTGTTCGCATGCACTCGTCGAACATTTCAAGATCAACTCTAACTATAGTGCCAGGTGCTCTTCGTCCTGTACCTCAGACATTAATGCCTTTGTTAGACATTTTCAACCTCAATTGAAACTCCCAATCGTCCAATCACAACCGGACTTTCACAAGTCATTCTCAACTCTACCCAACCGCAGCTGGATTTGTTGAAGACGCTCAACACTGGATTCACTTCCAGCTCTGATACCAACTAGTGCAAGGGCACCCAGCAAGGCTTCTTGCTTAACAATAACACACGACAAACACGATGCTGACACAGACTTGGTGTAAAATAGAATGCCAAAAGTTGGCTACTATTACTTCATCAAATCAATTACAATGCGAATTACAAAGCAAATGAAATCTAAACTAGTTGGCCTTAGCCTTATACAATATACAGAAGTAAAATGTGTGTTCTCTCTGTGTGCCATCTCCACCCTCTCACGGCCTTTGCTGAATTCAATCACTCGTTGAACGATGGATCCGATCATTCTGCGGTCACTGGAACTCTCACCAGAACTCCCACTAATCCCCCTTCTCTGTGGCTATCCACAAGTCTTCTACTACTACTGCTGCTCATACCGAGTTCCACCTTGTTCCCCGAGACACTCTTCCTCTGTCCTCTGAATCCTCCAAATCCTATAGACTTGCAGTTGTCATCACCCTCTACCATGCTGCACAACCTCTTTCTATGGTGACATCTGTCATGATCCCAACAACGTTCAATAAGTGCTCATAACTTCGTTAGCAACCCCGAACGACTACCATGTACTCATCTCAACTTCTAAACTTCTATGACACTGCTATAGTAGTTGGTCCTACGTCTCGACCATACTGCCTTCCGTTACTCTTTGAATTAGGGTGAAAACGTGAAGGTGGGTAACACTTTCGTGAGAAACCATTGCAAAATCGTCTTAGCGGCAGTTATTCGGCCGAATAATAAATATTATTCAGCCGAATAATAAAACTTATTCGGCCGAATAATTTATATTCTTCGGCCGAATAATGCAGAGGTTATTCGGCCGAATAACTACAAACAGTTCTCCGTTTAGTTTAACGGGGATCCTTGAAATGTGTGCAAACAGCTGCCGGACGGAAAAAAAATTTCGGGCAATAGTTTATTCGGCGGAACAATTATTCGGCCGAACACTTTTTCGGCCGAACAATTATTCGGCTGAACACTTTTTCGGTCGAACACTTTTTCGGCCGAACAATTATTCAGCCGACAAATTGTTTGGCCGAACTATATTTATGCATAAAAACCCAGCATCGGCTGCCATTTGGCATTCCCTGCTGGAAATATTTGCACCCCGCAAGTGGGCTCGCAGTTGATTTGTCGCCACCTCATGTCTATGCTGTTGCTCCACGACCCGCTGCTGCTCCACGATCGGCTACTGTTACTTTCTGTTGCTCGTCGGCTCATTGGATGTTACTTTGTATAGTTCGTCGGCTCGTCGGATGTTACTTTATGTTGCTCGTTGGCTGTTGCTCGTCGGCTGTTACTTTTTGTAGCTCGTCGGCTCGTCGGCTGTTACTTTCTGTTGCTCGTCGGCTGTTGCTCGTCGGGTGTTGCTGCTGATACTTCCTGTTGCTCTTCCGCTTTCATTGCGTGCATATCCGATGTTGTAACTTCTTGTGGCAGCTGTTGAAGCTGTGTTAGTCAACGAGGGTGCCAGGCGAATGTGGTAGTTCGAAATTTTTATTTCGTTGCTGATCGGTGTTACGACGTGGAGTTAACCGCTTGAGGGTAAGTAACGTTTATTAGTTGGTTTTGGTTTTCGAATTTTAAGGTTGATGTATATACAGTCCTTCGTGTTGTAATGGTCTGCTGAAATCTGTTTGGTTGGCAGGTGTGTTCGGTTGTATTGTTGTGTCGACGGTGTTGCGGTTTTGTGTGCAGGGTTGAAAGCTCGTCATTGGAAGGTGCGTTTTTCCGTCAGTTGTGACGTTTTGATTCTGTTTGTGTATGTTATAGGTTTTAGTTGATAACATTATTTGTTGCTTGGTGAAGGAACTAGTTGGTGTTTGGTGAGTTGGTGGACCGAAGCGTCGCGACGTCGTGGATCGACGATCTCTTCACTGCTTGTTTGGATACAGGTATGTATCGTTTCGCAAACTCTTGCTTTGATAAAAAAAATGTAGTAATATGAATGAAATTAAAAAAAATATTTGCTGAGGTTTAAGATTTGAATGTTTATCTTTTTATATTTATTTTTATGCTCTTGAGCAGAGGTCTGGAACTCTGCTCTTGAGCAGAGGTCTGGAACTCTGCTCTTGAGTTGTTGGCAATAGGAGAAAATTAAAAAAAATATCTGTTATGGGGGTTAAAATCAGAAGGTTTAATTTTTTTATATTAAATTTTAACTTAAGAGATGTCAGTTTTTATGCCCTTGAACAGAGTTCATGAACTCTGTTCATGAACAGAACATGTTCATGAACTCTGTTCATGAACAGAACTCTGTTCATGTTATATGCCCTCCAAATATAGTCGGTAGTGGTTACTCCTTTTTTTTATATAAAAATGGTAAGAGCAAGTATAAAGCAAGTATGGCTCTCAAATATATAAAAAGAAAATCAAACAACATAACATGTATTTGTCTTATTCTTATGAAATGCAGCCCCATGGCTTCTTTATATATATGGATAATTAAACCCTAATCATGAACTAGTTTCATATTAAGTTTCCCTAATTCTTAATGAAGGTCCATAAGCTTTGTAGGAAAGATGGAAGACTAAGTGATTGGCATTAATGGAAAAGGGGTTCAAAACATGTCCACATGTACCCACTACGTTGCCTTAATAAGCATGCACACATTTATGAGTCATGGACTATAACTTTTTTTAGTTTACAGAGGTAATGCAGTTCTCGGGGGATTTCAACCATGGGCCATGCAGATAATAAAGGGTATACTACACAACTTTATAAATAGTCAACCGGTGGTTTTACTAGGTTAAGTGAAGTACAAGAATGTCATATGAGTTCATGAACTTTGTTCATGAACAGAACATGTTTATGAACAGAGTTCATGAATAGAACATGTTCATGAACATAACATGTTCATGAACAGAGTTCATGTAGAAAGTCACTTAAAAATTCGCTGTTGTAAGTTCTTAGGTATTTTTTTAATAAAAATTAAGGAATGTTTGTTTATTGAAATATAGAATGAAAACATAAGTGATCATTGAAAAATTTGGAAGGTTATTATACTATTACAATTAAATGATTATGAGATGATTATTAATGTTATGTTTATGGTGCAATAGTGTTCTTAGAGTTAGGAGAGGAACTTACGAAAGAAAATAAGTTATACTATTTTAGGTGGCTCTACATTTTGTATGCAGATCTTCAAGAGATATGTTTTTAAGTTTGTAGAATGAACATGTACAACTTCAATGTGTGTAAATTGTTTTATCATAAATATAAACTAGAAATCTCTTAATAAGGGTATATATATGTTATACTATTTTAGGCAGCTCTACATTTCGTATGCAGATCTTTAAGAGATATGTTTTTAAGTTTGTAGAATTAACATGTACAACTTCAATGTGTGTAAATTGTATTATCATAAATATAAGCTAGAATTCTTTTAATAAGAGTATATATATATATTTAGTGAGATGTTTGTTCATTGACATATATAATTCAACCATATTTGTTGGATTAAAAGTTTTTAAGGTTACTATACTACTTCAATTAACCGTATTATAACTTATATTTGATAATGAAATGATTATTAAGTATATCTTTACGTTGCAATATTAGTGATGGTAAGGAATTTTAGTTAATTAATTAGAGTTAGGAGAGGGACTTACATTTTGTTGTAGTTTTTTATCAAATATGGCTTGATGCTTGTAGAATAGTCATGTACAATTTCAATATGTTAACGTTTGTGTAAATTTAGAAGTTATATCAAATGGAAAGAGAGTCTTCGAAGGGAAAGCGTAGGAGGTCATCACATTCATCAGGAATTGGTGTTCCAATTGGTAGTCAAAGGTTGTCGAATTCACTGTGGGGTTCGAGTTTATTGTATGGGTCCCAGTCATTTGATCACCAACAAGTTCAAAGGGGTACAAATGATTCTCCTTCGTCTTTTGTGGGAGAGCGTCGATCTCAACCTTCTGTTGGTATGAACATTAATGTTTAATAATGTATAATTTGTATTTTTTTGTGTTTTGAATTTATGGACAAGGTTAATTCTTGACTACGGCTATATTTGAAGCAGAGCGAGGTTCAGAAGATGTGCGTAATTCGACAGAGTGAGAGGAAGATCAAGATAGGATTGTAGATGATGGAATAGGTGTGGGTGGAGAGCAAGGTCCTGAAGATCCTCCTAGAGCTAGGACGACATATGTTCCACTAGCCGAGCGGTGTACACCCATATTAACTTATCCATCTGATTTACCTGATGAGCTTCCATGGGAAGGTGTTGTGCAACAAACTATTCTTGAAAGTTGTAGATCCCACTATGACAGGTTGAACAATGATCTTTGTTCTTTGGATCTCCCTCCAGAGAGCCGACAAAGTCTAGAGATTGTTTTGGGGTCTTTGCAAAAATTCATTGATGCATACGAGGAACTTGGACCAACTACAAATGGTTTTGTTCATTTGATGCAGATGCGAAGGGACCAAGTTATGGGTCCAGACAAGTGGGAGGTTGCGAAGGAGAGAGTCACCAGAGAACAAGCCAATTCAATGTTCAATTTCAAAGAAGGCCTTAAGCGAAAAATGTTGAAAGTGCAATATTTCAAGCATCCTCAAATTGCACATTTAATATTTGATCGATTTCTTGCAGCTTATGGTCGATTGCCCTGGAACGATGAGGTTCCTAATTATTTTGCTAGATTTTTTTATGCGGAGTTTTTTTTAGGTATGAAGTCTAACTATACTGATGTTCCTTCTGACTTTTATGGAGTTGGAAAGGGTAGAATATATAATCGAAAAGGTGCTCTCAGAGACCCTACCACTATACAACCTCCACCTGAGATACCTCATCCACCGAGAGTTGTGGCTTTAAGATCAGAGATGGAGACCACATCCCAACTAGGGACAGTTGGAAGGGAATCGGTAGGTGATGGTTTAGCATCAGCTCTTGTTGGAGTAGAAGTTGGTTTGGGGCGAGAGAGGGCTCGTGCTATTGTTCATCAAAGTTTTGTTTACAAGACGAATGACGAGGTAGATGCATTGAGCATCGATGATCTCAAGGCTTATGCTAAGTCTTGTCGAGATATAGCTTCAGATGTGTTATCGAATGACACATCGAGCATGGGAGAGGTTTGTTGATTATGCTATGACAATCTATTTGATTTTTTATTAATCATTTTTAATTGAATTTTTTGCTACATGGTAATAAATATATTAAGCAAATGTATTTTGTTTGCAGTTTTCGAGAATGTTAAATGCACATAATTTTTGAGTCTCCAGTAGTCAAAACCAAGAGCATCCTAGTCAAAATGAAGAGCGCTTAGGAGAAGTATTTTAATTATAATATTTATGATTGAACTTGATATTTTATTTGTTTGTTTGAATTTTAATAAATATCAATGTATCTTATTGTTAATTTGACTTATCTATGCAGGTTTCTTTAGATTCCAACTTTTTAGATGATTTACCATCTCTTGTGAGCTAATGATTTTAATTTTTTTGTTTTGGTTTTAAGTTAATTGGTTAATTTATTATTTGTATCTACTATGTTTTATTCATTAACAAAATTTAAATTTTAGGGAAGAGACCATTTGGAAATTGGGGGCAAAGATGTGGGGTCTTTAATGAATGCAGATATTGGCACCGAGGTAATTTTGTTGAACTAGAAATGATCTCTGATATAAGTTTAAAGTTTTATATTTTTTGGATTTATTTGAAAATTGTTTTTGTACATGTTGCAGCTTGGCTCTTTGAGATCCTTTGGAGCCAAAGGGAAGGCTCTAGTGGAAAAAAGTGGTGGACATGCATTCAAAGAATTTGATGTACGATTTTTTTAATAATTGAATTGTTTTGTAGATGAGTTTAATATCTTAATATCTTGAATTTAGTTTAAAATTGTTTAAATAATTTATGATCTACATTTATAATTTGTTTTTTTGTGTATTGTAGGTTGAGTTGAGTCCCAGGGAAGGTCCTAGTGGAAAATAGTGGAAAGATATTGGTCTAGATGGATAGTGGTTCAGACTTTATTGTTTTTGTTGATATATATATATTGTAGTTGTTTTGAACATGGAGGGTATTTATTTTTTGATTATATATATATGTATATTGAATTCACATGTTCATCAACTTTTTTTTGGATTATATACATGAGTACATGTTAATTATTTCTCATTTGGTAAATGTTTAGAATATGTTTTGCATGAATGTTTAAAATGTTTTGATAATATTTATAATATGTTTCGCATGAATGTTTAAAATGTCTTGATAGGTGCAATCCAAGGTTAGGAAATGTTGAATGATGAGAATGAATGTTATGAAGTTAGGAAATGTTGAATGATGAGAATGAATGGTTATGGAAGAATGAATGTTGGGAAAGAATGAATGGGAAGTGTTAGGAATGTTTAAAATGTTATTCTAAGTTAGGAAATGTTCAATGTTGAGAATGAATGTTATGGTAAGAATCAAAGTTGGGAAAAAATGAATGGGAGGTGTTAGAGAAAAATGAATGTTGGGAAAGAATGAATGGGAGGTGTTATGGAAGAAGGAATGTTTTCAATTTGTTATGTTGAGAATAAATGTTATTATAATATGTTTTGCATGAATGTTTAAAATGTCTTGATAGGTGCAACCCAAGGGTAGGAAATGTTGAATGATGAGAATGAATGTTATGGAAGAATGACTGTTGGGAAAGAATGAATGGGAGGTGTTGGGAATGTTTAAAATGTTAATCTAAGTTAGGAAATGTTCAATGTTGAAAATGAATGTTATGGTAAGAATCAATGTTGGGAAAAAATGAATGGGAGGTGTTAGAGAAAAAGGAATGTTGGGAAAGAATGAATGTTGAGAAAGTATTGAACCATAAGAATGAAGGTTTAATTCATATGTAAATTTTAAATTTTAATTAATGTTGGTTATATGTTTATTGTTCGATATGCATATGTAAATTTCAAAATTTAACTAATGTTTTTCATATGTTCATTGTTCAGGTACTTTGTAGTTCGTGAATTTCTAAATGTTGAAATGATGGCAAATGAGGATAATGATTTTTTGTTTTTTAATCACAAGTGAGGATTTCCGGATTGTGAAGCTTATGCTAAGTTAGAGCAATGAATTTTAGACGACAATTCGATGAATTTTTATCGATTTGTTGTAAATAATCATTGCTCTAATTTAGCATAAGCTTCACAATCCAGGAATTCTTGTTTGTGATTAAAAATCAAATGATTGTTATCTTCATTTGCCATGATTTCAGTTATGTGAACTTACATGTGAGAGATATATTATTTTTCTGCAACAATCATATATCTAAAAATTATATCTAGATAAACAACTTGTTTTAAAAAATTCATTCAGATCATAGTTATGGTGAAGTATATTAAAGAAACATGTTTGATGGATTAAAAGAATAAAAAATTTAATAGGTTTTTTTGTGATTTTTCATTGGCATCAATCAATCAAAAGTAAAAATTCGGGGCGGAGTGGGGATAGCCACATCCGTTGTCTCATCCCTTAGTGGTCTAATAGACATATGGGGACCCGAATAAAGTATTTTTGAATCCTCAAATTATATTTGAATTCATTTTTAAGCATGTTAAAGTACAACCATGTAAGCTCTTATATTCAAGAAAATATTCAAACTCAATGAAAAAATATACTGTGCACAACAATTTTGATACATGGACAAAAAATATATTGCACACAACAATTGACATGAACAAAAATATATTTGATCAATTTATTTTTGATATGTAGTTAAAAACATCGCAATAGAATGCCATCTTCAACTATCCGTTCATGGTCACATATGGATAGTTTCCATTTTTTGGTTTTTAACTGTTTTTTTTATGGAACTTGTACCAACTTTATTCGAGATGCACACACTAAATGACTATATTGACAACATATAACATCGGGCTCATAATCTTGGAAGTAGACATAATTTTTAGTCATATGCGTCTGCTGAAAAAAGTAGCCTTTTAAAATGATGGATCCTCTTTCGTATGTAAATCCGTTGTCGTTGTAATCCTCCAATAACTTCATTTTTCCTTCAGTGCATCGCATCAAATAATATTTGACATTTTCTTCATTGTCTACAGGTGCAATCACAACGAAAACATCTGCGTAAGTTATAATTGGTGTTAGTGTATTTAAATGAATTAAATTGACTATACTTATGGCGATGGACTAGAATGAACAATTAACTTAAAAGTCAAGAACAAGTTTATTACCTTCTCTGACGAGATCTGAAATTCTATCGCCATCAGACGATATTGCTATTTCTTCTGATTCTAATTCTTCTACACTTGCCAGTGGCATTTTTCCTTTTGGATTAATCTCTGTGTGTCTCCAAGCTTTTACGTAGTTGTTTGTTATGTTTTCACAAACTTCTGTAGACTCAACATTTTCAATGCAAATATGACAAAAGCATGATTGCTTTCTACTGTCAAATGCAAACACGTTGTGAAATGATTTTGTTTGAATAGAGTGAAGATCTCTAGTCCCATGTATGGTGCTAGTGTCATATGGTATTGATCTATTTATATCTTGGATCCCAACAAGCCAAAAAAACCTACACAGTAAATGATGAATCATTTTCAAAGAACAACTTTTAATGTTAATGTACGTGTACTTAAATGTTAGTACATACATTTTTTTAAATTTCAAGAAATAATATAAATTAAAAAAATAGTGGACATACCTGCACACATCTTTTGATTGTTGATTATAATCATGGCTTAGATTTAATTGACACCATTGGACAACCTCTGCAGCTGAATGAAATCGTGCAGAAGAATAGTTCATTTGCCATCTTCAAAGTGCTCTTTTCACGCATGCTCCTGCACCATCATGCTCACCTTTTCCATGCCCAGTTTCAAAGAAATTCCAGCGATGTTTAATGTTCAGCGCTTTGTGAAGTCGACATAACCAAAAAAATGATCGTGAAGATTTAAATTGACCCGCACATCCATCAGACCATATCCAATGCTCATTGAATTTGACTTCGCGTTTTTTCAGTGAGTCATAGAAAATATTTTCTATACAATGTTGAACAAAATGTGTATCGTGTGTACGATCATCGCTGATATAGAAGTGATATCCTTTAATCACATCTCGATTGTCACATGTGCTTTCAATGCCATCAACATCCTGTTGAGAATGTCTATATACAACATGGACAAATATCGAAACTTGGTCAGAGTGATAGTATTCACTCTGTATCTCCTTTTGTGCAGCAAATGTATAGTTTTCAGCAAAATCAACCACCGACAAAATTGTTCCGGGTGGAAAAATTTCACGAGACTATTTGAATTGAAGATCTTGCCATCGTGCTCTATGTGAATGCTGGGTGTATTTATAAATTTCGCTTTCAAAATTTTTGAGAAAATCTGTGACGCATATCTTGTCTTCTAGCAAATCAATTCTTTTGGAATGTGAATCACTACAACTTGTACTATAGTTGATGTATTCGTATCTCCTCCAATCAACATTTACATTTGACAACGATTGATCATTATCGATAGGATATTTATTGTGGAATAACACCAAATTTCCACAATGATAACAATATTTTCCATTGACACATTTCTTTGAATAAAATACTTCATCGTGATTTCTCTCACATAAAATGTGAGATATGAATTCACGTATCGTCGGCGGAGGTGGTGAATTTGTCCAAAACATTTTACCAAATTCAAGAAACGTGTCATAATATAACTGAAATTGCACATGATAACGGCAACAACATGTATCACGTATAGTTATAGGTCGAACATACCATGGTTTTTGTTGCACAAATGTAGTGATTGATATATTAATTCCACGATGATCTTCCTTGAATTTATTGAACAATTGTACTTGTGTCATGTCCATTATATGTTTTGGCTGGCTTTCATATACATTTCGTGATATTCTTTTGCGTATCAAATCTGTTGAATTTGGTGAAACTCGAGCATGTTCCAACCAATATTCTCGTACAATATCTTTAACACCTGCTCCTAATCTATCTTTGTAAGGTTGTCTACAAATAATTGCCCAACAAGCAAGTTCATTATTTTCATCTATTTGCATTCTGAATTTGCTATGTTTGTATAATGTCTTTCTTGATGTTCCAACTGCTTTTGCTAGTTCTGTTGTCAAACGCTTTTGTTTAGTACTAGCTGAAAGAATTGCTGTATGAATTGCTTTACATGCAGCACTGATATCTTTCTTCCTGGATTTTCCAAATTTTTTTATTGCATCGCCTATATTTTCCATCATATTTTGTTTCAATTTGGACTCTTTTGTCGTTTTGTGAATACCCAATAATGATGTAGCACCTTCTAACTTCTTGGACACTAATAAACATCTCAAAATTTGTGCTTGTCCTGCTATTGAGTAATCCTTGAGAACTTCATCATAAATTTTTGTAGCACGATATCATGCAACATGTATTGGTAGTTTTTCTCCATATTTGTCGCAATCAATGTCTTCTAACATTTCATCATCAATAGTAAAAGTACCTATACATCATGTTAAATTTAATTTAATATATATCAAAAATAAAATTCATTATAAAAAAATGAATTTGAAAAATATATGATATATACATACCAGGTCCAATTTTTGGATCTTGAACTTGATCTTCAATATTGACTTCAACGACATTAGCATGTAAATCACTATTTACATCTTCTACAATGTTTTTTTCAACTTCAATTTGTTCTTCTCGTACTCTATTTTCAATTTCCATCTCTTCAACATTATCATGTAAATCTGTATTTATATCTTCAATAGTTCTCTCTTCCGTTTCGGCAACCCTTTGTTTTTTGGCAATATATCTGAGTTTTTGTTTCTCTCTATTATCATCATCATCACGTTTACGATCAGCTTTTCTTTGACGTTTTCTCTTATTGCCCATGGTTGTTTAATCTATAGATGATAAATTAAATAATCATGTTACTTTATAGTAAAAATAAATAAATTCAGATTTAAAAACATTTACGGAATTTATAAAAACATGAACTAAAATTTACTTTAACTTATAAAAATTTTGTAAGAGTCTTTTGAAGAAGATTTATTTGGAATTAACTTTCTTTTGAAAAAACTCTTTGAACAAAAATCTTCTTTGAAAAAAACCTTCTTGAAAAGAAATAAGAAACTCCTCGACAATAAATTACCTACCCATTGAAAAATAATAAAAACACCTTGTAAATAAATCTTTGTTGTAAAAATCATTGCAAAAAAACCTCTTTGAAAAAATATCTACGAAAAAAGCCACTAGAAAAAAGTACTTTGAATAAAAACTTATTTGTAAACATATCTGGGAAAAAACCATTGTAAATAAATAATTCTTTGAAAAAACCCATTTCAAAGAAATAAGAAATATAAAACTACCTTGCAAAAAATCCTTTGCAAAATACCTTAGCAACATAACTATTTGAAAAAACTCCTTTCAAATAAATAAGAAGTGCAAAACTACTTTGGAAAAAATCCCTTTGCAAAATATCTTAGCAAAACAACTATTTGAAAAAACCTCTTTCAATTAAATAAGAAGTGCAAAACTACTTTGGAAAAAAACCATTTGTAAATTATCTTACCAAAACAACTCTTTGAAAAAATCTCTTTCAAAGAAATAAGAAGGAAAAATACATTTTTTTTTCAAAAATACTTGAACGTATACACACTTTTTAAATACAATTCTTGCAAAGAACCTCCTTGCAAACATGTCTAAGAAAAGAAATATTTTGAAAAACTCCTTGCAAATATGCCTTAAAAAAAAAAAACTTTCAATGTGTCTTTTGGAAAAAAGAAGAAGAAACATACTTTGTAAAAACCTCTTTTTGCAAAAAATGTCTTCTTTGCAAATATGCAATAAGAAAAGAAATATTTTGGAAAAACTCCTTGCAATTATGCCTTAGAAAAAAATCACCTTCAATGTGCCTTTTGGAAAAAAGAAGAAGAAACATACCTTGTAAAAATCTCCTTTTGTAAAAAATGTCTTCTTTGCAAATATGCAATAAGAAAATAAATATTTTGGAAAAACTCCTTGCAACTATGCCTTAGAAAAAAAAACTCCTTCAATGTGCCTTTTGTAAAAAAGAAGAAGAAACATACCTTGTAAAAACCTCATTTTGCAAAAAATATCTCTTCCTTTCAAAATTAGTTTGACAAAAAAATGCGAAGTTAAAACATGCGAAAATAATGAATTAATTTTAGGTGTATTTATATGAGTATAAAAAACTTTTTCTTCTTCTTTTTTTTTTTCTTTTTTTCTTTTTTCTTTTTTCTTTTTTTTTTTTTTTTTTTTTTTTTTTTTGGCCGACGAGATTTTTTTCCGTTTCATTATTCGGCCGAATAACCTTCGCCATAATTCACGGCGCCGTTACGGAAAAAAGTTGTTCGGCCGAATAATTATTCGGCCGAACAATTATTCGGCCGAATAATCTCTGAAACATGAAAGATTCAGATCTCTGCAGAATTTTCAGGTTTCTCCATTTTCGGAAGGGAATAACTACCTCTTACACAACAAAATGAATGTCGGACTTCATACCAGTAGATTCATCATTGAATCTACTTTACGAGGGTATAAATTTTGTTGTATATAGATAAGAACTGATATTTTTTAAGTTTTATTTTCGTAACATGTGTCGAGTTGTGATTCAACTCTTAAAAAAAACGGCGAAAAGAAAAATCCATAACTTTAAAAATACAATACCAAAAAAATCGAAAAAAATGTGGGACTCTTCATTGGCGTGTCTACTTCAAAAGGGTATTCGTAGATTTTTTTCTTTTATAGCGGATTGAGAGAAAAGTGGTGCAACAAAAAAGTTGTTGAAAATCGACTGAGTTTCCCCATTGATCGACTTTTAAAAAAATATAATAATTAGTATATAGATCCATTGGATGCAAACTTATAGTCAGGCACTAGTACATTGTGTGTAGATTGTCGTAACATTTTCTGTTTTTGCAAAACACAAGTCTAACAACGATTTTAGTGGTGCAACAAATCATAACTCTTTTGTAGTCTTTTCATTTTATAAGAACACACTGTCAGACATTTGCGAAATCGACATATCAAATATTAATAAAAAAAATTGAAAAAATTATGAGTAGAAAGCTAACATAATTCTACAAAAGTTTTCTTTTTACGGCAAAGAGAAATTTTAAACAAAAATATCACTTTTGTTCGCCCGAAGTTGAAAAACATGAAAAAACCAGAATTATTTTCTCACTAGACCCCCCAAAATAGACACCCATCTTCATTTTTTCACCCATTATCCATCGGCTTCTCTTCGCTTCTAAGGATTCGCCAGTCTGCCCCTTCCTCCACATTTGGCTTCCTCCCAAAACCTTCTGGTCATCGCTATTCGACAACATGTCGACCTTCGACACGTTCCACTACAACCCTGTCGTTTATCGACTTCCAACATGTCGACTCTCGACCTTTCGCTTCTTCTGTCGATCGCATATCGACTGCTTCCTTCTTGACTTATTGAATTCAACAGCCAATATTCCTTCACAAGAGTGGTCGTCGACACTACCACTGGTCGACTGCTCATGTCAATTAACTTCAACTCCTATCCCTAGGTTTCGAGGCTCCTGCATCAATCTAAAAGGATTATACTTTTGCTTTAATATGTTTTGCTTTGTATATTCGAAATTTATATACTTCCGTGAGACTCTTAGAACAAGAGGTCGAGCAAAGGTATTTCTACAAATGCATTCTTAATGTATTCTTTTACCTAAAGGTTATGTCGCAAAGATATTTCAGATCATAACATAGATGATAGTAACAATCAATTTGTCTATTTTCCAAAAACAAACTCTGTTTTTTTAATTATAATATCGAGTATATATATATATGTATATATATCTCTTCGGAATAGATAGTATGTAAAATATTTGTTTGATTTCAATAAGCATCTTTTTGTTTCTTTCATATATTTATAGTATCTCTGCCAAAACTATATTTATCATGTCATTGTTGATTGTTAAATCTATGCCTTTTCAATTTCCTGAGTATAATGTTTTGGTTACATATCTTCTCTCTAAATATAATACATCCTATATTTAGTGAAGCTAATCAGGTCGACGAATACAACCATTAATGTAGACTATCATATAAACTCTAAAAGTCCCACTTTTTGCCACATAATTTCATCATAAATCATTAATCGATAGACTTAGATCAACTACAAAACTCAAGCAAGTCAAGTGCATAAACATTTTCACTAATCATTGATCTACAATATTTACAATCAACCAAATTTAATATTTTAGTAAGTTAATCATGAATCGAATTACAAGTGACATTATGCCAAGTATTCCAGAAATCGATAGGGTATGAGACCTCGGATAAAGCCCTGTCAAGGGATTATTAATAAGAAGATCCATTGATTGTTTTCGAATATCCATTCTTTTGCAATATAATATTTTAAATAAAGGGTTTATTTACCTTCTGTAAAATCCTACAGAAGATTGTAAGGATCTTGTAAATCTATCAACGTCGATTAGATGTCACAAACCATGGTCATAATACTCCTAGTATCAACTACCAGTGATATAGAATCAGGATAGCAAGAAATAACCTCAGAATCTTAGACCGAGAATGATTATTTAAAAGACTTAACAAATTTTAAACTATTTTATGGTGTAACATAAATTACTTAGGATCCACGCAAAAATCTTTTAACGAGTCGGACGGAAGGAGTGGTAATCCTGGGGATTGTCCCCATTCCTTTTCTCGTTAAACTAAAATGTTCATGTTAAAAATACACTGACATAATCCATCTGTTATGTCATTCACACTCAGGTTTATGATTTTACAGAATAGTAGCCATCTTTTAAAAGCTTCAATTTATAACGAAACTAACGCTAAACATACACACACAGATAAAATTAAACAGAGGTACATAGAAGCCTCTGTTGTGGGGTCAAACCCTTGAGGTTTTAGTTTCTGGTAAAAATAACTTATCTTGAAGGACCCGAGGCTGGAAACCCTCTGTGTGCACAAAAACATCTTTCAAGAGTCACCTACACACAAAGAGAGTTTCGAATGTAGTTAGAACATACTGTATATTATTTTTGTGTTATATATGAACATAAATTTCATTACTATAAGGCGACTAGTTTACCTGGCATCTTCAATGTGGGCGTGGTAGGTGATGAGCCTACCTTCGACTTAGCTAACGCCCTCCACCTGTAATCAAATTACATAATGAATCCATCAGTAAATTCAAGTATAAAGGTTTTCATGTTGCAGAATATTTTGACAGATCGTTTTACCTGCTCGTTTAACAAATGTACAAGCCTGGGGTGGTCTCCTCCTCGTAAACCCTTATCACGCCAGTTATTTGCACAAAGCCTTAAACTTTAGACCCTGTCTCGAGGGATGGAGAAACACTATAAAAACTTTTCAATTTTATCTGCTTGAACTAAGATATCTTTTTCTTCTTACCTTTCATGGATAGCACAAGGACAATTGTGTGTATGAGCTCCATTCGCAACAATTGACTGGTGGCGACCCCCAATTTCTATAAAGACCTCGGAGATCAACCAAGAGAAAATACCATTAGCCACCGGGGTAGCTACATCGCCAAACACTTTGAAAACTCCATGAAACGACAAAGTTTATGCTCGCAGAGGTCAAAGACTAACATCGACAAACACCAATGTAGGTTTCAAGCAACCAAACAGAACCACTTAAGTACTGTGGACACTACAGTCACTTTCAAAACCCTAAAAACGCCATGGTAAGAGCAGAATTAGGCTCTCTTTCACTTACAGACTAAAACCATTGAATTAACTAAGTTCGGACAGTATAAACGATCACTAACCCCAATCCAGACCCTTGCCATATAATCATATTGCCATATAATCATACAGATGGACGGGTGAATAACCATACCAAGTAAATAACCATACCAACCATAGTACAACATTTAAGCATAACCATAGTAGCCGAGTGGCTCAGTGAATAACCATACCAACCATAGTACAACATGTAAGCACCATTTCAACCAACAAATACTTTTGTAAAAAGCTACCCTTTTATTTATTGCCTTGAACAAATTCGACTATGATAAGGGTCCCATAGACCCGTTACATTATCTTTTACATACATCAAGTTATTCCAAGTTATTCCCAAGGTTAGCACGGGTTGTTATACCTTTAAGCTATACTTTTAGGAACTCAAACATTAACCAAAATCTTCCACCATAAATGCGTGCTAGTTTTTGAAAAATTCGAAACATAGTTAAGACTAGGATCCAAGATCCCAACTTAGGCTCAAGGCTAAAATTTTGGTACTTAAAACAATAACTTGATTAAGAGTCCTTTATTTTACTTTACCTTCAAGTTATGAGGATAGCACGCCACTTTTAGTAAGTATCCATTTTGTTTGCTCCCTGACGAACAGTTCTAAAGTTTCGTTAATAACTCCGCAAAATAAGGCATTGCTATTACAGTAGTCATGACGTGAATGAGAATAGGAACATGTTTGAGTAGTATCTTTTAATAGTAGATGTATTACAAAATCATGTGCCTTAATTTTTTATTTTATTTTTTTTTCGAACTTTTTGGTATATGATAACTTGTGATATTCCAAAATATTATTATTATTATTTTTTATTTGTTGTGACAATTATTTTTATGTAAGATTTATTTAAAACTCAAAAATAGGAAGTGACACTTTGTATAACAAACTATTTTTTTATCATTAAATAAAAGAAAATGGCACTTGGAGAGTTCAGCTAAATGAGGGGATACCACCATGGCACATATAACATGTTTAACTAAGCAAGCAAGAGAAATATTTACCAATTAAATCCAATCTAAAACTTAACAACAAGAAAAGATCTTAAATCATAGGGATTTATGGATTGATTGGAGATTTGATTTAGGTTGGCACAAGACCTAGGAAAAACTATATATATGAGTGCATTGAAACAGCATTGGATGCCATGTTGTGCATAGAGGAACTTTGTTGAGTGTTCTCTCTTTTCATAAGTCCATCATTGCTAGTTACAGATTGTAACACAGAGAGTACCGCGTGGAAGTGCTGCTTAGCGTCTAGTGCATGATGATGATCCAGCTCGGGGGTGGAGACGGGCAAAGAGTTAAGTTGATTCCTCCTATGGTTGGGAGGAGCTGAATTTCTCCAATTGTGTCACCGTTTTCAAGTAAGTGTATTGTGATTCTGTGGGTTGTAAATCATCGATGGTGTGAATTATTTTCTTTCCTTTCTATAATTTTATGGATTGAGCCATCGCGGAATTGTTTCCCTTTCATTTCATATTCATAGGAAATTGTGAATGCCATTCTTTATGTTAATACTAATGATAATCGCAATGGTTCAAATGTTATTTTCCTTTCAATGCCGTATGATTTAGCTCAAACTCTCGTTAGAATGTTCAAAGAGTAGATTGTTATGGGGGTTTATTATTATTATATTTTATATAATACAAGTCGAATTAGAAATAACGATGCTGTAAAGTTGATCTCAGATCCACGGCCTCTGTATGACATAATTTGTTTATAACAGAGAATCTAACTCTGTTTTTTTAACGGTTCAACACTACCAGAAATTTTTAAAATAAACGATAATGAAATCTATGTTAAATCCTATAAAAGGTTAAACATGTCCCTGTTCAATAAGTTGGAATAACAATATAATGTGGTCGGTTGAACTTCTATTTTCTTTTTAAAAGCATGGTGAGCAATCATGAGATCAGCTCGAACCATTTTAGCATTCTGCGGTTTACATGATGCAAATAACAAGAGTATTTATAGTGTGTTATAAACAGAGATCCATTCGCTGTATGCAAGAGGAAGTAGATTTTAAGTATGCAAAACAGTACATCATATCGGATCACTGTACTCAATCCTAAAATACTTTAAACTTAAAAAGACAAAAGAATGAAATATTAAGTAAAGAGGCCAATATCCTATAGAATTTTTGAGATTTGGATTGGTGGGAATATTAAAACTTCACGAGCAGAAGATGCCTTAGACTCATGTTTTGTGAGTTGGTTGTGTTAAACTTATCAGAGTGTGTGTTAGATTCGACATTTCATTGACGCATCATAACGATCAAATCCTTGCAGCTCGAACCCTTGTGCGTTTAAAACATTGTAATTACCTTCGGCAGAGGTCGGATCTGTGTTTACACCCTGTTTAAGTACCTTTCGTTGTTTGCTGCAAATATTCAGTTAAGTTCGTTGAATAGATTTAGCTTATCTATGATAAATGATTATAATGAATCTCGTCAGTCAGATCCCCTTCTTATCGCGAAAACCTCCTGTTAAGAGTAAGAACCAGTGTAGTTTTCATCTAGTAATTGATTTCTTGGTAGATCCTGTTTTTATTACGTAAGGTGATTATTTAAATAAAAACATGAAGAAAAAAAAGGGAATGTGGTGAAATCCTTCTATATGAATGCTTTTTAAGTTATATATAAAGATATCAATTATAATTTAAAAGCATGTGTTAGTTTGTTAATTCATATCTAGAAATTATGAAGTATATATATATACAATATTATTAAACCATGTGATTTAAAATGCACGAGTGTATGCATTAAGGTTAGAATTCAAGAGTCATAATTTTTTTAATGATGTTTATCGATTAGGAATTACAAGTAGATTAAGAGTCTCCAATTGCCATTGTTTTAACTTGTGCTATAAAGGGTATTATCTGGTTAGTATTAAAAAGATAATTGATGCACCATATGTTTTGTACTACACACATATTAGGGATATGTAAGCCTTATTTATCTTCTTCATAATATAGAACATAATTATGGAAAAGTAATGCAACCCATTTATTTACAAAAGAAGTTAAAGCAACAATTCCTATTTCTTCAAGTAATTATATTTTATTTTTCAAATTCTTGTAGATTTGGGGTTATCATAGGATTGAACTTTTATTATTCTTGTCATTTTATATATGGATGTGGTTTTTAACAGATGGAATCAACATGGACCCATCATAAACACAAATCTATTAAGCACAAGAGGGACATTTTTTGAGGTGTAAATTTTTTTATCTTAATATATTCATCCATCAAGAAAAAAATTACACCTTAAGAAAATGGATCCCTCTCCATGGTTAATAGATCCACAATGTCTCACCCTAGTGCACTGCAAAGCTCCTGGCTAATAAAGTGACCAAGTCTTAGCCAAATCATTGGGAATTGAATTTGCATAATGTGACCATATTTAAAGATTTATTACATCCAAATCTAAGAAGGTGTGGTGCAATAAAAAATTGTAAGATAAGAGATCAGTAATATATTATAAGGAGTTAGCCAACTCCAAATTACAAGATCAAAAGTATATCTACATTTTAATTAATGTAAAGAAGAAAACAAACATTAATAAAATAAGAACAAACTTTTATGAGCTTCATTGTCAAAAAAAATTATTGGACAATTCATAAAATTCAATAAGGTTAAATAACTTGCAATTTGTTACACTAGAAAGATTAAAGATAAAAATATCTCTCACTGAATGTCCAATATAGACCCACAACAGCCTGCAATTTAAAAATATTTTCTATGATAAAAATCATAAACTTTTAACTCCCCATAAATATGGTGCTCTAGGAATCATGTTTGGTTTTAGACAGAACATCCTACAATAATAATCATCATTTGCATTCAATGTTACACTACACTTCTATTCGACAACATATCTTTGATAATGTGGAATAATTTTTTTTATCTTATTCGAGAAATGTTATGTAGAGTTATTGAAATCGTCTCTACATAATGGACAATTAAATTGATGGATAAACCAAGTTATGATGCAACGTGCATGAAAGAGATGCTTACAAGGTAGTTGCCTTGCTGAACACCCAATCGGAATCATATCATGACAAATTGAACATGAAAATCCCTTAGCATCATTATCACTTGTGTACAGTAGTCCCTCGTCAATAATAACCTTTGGCGAAGAATAAATAGCTGCTATAGAAGCAACTACTGGATTTGTTTCATGACGAGAAATAAACTGTCGTCTTAGCTGAGGATGAAGAGAGAATTCTTCACGTCTCAGTTGTATCAAAGGACTATCGTTATTAAACTGATCAATGTGTTGCACTATCCGTTGACATTCCATGAATCTTCCACTCCATACAACCTGCACGCTCAGAACATTCCCGTCCTCTCGGCTCCAATCCATTATAGTTCGTCTCAAGACAACATTAATGTTTTCAGCCATTGCAGTCTTAATATCGTTTTGAAAGTTTAGAAGGTATTCAAAGTTTTCGGCCCTTCGGATGTCGTCCAACCGACTTACGTTTACATTATCCCAGATATTCTCAATTTCCCAGTCATCTTCATTGGATCGCCTTACAGATCTGAAGATAACACTTGAGATCAAGTGCTGCTGAACACCCTCACTCTCCACCTGTGAAGAATGTTTATGATTTTCACTTGCTTCCCATAGTACCTGTTCTGGAAAAATCTTTTCACAGAGATCTATGACTACCTTGCCAAATATTTCTATCGCTTGAGCCGTTATTATAGGACTCTTCATATCGACGTTGCTCTCATATGCCGCTCCCTCCATTTTCAGTGTCGAAGTCGGAGAAAACTTCAAAGGAACTTCGATAACGCTCGATGGTCTTAGAGGTCGAAAGAGAGCATTCTAGATCAAGTGCTCCTGAAGAATAAGAAACTTTGAGCTTTTTAAATGTGAAAAAGGTGAAAATGACGTGAATATATATGCATATAGAGATAAAATATTTACACTTCGAAGTATATTATTGTATTTTTCTTTGGCCGACACAAAGTATTACATTTAAGTATTGTATTTTTCTTTGGCCGACACAAAGTATGGCTTAATGTTTCATGTGCGGCGTCTTTCCTCACCCCCCTTTTTATCCATAAACAACATCTAAATGTGAATGTGGAAAGTATGCAAACCAAGTTTCAAAAAGGGATTTCTCAATGGAGGTATGTACTTCTATGTTATAAGAGTGTTGGATGTAGATCACATTTTCATCTCAATACTTTGGACATTATGATTAGAACCCCTCAAAAGTTGTACCAATGTTTTATTGACTACTTCTATCTATCCACTTGTCCATGGATGGAATGTTGTAGATGTATTCAACTTAGTGTCTATATTTTCCGAAAGTGTAGTCCAAAATGTACTGACAAATCTAGTATCTTTGTCTTTGATGATCCTCCTTGGCATCCCAACATCCACCTGGACCTATTCAAAGAACATGCTTGCTTCTTTGTGTCCTTTGGTGGTCTTTTTACAATGTATAACAATGCACATATTGATGAATATGTCAACTACCAAAAATAAATATGCATGTCCCTTCCTAGTGGTTGGAAGATCGCCCACCAACCATCGAGATGCTCTCGCATGGTCTTGCAAGAACATGTAAAGGATGGTATGAACCTTGCTTCCAAGTAATATGCTTTGTTGTAGAATAGTGTATGCATCCTCTAATAAACTGAGGTACATATTCTTGAATTCTTGGCCAATAAACATACCTTTGCAAGTTGGCCATTGTATTCACAACACCAAAATTCCCTACAACATTGGAGTTGTGAGCCTCTCTCATGAGTTTCAATCTGTTTCCTTTAGGAACATAGGGCTTGCCCATCTTGTAGTGTAACCCATGCTAGAGATTACGACTTGTATGTATCGTGGGTTGATGTATCCATATGGATAGGAGTTCCCAAAGATGTTGTTTTGGTTTTAGGTGGTCTTGAGTGCATATATGCTAACGTGTTTGTAATTCCCTCTTTGTATTTCATGATTATATCAAATTGCTAGAAAATTCTCATCCACTTATACTGTCATATTTATTGTAGATTACTCTTATCCTACAAATACTATATTGTCTACTGATTCGTGTTAGCACCCCAAAAATTTTTGTGATTAATCGTCTTCTGACGGCATTAATCGTCTTTCGGCAACATTGGCAGTGCAAAATAAGAACATTTTTCATGGCGGGAAGTTTTCAAGCTTGGTCGAGAAAAAGAATGTGTCCTCAGTTGCAGACACCAAGGCTGTGAAAGAGAAAATGGTTAAAAGGGGTTTGTGAACTAAATTTTTACAAGGGACATTAATTGTTATTTTAACATATGGTTAAGGGCTACTATAGGGAAAGGCTTCAATATTTATATTAAGCCTAAGTTTCAACTTCATGAAAATCTTTTATAAAAGCCCAAGTCAAAATGGAGAAAGGTTTTTATATTTTATGCCAAAGATAAACTTTATGGCAAGGTTTTTTCTTTTATTATTTTCATAGTTTAAGCCTAAAGTATGGCTTTGGTCTTAATGATATAGCCTAACTAAAAGCTTTATGAAGGAGGTTTCGATTTTTCATAATGTGGCAAGAGCTTTAAAGGTGGAGCAAAAGTTGTTAACAGCCAGCACCATGGGCTCACCATGGGACCAAGTGCCAAGCCAGCGAGGGCCCACGTATCCTCCATCACCCAAGCATCCAAGGCCCAAGCCTTCTCGTTTGTTACTTGAAATACATTGCAAGCTAAGGGATATATAAAGCATCAAGGGAGCTTTCCAGCTTTGCATGTGGGATAAGCCAACTAATTAAAAATGTGGCTTTATGTAAATCAAAAATCCCAATGATGAAGAGGACAGGTGGAAGGCCTACGGTCCATCGCATGGATCACATTGCATTAAAAGAGGAGAGATCAAGGCTTGCGATGGGGAAACCACCCTTTTGCGTGTCACCATTTCGGCATGTCGCATGCACAAAGAATGGTTTTATAAACAGCTAGAAGGGCCTGGCGATACCACCATCTCGAAAATAAGTTGTTTGGGAAGTATATAAGAGGGCATCTTTTTTCGGATGGCTAATTTTTCTTTCCATTTGGCCGAAGTGTCAAAATTCCAAAACCCTAAAATGCCATTCGTCCAAGCTGCTTGAGTAAGGCCAGGATGTTTGCTGCAGCATTGAAAGTTTGAATAGGCAAAGGGAACTCGGCCGTCTATCTCTAATATTGTTTATTCACTACTCTTATACCCATGATTGTTTCTTGCCCTCCATCTAAATTTTGACGTTTCACGTCCAAGGATTGAAGCTGTTGCCTTTTCTCTAAAACTTGGCAGCTTGTTTTCTTTAAATGATTTTCACACAACATTTTATGAACATTATAAAGAGTATTTTCTGTCTCTGTCTTTAGTAGAAGATTGCTATGGTCAATTTGAGGATTTCATACAATACCTTGAAAGTATTAATGAAGATCTAGAAAGTATGAATGATGAAGACTTGTCTGAAGCTGTTTATCAATTTTTTTCACAAATCCATAGTCAAAATATTCAAGAAAATTCTCAAGACACAGTTACACCCTTGGCTGAAAAATAAAGAAAGCAGTAACCATGTTGATGATCTTTATATTTTTTTCCCGAGGTGGATGAGAAGTGTTTTCAGTTTTGTCAATCATCTTTTGTTTCTGAGGAAGATGAGATCAGTTCCATTCCATGTCATATTATTTCTGAAGCTGTTGGTTTAGAGAAACCTGTCTTATTTGATTCACTTGAAGGACAACACATTGATGTTTGTCTTAAAACACAAGAAGCGGATCAGGTCTCAAATGATGCTGCTGATTTTTCATTAGACAAGAAAGATGAGCAGATCCTCCACTGTGTTTCTAAAATTTCTCCTCTGTATGAAGATGAAATAGACCTGCTCCTGAAAGGTCATGTTATGACCCCACTTGAATCAGATCTATAGTGTTCACACGGTTCAAGATCTATAAGTAAAACTTCCTCTATTTCTGAAAATGTAAATCTGAATTTAAATGATGACAGTCATAATGATCATTTGAAGGAATCCATTTGTGATGATGATTCTCCACAAAAAAATCAGCTATTAAACACCATTTTCTTTCATGAAGAAGATAGGGCTGTCATGTCTAATGATCTTGAAAGGTATTGGTTGTTTGAAGATGCTTTAGATTATGATATGAGGGAGTATGAATATGAGACAGATAGTGTGCTAAAGAAAGAAACAGAGTTGCTCATGCTTGAAGGAGGTACAGTCAGCACTCAAGTAGTAGAAGGTCACAATTCCCTATACATTCTCAGGGATCGACAGCCAAGTATTCCTGCAAGTCAGATTGAAAGAGGTACTTGCATTTTTGTTAAATCTCAGGACATAGTAATGTTTCAGATTATTAAAGATCCCTATGCTAAATTGCTTCAGTCTAAAGGGAAGATGAATTTTCTTGCTCTTGTGGGACATGAGCTCATTATCGGTGGATGTTTGGATTGGTTTGTCTTATTTTCTCTGTTTGCTAAAAGAGAATGTAAGCAAGGTCTGAGCAACTAGCCGGTTACTAGATTGGCTTCATTGGCACTTTTGTGTCATTTGATTCAACAGTAGCATTTCAGTGAAGTAGGATAGGTAGCGGGAATAAGTTTGCTCAGCAAGCAGTTTTCAGTATGTACAATGTTATTTTTCAGTTTGTAGCATGATTCAGAAAATTTCAGTATGTTTTTAGTTTCGGCAGTTAGCAGTTTTTAGTCCCGGTTCTCAGATGAAGAGCAGGTTACAAGTTGTGGTTGTCAGGGTTGGGAGCCTCCCAATGGAGCAGGCACATGGTCTACGAGTTCTTTGCACCCCAAAATTTTTTGTGATTAATCGTCTTCTGACGGCATTAATCGTCTTCCGGCAACATTGGCGGTGCAAAATAAGAACGTTTTTCATGGAGGGAGGTTTTCAAGCTTGGTCGAGAAAAAGAATGTGTCCTCAGTTGCAGACACCAAGGCTGCGAAAGAGAAAATGGTTAAAATGGGTTTGTGAACTAAATTTTTACAAGGGACATTAATTGTTATTTTAACCTACAGTTAAGGGCTACTATAGAGAAAGGCTTCAATATTTATATTAAGCCTAAGTTTCAACTTCATGAAAATCTTTTATAAAATCCCAAGTCAAAATGGAGAAAGGTTTTTATATTTTATGCCAAAGATAAACTTTATGGCAAGGTTTTTTCTTTTATTATTTTCATAGTTTAAGTCTAAAGTATGGCTTTGGTCTTAATGATATAGCCTAACTAAAATCTTTATGGAGATTTTGATTTTTCATAATGTGGCCAGAGCTTTAAAGGTGGAGCAAAAGTTGTTAATGCCTAGCACCGGGGGCTCACCATGGGACCAAGTTCCAAGCCAGCGAGGGCCGACGTATCCTCTATCACCCAAGTGCCCAAGGCCCAAGCCTTCTCATTTGTTACCTGAAATACATTGCAAGCTAAGGGATATATAAAGCATCAAGGGAGTTTTCCAGCTTTGCATGTGTGATAAGCCAACTAATTAAAAATGTGGATTTATCTAAATCAAAAATCCCAATGATGAAGAGAATAGGTGGAAGGCCTATGTTCCATTGCATGGATCACATTGCATGGATCACATTGCATTAAAAGAGGAGAGATCAAGGCTTGCGATGGGGAAACCACCCTTTCGCGTGTCACCATTTGGACATGTCGCATGCACAAAGAATGGTTTTATAAATAGTTGGAAGGGCCTTGCGATACCACCATCTCAAAAAGAAGTTATTTGGGAAGTATATAAGAGGGCGTCTTTTTTCGGATGGCTTATTTTTCTTTCCATTTGGCTGAAGTGCCAAAATTTCAAAACCTTAAAACGCCATTCGTCCAAGTTGCTTGAGTAAAACCAGGATGTTTCTGCAGCATTGAAAGTTTGAATAGGCAAAGGGAACTCGGTCGTCTGTCTCTAATATTGTTTCTTCACTACTCGTATGCCCACGATTGTTTCTTGCCCTCCATCTAAATTTTGACATTTCATGTCCAAGGATTGAAGCTGTCGCCTTTTCTCTGAAAGCATATGATAGAAGAAAGGAAATGTAAAGTTCTCTGGGTCATGTCGTTTAAGGGTTCATGGTTTGGATGCTGGCATCGACACATCGTGTGCAGGTCTGCATGTGCAGAGTGACAAAACTCTTCCTTCCTCTGTTTTCTCCATGATATGTTAGCTACGCAGTGTGTATTCAAAGATTACAGGTTTTCTTTTTGGCGGTGTGGTTGATTGCTCAGTCGCTGAAGGAAGGAGACTAAGGTTTTCAGTATAGAAAAACTTTGAAAAACCCTCAAAAGTGGGCTCGTTATGCTCCCATTGCAAATGCCTGCATATATTGTAAGCACGGATTTTTGGCACCAACTACATTCATTGGAGGTCGAGACATAAGTATCTCAAAAGAAGAAGTGAAAGGCAACTTTTGCGCCCGGCTACAGCTGTTATGCAAAGACTAACATTCATTCCATTTTTCAGCTAAAAATAAGCTGCAAGAGCATTTTATTCAAAATCTACCAAATGCAAATGAGGCTGGCCCCAAGGCGTTGTTTCTCCCCAAGGCGTCGTTTCCCCCAATGTACAGTGGCTGCAGAATTAGGGTTAAGGAATGCTTCTATGACTTAATCCACTAAGTCTCCTATCATTAATCAGTTTTCCCAACCATGCAAAATGGAGGGGCCTTCACTCCAGCTGTACTAAGAATCAAAAAATCTGGCGTTGTCCACTGGCACGATGCTGCTGAACTTGGCATGGTTAAAGTTTCATCGAAGCAGATGAACCTGGAAAGAAACAAAGTTCTAGATCCAAGTCTAGCCAGAAAAAACTGTGGGTGCAGCAAATGAGGTTCCTACGGAAGGTATCTAAGGTGGCTAATGTTAGCCGAGACTAGTCCGACCAAGAGTTAGGGATAGGAAATATTTTGAGAAGCCTGGCAAGGCTTATTGAGGAAGATGTTGCTGTTGGATTCCGGGGTTTGGTGCTCTGCTGTGCTTTTGTGTATTAGGGTTGCATCCAAAAGAAAAGATCAATGGCCTATGGTGTATCTCGAATCATCTACTTGTTCAAAAAGAACAAAGGGGCACCAAGTAGTATAACATTTCAAGATACAAAGGTAGATGGGTTTCGAGCTTTGCTTTTCCTTTACAAATGGAGAAACCGAAATGGAAGATGCACTATTTTCTTTGTTCTTCGCCAATTGGACACAATATTCTCCGCTAGTGCTTATTATTTACAAAGGCATGGGACAACAAAATATTGTGCCTTAGCTCATCTATTGGCTTTACACATCTTGGTGATATTTGTGTTGTTTTTACATTCTCATGAAGCAGAGGGCACAAAATCTAGCGCTCTATTGTCTTTAGACAGTATTGATAATGCAACAAGTTCCTTGAATTCTACTCAGCCCTAATTTACTTGTTGCGATTCTTTAAAAACCATGACAAGGTGCTTTCCATGCATTGTACATTGACTACTCAACATTGGAGTAGAACATTTGAGCCAATTCTGTATAGCTAATCAAATGCCACTTCAATTCTAATTGAATGTACCATTTTTACAAATTTCACTGAATACTACCAAGTCCCTCATCTTCCTCATGCCATCTTCTACAAAGATGTGGCAAAGTAATCTTATCAACATTTTGTAAAAAGCATCTGACAATGGGTTCTAGAATTGTCAAATATTTCAAACCAACCCACTGGTTGTGGAAAGATGTGCAGCGAGTTACTTGTATACATTTTCCAGCTGAAGAGGAAGAAAGCATTCCAAGAGGTGATATCGCCACAGCAAGGGTTTGGTATGAAATGGTTTCCCATGGAACACAGGTCTCATAGATGAGATAGCCACAATCTTTGTCATTTCCTAAACTATACCAGATATTTTCAGAGGGTTTTGGTGCAATACTTTAAACAGGTAAATGTTGCAGCAAAGGATGATGTGGGAGAATGAAGAGCAGCTCGTGACAGGGTTTTTTTGCAAAGTCGAAGCTTCTATTTGAAATCTCACTAAGGATTTGGGGAATAATTTTAAAGTTAAGTGATGTAATACCTAGCAGTCGAAAGTGGGCAGAAATGGAGAAATCGAAAGCTAAGTGGAGCAACCACCTGGAGAACCTATCTGAAATATCTTCTATCTTTTATTTTTAAACAAATTTGTCATTTACTGAAAATTACTGCCAGATGTAAAAGGCAGTTAGGGTTTTATTTCATATTTCTATTTTGAAAGGATAGGTGGCAGAATTGCATTGATGATCGTTCACTCAAATTTGTAACTATTTTCTGTTAGGATTAGGTCGACTATGAGTCTCAAGAAAACTATATATTCATTGTAATAGAAGACCTAAAGGGTGAGTGAATCATTTGCTGAAGCCTAAGAGAGCTCAACTCTGTTTTCTGAGATTTTATTGTTAATACATCAGCAGTGTTTGAGGCTGGGTTATTTGCAGAGAATTCCTATGTCATCTTTCTTGCAGTCTGTCTTTCCTTTTCCTTGTTAATTTGTTTATCTCTCTTTGTATTTCATTATGTTAAATTTCTCTCATGCTTGGTAAGTGTAGCATTGGAATGGGATTCATAGAAATAATGCCATGTTCCTTTCATTCCAGGCATTTCACCACCAGCTTCTACTAAAGTTGGCGTAGGATTCATCCTTGTTAGATGCCCTATGCTGATGGACTGTTCATTCTTCTTTTGTTTCACCCCGTAAAGCTCTTTGACTGTGCGGCGGTGGCTACCTTGCCTCTGTTTAGATATCTTATGTAGCTGCATTGTTATGTGTTTATGATTCATCTTTTGACTCCATTTCTCGATAGTTCTCCTCCTGATTCTCTTACCAAGGTTTCAAACAATTTGCTCCAACAAAAATCTGATCTTCTGCACCTGTTATTCATTGAATATCTTAAATGTTGAATGCTAGTATGTTTCTTCATTACTGACAATCTTGATGATTTCCAGCTTTCTGTGAGTTAAAGAGAGATCCCTCTCTGTTTATGTTAGGTCATAAATGTAAACTAAAGACTGGTTAGTAGTTACCCAAGATTACCCTCTCCACAACCTAGGGGGTCAATTTTGGTGTTAACAAATAGTGTGAATCATGCTTTCCTTTCACATCAAATAGTACTTCCACCTCTTAGCAGCTTCGACAAATGCACCAAGTTCCTTATTTTATGTAGGCCAGTTTGGGATACTACCATTGAACATTTTAGAATGGTACCATACTATCCTCCCTCCTTGCATCAATATTGCTCCCATTGTGTACATATTTAAATTTGTATCCACTTCAAAATGATTCTACAAATTAGGAAATGCAAAATTGGTTATTCATTGATCTTTTGCTTGAGCTCTTCAAAGGATTTCTAGTGATTCTTTTCCAACTAGAACCCCTTTCCTTCTCGATTTTATGGGAAGGATCTATGTATACATAGTCAAAATAAAATCTATGAACTTCCGAAGGTGTCCTATTACATCCAAAATGCTCCTAACTTTAGTAAAATCTCTAGGATTAATCTGCTTAGTGATGGCCTCAAACATTGTAGGATCAATCTTAAGTTCTCCTCCACCTATCACATACCTCAAATACACCATATACTATTCTAGAAATTTGTTAAGATTCAATATGCTAAGATAGATAACATCAGATTTAACAGACATTCACAATAATAGCATATATAGGATCACTGAAAGAACAACAAGCACAACATAAACACAAGAGACACAGATTTATCTTGGGAAACCCTCATGGGTTAGAAAACCCAGCAAAGCTTTCTCAATATAGATGACCAGCATATACAAAGATGTAATCCCCAAACATGAGCTCATTCTCCTCCATAGAAGATATCTCTCTCTCCTATGCGCCAATCACAAGTGAGTGAATGTCTGTTAAATGAGGAACACACCTCCTCTATTAAGACACAACTCCGAATTGACTTTTACACTAACTAGGTTGGCCCCAACTTAACCACTTAACATAATGTTGACTGGGTCAACCCCACTAGGGTGGTCTAATAAACCTTTTAACCCACATGACTCATATAGGGCCGACCCCACTAAGGAAGTCTAATAACCCAAGTTACCACATTCTCCACGGAGGAATAAAACATCTATGGATATACAATAGGGTCTCCACAGAGGAATGACACATCTCCATAATAATAAAATACAAATATAATGTTTTTAGAAGTTAGAATATCTCAACAATCCCCCTTAACGAGAAGGATATTATAACAACTTCTACAGGAGCAAGGAGTCATCAACTACATGATACATGATACATCTATAAATCATTGGGATATTTCTTCATACATCATCAGTAACTCAAACAATTACTGAAACATCTTCAAGATCTTCAATACTGGAACATCAACATCTTCAGTACTGAGTTTTCATCTTCTGCAGCACTCGAACAACTACAGCAACATCATCATCCAGATCTCTCAATGAGCATCATCTAGATCTCTCGATCAACAACATCATCATCTGGATCTCTCGATCAACAACATCATCTAGATCTTCTCGATCAATAGCATCATCATCTAGATCATCTCGATCAATAATATCATAGCAGTATACCTTGCAACACACATGATCTATTTACGGGATGGCCAATCCCTATCCATTTAAGACATCATATCATGTCTAGGGACGATGCAGTCCACTCGTCAACTTAGACAAAGTCTAAGGACCCCTTTTCGAAGACATCTATCTATGGATCAATTCAAGGACAGAAGTCCAGGGATGATACAATCCTCTCATCCACTAAGGACCACTTCTCGGAGACATCTATCTACGGATCAATTCAGGGACCGAAGTCCAGGGATAATACAATCCCCTCGTCCACTAGGGACCACTTCTTAGAGACATCTGTCTACAGATCAATTCAAGGACCAAAGTCTAGGGATGATCCAATCCCCTCTCGTCCACTACGGACCACTTCTCGAAGACATTTGCCTACTCCTCAATTCAGGGACTGAAGTCCGAGGATGATACAATCCCCTCTTGTACACTAGGGACCACTTGTCGAAGACATTTGTCTACATATCAATTCAGGGACCGAAGTCCAGGGATGATAAAATCCTCTCGTCCACTAGGGACCACTTCTCGGAGACATATGTCTATGGATTGATTCAGAGACCAAAGTCGAGGGATGATACAATACCTCCTAGTCCACTTAGACAAAGTCTAAGGACCATATATCGACCTCATTGTTGGAACCAGTAACCTTATCATCAACCTCATCATCGGAACAGGTAACCTCATCATCGACACAAGTTTCCTCATCATGGATACAAGTATTCACATCATCGATACAAGTATCATCATCATCGATACAAGTATCCACATCATCAATACAGGTATCGTTATCATCGATACAAGTATCCTCATCATCGATACAAGTGTCCACATCATCAATACAAGTATCCTTATCATCGATACAAGTGTCCACATCATCAATACAAGTATCCTTATCATCAATACAAGTATGCTCATCATCGACCTTACCATAGATATAGGCAATCTCATCATCGATACAGGTATCCATATCGATACCAGTATTGACATCATCAATACAAGTATCCACAACATCGATACAAGTATTTGCATCATCAACCTTATCGTCAATCCAAATATCATCATCGACCACATCACTCCCCCTTTCGAGGAGGGTCCTTCTGAACTATATCAAGCTTATCTCAGGAATACTCAAACTTTACTCGAGACAGATATTCAATACATCAGCAACTTGTTCGTCAGTGCTCACATACTCGAGCTTTATAGCTCCTTTCTACACCATATCCTATATATAGAAATATCAGATCTCTATGTGCTTTGACTTATCATGGAACAATGGATCCTCTGTCATCTTGATACAACTCTGGTTGTCACACAGGATCACAATGGAGTCCATATCTAAGTCAAATAATCTTGATAACAACTTCTAAATCCATATCACTTCACAACTGGAAGAGTAAGCAGCTATATATTCCGCTTTAGCTGTGCTGAGAGCCACACTAGACTTCTTCCTGCTAAACCATGAGATCATGGCAGATCTTAGACAATAAGATCTGCTCGATCTGATCTTCCTGTTTGATACACTTCCAGCCCAATTAGCATCTATGTATCCATACAATCTGAAATCATGATATCCAAGATAACATAGACCAAAGTCTATCGTACCCTTTACGTACGTCATCACATGCTTTGCATCTATCAAGTGAACACATCTAGGTTCCACTAGATACTGACTCAAGGTGTTCACATCAAAGCATATATCTGGTCTAGTATTCGTTAGATATATCAATGACCCAATATTTTTTCTGTAAAGAGTCACATCCACTAACTCTGATGAGTCATTGGCTAACAGCTTCAAGTTGGAATCCATGGGAGTGGCACTGGTTTTGCATTCCAACATATCAAATGCTTTCCCTGGTTGAGAAAGATTCCTTCTGGGCCTTGCTATACTTCCAGACCTAGGAGGTAATGCATTAATCCGAGATCTTTCATCTCAAATTCCGTAGCTAGCTTCTTCTTGCTTCCCATGAGCTGTTTCTAATTTCTTGTCAGAAAGAGATCATCCACATACAGTAATGGTATGACAAGTTCATCATCCATAAACTTAAGGTAAAGTTTAGGATTAGCTTTACTTTTGGTAAAGCCCAAGCTTTTCAAGAAGCTATCAATTCTCCCTATGTGACTGAACATCATTCACACTCTGCATTGAGTGACCTTCTGCATATCTATCCATGCCATCTCCCATCCAATGGGTCTACTGATATGAACCTCAAGATCATTTGAACTCTGTGGTGAGTTCCTTCTTGCATCCATCTAAGAGAAGAATGGTCTCTGTATATAGAAACCATCTTCAACCTTGTAGCAAAGGTTGAAATCTGCATCAGCCATTGTGATCATTAAGCTCATCAAATGACTATCGATCCTGGGTGCTCGTACAAAGAATTCTTCAATTGAGTCCTGGGAGTTTTCTCGATTCGTACTTCTTCTTCAATTACACCATTAAGAGAATGGTCTTGGAGAAAACATCTCATCATGATCCTCTTCCTGTTTCTAAGAGAATCTTCTATGCACAAGCCTTCTATAGTATATTTGATTTATAAGTCTTCTTGTTGAACATCCATCACTTGTTCGGTGTTCATCATTCTTCACGATCTTTCCTACAAATCAAAGTTAATTACATGATTATTAATACTTCATAATCATAAAATCATGTTGACATTTCAATGATAACCTATTATGCATACTGATATGATTCACATAGTCATGCAACTATCTTGACCAGTACTTTGGCACAACACTTTTCCATATCCTGTATGCATACAGTGGTTATCTAGATGCCTTCCATCTCTAGCAGAACATACTATCAAGAGTGTGCACAACTCTTAGTATGCCAGCAAAGAGGTTTCATTCTATACAGGCAACAATGAAATGTTTGTCCAACTTACCCATCATATGCATATTAGTAGTATATTGTTCAATTCTATATGAATGCTTACACTCTGCATGATATATTCTAGGAATACAAATATGCATATAACTATTACGAGCAATATCATTGACTATTCAATAATTTAAATAACAACTCAAATGCTTATATTTTATGTTTGTGTGGTTGCTTCCTGCTTGATCTCTATTTTCCCTTTGTGATAGGATCATGATTATATGTCTTTGCACTTCTATCCATCCTGGACCACTATGCATGCTCAAGTGTGCACTAGTGTCATCCTCATGATCTCATACACAATCCTACATTCATTAGTATAGTCTCAATACTATAAAAACATTATGATTCTAAATAATCTTAAGTATGTATGGTCATGATCATTTCATACACAGGTATACTTACCTAAGATCCTAACACAAAGTAGGATTCTAACTTAATATAGGAAAACATACCTGGATTATCATGCTTGGTTATGTCTTAACATACCCAACCAATATCTTCTTTGTTCTCTTCAATGATTTAGAGACCTTGTGATAGAACATGCATATCTCATAGGTTAAGCATAGTAGAATAGAGTCATACATACCTTGTAAGTAGAGCTTCTATGTGGTCAAATACTATGGATGAGTCTTTGTCTTCATGTCATCATGGTCATAGAACTTGATCTGTCTTTCTTGATGTACCCATATCTTGTTAGCAGACAACATCATCCTCATATAACATCACAGGTGCATTAATTCAATCATAAGTTTCATAACCCTAATCAATGAGTGACTTCTATCATTCACATGTATTCATACTTTTACTAAGGTGATCACACAATCTAGAATTAATTGTGATTGTACTAACCTCAATGAAGACAAACATATTATAAACTTAATCATGAAACAAATTTCAAAACATACACGTGCCTTCTCAAATCATACCTAACGAGTAGTCCTCTCTATAGGGGTAAAAACCTAGCCATCCAAGGTATATTACTTGTAAAAAATCTTGTGTATGTTCATGGTGCTAGTATGATGGAATATCAGTGCCATTTAAACCTTCTTCATCACTTCCCTATGAGTCTCCCAACTTTGCTAGGGTTTCTTCTTATTGGAAACCCTAATGTTCAATCTCCTTCCTCCCACAACATTTTGATGGAGGATCAATATATATGATGAATAAATTCCAAATCCATTATCAAAGCTTCTAATGTTTTATTAGGTGTCTCGAACATTGTATCAGGTCCTTCTAGATCTAAAAACTGAAAACCCTAAGTGAGAGCTTCTTCCTCCTCTTCTGATATTTCCTCCGTTTAGCCATTTCAGATGTGACGTATTGTTTCCGGTGCATATCTGAATTTTCGGATCTACAAGGTGTGAAACTTTGGCCTGTGGTAGCTTGACCTGTCGTCTTTCCAACCCCATAGGTCTGACCTCAAATGAATTCTCTGAGAGAGAGATATTCCAAATGTCGCAACGTGACCTATTTATGGGATTAAAAACTCTAGAGAACTTGTACGGAGTGCCACGTGTCACTGTTTCAACTTCGGCCGCTAAAAACTAGATCTGTGAAACTACCATCCATGCTCTTACTGTCACTTTTTACATAATTTGATTTGGATATTCCTTGCCCAAGTTGTGACCTTTTTTCCTAGGTCACCTGTTTATGTCTGAGATCTGGAAGAGGTAGAAACCCTAACTTGTATAGATCATAAATCACAACATACAACAAATTAGATCCTGTGCTTTGGACACAAGGTACATGGGGATTCTATCTTCTACTTGTACAAGTTTCAGAACCTGACCCTTCTCCAAAATGGTTTTATAGAGAAAGTTCCATGATGACTAGGGTTTTCTATTCAAAACCCTAACTTTCAAATTGTCGTAAGTGCCATACATTGCCTTCCTTCAGGATAGCTCTAATACCATGTTAAGATTCAATATTATAAGATATGTAATATCAATATTATATTCCATTTCACAACACTAGCATATACAGGATCACTGAAAGATAAAAAAACACAGCATAAACAAAAGAGACACAGATTTATCCTGGCAAACCCTCATGGAGTAGAAAACCCAACAAAGCTTCCTTAATATAGATGACCAACAAATACAAATATGTAATCCACAAACATGATCTCCTTCTCCTCCATAGAATATCTATCTCTCTCCTATGCGCCAATCACAAGTGAGTGAATGTGTGTTAAATGAGGAACACAACTCCTCTATTCATACACAACTCCGACTTGGCTTTTACACTAAATAGGTTGGCCCCAACTTAATCACTTAACCTAATGTTGACTGGGCCAACCCTACTAGGGTAGTCTAATAACCCTTTAACCCACATGAATCATATAGGGCCAACCCCACTAGGGAAGTCTAATAACCCAAGTTACCACATTCTCCACGGAGGAATAAAACATCTCCGGATATACAATAGGGTCTCCATGAAGGAATGAAACATCCCCAGAATAATAAAATACAAATATAATATTCTTAGAAGTTACAATATCTCAACAAAATTCACATTTAATAAGGTTTTCTAGTAGTTGATGTTTTTTCAAGGACTTGAACACCTTCTTGAGATGTGAAACATGCTATTACAACGTAGCAATGCAAGCTAATATGTCATCTATATATACAACAACAAACAAATCTAAGAAATGGTGTAATGCATAATTCATCAAATACATAAATGTAGATGCTGTATTGCATAAACCAAACAACATCTTCTTCCTAGTCTTGAAGGAAATACTCTAGGTGTCTTCTTCCTTCACTTGCACCTAGTGGTACCTCGATTTGAGATCCATCCTAGTGAAATACTTTACAAGGTACAGAAGGTTGAATAAATCATTTATCCTAGGTAGAGGTTATTGATTCTTTAGTGTGATATTGTTCAGTGTGATCTTTTTCAATTCTTTGTAGTGGGTGCATATCCTCCATGACCCGTCTTTCTTCAGTACTATGACAATAGGTTACCAACAATGTGAGTTGCTTGGTTGGATTAAGCCTTTCTTCAACAACTGTTGCAGCTGCTTCTTCACTTAGTTGGATTATGTTTTCTTCGATGATAGAGACTATCTATATATTAGTATAATGTTTAACAATGAAGAATATAGCAGTAGTTGTATCTCATGGTTCACCTCACTCATAGGAGGTATCCCCTAAGGACCATGAAACACATCTTTAGATGTATGTAAAAGGATCTTTAACAAATGTTTCTACTCTTTCCTACATCCCTCTAGGTATTCCTTCACTATTACTGATTCATTGTGTTGATTTTGTCTTAAGAAAATCAATACAAACTCCCTATTTGAACTTATCAACATTTTCTCTTTGTTGACACTTACCGAAGATATTTTTTATTTTTCTTTGTGTGCTTTTATGATGAGGGTTTTCCCATCATTGATCATGTAGTATTAATTAGGTCTCCTCATGAATATCGCACACCTCATTCCAAAAACTACACTACAAACATCAATTTGTGCCATGTCTACCTCCAATTCATCAATATACTTTGCACTTATGGAAAACTTGAACTTGCATTGTTTTATGACTTTGAGTTTTGCACCCATCCCAATGCATAAGGAATTGGATGGTCATATACTTCCAATCCAAGATTACATACAGATCCTCTACTATGATGTTTTCTTCGGAATTCAAATTGAATGGAGCAGTAATCATGGCCTTCCTTACCTAGATATTCAAGGTTAATCATTTTTCAATCTCCTTCTCTTCCTTACGGTGAATTCTACTCAAATTCATCTCTTTCTGCAATTTGGTATAGGAAATCTTCTCATCCAAATCCAATCTTATTTCTAACTCCACGATTGACTCCATGGCTAGAAGGTTTTTCTTTCTGGCATTCTTCTTCTGCTTCTCGGAATTCATCTCTAGATGTAGTTTCCACCCTTTTCTTCAATGTCACCATTGATGTTTCAAGGGTTACAATTTTTTTTTGTATCCTTTCATTGATGCACCATGGATGTAGTCCTCTTCTTGTTGATGTAATTGTAACTTCGGAATGTATGTCACCTATGTATATTGTACTCCTATAAAGATGTTATTATTCCTCTATATGGAAGTGTTGTCATCTGTATTGAAAAGTGTCGCAACTTGCAAGTGATGGGTTATTAGACCACCAAGTGTGGGGTCGGCCCTGATTAATATAACCATGGGTTATTAGAACGAGTTAGACAAGTCGGCCCTGTTAGGTTATTAGGCAGGTCAGGTCATGTATAAATAGAGTGCGGGAGGCACTATATTTTATCATCTCATTATTCACTTCTACACTACTTGAAAAGTGGCGCACTAGTGGAGGAGGAGGTTCAACTGCTAGGAGGACTATCTTTGTGTACTTGGGTTGTATCATTACTCTTTCTATCTCTGAGGAAGTTGTGGGGTTTTTCACTTTTGTGGTTTTCCCCAGTGAAACTCTGTGTGTCTATTGTCTCATGTGATTGCTTGGTGTGATTGATATGCATTTCTATACTTGATATGATGTACATCTTATTTTCTCAGTAAAGATCCTAGAGTATGTTGAATTAATGCTAAAAAATTAACATGGTATCAGAGCTAACCTGAGAAGAAGACATTGTGCAGTTGCAGAAACTAGGGTTTCTTGTTTATTGGGTTTATCTCCACAGATCTTGAAATGCAGTAGGGTATTTTGACTCTCCTCAACAAGGCGCATCTTTCTGGGGAATCATAATTTAATTCTGGGCACTTTCATTTTTGGCCCTAAAAATTAGGGTTTCCACAAAAGTAGCAATTTATGAAGTTTGAGACCATAGCTGGAAGCTCCTTGGAAAAATCGAAGTTTAGAGCTTTGGATCGAACTTTTTGGTTTGGTGAAGCTACAGGAAACTCAAACCCTAATTCAGCGTCCTCCCGAGTGAATCCAAGAGATTGGAAAGCATTTCTGAGGGAGGAAACTTTACAGTTTTCAAATTTTGAGTATACTAGGCTGATCAGCTCATCAAGGCGCATATTTCTATCCTTTTAGAAAGTTGAAATTCACATTTTGAATTTTTAGGGTATCTCTAACAAACCCTAATCCAACACGAGATCCAGATTTCTACAAATCAAGTGGTGAGACATAAATATTTTCTATTTCCATTTGAGGTACTCTTTAAGATGTCTCACCACACCAAGCTTGAAGGGGCTGATAACGTTCAAGCATGGAAGTATAGGATTGGGTGAATCCTGGACGAAAATTAATTGGACACCTACATAAGCTCTGAAGTCCCTGTCCCAGAGGAAGAAGAGGCTAAGGCCTTACATAGGAAGAACTTGGTCAAGGCAAAGAGGATCATTGTTGATTCTATCAAAGACCATCTCATACCACATGTGTCATCTCTAAAGACACCCAAGGAGATGTTTGATTCCCTAACCAAGCTATTTGAAGGGAAGAACATAAATCGGAAGATGACTCCGCAGAACCAATTGAAAGGGGTAAAGCTTCAGAATGGAGGGACCATTCAATCTTATTTTTCTAAGGTCTCTCAGATCAAGGAACAACTTGAAGCTGTGGATGAAGTAGTGGACAATGGTGAAGTTGTCATGACCACATTGAATGGTCTACCTAGGTCATGGGACTCCTTCATCCAAGGAATCTGTGCAAGAAGGAAGTTGATCTCATTCAGTAGACTATGGGAGGAATGCTCACAAGAAGAAGAAAGGCTTGTGGTTCGAGAAGAGAAGATGGGGAATGAAGATCAAGATCTCATAGCACACACCAAGGGAAGCAAGTTTACGAGGGAGAGATCTCATAACAAGAAACATTCTCACCCTCATCACAAGAAGAAAGATCTATCTCATGTTCGATGTTTCAATGCAATGAAATAGGACACTTTGCTTCAAACTGTCCCAAGAAGAAGAAAGACAACAACAACAAATTCAACAAGAAGAAGAGGTACAACAAGAAGAGATTTCATGCTCATGCTACTGAGGATGATGAACCTCCGAAGAAGAAGGCTAGGATTGAAAGTGATACGTCATCAAGTGAAGATGAATATGTTCTAATCTCTGCTCTCACGGGTACTATCTCTCATGGATGTAATGATTGGCTTATTGATAGTGGGGCTTCCAAACACATGACTGGGTTTAAATAATCTTTTGTAAATCTATCTGAACATGAGTCACCCCATAAAGTGAAACTTAGAGATGACTATCAATATCCTATCAAGGGAAGTGGTGAAGCCTCCTACAACCTAGACTCTAGGAAGTCCTTGAAGATAAAAGATGTTCTATATGTACCTGGGCTAAAAAAGAACCTACTCTCCATATTTGCATTGGATGCAAAAGGAATGAGGGTTTCATTTGTAGATGGCCAAGTCCTAATGTGGCCAAAAGGTAAAACTATAGATGATGCAGTAGTGATTGGAGAACAAGAGGGATGATTGTACAAATTGAAGGGACAACCTGAACATGGCATTGTACATGAATCCATGGATCCAGGTGAACTTTGGCATAGAAGGCTTGCACATGTACACTGTAGAGTGCTACCAATTGCAAGCAAAGCTGTAAAGGGTCTTCCTGAAATCAAGACAAAGCATGAAGGTGTTTGCAAAGGATTTGCAAAAGGAAAGAACATTAAGAAGGCATTTCCAAGCAGTGAAAGCAAAGTAAAAGGAATCTTGGAGATTATCCACTCTGATGTATGCGGTCCAATGTCATCCAGTTCTCTCAGTGGTTATGTATACTATGTATCTTTCATTGATGATTTCTCTAGGAATACTTGGGTTTACTTTTTGAAGAACAAAGATGAAGTGTTTGATAAGTTCACAGAGTTCAAAGCCTTGATGGAAAATCAAACTGATAAGAAGATCAAGACCTTCAGATTCAACAATGGCGGAGAATTCACTTCACATGATTTCAAGAAGTTATGCAGTGACTCGGGATTAAGAGGGAGTTGACTGCTGCCTACAATCCACAACAGAATGGAGTTGTAGAAAGGAAAAATAGAGCAATCATGGAAGAAGCACGGGAATGCTACATGACCAGGATCTGCCTATGCACCTTTGGGTAGAAGTAGCTAGGACAACTTTATATGAGTAGAATAGAACACCTCACAAGATATTGGACAACAAGAAACTAGAAGAGGTATTCTCTGGTAAGAAACCTGAAATCAGCCATCTAAGAATATTTGGTTTTCCAGTATATACACATGTTCCAAAGGAAAAGAGGACAAAGCTAGATCCTTCAGGAAAGAAGGGCATCTTTGTGGGGTATAGTGAAAGCTTGAAAGCTTACAGAATATACTTTCCAGGGTTCAGGAAGATTGATGTCAGTAGGGATGTAACATTTGATGAAGACTTAGCTTTCATCAAGACAAGGAAGGCACCTATTGAAGATCATGAAGAACCAAAGGAGACCAGATTTCAAGAAACCACCATGAATGAAGCAATTCCAGAAGCAGATCATGAAGTTGAAGATCCACAAATACCTGTAGATCCACCCCATGAGAAGAACTCTCAAAAGAGGAAACCTACATGGGATAGAGAGCTCATTCAAGATGCAGAAAGATATGGAATTCCAAAAGAAGAACATAGAGAAAGGAAGAGGAATAGATCACATACCAGTTATGTTTCCCTACTCTGTGATATTATGAACAAAGAACCGTTCAGTTATGAAGAATCATCGGAAAAGAAAGAATGGAAGGATGCCATGGTCGAGGAATACTAGTCGATCATGAAGATTGATGTTTGGAATGTAGTCCCAAGACCTGAAGGGAAGTCGGTTGTGACTTCCAAATGGATCTACAAGATCAAGCATGTTGCAGATGGCAGCATAGAAAAGTACAAAGCGAGATTTGTAGCTCGTGGCTTCTCCCACAAAGAGGGGATATACTATGAAGAGTCTTTTGCTCCTGTGGTCAGGCACAATTCCAGCAGATCAGTACTTTCCCTGGCTGCAGTGATGAAATGGAAGATACACCAGATGGATGTCAAGACAACTTTCTTGAATGGTGTAGTTGAGGAGGAAGTGTATGTGGAGCACCCACTTGGTTTTGAGACACATGAGAGAGAGTCATATGTGTGCAAATTGAAGAAATCCTTGTATGGATTGAAGCAAGCTCCTAGGACCTGGTATGGTAGGATGGATAGCTTTCTATCCAGTTTGGGCTTTACCAAGAGTAAAGCAAATTCCAACCTTTACTACAAGGTTGAGGAAGGAAATCCTGTGATACTACTTCTTAATGTGGATGACTTGTTTGTTACAGGTGAGGATGGATTGATTGCCGATACTAAGAGGAAGCTTGCTTCCGAGTTCGAGATGAAGTACTTGAGGATAATGCACTATTTTCTAGGCATGGAGGTGTGGCATGGTGCAGATGGGATCTTACTTGGACAAGAGAAGTATGCAATAGAGATCCTAAAGAGGTTCGGGATGATGGAATGCAAGGCCATGGCCACACATGTGGCATCGAGCCTGAAGCTTCTGTGTGATGCTTCATTTGATCTGGTTGATGTCACGGTGTATCATTAGATGATTGGGTCCTTGATGTACCTGACGAACACTAGACCAGATATTTGCTTTGCGGTGAACACATTGAGCTAGTTCCTGATGGATTACAGAGGTGTTCACCTGGTTGTTGTAAAGCATATTCTGAGGTACCTGAAGGGTACAATTGATTATGGGCTCAAGTATGATGTGAATCAAAAGTTTAACCTCCAGGGTTATGTTGATTCGAACTGGGCAGACAGTGTTGCAGATAGGAAGATCACATTTGGGTGTTGCTTCAGCATGGGATTAGGTGTGATCTCGTGGTTTAGTAGGAAGCAGTCTTGCGTAGCACTAAGTATAGCCGAGACAGAGTATGTTGCAGCTTGTTCAGCTAGTTGTGAGGCAGTATGGCTCTGGAAGCTACTGTCTGAGTTATTTGATCTCCCGTTGGATGCTACTGGCATCTTTTGTGACAACCAAAGTTGTGTGAAGCTGTCTGAGAATCTGGTGTTCCATGACAAGTTGAAGCACATTGAGATCAAATATCACTATATCAGGGATATGGTGTAGAGAGGAGCAGTGAAGCTCCTGTATGTTGCGACGGATGATTAGGTTGCAGATGTGTTGATGAAACCACTAGCCATAGTGAAGTTTGAGTACTTCAGAGAGAGGCTTGGTGTCCCATTAACATATCACTAGTACAAAATGAGAAATTAATGATTAAAATTCGACTATAAATGACTATTTCTGAGTCAGTGACTAATAGTATCTGATTTCCACTATCTTATCTCTAGTCGTATTTCACTAGTCATTAATTGGTTGACTTATTAGTCATTGACAGTCACTGATTAAGTCATTGATTTAGTCATTGATACTCACTGATTTAGTCATTGATTTAGTCATTGATACTCATTGATTTAGTCATTGATTGTCACAATTAATGACCAAATATACGACTAAATAAACTACTAGATGACAACATATTAAGGACTAAGCTAAATACGACTAAACATTAGTCGTGCTATAAGATACTAGAAATTCGCTACTAATAGTCGTATATATGTGAATTTAGTCATTTTCTTATACACTAATTTATGATAGTGTACGGAGGAATCGAACCACCAATCTCCTGCCTATAATTAGGAAGGTGCTCTACCATTGAGCTAGCACCCTTTAAGAAGTTGTTATTGCTTGACAATAATGATATTCAAACAAATTTTGCATGGGAACAAAATGAATTTCAAACCTATTCAAGAATAATGCTTCAAGTACTAAACGAATTCTAAGATATAGCAGTTCAACTGTGACAATGATGAAAATTCAAAGAAGAATGATCTTACAAACTATGCATGAGTACAATAATCCATGGTTGTACAAATTATCAGGAACAAAAGCAAGATACTACCATCCTACAATACAAAATAAATGGAGTTAAGTCAATAGTATTTCATAGAAAATAGAAAATATAATCTCCTTAAATGCAAGATGTCACAATGAGGACTCTATCTAGGACACTCTATTCTGGAGTATAGGGGAAGTCGTTTTATCGAAAACCCTCTTTCAAGGCTACGCTGCATCTTAGGAAAGAATTACATGTAAAAAGAGAAACATATCAGTCTCTCTACGGTTCAACAATTTCGTGAAAATAAGGCTTTGCTCGATAAATATGCTTAAGATGCTGGCAAGATTTTTCAAAACAAAAATTTCTATTCTTGATTTTGTAATAACCCTTTTAACGCATTTGTTGTTAGGGAAGACTTGTTTATACCACTACTACTCCTTTAAACTACTGCTACTTTGTTTTCTCTTGCCGACTGATAATGGTTAGGCTTACTGTAAGGGTTATTTAAATCCCGATTTTGTCAAACACTTCACTTTCCATCTACTGTAGCCTATTGTTGGAGTCTAGAGGCTTGAAGATATATTGTATGGCATATTTTGGTTTTGATATTTCGTTAAGCACTTCCTCTACCCACTAACTTCTTCACAACTTAGTTCAAATATGACTCTTGCACTCTCCTTTAAAGCTTCCAATTGTGTTTTCAAGGCATAATAAGTTTTGGTTTCAAGGATAGGGCCATGTATGATATAGAGATCATTTAAATATTCATATCTTAACAAGAAAACACAAATACACAAACTGAAACAGAAAATGAAAAGCAACAATACAAGGAATGCTATATAATAAGAATTCACTGAATTACATGCCTGGAAGTGTTTCCTTTTACTGAGATAAGTAGACTTGTCCCTTTATAGAAGATGTTGATGCTAACATCCTTCCAACTGATGTAAATCGTTGCTCCTTCTTCAAACAAGAGTTGGATAAACTTGAGAAGCAAATTTGAGTTCTTTTTGCACACCTCTTGTCTCAAATAAGTAATCCCTTGAGTATTATAGAATACACCACTAGTTTAGAGACTTAGGATAAGAAATATTGAAGGTATTTCAGTCTTTCAACAGTCTGAAGAAGTCAAATACAATCTGACATAAAATGCAGTAACCCTCTACCTGTAGGAAATTGTCTCCTCTGGAAAAATGCAACAACAACTAGGTGCATGAAATATTTCCACAAATATTTGTAGGTCGTGTTTTCTTCAAATGAGGCTAAAATAAATTATTATGACATCCAACACTCTTTATTTTTCTAATATAGATGAAGGTCCAGTAAGTGGCTTCATGTAGATTACTTTATCACCACTTAACTTTATCATAAAACAGCAGGATCATAGAAAAAGTAGAATCTCAATCAGATTCATTAGGATTTGTCGGCACAGGTTTACACCATTACACACAATTAAAATTAGGGAATCAAACAAACATCTAACATCACAATTGTATAATATAGGTGCTTGTTAAAGGTTGGAAAACATCATAACCAAGAAGCATGTTATCTAGATGTAAAAATAAATCCCATTAAGCCATCCAATGAGTTTTTCATTCATGCTTGTTTTCCCCACCCTAATGGCATATCAAAAAGGGATGAGGACCACTGCGAGTGATAGAAAAATTTGGAAGAATATGTACCCTAAAGGCTTGGCACTTCAACAAAAGGAAGGTTACAATCTTACCAGGAAAATCCATGGCCTTCTATATGTATGCCATTGGAGGCTCTTCCCTATCAAACAGTGTTCAAACCTTAACCAATTGCATTAATATGCCAATAACTTCATTTGCTTCGCTTTAGAAAAAACCATTAAATACAAGCAATGCAACATCTATACAAAAGTATTTCTATTGTATTTTTACCTTTTTCCACTCGTCACTCACACATATTCTCCTAAGGTGCAATTTTTGGACACAAATGAACATAAAGAAAGAGAATTTGTGGCAAAGCTGGTTATTCCATGGTGAACATGCATTCCATTTTCAATGTGTTTCCTCATTAAGCTAAGGACCCATACATGATTGATTATACATGAATTTTTATATGGAAAAGTCAGGAAAAATGATCGAATGGCAAGACCACTCTCACAATTAATACCACAACCATTCCTTTTGCAATTAGTAGATGCACTTCTACAAAGATTCACCTTTATAGACTATGTTGTAGAAGGAAACCTGTAATCCATATCATGAAGACTCACACAATCACTTCAAAACCTGCATCCACAAATATAAACAAATATTAGTCTAAAACTGGTAAATCTGATAGAGATGTAGCAGTTTCTAAATAAAATGTCAAACCTTTTGTGATATTTCCAAATCTTCCTCATCTCTACTTATACATTGAAAAATAATGTCAAGAATCTTTGAGACATTTCCATGGAAAACACCATTTTTGTTAAATAACATTTCTCAATAGAAAGTTAAAATTAATTGATATTATGAAAAATTAAGTACAATAATAAAAAATATGATTTACATGAAAGAAACCATGACTGAATTGCTTGATCACTGGCACCCTTTAAGATTTCACACTCCAACTGCAAAGCATTAACCATTTGTGAAGGCAAAGATCATGGCAGAAGAAGCCTTTCTAAAAGGAAAAATAAATATAACTAAAATTACAATTCCACTGGTGATGGTAAACTCCATCCATGGTAAACACATTTTCAGTTGAAACCCTACCACACAAGGACACTAATATGACCTTTAGTCATCTGTTTATAACAAACGTTAATAAACCTTCATCATTGAGAAACAAATGGACAACCCATATAACAAATGAGGTAATAAAATTCAAGAGTGGCATCATATAAAGCAGACATGACTGGAAGATGCATCAAGACCACACTTAGTGTAATTGATTATTGAAACTAATTAACCTAAATGCTTTATTTTTCACTCTTTCGCCTACTACAAAAAATATATTTGGCATATATATTCAAATATTTTTGTATACGGAATTCATCTCACATTTAAAAATGACTTCTACATTCATCAACCTATGTGCATCTCTTCCTCGGGGCCATACAAAAAATAGCCAACACATGCATTATCAACAACATTATCATGTGTTGGAAGTTAGAGGAGGTAAACCATTAAGTGCTTTAAAAATCAACAACATTTTTCCATTTGACACATGCACCTGCACAGAAACCCCAGTCAACTTTGCATCTTATTATGTCTATTTTCAAACGATTTACACTCATGACAAAATTAGAAACAAACATGTTTATTTTACCCTAATTTTTTCTTGCCTAAGAAAGAAAATAATAGTTGATCAAACTATCTTCTAAGGAAAACAATCATGCACATCCAATCAAAATACCTTTTTAGACACAACTTGATACTTGTCCAATGCTTCCCTTGTGTTTAGAGAGGGATCCAATCCACTAGAACCAAGTCGCCCTATGGTTGAGGAAGGGGTTGAAGTCCGTACAATGGATGTTTCTAAAACATAAAATTGTTGAACTTCACAACAACAACATGAGCATTATGGCTCAGAAAATCAAAAGTGGTAGACCAATCTCCTCTTTCTAATACTGGTGTAGAATGGCTTGGATTTTGGAGTCCATGTGTTGTTGTAATTAAATTCCCAAAAGGTGACCACCAAGGCACCTAAAAAATGTAGAACCTACCTGCATTATTAACAAATAACAATGTCAGATCCATAACAATAATTAGAATTTTAATATGCAGTCTTACTAAAGAATGTAACTGATGCAAGGCCTTACTGATTTCCCCCAGTGGCCTTCAGTTTTGTCTTCTAGACTCTAGTTCCTTATGCACTAAATAATGACACTTTTATCATCTTATTGGCTAACAACAAAAGAACCATTTGGATCCCATCAACTTCCTTTAACAACGCTAGCATGACCTCTTAAAACTGCAAAAGAAGATGCATCACTCATATTCCAAATTTGGACTGTATTATCCAAACTGGAACTTGCTAAAATTGAATCGTCTCAAGACTAGTTGAGATCCTCCGACTTCAATTAGTACAAACATATAAACCATCTCAGTTAGTAATGCAATCAATATAATATCCAAAAAAAAGGTTCAATAAAGAAATTTGCATTCTAAAACCATACTTAAATGTTTTGAAATATTTGTGGCATTCAACATACGTCAACATAAAATTACCACATCTGCAATATGCCCTCACAAATTCATCACAACTTTCCATTTCTCAAAATTTGGAGATTCTTCGGCACTAAACTCTAGTTCCAATCCAAGTTTTTTTTATATTGTATATAGTATTCCCCAAAAGGAGTATGCTTGAGCTCATAACTAGAATCTATTAATCTCACTCTCAGGAAGCTATGTCAAGGTACCGAATACATAATTTAAAAGTAGCCGCATAATTATGATGCATTTTCTTGCATGTTCTATATAGTTTGTTCGAATTTCATGTTACCAACATGCTTAAAATTGATGAAGAACCAAAAGAGAAATCCTTCTAAAATAAATTGGTAAACCATAACTAGATATATCCAAGGTCAATAAATTGCTAAATTATTACTAAATTTACAGCACATTGTCCAAGAGCATGGAGCAAGCAAAAGATTAAGGACGTGATACCATTTTCATGAAAATAGATATCATGAGACCCTACATAGAAAAGCAGAGGATTGATCCTACAAAAGCTAACCTATATTTAAGCTTATTTAAGGCAAATTCATACATAGAACATACAAAAACTATGGTACTTAACAATTCAAGTAGCATGTTGTGCAATGCACAACCAATAAAATGATGCAGAACTAAATTAAGAGTGAAAATACACCTTCCAAAATTTTATTAATTGCAGGATGAGGTACAATGCTTTATGCATTCAATTACAACAAGATTCAAAATACATAAGTTAAAAGGTTCATTTTCCACTCATCATTTTTCTACTTCATCTTTTACTATATAGAGAAATGAACTTCATATACCCAAAAACCAGAATTTATAACTTTCCAAGCATGGCAGATTTTTCAAGGATTGGCGAGGTTTGTGTCACCCAAGCCCAACAATCAAACTAGGTCAAACTGGGTTTGATTTGGATGGTTTAGGTCGAAGATGAACCTACCTACATTTGAGGGACCACGCAAGGTCGAATCTACAGATTTGGATCTACTTGACTGAGTCTAGTAAATAGCACCAATGATGTTTCCAATTACATTATTGTTGATAGACTACTTACAGAAAATACCACAATTTATGGACATTGTGTGCAGTAGTATCCTATTGTGTAACCTCCATTCTAGCATACAGACAGAAAAAGGCACAGGTAACATTTGTTGTGGAAAATGTCAAATAAATAACGAATTTTGGGTAACATTTGCTAACATATGTTATGTTTGTAAGGGAATTCCATGTAATTATTCTCAGTTTGTTATGTATGGAACAATCAACACCAAATCGAAGACAATTTCACCCATAAGTGGATGCATGAAAAGCGCATCAAGTTATCCTTGTGTAGTTCACTATGTAAGAATCAATATCTTTGCGATACTAGACTTGTAAAAGCACCTTATTATCATAGGAAAGATTCTTCGAATATTAATGAGAAAAATGAATTATGGTCATGTTTTGCTGGGGAAAAGGTAAAATTTGTTTATGGAAAAACTGAAACTGAAGAATATGAATACCATTGGTTGAAACTTAGCTTAAAAACTCTACAAAGTTCAAAGCTTAAGGTGGAAGATATTTTTAAAAATGATCTAAAACATTTCCTTCCCGATTTTAATGAAGAAATATATAGAGAAGGGCCACTTCCAACTCAATTAAATGTAATGGGTTTCCACTCTTATGGGAAAACAATAAAACAAGCTGTTACTGATGGATTTTCTGCAGATTCTTCCTAGTTTCACATTTCAACCTATAGTCCTCATGTTGATACTTCCTCCTTTCCTCAACCAAGTGAGAAGATTCATTTTAAAATGCAACACATACATCGACAATGCTTCCTAATTTGAATTTACCAAAAAACAATATAAACGTGGATTGTAGTACTACCACATTAATATTTCAGGGGAAGTTGGCATCGGGTTTTAACCAGAATCGCCATTATTCACCTACAAAAGAACCACAGTGTGAAACACTTCATCAGAGTAATTTGGGTACATCAGCCGCCTCGGGTGAGTATAAATTGGGTACATAATTGAAGTCAAATGCAAATAATCTTGGAAGGTTGTCAATCTGGAAACATTCTAATTATGTTACTTTCTTGTTTGTTTACTATGAAGACAATACCCCAGTTTCTAGGCATCCTCTTCTACCATAATGATACTAATGTACATACAGACATTGATATAAGTTTTCCCTATGAGTAACTGTAATGAATTTCTTTGAGCTTATTTAAACCATCCATTTGTTGGAAAAATTTAAACCTTGATTTTGGTTCCCATCAATTAAGTGGATGCAAAGATGGCGAAATGACCTCAAAGGGAGATTTATCTTGTTCTCCATATTCAAATGGAATTTATAACAGGTAAGTAACTTAGTTGCAGAATAGACACCCGTTTACAAAGGGTATATCTGAAACCGCTGAAATATTGATTAATATTGTTTAATATATATCTCACAAGAATTTTATTTTGCAACATATTTAGAAAATATCCCAGCCATTTGCAAGGTTTTCGGTTGCTTACTGTCATAACCAGTAGCAAGCATGCAGTTTCTGGAATCTATTTTAAATAGTTCGGACTGCTATGACAATTATAAATTGATATATTTATGCAGTTGTAAAGAATTCCAAATTTCATAACATCCTGACCAAAGTTACGAGACTTGAATCAGAGAATGACTCACTAAGGAAAAAGTGTAAGAGTTGACTTGAACTCATGAGAAACTAGTGAGTTGACTTAGGAAAACTAAAATAATATTAAAATACACTAAATTTAAGTGGAAATGATTTTCTTCATTATTATGAAAGTTTACAGTTTCCATATGATTCAAAATTTCAGTAATAAGTGATTTCAAAGTAGATAAAAGATACTACATACTATAGTAGCAATATTTCAGAATGAATACGGATACGAATATGATTTGGTATGGAATAACATGTAATGAAAAAATATAATATGATTGAAATATGGAAGTACCTCCTTTTGTCGAGTTGCAAGAAGACCTTCCAGTTCTTCTATATGTCGCTTGGAAGCATGCAGCTCTTCATCCCTCTTTGAATTCATCTGTTGGGATAAACCTCACCCAATGCATTAGAAAGGTGACCCTGAACCTCTAGACTTAGTAGCATTCTTTTCCCCTGTCTTATTCATATATGAAGCCATAGCACTAGAGTTTGTTTGCTCAGCCTTCACTTGATTTGCCATGGCTTCCAATGCTTTTTCTTTCGCATATTTGTTTGACATTAAATCTAAATTTACAAGTAATCAAAGAGGGTCTAGTATGTCTCATAAATATAATATTTGTGTGATGCATTGAAGATTTCTTCAATGACAATAGAAACCATTATAACTGGCTCATCCAGTTCAAAACAACTAAATTCAACTCGTTAATAATTTAAATGTGTGTATTCTGAAAACAATATCTCAGAGGCAATGTCCTGGTCATCTGTGCTGAACATATAATCAAAGATAGCAACAACCAATCAAGAGTAAGGGCATTAATAGGAGTTGTAATAACCATCCTCATACTTGGAACTGGAAATCCTCCTATTATGGTTTTGTAAATATATATTCTCCGTTAATAGAATCTCATTTTACTAGCCAAAACAAAACAATCCATAATTTTGACAAGATCCCATCCTTAGTTCACTTTGTAGTATGTTGTGTGAAGAGATGATAATCATACTAGTACTAAAAGGAATTGAAGTGGGGCACAAGAGCACGTGATGTATGATGAAAATATGGAAATCAAAGCATCCATTAAGATCCTTGAAGCTTGAGATACTTCTCTGAATGCTACCAAATAAAAACGTTTCAAGACAGACAACATACAAATCAATGATATGACATGTTTCATGTAACTCGGATGGAGTAGAGTCCGAACTTGCACTGAAATGGATATGGATACTAGTAGAGGGCGCGAGGGGGATGGGCCTATAACTTTGAATTATCAGTGTAAATATCCATGTCGAAGCATTTTCAATTTCCCTAAACTCGTAATGTTATTATTGATGAATTAAATATTTCCTTGTAGGAATTTACAGGTTGAATATCAGACTTTTCATTGTCATATTTCTGTACACTTTAAAGGTAAAAATCTAAAAGCACTAGATCAGGTAAATTTTAGGTTACAGTGCAATTAACTGATTTATTAATTCGGGTGAACAACTGAATATTTGTGTACAAGATTTTTTGTTAATGATGTCTTGAAAGATGACTAATGTAAGCTAATTCCTATTACTTTGAATGGTAACAAGTTCATTAATTTATAAAAACCCTAGGCTCACCAAGAATTTAGATGTTCGTCAACTGTCTAGAAATCAAAACTGGATCTTAACCTGGGTTATTAAATTATAGGATATTTATGAAGTGTTCTAAACTTAGGTCATTTCTCCTTTGGGATTTCTATCAGGTTACGGACGGAGTTATTCTGGCCTGTAATAAAGTTACAAATTAACATTGTTAACCAAAAGTGTAAACCCCTGAATCGAGGATGGGAATTTGGGTTTTATCCCTAGATAATGTCGACAAGGCCACCCTTCTCTACTCATATGACCGTATTTGGATTTTAAACCAATAAATTTTATGAGGGTTAGTTACCTACCTTTTAGGGTTACGACCTTGCATTTTTTTTTTGTAATTGGGCTTTCCACAACTTAAGCAATTTACACTAAGAAATCGATTGTACTTCATTTAGTGAGAATTATATAAAAGCAAATTAACCATTTCCAAGAAAAGCACATTGGACTAACTGAAAAGGATTCGATGAATGGCGAAGTTGGTTGTGTACACAGTAAATAAAGAAATAATTAAAAATGTGTGAATTTTCTTACAGAGAGTTAACTAGAACCAACCATAGAAGGGAATTGTTGGCACGAATTTTAAGCACCATGTGGTAAGAGAACGAAATACACCCTGTTCTCATTCACCTCTTAGGAAAATTAATAGATACAGTGGTATCGAAATCCTTGAAAGGTCATAACCGAATTTATGAAAGGCATACAGTAAAAAGAAAAATAAATTTAGTTGAGCATCTCTTTTGGAACCTAATGGAAAGATAATTTTATAACTTCATTGGAATTATGGACCCATAAGTCTGGTTGTAGACAGTAATATTTGACTGACTGAAGAGCCAAGACTAAATTCTCTTTAATCAAAACTCATGGATTTTCTTGTACTCGAATTTTTCTTTAGATGAAAAATACAACCCAGATATCATAGGAGCTACAAGCTTAAAAAATTGACATTAAAACTACAAAAAAAAAGATAAAAACCCCAGTGTCCAAACCCTTCTACAATTAACGAAGTCTGAGCTATTTGTTATTGTAAACCAGTCTTTCCTTAACCCCTTGGTTCAAAAGAATTATTACATAGTTGTAAGACCTTTTGAAATGCTAGGGCGGCCTTAGCCTAATGGATATATTTATATAACCAAAAACTTAGCACGAGTTTATACAGAGTTTTTCCATGGCCCAAAGGCCAGTTTGCACTTAAACAAGATAATCACCATTTTGTTGCCTCGCCCAGAACCAAAGAAGGTCTGAACTATCCTCGCAGACCTCCACTAAAGGTCTTTTCTTTTTCTGAGTCTTTCTAACGAGCAAAGGGATTAAACTATAGTCAGCTACTGCTTACCAAAAAGAAGGTTGCTCATTGCAGAAGTGGAGATCCTCGAAAAATTCCCTGTCATCAACTTTTAGTAAAAACCTGAGTTAGGCCCGGAGGAGATAGCAACTACAATTTAAAAGAATTTATTTTGATAATGAAAATATCCAAACTTACCAGCAGGTTTAGTGGTTGAAAACGTAGGCTGCTTCCTCAGTTACGTGATGACCTCTGAGCCAAGACTCTTTCTCTGGAGTGAAATTGTTATTGAACTTACCCTAACCAAACTCCGCTGCTAGAACTTACAGCTCGAAGAATACCCTCCCACGGGATAAGTAAATGCCAAGTGCCTACATGGTGGAAAGACTTTAGCGCATAACCAAAGGTCAAGTGTAGTACGTGTGCTGTCAGTACCTTCTTTATCATATTAAAAACATGATGACAGTAGTTGGGTGACTCATCCCTTATTCCACGAGCTTCTTGAGATTAATGCTTACCTTTTAACTTTGGTTATGGTACTGATCCCTTCCTTTGTCTGCCCGGTTTCACTGGTTGCTAAACGCTTACAAAATGATGGTAATCAGTTGTAACGAAGGTTGAATGAGAATGGGAAAATATTTTTGTTAGAGGATGGGTAGAGATGCTTAGGATAAGTAGTCCTTTTTCTGAGGGGTAACGTTTATCCCCTTCTCTTACTAAAAGGGCACCTGTTTCAAGGTTTAATTTTTTTTAGTTAAATCTTATGGACTTTTTGCTTATAAGAAAAGAAAAAAAAACCTTACCATGTAAGTGACTAATAGGGACCTTTACGTGGAACAACTCCAGATCTTAATCCTGAGTCTGTACCTGTAATGGTAAAAATGAAGTGGTTAGTTGAAGCTAATTAAACATTAAACCAAGAAATGACATCTACTTGCTAGCAGAAAGAACCCTTAGTGGTTTAGTATTGTTGATTATTTTCAAAGTTAGTTTTTTTAAATTTTCGATGCCTAGCCATGAAGGAATTGTCAGGAATTATATTTCGTAAAGTTGAAAGAATACAAAACCAAAAAAACAAAAAATTGGGTACATCACAGATTTGACCTCCAGAGATTCAATTTGCATGAAAATTGACCTTGTCTTGCATTTGGAGTTGTAGAAGGTTGGCAATCCCACTATGTATCCACATTGGTTGTATTGGAGTCCCATTAACCCACTTTGTGGTCATTTCTGGGATGTTAAAGAAATTAGTTCATTACAAATTGTGAATATATATTTTCCATAAATGGAAATTATAAATGTAGAGGGAGACTATAAAATAATTTTTCGAGGATGAACAATGCATGATCATTTATCAACAGTAACAAAAATTAAATAGTTTCATCTAATATGGAGGTTTAAATATGGTTTTTTCATTGAAACTCAAGCTCTTAAAAACATCCATAAATATCATGTATCTAGATGTCTGCTCCTATATGTACAATAACCTGTATCTTACTTTAAGTTTAAAGAGTACTGTAAATTCATGTTCACTTTTGAAATCCAATGTTGGATGGCTAATATAAAATCCAACATTTTACATCAGGAGTGATGCATCTATTATTAGTTTTTCTCTTAAAGAAATAACTTCAAACAATTCCCTTCTCAATTTATGTTTATTTCAATGGCGTATCTTACAATATTTTAACAAAACATATAGACATTGTCCAACAAAAATCGACCATGATCTCCCTCAATGACATTTTCAATCATGTCTCTTTCCCAAACCGCAAAGCATCGGATTACCACTAACATCTCAGGTTAAGGATACCTGGTCCATGGTGCTAAAGAAGAAATTTTATGTGTCACACTTAGTTATTGTATCCAAGTTGGTATAGCATAATATTTATAGCTAAATTTACAAATAGAACATTTATCTATTTGCAGTTTTGCTCTTCCCCACACTTTACCATACATTCCACCTATAAATTTGATGTGTTTACTCTTTAAAGAATGCTTCAGAATTGCATATGTAATAGCAAGCATCACTGAATTCTTAAAAAACTATTACCGGTTAGGATGCTAAGGAATTCTTAAAATGGGAGGTATATTTATTTGTAGAAAAATAGAATATTGACATCGGAATTTAATTATTATCGGTTAGTTCCCAAATAGCATCACTGAATTCTTAAAAAACTATTACCAGTTAGGATGCTAAAGAATTCTTAAAATGGGAGGTAGATTTCTTTGTACAAAACTAGAATATTGACATCGAAATGTATAGGTTGGATGTCAACCCGTACAATGTTCCAAGATTCATTTGTACCTAATAGATCATTGCAGAGTTTGCTACGCAGTTCAAGCATTTACATGTCAGGTTTTTAAGACTGGTGGAAAGAAATTCGTGACTATTCCTTTTTCCTTTGAGTACAAAGTAGGAAACAAATTCCATTTAGACAATGTTGCAGTCATATTTGGCAAGTATCAAGTGGCTATCAATGAAAGCAACCAGGATGGAAGTAAATCCCACAAATATATCATTTTATTCAATGGGCTATCAAATTAAGAAAGCAATGGCTTTTGAGGATAAATATTTTAATGGAGCAATTCTCTTGCATTTCTCTCAATCATATATACAGATAATTAAATATCTAGACAAAATCCCTCTTCAAGATTGTTTTTGTCCCTATGGATGGCCATTTATACTTTCAGGAGTTCATTTCCGACTGGATGGTTGATTCTGGAAACTACCTTTTCTACTGAGTGGTGTTCAATGTTATGCTTCATTTTTTTAAAACAACTTTATTAGTTGCACTTGGATTTAATCAAGAGATGGTCATTTAAAATATATAGCTTCTGTATGAACTATGCAATATGCTATGTTTTGGCATGGAAAGTAATTTTTGTATAGACCTCTGTAACTTTGATTTTAATAAATAACAAGTTACCTTTTTTTTTCTTGAAAAAAAAGGATAGCGGAAACTCTTCCTTTTATCATTAAGTATATGGTACAATTGCCAGAAAATAGCTAAGCTAATACATTCCTTTGAAATGAATATAGATTAAACACTCAATCACCCCTAGGTTACTATTTAGTAAGGAGGTTTGGGAGAATCAAATAAGAAAAAAGAAAAGGAAATTCCTTAGTTATTTGTATGGAGGAACTAGATATAAGATAAGTGGTAAAATATCATAAGCACTAACCATGCATAGTTTCACGAGCCCTTTTGTTGGTTAGAAATGAGACGACCTCTCAAAATAGTGTTACAATTTACTAAATTTTAACAGTGCAGATGGATTCAGAGACCCCTGACCCAAGGGTCTCTGAATCCATCTGTAGTGTTAAGACCAAGGGTCTCTAAATCTATTTATGTCACCTACCCAAATTTATGAACATTATTATTTACTTGCAAAAATACTTTATGTTAAATTTAATTACAAGTTTTGTAATTATGATCAGTTTTGATCATGGATAAATGTAATTACTGAATATTATTATTTAAATAAATTAATTAGGAGACAAACACTCAAGAGGACTGTTGAATTAGTGTTCGCTGACCCACTAGGAGGAATGGAAGCTATTGGAAGGTATGGGACACATGGTAGCAGTTACATCACACCACTAACTGTTGGTTCTGGGATAAATTCCCCTTAAATAGGGCATTATCCCCCAGGTGGAGGGAGTGAGCAGGCAGCTCATTTAATGATCCAGTAACATTTGAAAAGGCCTAGGTAGCCTATAAAGGCAAATTCGAATTGGGCAGGCAGCCCTTAATCAATATTTCTGCAGAATTTTTTCCATTTGTAAATCAGGTGATTTCAAGAGAGATTCGAATAAAGGAGGTTAGTGGTGATTGAAAACTGAGTTTTTGCATATTATTGAAGAGAACAGAGTTGTTGGAGCAAGTCTTTTGGACTGCTACCTATTGAAGATTTAGAATATTACTGCTACAACAAGAAGAAGTCCTAATTCCTGAAGTTTCTTCCTCCTGGTGGTTCAGCGAACAGGCTCGGGGGTCCTAAGATAGCATTTGACTATTTTCAGGAGTTTGGTTGGGTGGAATAGTCTTCCTGAGTTGTTTGTTTCCCTATAGAGTTTCTCTGGTTCTTAAAGGATTTCCTAACTTATTCTCAGTAAATATTTCTATTATGTTTATCTAGTATTATTCTGTTTATTTGTTTTTGAAAATAATCTAATTCTGGAAATGTTTAAGTCTGAATGTTTAAGTTTAAATGTGAAATTGATAATCAATATCCCCATTTTTCCACATGCTATTTGGCAGCATCGTACTCTAGTAGAGATATGCAAATCAAAATAGATTAGAAGATAGACAAAATTTGCCATTGAATTTGATAGCTAGATAATAATCTTGTATGCATCAGTTTTATGTTCATAAGTTAAATAATTGTAGGAGGTCTATATAATATTTAGTATATATAATATTTCCACATTTATATGATAAACAATCAATAAATAATTCATGTACAATCATCCTGCATTACATTTAAATAATGTTCATGGAAGGTAGATAAATTATATATTGTACATTGTTTTAAGACGGCTAATATTAAATAAAATATTCTTTATACTAAGGTGGAAACAATAGTTTTTCACATAGAATTCATATTCATATATCTTACTCTCACACAGTTCCTTTTCAATTACTATACCAGTATTATATGTATAGAAAATTAAATGATAGATAGAATTATAGTTTACACAGTCTTCACGATTTTATGCACTATACAATCACATTGCTTTCATTTTCTATGATCCTAATGTATCATTTAGAAATTTAATAGATGATAAGAATTTACCGAACACAACTATTATCATCATGTATTTACTTCTCTCTTTTAGATCTACTCACATTGTTGAGATTATTGTAAATCTGAGTTTTGTATGAAAAGAAGAACCCTAGCTAGATTCATATTTTCTCTTTTATTATTTTATAAAAAAACTTTATATTATTTTCAAAACCTGAGATCAAAACCGATCCAGTAACTTTAATAAAGGATCAGATTATCATTTTCAACAAAACACGAATTAGGGTTTGACCCTATTCAGTTTCCTTGTGAAATATTATTGAGTTATCAGTGCAACCTTCTACTCTACTTAAATTTCCAACCTCGACAAATAAGGTTACACACTATCAATCTACAGTATTTGAACAAACCTTACAGACTTATATGAAGGGCTTAGCATATATTTCCCTCTTAAGGTAGAAGTTAAATTATACACAGAACCTTATCATCAACGATAACTTCAAAACCCTAATATAGCTCAAAGGACATTGTAGTAAACCTTTAGCATGAAGACGATTTAGGACATCAACTTACAGTTTCCACGCGAACAAACTAGATATCTATGCAATGTTTTAAAACATACAATGTATTACTAAAAGGAGTATTATTCTTACACACAGATCGAGCCCTCGGCTCTCTTTCTTACTGTCACAAACGATTACGAAAAATAAATCGAATCTCATAGAACCTCAACATCACAACAGTATAACCTCTAAAACAAAGACAAAGCTCTCGAGCAACATTTATAATATGTTTTGAAAATCAAATTTACATAGGGTTTATCCCAAAATTTCAATAGGTAGAGGAGCCCGAATATTCAAAATCGACGAGTTATATCTCCATACGACAAACAACAAAGTTTGCAAAATATAGTACCCAAGTATCACTATTAACAATCGTGTTTCGTAGATTTCCCAAACCATCTTCAATGACAGAGCCACGACATAGACGAAGGGCACTACGAGGGTATGGAAGACCCGAAGCTTACCGGTGTAAGATTGCATGGTTTTCCTTTCACCATACCCTAGCCAGATGTTCTTTTTACACCCTGCAGCTGACAATAAGCCGGAGTTAGATATCTGATTTTTTTATAAACTGAAATTTGAAATGCAAATATCCTTCAATAAAAGAAAAGCTTACCTTCATAGCTTTAACGAGAACAGTGTCACGAATGACACCAGGGAGTCTTTATTCTCACTCCAACTCTATTTTCTTTCATTCATTCTTTCTCGTCTCAGAAATTATAAAGCCTAAAACTATCACCTTTCGAACCAGAGAATCTAACTCTTGAAAACCACATCTTTATGCTAGTAAGAAAACCTGCAACGTTAACTTCTTTATAAGGTCTCGAGGTCAAAACCTCTCCCATGGCTTCTACCAAAACTTCGGCAGCCTGTCAGCCACCCCAGCCGAAACAATAGCATAGTGAATCACTTTTCCAAGTCTTAACTCATTTCCATGATAGATGTTAGGGTTTTGATCCGATGGTTTAGGTTCATCACCATCGATGGTCTCCACATTACCAGCGAACTTAGTTGTGGTACAAACAACGTAAACAATAAATACCCAACCTACCTAACAGGTTGACAACGACACCATGGCACATAGTAGAGCATGCAGAACCAATGCGTGGTGCATTATTCTTACACATCAACAAGTTTGGAGACATTCATGTCTACATGGATCAATGGACATCCAACTCGGTAGGGATATGGCACCGAGATTTTAATGCAAGATCAATGCATGATCTCTACTGCAGATTGAGACTGGTACCATTTATTGAACCAGCAACCTGTCAAGTTTTGAATTAAATGCCTGTCAGCTCTCTCGACGTGAATTTAACACTGCATTATCCATGTTAATATAAATTCTTAAATTCGCCATAGTATTAGTAACGATATGCAAAGATTTAATTTTATTTCCTACCCTATATTATTGTAGTTTTGACATAATACAATCTGATAACAATTGCAAACTATTTATATATTTTAGTGATAATGTAATGTTTGCTTTTTATTACCTTAAGTTTCGATATGAATATATAATGTGAGTAATAAACCAAGAAATCGATATAGTTACATAACTATATATATAAAACTTGAATATATCACGATATGGGATAATAGTTAAATAGTTCTAAGTTTTATTTTGCAAAATAGTTAATCTATGTGTGTAAATGTTTATTATCCAATTGCTACAAATGCCTAGTCTTTGGGAAAGACTATTTTTGATTACTTAAGACCTAAATAATTATAGTAGTGAATATCAATGGTGAACCTTAAGATTTTAAAGTTAATCAAAAGTGTTGTATAAAACTCACATACAATTATGCTATCACATATAGTTTGGTAATTTGGAACAATAAGTCCTTCAGATTCCTTTCCACTTTATTAATGCGATACAATGGTACTGTACTATCCTAGTACTACTAATTAAATGATGACAACAAGGCAGCTAATATAATGATGACGACAAAACCAGCTAGCACAATGACGACAATAGAACCAGCTAGTATAATGACGACTACAGTGACGTTTACTTAAGTTGATACAAGACGAACCTTGGAAAGTTGAACAGTAAGCACGTGAACCGTACCTGTATGCTTTTACATTTGCAATAGTCTCTATTTATTCTATTTTATTTTCGAACGATGAAGTTGAACTCACGCGAATTGGAATTTATTGCAATCATGAAACTTCTTACCTGTTGTCTGCACATAGAACAGGTCCAATGGTTTAGCATTACAGCTAAGTAAGCTTCGGGGTCCCTCATAGGACTCCCTTGGACAACAAAGAAGCAAACTGTCAATATCATCTCAAAGAAAAAGTACCACATCACACTTCTAACCTGGCATTTCATTATTACATCATTCATACATTGAATTGCTTTAAAAAGTGTCGCACCAAAAGTGTAATCTAACCATGCATTTGAGTATCTTAATGGTAGAGGTTACGAATGTAATTAAGTTGTCACTGTGTTGTTGCAGAAACATCCCCCCAAAAAATTTTGTAGATATTGGGGCCTCTCCTTCTATTTTTCTAGAAAGACTGCCTAAAGAGGTTAATTCTCCTTTTTTACTTAGTTTTGTTTTCAACTTAAGATTTTTCTTTGAAAATTTCAAGTTTTTCTTCTAAGGTTAAAATTCATGAAATTCTCCCAAAACTGCGGAAGCAATTGGCAAATCCATCCCGAAACTGCGGAAGCATTCAAGTTTGTCTCCCGAAATGGCGGAAAGTTTTCCTCTCGAAATTGCCGGAGCCATTAGGTTTTCCTCCCGAAACTGCGGAACCATTCAGGTTTCCCTTCCGAAACTGCAGAAGCCATTCGCATTTCTCTCCCGAAACTCTGTGGAAAGACTTAGAGTTTTTATTGAAGCTGCGAAACCATTCAGGTTTCCCTTCCGAAACTGCGGAAGCCATTCGCATTTCTATCCAGAAACTCCGCGGAAAGACTTAGAGTTTTTATTGAAGCTGCGGAAGCTATTTGAGAAAGCCTCCCGAAACGGTGGAAGAATTCAAGAAAGCCTCCCGAAACGGCGGAAGCGTTCATGTTTCCCTTCTGAAACTACGGAAGCTATTTGTCTATCCCTCCCGAAACACCGCGGAAAGACTTAGAGTTTTTATCGAAACTGCGGAAGAGTTTAGGTTTTCCTCCCGAAACCGCGGAAAGATTTTGGAAAAAACTTAAGTATCTCTCTCGACCTTGTGGGAGCCATTCGCGAATCCTTTCCGAAATAGTGGAACCATTCAGGTTTCCCTTCTGAAACTGTGGAAGCGTTCGAGTTCTTTTCCCGATAGCCATTCAGGAAAGTCTCACGAAATAGTGGGAACCTTCGCGAAATTGTTCCGCAATTGCGGAAGCAATTGACATATCTCCATCAAATTTCAAAGCTCTCCCGAAACTACGGGACGACTCAGCGAAACCGCTCACGATGAGTTTCCAAAAGGTTGTACTTCAAAAAAGATACACCAATCTCTTCTGAAACGCCGAGGCAGTTCGCCATAACGTTCCGTAATTGTGGATGAAACTCGTAAGTCCGCCCTGCAAGTGACGGTCGCGCACAAATGCTGAGACAGCTTGAAATGACCGCACCATACAAGGCATTAAAACCCTGTTTTAATGACACCACCAACCAGTTAAATGCCGCACGTGTCTAGCCTTTTAAAAGGACGGTGGGGGTTTGGTTGATCACATTGTTAGTTTTCGTATAAAAAATGCCATTAAGAAGACCGCGCTGGACCGCTCCAGCTCAGCTCATCCATGACCGCATCCACCTCACTCAGCCACTATCTCATCGCCAGGTAGGTTTTTTAACCGCTATTTTTGTCCCATCTCCACATCAAGTTACTTTTGGGGTTTTCCCATCCATAACGTGGCCGATAGACATTCATAGCATAGGTCGTTTTTGCTTTTTAAGACCGTCGTGGCCCCTTAGGTGCCTCATTCCTACCAGCTAAAAGCCATAGCTGTGACCACTTGAGTTTTTCACCGGCCACATTCTAGGCATCGTCACCCTCATTCAAACTTCGTACTGGCCACACAACATCTCGTAAATGTTAACAATAACAGTAGTGGTCAGATGAACCCCTCACCTTTTGATGAATGTGGAAAGCAGTCCCTTGTTTCATCATAGGATTGTTTCACTCCAGGCTCCCCCACCATTAACCATTAGAAGTACAACGATGAAGGATACCCTCTCTCCAAGGGCTAGGCGGGAAGCAGGTTGTTTTCACGTCATATGCTTACCTTTTCAGAAGCATTCCAAAAGCACTTGACTAGACTTTGTCTCCCTAGGATGATCAAGTCTCAGAACCTTTTTCTTTTTTGGAGTGATTTATTTTGCTTCCCCAGCATGTAGCTTCATAATTTGTTTATATTTCTCATTAGCATGTTAAATCTGTCCTTCTCTATGTTTTATCCTCATAACATGTTGCACATTTTTATAATGACTTGCATTTGGTTGCTAGCAGGGATAAGCCAGGATGCCAAAAGGTGGTAGAAAGAAATCTAAAGTGATGGAACCAGAGGCAGTGCCACTTAGGACTGAAACTATGTTCCAAGATACTAAGTGTACCACCGGCATTCCTCTCGAGGTCCATTGGGGCGATGTTTATAGGATGATCAGGGACCAGGATATCCCGGATGTGTTATTGGAAGAAGAACAAATATACCTCAACATCAGAACTTCCGGCATAGCTTGGGCTTCTACCCACCCTGAATTGTTCCCATGCTCGGAAGTGATCAGGTGGATACTGGAACATGCCAACCCAGAGACAAGAGTATTACATGACAGCAGGGGAGAGCCTTTCACTTTATTTCATCCAGCATATATCCTGCAGCCTACAAATTTTCATGTCCCCAGCAAGCTCTAAGTGATGAATGGTTGGGCAAGATGAACAATATTGAGATGGCCAAAAAATTATTGGTCATAGGAAAGCACTTGAGAAAGAGAGGTAATGATGAATATGATGTTTAGAACCTAAGACCTCCTTTTAGGTTAATTGCCCTGACGCTATGCAGAATTTTCAGCATGCTCAATGGCACTGTATATAGGATATAATGGGCCCCCACCATCCACTTCGTAGCATTCAGAGGAACTGTGTTTGATTGGGTTACTATCCTTTCAGACAGTTTGGCATCCATAGTGGCTGCTGCAAGAGAAAGTCTAGCCTTAAAAAAGCAGAATTTTACATGTCTTCCTATCTCATTGACTATATTTTGGCCAAGCTATCTTTCCCCAGCTTAGGTTGCACATGGGATAAAGCCAACACCCTAGTCTACACTGCTTACAAGATAATGTGGGCTCAAAATTACAGATCAAGCTATAATATCATCTGCGAGGAGTTCATAATGCCTCTATATGAGCAGATATTCAAGGAGGAGCCCAACTGTCTGTCAAAAAATGCCATGGAGATCCTGGAAAACTATGGAGATTTTTATTTCTCAGAGCAGGGCACCTAAATTAGGATGTTTGGAGGGACCAAAGCACCATGCATTTTACCAAAGTACGCTACTGACTATGTAGTACTCAAGGAAGCAGTCAGACAAATTTTCCTTGAAGGAATCAGAGGGGTGCTTAACAAGCAACATAAGGCTTATTTCCCTCCTTTACCCTTCTACATAGGAGCCTACAAATTCTCAAGGGTTGCATTAGCTGAGGAGTTTGTTCAAGAGCTGAAAGCTTTCCACTTCGGTGAAATGATCTTCCATAGAAATGATAGGCAGGGGAAGGTTGCCAAGCATTGCAAAGAAATTTATGCTCATTTTGAATATGCTCATTATTATGATGCCGAGGAAGAGGCATTCAGAGGCATCAGCAACATGACTGAGCTGTAGATTTGTCGCCAAAGCAGTGGAGCAAGCTCTAGCTCTACCTCAGCCCAAAAATCCATCATGCAGAAAGAGAGATAAGCAGCTGATACCCGAGCCCAAGAAGAGCAAAGGTTGAAAGAGGAAGCAAGGTTGTAGCAAGAAGCTGAAGTTGCAAGATTGCAGCAAGAAACTTAAGTGGCAAGATTGCAGCAAGAAGCAGAAAATGAAAGACTATAGAAAGAAGCTGAAGATGCAAAGCAGATGGAAGAAAATGAAAATCAACAGCAAGCTGAAGAGGAAGAAAGAAAGCGAAAAGTTGAGGAGGAACAAAAGGCGGAAGAAGAACTTAAGACCGATGAAGATGCCCAGGCAGGTGGCTCCGGCACCCAGGATATGGAAACAGACATACCTCAAATAGGTGTTCTCGGCACCCAAAATGTGGAGGCAGGTACATCTCAAGCAGGTGTTCCCAGCACCCAAAATGTGGAAGCAGGCACTTCTCAAGTAATCCAGACCCCACCCACAGAAGCAGAAATAAATATAATAGACCTCCCAATCGTCCTGTACACTCCATTAGAAGAGCATACTATGTCCCGATGGGATGAATTTGTGTATGATAAGAAGAGAAAGGTAGTAGTCCTGAAATTGGAAGAGAGGATCAAGAGACTCTTCCAAGAAGATATTGTTACCCGGCGGGAGACCACAGTAATGCAAAATACGAATAAGGCTCCCATAGCTATGGCATCCGCCGATGTAGAAGCAACAAAAGCAACGTAGGACAATGTGGCCGATATGGTTAGAGAAGTCGAGTCGACAAAGAGGAGAGCTCGCATGTTACAACAGACTATGGCTAATGAGCAGGCTTACAGGGATATTGTAGTAAATAAGTATAATCGTCTGTCTGTTGAGCATAAGAAATTGTCAGATAAGTATGACCATTTAGAAGAAGAGAAGGAGCACCTGGTAGTCCAGACGATGGTTTTAGAGGCAGAAAAGAACAATTCGGAAGCTAGGGTGTCTCAGCTGCAACCAGATAAGTAGGTAATGGTTGAGCAATTAGAGCAGGCAGAGAGCAGAGCAATATATATGTCTCCCTTCCATGAGCTGTTGTGTAGCATTATGAGACAAATGCATGACACACAAGAGCTGATTACTGAAGAAGTGTGCAGGCTCAAAGCCATGATGGTTAGATTGAAAGAAGTTAATGCAGAGGCCAATAGGCTTAAGGGTAAATATACTCGGGTTAAAGCAAACATCCTGAGCCAAATAGAATGGAGAGAAGGGAAGGTTGATTTCCCCAAGCATCTCCCATTCAAATCTATAGATGGCTTTAATGAAGATATAGCCCTTATGTAATTCTGCAGGAATTGTGGCCTTAAGCTAATGGCTAAGATCCAAGGGACAATGGATAAAAGTAACAGTCTTTATCAAAGAATCCATGAAGTGCATGATAAGTGCAAGTTGAGTTTCAAAGAAATTTTTAGGGGCGAAATTTAGCCAAATGGCTTATTTTTGGACTTTTTTTTCAAAAAATAAATTTGCTATTTGGTCATTTTTAGCCTCTATTATCGCCTATATTTACATAAAATGTGTTTTTTTAACATAATATTCGCCAAAATTTACAAGTTTCGGTAGTAAATTGTATGTTTTAGATTTAATATTCACCTACCAATCTATATATATGTTTTTTTCAATCCAAAATAATCGCCTAGAATACTATACCTAGGTATACTTTTATAATCCTTAAAAAATACCCTGTTGAGTTTCCCCCAGTCCCTTGATGAGTTCCCGAGCAAAGAGAAACGTTTATCTAACTTGAAGGAAGAGCTGGGCATTCAAATGGAATATGTAAAGAAGAATGATGTCTTAGCCATTGATGATCTCCATCATTATATTGGGCTGTCATCAACATACACTCATTTGCTTCAAGAAATCCACCAAGCAGCAGTTGCAGAAATTCAGGGTATTGGAGTAGAGCTTGGTAAAGATGTGACTTCCCAGAATATCTTGCTCCCTTCCTCAGCTAATGTAGTTATCAGAGACACTGGTATCTGGTTCAGTTACATTGCATAGGAGAAAAAGAAAGCAGCAGTAGCAGCTAGTCCAAGTGCTTCTCTCCCAGCAGTAGCAGCAGTATCATCCAGTCCGAGTGCTTCTCTCCCGGCAAGAGCGCCTTCCCAAGAGTGAACACGCTGATCCTAAGGCGTTGTTCCTATTTTTTGTATTTTTGGCCTTCCTATGTCTAAAGCGTAGAACCATTGGACAGTTGTCCTTTTCTTTTTGGGGAATTTTTTGTTTTAAGAAAAGGTTCACAATTTTTGTTTATTAAAAGGGAAAAGTCTGTAGGGGACAGGTGTAAAGAGCCAGGTGGCAGCCCAAGGGGCATTTTGTAATAATAGAAATAGAAGTTTAGGAAACAGTGTTAAGGACTTTTTGCAGGAAAATAATTTTTCTGAACTTGTACGAGCTATCTTGCACTTGTTTCATGAAAAATGAAATGTACCTAATAAGAGCCTGGAGAGGATGCTTTTGCATGGAAATAGATATTGGATGCATGTTGGATTATTCCTGTGACCTCTATATTCTACTGTGAGATCTTTCTTTGCTGTCTAGAATTATTTCTTTGTATTGAATGATCTTACTTCTCTTTGTGCAAATGAATTCTCTCTTTCATGAGTAATGGAATGTGTTATATCTGAATTAGAAGTTATCTTCTAATATCTCTTGCTTTTTGCTGTGGATCTATCTTTAAGATTTAATGGCTGTCTATTGAATTTTAGATAACTCTTCCAGCGCATTACTCATACTTATAATTTGCTCCTTGCAGGGATAGTTTAGATTTATTTCAGTTTTAGACACAGATTTGTTTTCCAGTTCTGCATTTATATTAATTTAGTTTAGGCACTTGCATATAATTCTAAACCAAAAAAATCAAAAAAGAATGGTGGATCGGGCCATAACCAATATAATTGGAACAAATCTCCAAACCCATGGTTGCTGGAACCGCTAACCGGACGGATTCCCCATACCAAACGGTGGACAATCTAATTGGGATAGTCTACCGGGGAGAATCCCTTTCTACTTGATGCTGCGATCTTCGAGGCATCAACACGCTGTCGCATTAGTATCATCAGAAATATATTTGTGTTTAGTACAAACAACTGTTAGTTAACATTGTTACATTCAACAATTATTATTTTTCGCAATTATAAATTATCATAAATTAAGCTATTATTGATGTTAACAAAATCTTTTAAATTTTTACAAAAGTATGGGATGTTACATGTGGTATCAGAGCACAGATTCAAACTCTAGGCTTGAATGAGGTCCAAACACGCAGTAGAAATTTTTATATACAGTAGAAATTTATACTAACTTGAAATTTTATTATTATGTTATCTTCAAAAATTATTTTCAGTTACAGGTATGGAGAACTCAGCTGAACATTTACGTGACAGATTTTAGCCAAACAGTCACAGTTCGGGACAACACTATGTGGAGGAAGGTCACGGGGAAATAAATAACAGTTTGATGGAACTGTTATGTGCCTTTCAAGATTTAAAAGCAAAAATCAGATCTGTTAAACTAGATAATGAAAGGATCCTACAAGCACAAGAATAACTGAATCAAGTGTTGTTTGAACACAACCAAATAGAGGAACAAGAGAAAAACAATGAGGACATTTCCAAAGTTGAGGACATACCTTATGCTGATAAAAATGAGAACATCAAATTCAGTGAAGTAAAAGATAGCTCAACCTCATTCGGAGATGCTATTGCAGAATGCAAAAAGAAACATAATTATACCAGTGACAGCAGTGGAGAAGATTCCAAACCAAGAAAGAAAAATCATAAGGAATATGAGCATATTTCTGGAGAATTCAAGAAGATAAGACCTCCACCTTTCAATGGAGAAACTGAAAAAGGTGAGACAGTTGAAGCTTGGCTGTCAAGGATGAAGAAATACTTCCACATCTACAACTATTCGGAGTTCTTAAAAGCAAAAATAGCCATATATAACTTAACCGAAAAAGCAGAAATCTGGTGGCAGGATGTCGAAAGGGTAAAGGGCATTAAGGATAAAGATGTAAGTTGGAGTGCTTTCAAACGATATTTCAAAAAGAAGTATCTATTTGAATAGTACTGCAAAGAAAAATATAAAGAGTTTTACGATTTGAAGTTGGGAGGTATGAACATGAAGGAACTGAACAGTAAGTTTCTGAACTTACTGAGATATATACCCTACTTCATAGAAGAAAAACCAAAAATTCAAATGTACTTAAGTTGTTTACCTTTCAGCATTAAAGACAGAATTGAGTATGACAGCCCTAAAACATTAGACGAGGCTATGAGGAAGGAAGTCTTCTGTTATGATACAAATCAGAAGAGAGAGGGTATGTCTAATTGGAAAAATCATAAGCCCAACAATTTTGAATAGAAGAAGAAAAATTTTAGATTCAGTGGGAATTTCGGATTCCAAAGGAAGAATTTTCATAATCGAAATTCCCAAGGAAATAATTCCAGAAATAATTCACAGTAGAATTCTATAGCAGTAAAAAATGCATCTAATACTGCCAAGACCAGTGAGCCAAAGAAACATATTAAATGTTTTGAATGTCAAGGCCCTCATTATGCATTAGAATGTCCCTTACGAAAGCAGAAGACAAACAACATCAACTCTATTCAGACTGAACCTACTGTTGAAGATGTAGCAAGGGAGATGCCAAGAATTAATGCAGCACTTGACAACAGGAAAGCAGATCATCAAATCTCCATGGTAGAGATTGAAGGTATGATACATGACCATCCTATTACTGTTTTAATTGACCCAGGTGCTAGTTTAAGTTATATATCACCCGATGTTGTGGAAAGTCTTAAACTGAAAACTGAAAAGTTTAGTAAATCATGGCTAGTTAGACAAGCAACTAGAACAAAGAGGAAAGTTTCAGATTTTATAGAGAACTATGTTTTATCCATGAATCATTTGCAAACACAAATCAAGCTGAATATCTTACCTTTAGGTTCGTATGATATTATAGTTGGGATGGACTGGTTGGAAGCCCATCATGTCATCCTAGACTGTTATGGAAAAAGTTTTACATGCTTAAATGATGAAGGGAAAACTGTAGAAATAAAAGGCATTCCAAGGAAGGTAACCCTTAGACAAATTTTAGCCATGCAAGTTAAGAGGGCGGTTAGGAAGGGATGCCAAATGTTTGCAGTAAATGTGGTAAATGATGAGATTATTGATAAAGAGGACAAACTGAAATTAGAAGACATACCTGTCCTAAAATATTTTAAAGATGTATTTCCGGAGGAGACTCCAGGATTACCACCCAAAAGAGATTTAGATTTTACCATAGAGTTAATACCAGGAGCTGTACCAAATTCAAAAGCTCTGTATAGGATGAATATACTAGAGTTAAACTAATTAAAATCACAGTTGAAGGAACTTATTGACAAGAAGTATATTAGACCCAGTGTGTCTCCTTGGGGAGAACCTGTCATCTTCGTTAAGAAGAAAGATGGAACATTAAGATTGTGCATAGATTATCAGTAGCTTAATAAGATGACAATTAAGAATAGATACCCGTTGCCCCGCATAGATGATCTAGTTGATCAGCTGCGTGGAGCAACAGTATTTTTGAATATTGATCTAAGATCAGGATATCATCAAGTAAGGGTTAAAGATGAAGATATTTTCAAGATAGCTTTCCGAACTCGGTATGGACATTACGAGTTCATAGTCATGCCATTTGGATTAACTAATGCTCCGACTGTATTTATGTGTTTGATGAATAATATTTTGCATACGTACTTAGACAAGTTTGTTGTTGTGTTTATAGATGATATTTTAGTGTACTCAAAAAGCAAAAAAGAGCATGATGAACATTTACGGATTATCTTACAAGTATTAAGAGAGCATCAATTGTATGACAAATTTAGTAAATGTGACTTTCACAAAGACAAAATTCAGTATCTAGGACACATAATTTCAGCGGAGGGAATTTCGGTTGACCCTGACAAAATAAGGGCCATTAATGACTGGCCGGTTCCAAAAGATGTGTCGGATGTGAGATCATTTATGGGAATGATGGGGTATTATAGAAAGTTTATAGAGAATTTCTAAAAAATTGCCAACCCCATAACTTCCTTGCAGAAGAAAGGGAAGAAAATTGTTTGGGATCAGAAATGTGCTGAGAGTTTTAAGAAATTAAAGGAACTATTGACAACAACACCTATCTTGAAGATAGCTGACCCCAACAAGGATTTTGTAGTTTGTACAGACGTATGCAATGATGGACTCGGTGGAGTCTTGACACAGGAAGGCATGTGATAGCATATGAGTCTAGAAATCTGAAGGTACATGAAAAGAATTACTCTACATATGATTTAGAGTTATTAGCAGTTATTCATGCCTTAAAAATATGGCATCATGAACTTATTTGCATAAATTTTACACTATTAACAGATAACATGGGTCTGAAATATTTATCGGATCAGACAACCTTGAACACTAGACAAGCTAGATGTTTGACTTTCTTAAGTGAGTATGATTTCGAAATTCAGCATATCAAAGGAAAGGAGAACAAAGTTGTAGATGCCTTCAATCGCAAGGCAAAACTAAATTTCATTTCAGCAATCAGTAATTATTCAACTGATTTGGAAGATCAGATTCTAGAAAAAGGTGAAACAGATGAAGAATACAGAAAAATGAAGGAAAGGACAACCAATAACAGTTCTGAAAATTGTAAGGCAGATTACAGAATTAAGGAAAATGGTCTATTACTGTATAAAAACAGATTTTATGTACCAGATATACCAGAAATAAAATTTCTGATATTAAATGAGATGCATAAAAGTCACTATTCTGGTCATCGAGGATATCAAAAGACCATCACTATGCTGAGAAAATAATACTATTGGCCCAGAATGAAAGATGAAGTAGCAGAATACATCACAAAATGCTTAAACTGTAAAAAGGTGAAGGTTGAACACCAACATCCAGCTGGATTGTTGCAACCATTACCAATACCAAGATGGAAATGGGAAATGATCAGCATAGATTTCTTTACTGGATTACCTAAAAATCAGAAACAACATGGTTCTATCATGGTGGTGGTGGACAAATTTAGCAAGGCAACACATTTCATATCAGTGAAGACCACACATAAAGCACCAGACATTGCAGATATTTTTATGAAATAGATTTTTAGTCTACACGGAATACCAAAGGTAATAATTTCAGATCGTGACTCGAAGTTTACAGGAAACTTCTGGAGATCATTGTTTAAGGGATTGAATACAACTCTAAATTTCAGTACAGCATTTCATCCACAGGCGGATGGACAGACAGAAAGGGTAAATCAAATCTTAGAAGATTTATTAAGAATGTATGTTACGGATCATCATGGTAAGTGGGAAGATTATCTACACTTAGCAGAATTTGCATATAATAATCATTAGGATGCTTCAACCAGACTTAGTCCTTTTGAAATTGTTTATAGTAGGAAATGTAATACACCTGTTTCATGGAATGATCCAGTCAATAGAGTTGTTTTAGGACCTAAATTATTGCAAGAATTAGAACTAATTATGAAACAGGTGCAAGGACATTTAAAAGCTACCCAAGATAGGCAAAAAAGTCAAGCATATTCAAAAAGAACTCATAAAGAGTTCCAGGTGGGTGAGCATGTGTTTCTCAAGGTAAGACTGAAAAAGAGTTCATTGAAACTGGGGAGATGTGCCAAGTTGACACCCAGGTGAGACAAGACGAAGATTTTTCGGTGGAACCAGATTGTATCCTCGGAAGGAGGGAAACTATTCTCTGGAATCGCTGCATTGGGCAAGTGAAGGTGCAATGGAAGCACCTTATCCCAGGAGAGGCAACCTGGGAGTTGGAGAGTAGTATGCGGGTAGCATACCCAACTCTATTTCAGGAACACTCAATGAGTGACTAGCGAACATCGAGGATGATGTTGAGACTTAAGGAGGGGTGTATGTCACCTACCCAAATTTCTGAACATTATTATTTATTTGCAAAAATACTTTATGTTAAATTTAATTACAAGTTTTGTAATTATGATCAGTTTTGATCATGGATGAATGTAATTACTGAATATTATTATTTAAATAAATTAATTAGGAGACAAACACTCAGGAGGACTGTTGAATTAGTGTTCACTGACACACTAGGAGGAATGGAAGCTGTTGGAAGGTATGGGACACATGGCAGCAGTTAGATCACACCACTAACTGTTGGTTATGGGACAACTTCCCCTTAAATAGGGCATTATCCCCCAAGTGGAAGGAGTGAGCAGGTAGCTCATTTAATGACCTAGTAACATCTGAAAAGGCCTAGGTAGCCTGTGAAGGGAAATTCGAATTGGGCAGTTAACCCTTAATCAATATTTCTGCAGCCCTTAATCAATATTTCTGCAGAATATTTTCCTCTTGTAAATCAGGTGATTTCAAGAGAGATTCGAATAAGGGAGGTTAGTGGTGATTGAAAACTAAGTTTTTGCATATTATTGAAGAGAACAGAGTTGTAGGAGCAAGTCTTTTGGACTGCTACCTATTGAAGATTTAGAAGATTACTGCTACAACAAGAAGAAGTCCTAATTCCTGAAGTTTCTTCCTCCTCGTGGTTCAACGAACAAGCTCGGGGGTCCTAAGACAACATTTGACTGTTTTTAGGAGTTTGGTTGGGTGGAACAGTCTTCCTTAGTTGTTTGTTTCCCTACAGAGTTTCTCGGGTTCTTAAAGGATTTCCTAACTTATTCTAAGTAAATATTTCTTTCATGTTTATCTAGTATTATTCTGTTTATTTGTTTTCAAAAATAATCTAATTCTGGAAATGTTTAAGTCTAAATATTTAAGTTTAAATGTTAAATTGATAAATCAATATCCCCATTTTTCCACATGCTATTTGGTAGCATCGTACTCTAGTAGAGATATGAAAATTAAAATAGATTAGAAGATAGGCAAAATTTGCCATTGAATTCGATAGCTAGATAATAATCTTGTATGCATCAGTTTTATGTTCTTAAGTTAAATAATTGTAGGAGGTCTGTATAATATTTAGTATATATAATATTTCCTCATTTATATGATAAACAGTCAATAAATAATTCCTGTACAATCATCCTGCATTACATTTAAATAATGTTCATGGAAGGTATCTAAATTATATATTGTACATTGTTTTAAGACGACTAATATTAAATAAAATATTCTTTATACTAAGATGGAAACAATAGTTTTTCACATAGACTTCATATTCATATACCTTACTCGCACACATTTGCTTTTCAATTACTATACCAGTATTATATGTATAGAAAATTAAATGATAGATAGAATTATAGTTTACACAGTCTTCATGATTTTCTGCACTATACAATCACATTGCTTTCATTTTCTATGATACTATTGTATCATTTAGAAATTTAATAAATGATAAGAATTTACCGAACACAACCATTATCATCATGTATTTACTTCTCTCTTTTAGATCTGCTCACATTGTTGAGATTATTGTAAATCTGAGTTTTGTATCAAAAGAAGAACCCTAGCTAGATTCATATTTTCTCTTTTATTATTTCATAACAAAACTTTACATTCTTTTCAAAACCTGAGATCGAAACCGATCCAGTAACTTTAATAAAGGATCAGATTATCATTTTCAACAAAACACGAATTAGGGTTTGACCCTATTCGTTTTCCTTGAAAAATATTATTTAGTTATCAGTTCAACCTTCTACTCTACTTAAATTTCCAACCTCAACAAATAAGGTTACACACTATCAATCTACAGTATTAGAACAAAACTTACAGACTTATACGAAACGCTTAGCATATATTTCCCTCTTAAGGTAGAAGCTAAATTATACAAAGAACCTTATCATCAACGATAACTTCAAATCGCTAATCTAGCTCAAAAACATTGTACTAACCTTTAGCATGAAAATGATTTACGACATCAACTTACAGTTTCCAGGTGAACAAACAAGATATCTATACAATGTTTTAAAACGTACAATATATTACTAAAAGGAGTATTATTCTTACACACAGATCGAGCCCTCGGCTCTCTGTCTTACTGTCACAAACGATTATGAAAAACAAATCGAATCTCATAGAACCTCAACATCACAACAGTATAACCTCTAAAACAAAGACGAAGGTCTCGAGCAACATTTATAATATGTTTTGAAAAGAAAAGTTACACAGGGTTTATCCCAAAATTTCATTAGGCAGAGGATCCCGACTATTCAAAATCGATGAGTTATATCTCTAGTCGACAAACAACAAAGTTTGCAAAATATAGTACCCAAGTATCACTGTTAACAATCGTGTTTCGAAGATTTCCCAAACCATCTTCAACGATAGAGCCACAGCACAAACGAAGGGCACTATGAGGGTATGGAAGACCCGAAGCTTACCAGTGTAAGAGTGCGTGATTTTCCTTTCGCCATACCCTAACCAGACGTTCTTTTTACACCCTACAACTGACATTAAGCCGGAGTTAGATATCTAATTTTTTTATAAATTGAAATTTGAAATGCAAATACCCTCTGCTAAAAGAAAAGCTTACCTTCATAGCTTTAACGAGAACAGTGTCACGAACGAAACCAGGGAGTCTTTATTCTCACTCCAACTCTGTTTTCTTTCATTCATTCTTTCTCATCTCAGAAATTATAAAGCCTAAAACTATCACCTTTCGAACCAAAGAATCTAACTCTTCAAAACCCAGTCTTTATCATAGTAAGAAAACCTGCAACGTCAACCTCTTTAGAAGGTCTCAAGGTCGAAACCTCTCCCATGGCTTCTACCAAAACTTGGGCAGCCTGTCGGCCACCCCAGCCGAAACAATAGCATAGTGAATCACTTTTCCAAGTCTTAACTCATTTCCACAATAGATGTTAGGGTTTTCATCTGACGGTTTAGGTTCATCACCATTGAGGGTCTCCATATTGATAGCAAACTTAGTTGTGGTACAAACAACATCAACAATAAATACCCAACTTGCCTAACAAGTTGACAACGCCACCATGGCTCACAGTAGAGCATGCATAAGCAACGCGTGGCACATTATTCTCACACATCGACAAGTTTGAAGACATTCATGTCTACATGGATCAATGGACATCCAACTCGGCAGGGATATGGCACCAAGCTTTTAATCTAAGATCAATGGATGATCTCTACCGCAGCTCGAGACCAGTGCCATTTATTAAACCAGCAACCTGTCAAGTTTCGAATTAAATGCCTGTCAGCTCCCTTGATGTGACTTTAACCCTTCATTATCCATGTTAATATAACTTCTTAAATTCGCCATAGTATTAGTAACAATATGCAAATATTTCATTTTATTTCCTGCCCTATATTATTATAGTTTCGACATAATACAATGTGATAACAATTCCAAACTATTTTAATAGTTTAGTGATAATCTAATGTTTTCTTTTTATTACCTTAAGTTTCAGTATGAATATAGAATGTCGGTAATAAACCAAGAAATCAATATAGTTACATAACTATATATATAGGACTTGAATATATTGCGATATGGGATAATAGTTAAATAGTTCAAAGTTTTGTCTTGCAAAATAGTTAATCTATGTGTGTAATTGTTTATTTTCCAATTGCTACAAATGCCTAGTCTTTAGGAAAGACTATTTTTGATTACTTAAGACCTAAATAATTATAGTAGTTAATAGGAATGGTGAATGATAAGATTTTAAAGTTAATCAAAAGTGTTGTATAAAACTCACATACAATTATGCTACCACATATAGTTTGGTAATTTGGAACAATAAGTCCTCCAGATTCCTATCCACTTTATTCATGCAATACAATGGTACCGTACTATCCTAGTACTACTAATTAAATGACGACAACAAGGAAGCTAATACAATGACGACGACAAAACTAGCTAGCACAATGACGACAACAGAACCAGCTAGTATAATGACGACTATAGTGACGATGTTTACTTAAGCTGATACAAGATGAACCTTGGAAAGTTGAAGAGTAAGCACGTGAAGCGTACCTGTATGCTTTTACATTTGCAACAGTCTCTATTTATTCTATTTTATTTTCATACGATGAAGTTGAACTCATGCGAATTGGAATTTATTGCAATCATGAAACTTCTTACCTGTTGTCTGCACATAGAACAGGTCCAATGTTTTAGCATTACAGCTTAGTAAGCTTCGAGGTCCCTCATAGGAGTCCCTTGGACAGCAAAGAAGCAAATTGTCAGTATCGTCTCAAAGAAAAAGTACCACATCATACTTCTAACCTAGCATTTCATTATTACATCATTCATACATTGCATTGCTTTGCTTTAAAAAGTGTCGCATCAAAAGTCTAATCTAACCATGCATTTGACTATCTTAATGGTAGAGGTTACTAATGTAATTAAGTTGTCACTGTCACATTAGTTTCAACATAAATATATTTGTGGTTAGTACAAACAATTGTTAGTTAACATTGTTACATTCTGCAATTATCATTTTCCGCAATTATAAATTATCATAAATTAAGCTATTATTGCCGTTAACAAAAAATTTTAAATTTTTACGAAAATATGGGATGTTACAATTTACAATGTTAAAATTTAGTAAATCGTAACATTACATTGTCAAAATTGCAATTTTACATTGCCAAGTGACACAATTAATGTTAATCGCATCTCTAAATCCATCTACAATGTTACAATTTACTAAATATTAACACTACAGATGGATTCAGAGACCCATTCTCTGAATCCATATGCAGTGTTAATATTTAGTAAATAATATAAATTCATTGTCAAACTTGTAGTTTTCCATTATCAAGGTGACAGAACTAAAAATGACTAACATAAACGACTAATTCATATTCTTAGTCGTCGTTATCTTGTCATATTTGTATTCATGTGACTAAATTAGTCATTTATGTTAGTCATTTTTATTTTAGTCACTTATTATTTAGTCATATATTTTATCCCTTGACTAAATTAGTCATTTATCTTAGTCATTTTTAGTTGGCTCACTTAAAATTGTTCAATTTTAGTCATTTATCCCTTGAAAAAAGTTTGGTGACTAAATGTTTTAGTCACCTAGTCACTTATCTCTCATTTTGTACCAGTGTATCCCCCACCAAAAATACAATTCTCCCTCTCGAAGAGAGCAACTATTCATAAACAACCCATATATGTGATTCTTCAATATATGTCTTCAATCAGGAAACAGTCAGTGGAGCCTCACCCTTTCATCAGCTAGCCGAACTCATCTTCGACGACTCAACATGGAGTTCTTTTGGCTCATATTTCAATATTATTTTTCCGCCTTCAACTTTCATAATCACAGTCCAAGAGATGCATCTGGATTTCAGCACCAGGGGGGTTCGATCAGTTCAAGTGTTCTTTGTGTCATCCTCTGGAGTTAAGTGCGTTCACTGTGTGGTGTAAAATGTCTTCTACTTGAATGTGGTCTTCCCTGATGTCTTATGTCATGAGGATGCAACAAACAGAAATGTTTGTGATGAATCAAGTACCACTGAAGGATTTTCTTTGATAAACAGGATCCTAATAGGCCATGACTACGGATTTCCCATGACATCAATACAGTGGCAGATGGAATGAAGCTCAAGTTTAGTATTGTTAAATGAGCATTTTCAAATGATAAGAATATTCTTTCCAGTCCACAGAACAAGAGAAATATTTAAATATTTCCTTGCAAATTTCCTTCATCCTCATGGTCTCCTTCACGTTTGAACCCATCCCCATTCATTACTGTTGTCACCCAAACCGAACGAAGATCATCAACCATGCCACTATTGTAATCTAAGGGATTAAATAGACATTCGAGCAAGAACTAAACATACACAACAACCATCAAGAGAACATGTATTGGAGTAAACGTTCGGTCAGTTTGCTATTCATATTGAAAGTTATTTTATACAACATCGGAGGAGGTTGTAACCTCTCCAACGACTCATTCATTATGCTTAGTTTATATGCTGACAAATATAAGGGAATAAGTGCCCGAGCAATAGTTTCCAACTCATCCATTTATATGGGGCATCAACATATGTTTTTCCTTCAAATAAAATAATATCAAATTTAACTTGTACCTTAAAGGGTTTGTGTCCTCCAAAGTGAATGCTTGATGAACCCTCCATTGCTGTTGGAATCCATCGAAGGATCCAAGAGAAATTTTCTATAATATTGTCCCTTTAATGCATGAGGGATTCCTCAAGGAATAGGGTGATAGATCCTCCTTCTCACAATCTATCTTTTCCTAGGCCATGGGAGTCAATTTGGCCTAATGAGGGTACTTTTCCCCAAGCTCAACTAGTTGAAGACCCAACTCTCGATATCGAGATCTCATTGGAGACATGCATTGATAGACAATAGAGAGAAAATTGCTCCAATACCATTGATCCAGATTTATGTGGGAACAAAATGGAAGAGCATATTGTTCGGGTACACAAGGTACTACCAAAGGACCGAACACCAAGAGCAACCACTTCACACAAACAAATCATAGATCAATACATCGATGTTTTGATGTGGTTTAAACCCTCTTGAGGGAAACATTCCACAACCCCAGCCAAATAGCTTCTACAGGACAATTTATTATGCAAAGTTAGAAAGTTACAAATGAGTTTCTCATAATCGATCAACTAAATAATGACCCTCCATGCTCTTTAAATAGAGATCATGGACCAATCGGGTGTTAAGCCATGGATCAGGGTTAGGTATGATCTAAGAGAAGTTGAGCCATCGGATCACTCTATGTTGGGAACATATTGTGACCGTTGGATTAAGTATTTACAAATGCATACTAATGCATACTAAAGAAACACACTGTCCCTAACAAATATATTACACAAGTTGATCTTAACTAACTCCTAAGTGTATAAATATCCTAACATCCCCCCTTAAGAACAACTTGGGATAGGATTGAAAGATTTACAAAAGTGACACTATTAGGAGAAGGAAGGAGGCATTAGAGCCTATCCCCCCTTAATGACAAGTTCCTGAACTCCTAACATAGATCGAAGTTTAGAAAACTTCGCTTCTGTAAGAGACTTGGTGAAGATGTCTGCAACTTGATCATCTGTAGGGAAAAAGAGCACTTCAACAACACGATCATGAACTAGATTTCTGATGAAGTGCATATGTAGCTCAATGTGTTTGTTGCGTTGATGTAAAACTGGATCTTTGGCAAGTTTGATGGCACATTGATTGTTGCACCAAAGTGGAGTAGGCTGCTACTGCTCAAATCCAAACTCTGAAAGGATCTGTCGAAGCCATAAAGCTTCCTGACTGGCATTAACTGCAGCTCGATATTCTACTTCTACTGAAGAAAGAGCAAGAGCTTGTTGTTTCTTACAAGCCCAAGTGATAGGTCCAGATCCCAGACTGAAAGCATAACCTGTAGTAGACTTTCGATCATCAGGATTGACGGCCCAATCTAAATCAGTGAAACCAACCAACAAAGGTTTCCCCCCTGTACTATTATAAATCCCAAACTGAATTGTACCTCGAATATATCAAAGTATTCTTTTAGCTGCTTTCTAGTGACTTTCATGAGGTGTCTGCATATAACGGGCAACATGACCAACGGAAAAGGAAAGGTCAAGACAGGAATGGGTCAAGTATAAGAGACTACCAACAAGCTGATGATACAAGGTGGCATCGACTTCAGGTGAAGTACAAGTGGCAGAAAGTTTGAACCCAGATTGGAAGGGAGAAGGGGCTGGTGTACAATCTTCCATGTGAAAGTGACGAAGAAGGTCACAGGCATACTTAGACTGAGAAAGAAAGATTCCTTCTTTGGTTTCCAGGACTTGGAGACCAAGAAAATAATGCAAATGTCCTAAGTCTGACATTTCAAAATTTTGTTTAAGACTAGATTTCACATGGGTTATAAGCTTAGGGTCACTACCAGTAAGAATACGGTCATCAACATATAGAACAAGTATGATGAGATGGTTTCCTACTTTCTTAGTATATACATTGGGGTCAGAATGGCATCTAGAAAAACCAGTGTCAAGGAGAAAGTTATCCATTTTGGCATACCAAGTTCTAGGAGCTTGCTTAAGGCCATATAAGGATTTCTTAAGGCGACAGACAGGGATAGAGTTATTCTGAACATATCTAGGAGGTTGTTCCATGTAAATTTCCTCCTGTAAATCACCATGGAAGAAGGCAGACTTGACATCCATTTGATGGGCTTCCCAGTTATGTAAGGCTGCAACGGAAAGAACAAGGCGGTTGGAGTTCATTTTTGTGACGGGAGCAAAGGTTTCATTATAGTCAATCCCTTCAACTTGGGAAAAACCTTTGGCAACTAACCTTGCCTTAAGTCTTTCAACACTTCCATCTGATGCCTACTTAGTTCTATAGACCCATTTACATCTGACAAGTTTTCTTCCTTTTGGAAGAGGTACAAGATCCCAAGTATCGTTCACTATTAAGGAATGATATTCTTCATCCATGGCTGCATCCCAATTTGTATTCCCTGAAGCTTCTGCAAAAGTTTCTGGATCATGATTCTTGGAAACTTGAGCCAAAATAGAAGAGGCTCGCTGAAACTAAGAATATGTTCGACGTTGATCTCTAGGATCACCGGCATGATCACCAGCTGCTTCACATGTTGAACGGACCCATCGAGGAAGCACTTGTGCTAGTGCAACTGGAGGAACATCAGCAGGTGGAGGTTGATTTTCATCCTCACTGTCATCATCAGAAACTGGAGTTGGAAACTTGTTAAGAAAGTTGGAAGAAGAAGAAGAAGGCACAAACGCCGAATCAGGCTCGCAGGCCAAAGATGGAACAATCACCAAGTTAGCCTTGTAGGCCAAGATATTTTCATCAAATTTAACATCTCTTCTAATGATGATATCATGAGAATGTGGTTGAAGAAGTTTATAACCTTTTACATCTTTAGAATATCCAAAAAATATGCACTTTTCACTTTTACGTTGCAACGCTTTCCATTTTTCATCCAGAATGTGAGCCCACGCTTCACTACCAAACACATGGAAGTGACTTAAATCAGGTTTAGTTTTACTCCATTCTTCTTCTGGTGTTATACCTTGTAATGCTTTAGTGCGGGTGCGATTAACTATGTAATTTGCACAATTAATGGCTTCAGCCCAAAATTGAAGACTTAGTTCCTTAGATTGGATCATACAATTAGCCATTTCTTTTAAAGTGTGGTTCTTTCGCTCAGTTACACCATTTTGTTGTGGTGTATATGGAATAGTGTGCTGTTGTTGGATGCCTTGTTTAGTGTAGAAAGTAGTGAACCTTTTGTTAACATATTCTCCTCCATTGTCAGATCTTAACTTAATAATTTAATGACCAGATTGTTTTTCAACAAGGGCCTTGTAGGCCAAGAACTTGTTAAATACTTCGCTCTTAAGTTTTAGGAAATAAACCCAAGTGCTTCTGGTGTAATCATCAATGAAAGTTAAGAAATATTTGAAACCAGAAAAGGAAGCAGATGGAAGAGGACCACACAAGTCACTATGCACAAGCTCCAAGGGAACCGAGGCATGCTAAGAGGCATGTTTGTCAAAACTGTCCCGATGATATTTTCCGAGTACACAATTGAAACAAACACCATCCCTACAAGATACTATCGGAAGACTTGTCACCATATTGTCTTTACATAGTTGTTGCAATGAGCAATAATTTAAGTGACCAAATCACTCATGCCAAAATTTTCTCAAGTTATCACTATGAGCAACAAAAACTGAAGGGAAAGGTGATGACCCAAAGTTGTTAAACTTGTACAACCTGATAATATCATCAACAATTCCGGTAGCTAGGACCTGTTGAGGATCTTTAAAATCCTTGATTACAAATTGGTGAGGTGTAAAGGTCACAGTTTTACCTTCAGTAGAATGAGTGATCTGATAGACTGATAGCAAATTGCAGGAAATTCTTGGAACACATAGTACATAACTAAAATGACCATTATCTACTAGAACTATTCCATCTCCTACAACACTTAGAGATCTATCATCACCAACAAATATTTGTTTGGTGTTACATTTATGCATAGCAGAAAAGATGGCTTGATCCTTAGCCATATGATAAGATGCTCCAAAATCAATGAGCCATTCATTTGAAGTAGAAGAAGAAGATGCATTATAAGAATAACCAAAAGCACAAAGTGCATGTCCATGAGAGGCAGATTCTGAAGGCGAATCTAGGCTGATGTGGTGCTTCTTTATTGCTGCTTCCAAGTCTGCCATCTTCTTGAAACACTTAGATTCATCATGATTATCTTTCCCGCAATAGTTGCAATGACGCTCACTCTTCTTACCTTTTGGCTTAGATCCTTTGTCATTTTTTAAAGAAGGAGCTAACTGAGAGGGTTTTGGACCCTTGTTTGACTTATTATTGTGAAAATTTTGTTTCTTGGGAGGCTTGGAATTTTCTTTCTGTTGGGACAATAAGGATTTCCTAGATGTATCTGCATTGTTGATTATTCAAAGATGAATGAGTTTATCTTTCTCTCTAATCAAGTAATCACAAAAGGATTCAAGACTAGGCTCTTGATAGCTAGCTGCATTCAAAGATTCTTTCATGGAGTAAAATATAGATACAAAAATAGAATATGCAGGTCCAAGTTCGGAAAGAATATGATAAATGCATTGTTTTTCTTCCCTCTTAATCTTACATTCTGCACATAAGAGTTTAAAAGTTTTGTACTTAGATAAATAATTTTGAATGCATGAAAAGTCATTTGGATTTAAAGAAATCAACTCATTTTTGAGTTGGTGACCTCGAATTTCATTGTGTTTACCAAACACAAATTCCAACTTGTCCCAAACAGCATCAAGTTCATCAATTCTAGATATGTGGAATCACAAATCAGTAGAGATTGACATCCCAATCAATCCACGAACTTTGTCACATCTATTTGCCCATTTTATTTTCTTATTATCATCAGTGGGTTCTATTTCTTTCCCTGAGGTAATTCTGAAAAGTCCCCTACTTCGTAGAACATCCTCCATACGAGATTTCCATGAGAAATAGTTGGAACTATTAAGTAGAATATCACAAGGGGCACCATATTTGTAAATTAATGGCTGTAAAAGCAGAAACCAATAGTCTAGATGTGAAGAGGTCGAAAAAATAGGCGGTTTAAAAAAAAGGCACTGAAAACTGACTCTGTATGATGAAGTTATTCTTGAACAAAGAAACTGTTGAAGATATCCCCAATAGTGACGTGGTAGCTAGAGAATGTCCAACAAAAAAAAGAACCACCCTCTTCCCAAGATAAACCTTTTGAAAATCACTTTACATGAAAGTTGTTTTAAGTGAACCACTTTTGTAAAATAAGTGATTTCACTTTTACAATGATATTACTTTTAAATAGTGCAACAATAGAAAAGAACTTAAGTGACTCACTTGTATTTTTATTTTTTATTATTTAAGTGAGATGCACTTTTACAATAAAGTAACTTGAAAATAGAAATTGCATGCATTGTTTCTTTTAAAAGTAACTTTCTAAGACTTGAACTTAAGACCTAATAAGGAATAAAACAACTTTGAACCACATAAGCTAAATTAAAAGGTATGTAAAATATGGGAATGGGGAAGGGTTTTTTTTTTTTAATCTTCTTGCTCAGTTTGCGTGCTTGCCCTTTTTCCTACAAAACACACCACAAATCGAAACAAAAAAAAAATTTCCACACTTCTGGAGTTAGATCTCGTTAGCTTGCCCGGATGAAATACACATTTCTGGAGAAACCGGGAACCGTTTTCGATCAAACGAAAACTATTTCCAAATGGAAACGACGGTCCGGACACAATGGAATACCTCCCATAGCCCAGAAATGTAGAAAAATACCAGAACCAGAAACCCTTTCGAGTTTCGGCAACAACAATTCAAGATCTAGATCATAACCGGAAGCGGCTCTTCATAAAAGCTCTGATACCATGTTCGAGTACACAGGGTACTACCAAAGGACCGAACACCAAGAGAAACCACTTCACACAAACATATCACAGATCAAAACACCGATGGTTTGACGTGGTTTAAACCCTTTTAAGGGAAACACTCCATGGCCCTAGCCAAATAGCTTTTACGGGACAATTTATTATGCAAATAAAGAAAGTTAAAAATGAGCTTCACATAATTGATCAACTAAACAATGACCCTCCATGATCTTTAAATAGAGATCATGGACCAATCAGGTGTTAAGAAACGGATCAAGGTTACGTATGATCTAAGAGAAGTTGAGTCGTTGGATCATTCTATGTCGGGAACATATCGTGATCATTGGATTAAGTATTTACAAATGCATACTAATGCATACTAAAGAAACACATTATCCCTAACGGATATATTACACAAGTTGATCTTAACTGACTCCTAAGTGTGTAAATATCCTAACACATATACAAAACCACATACTTATATATAATGCAGGGAACACAGTGGTATAATAAACTCAAATTCTATTAACTGAACTAGATAGAACATACAGTAAAATAAAGTAGCTAGAATGGTGGTAGCTTTCTCTCTAAGAAAGGAAATGGAGGATACTCTCATTCATGGAAATTTGATTAAAAAATGAGACCCAGAGGCATTTATCATAATCATGAAGGTAAAATCCCTAGCATTCAAAATCATAACCATAGCAAATGATCTGTAAAAAGGTTTGTGGGTCTCGAGGTAGTTAGTTTAGGTGTCAACTTATTGGGGGAATAACGTTTGCATATGATCTCCATTTAGGGTGCTTTATATCCCATTTGAAAGGTCTAACTAAGAAGTATACATTCATCCTCGCATATATGAATAGACAGTGGCGTCACCAAAAAACATCGTTTAAGGCCTCAAAATGACCCTAGAAGTTTTGGAGATGAAAATCAGTAAAAACTGCCAAACAAGAAAACCTGCACTTATCTCATGGAATAGGTAGGTGGCCACCGATATCCATCTATAGAAGCCCTCTGACTCGAAAAAATTCCAAACTGGTGAATCTTTTTTGAGCTAGTGGAATTGGTGGGTTGCCACCGATACCCATCTAGATAAAAAAGTGTCAATGTTTTCTCGCAAAAGGGACACATATGTATAAAAGAGGCAATGATTCGATGATCATTTATGACCTTCATCATTGAAAGTGAGACCTAAACACCATCTTATTCTATTTTTATATTTTTAACCACAAAAAATGAGAAAATTCATTCCTTTAACACTATAAGGGTGCAAAGCATTCATAATCTTCCCTTGATAGAGGCACAGATACCTAAACAATTTCCCATTTGCAACATGCACATTGGCGAGGGGTTAATCATTTAAATATTGTCTTTCGTCATTCACATATTTTATTTTGAGAGAGTTAAAATTCCCAATAATTTCATAAAAATAAAAATAAAAATGAAAAAAGGCATTTAAGGATGTTTTTCCAAACTATTTACCTGGTTGCATGACCCTGAAGCACTTGCTAACACTTTACATCAATTTTCTTATGACATAAAAGTGAAATAAAATGACCAAGAAGGGACATGCAAGATACCAAAGTAATGCTAGAGGAATCACTCATCATCATATCCATCCTTTCTATCCATTATTGACCCTTGTTGTTGATCGTCACATGCTTGAGTATTGAAGTTGTTACTCTTGAGTATCTTTTAGTGGATCAAAGTGAGATCATCGGAGTGCATGACTAGATAGACCAAAATATTCAATTTTTATAAGGTTCCAAACATTGAGAAGGTATATCTTGTACTTGTTTCATTTTTTCAATTGATATTTGACATATTTCCCTCCCCTAATAATGTGTCTTTTATGATTAATGTTTGACATAAATAATGCTTTGTCATTGATGCTGAAATTGATTACATAGTTAAATATTCTTTTCATATTACAATTCATTTACATTCTTTTATTTTTTCAAATTCTTTTGTGGAGGGTTGTCTTTTGTTGAATTTGTAGGTTAAAGTTGGGAAATAAAAAGCAAATCCAGAAAGAGACAAAGAAGCAGCTTGGATCAACCATAAAAAAGGTGCATACATATCTTCTCCCTAATCTCCTCTCTAGGTTAGATTTTCTTGTTAAATTCTTTTTGTTCACTTGTATGTGAATAAGTGTCTAATCTTACTCTAAACATAGTGATTTAGTTCGTTCTCATCCTAATCAATTTATTGGTGATATTTCCCTAATCACAAGGTTTATTTCCGAACAACAAACATGGTGACTCCAATGGGGATCAACCAACCCACGTATGGTATTTTTGCATGATTTGTTAGTTTGTTTTTGGGTGTTTTAGTCTCTAATAGGATTTAACATATCCACGATACCTTAAAATTTCCATAATATTTGATGTTTATTGAATTTTTTTCTTTTTAGTACATCCCAGGATTTATTCACACTTTTTAGAGGTGACAATGGTGAATGGTATGGGTCATTCATGCTCTGTAGTGTTGATAGGAAAGGATGTTTTCACCTTTCCTTCCGGATAGTAACAAACTCAGTAATATTCAAAGTTTTTTCTTAATTATACCCTCTTTTTCCCCCAAAAATGGATTGCTTGGATTATCTAAGCAACATAGGAGCTTTTGTGTCTTATTTTTACAAGTCTAGGTGTGTTTGAGTGTGTTTGTATTGATATTTAGACAATAGTTTGTGAAACATTTTGGGAGTGTCTTGTGTTTCTTTTCATTTTCATTTGATTGATTGATTAAGAAGACTTGAATGTGAATACCCATAGAATAATCAAGTTGTTTATGCTCCTAAACATACTTGGTTGAAAGAAAATTTTGCTTCAAAGACCTTGTCTCCTAGTAGACCTAAAAACCTATTTGAGTCTAAGAATAGTTGTTTGGCTTGTCTCTTCTTAAAATTGGCATTTGGTTATGGTCGAAAAGTATAGCATTAGAAGATGTTTTCTCCAAAATGATACACATATCAATTATGATTTTCTTGTATGCAATAGATTAATTGTTGTTTGAAGTTGTGTTTTTTTCAAAACGTAAAAAATTAGAGAGTGTTAAACACATTGTTATTACTAACTATTTGTCGGGAAAGTGCCTCTAACATAGCCGTCAAGTTGTAGGTAAAAATAGTCCAAGTGGAATATTGTACAATGTTAATTGGATTAGTTGGGTTATGCATTTAAGGGATTCATTCTTGTGTTGAAATTCCTTAGGGTGACACCACTACTCACCCAAAACTCCGTGTTTAGGATGCTTGTCCTACATTTCCTACCAATTCACAAAATCCATTTCTAACGGGCATTCCTCTCGGCTACCAAGTGTTAAGTGGTGACCCTAGTTTCCTTTCCTAGGATCCACCCAGGTAACTACAAGGGGAAGATTTGGTGGTACACTAGGTATATGTAGAACCTCCATCTCAACTCCTTCAAAGGGTATTCTCCAAAGGTAGGTACTTCAACCATTGGCAACTGGTGCATGAATTTTAGTGTAACAGTCTCTCTTATACCTTTGTTCGTTGCACTTAGGCCCTAATCATTCCATCATGATCTACAAGAGGCCCTCAATATGGATCCTCACTAATTTGTACTTGTTTCCAAACAATAAATGTTTATGAATGGAAGAGTTAGTCTTCTTTTTTAAATATTTCAGGAACTTTTTCATTTATGTGGTTATGTTAGTTTTTTTTCAAAGATATCAATTTTCTTCTTTTGTGTCTTTGGTAGGAGACTATGGCTGATAATCCTTTTCATGGGTCTAGAAGGATTAAAAAAAATCCTCTTTTGTAGAGAGAGTTACCAAATTGATTCCAAAGAATTCCGATCACAACGATCCACCCTCATAGGGGTTAGAAGAGGAGAACCAACAACCTAAAATTAACCACAAATAAAAAGAAACTCATTCTAGATCTAGTGAGTATGAGAGGCTATCTAAGGATGAATATCTTAGTGATCCAGATGGTCATTTCCATGTACTCATAAATTCACCTTGTTACATTAAGGAAAACTCGTGCCTTATTCCAATAAAATACTTCACTGACTAATTAGGACACTAGAATCCACCCCAGAGTCCTAGTTTTAACCGAGAGTCTAATTTTGATATACAAAGAGCTAATAATCTATTATCTCAGTGAGCTAATGAGAACATAGGAGAAATATCTATTCCTAGGGAGGTTACACCATGAGCAACTTCTTCTCCTTTAGAAGTAACAAACACAAAAATGTTAACCACAATAGGATATGGGTGGTTTTTTCAATCCTACCTAGTATCTACTAAAGGGGCTACATCTATGAAACAAGGCACTAACCGTTTCTCTTTTGGCATGACATTCCTACATAATATTTTACCCACTTCTACCATGTATCCTAAATCATTAGAAATATTAATGAAGGAATCTCAAAAGATGCTTCTTTGATTGGATAGAATTGCACACACGCTTTTGCAAATATTATTTTTTATTGTTCAAAAGGTAGTTGAGACAACTCATGGAAAACATTTTAATCTGAAAAAATTAAATCTAGACAATTTCTGATCAATATTTTGAATTATGCAACCGGTTTTTTAAAGGTAGCCTAGTTACATAGCCGAAAATTCTAATTGAGGGTGGGTTTAAATTAGGTTAATCCTCTAGAAAATTATTAATTGCATTAAATAAACCATGTTTTGACATTTACAACTTGCAACTAAACTAGTTTTTTATTTATATGGGCCCCATTTATAACATATCTATACAACACATATCATTTGCAATTAATTCGAGGGTGGCACAATTGTTGTCTAGGAATTCATTTTTCATTGAATTCAAACCATTTTCAATTAATTCGAGGGTGGCACAATTGTTGTCTAGGAATTCATTTTTCATTGAATTCAAACCGTTTTCAATTAATTCGAGGGTGGCATAGTTATGGGGTAGGAATTCATTTTTCATGGAATCCAAATATCGATTTAGCATGGTGGGTAACTTGAAATTTTTCATTTTTCATGGATGCAATATATCGATTTAGCATGGTGAGTAAATTGAAATTTTTCATAGATGCAATATATGAATTTGAAGGGGGATGTCTTTTTCTAAATGTAACCTACTTTGTTGCATTCACTACAACCATCATACTCACATCGTCATGTCACAATAGCTTATCCATACACCAAAATTTTCTATTCAAACAGTCTCAAGGTATGTAATATGTGAGCAATGTACTTGAAAAACATTGACCATTTGTGTTCCAAAAACAGTGTAGATCAACTTAATTTGATCCATTGCCACATCTGATGTTTTTTTAATAGATCAATATTTTTTTTAATTTAAATTAGAAAATAATAATAATTTTTTTTTTTTTTTTTTTCCATGTGGTTCAGTTTAATCGGCTTAGCCGACCGCTACATCCACGAAATAATTTCCGACGGACCCGCCCCGAAGGGGTTTCCGCCCTGCGGCCGCTGCGTGCCTAACCCCAAGAGGGTCTATGAGGATGGATCCCGTGACCTCGCATGCTGGGAGGCCTAACTTCCGGGAACTCAACCGATCGAGCTAACTCTTGGGGCTAAATTAGAAAATAATAATACAATACAATACAATACATATTCCAAAATATTTCTAGATGTCGAGAGTACTTCAAAAACATTAATCATGTGCCTGACAAAAACACTGTAGATTGTACTTAATATGAACAACATCATTCCCAATTTAATGATTCCTACTAGGCCTGCAATTTGATGTTCAAGAAATCATACTTTATTCCCTGAGAAAGATTTTGATCAACATGAATAGTAGCTTGGAAGTTAGAAAAATAGACTCCTCTGAGATCTTCATTGTGTATTAATATACATAGATATATATTCAATTTTTAAGTAAGCTTTTGTATTAAAAAAAATGAAAAAAAGGTACAATTTCATAGTTACAAAACATACTGTCCCTACATGCCCAACATAGATATTTTTTAAGTACAAACATTGTAGATCGCATTAAACAGTGTAGATAATTTGCTTGCCAAAAACAATATAGATCACACTTAAACAATGTAGACCACACTTAATTTGATCAATATCATTGCCATATCTCGATGTTTTATTAATAGATCACTATTATTTTTAATTTAACTTAGAATATAATAATACAGTACATTACAATACATATTCCAAAACATTTCCAACTAATTGTGCAATGTACTTCAAAAACATTGATCATGTGCTTGACAAAAATAGTGATTGTATATTATACTTAAACTGAACAACATCATTACCAATTTGCCATATCTAGAATTTTTTTTGTAATACATCATTGCAAATTTTCTATATCAGAAATTATTTTTTAAAATTTAAATAAGATTGTAATAATACAGTACATATTCAAAATATGCAGCCTGCATCTAGAGATGACTAGGCCTAGAATTTGATGTTCTAGAAATTGTACTTGATTCCCTGAGGAAGATTTTGATCAACGTGATTGAGTCTTAACATGAAAAAAGGCTTTGGATTTCAAAAACCAAACTCCTCTGATATATTCATAGTGTATTAATATACATAGACATTCTTTTCTTTAAGTAAGCTTTTGTATTAAAACAAAATAGGAGAGAAAGGTATAATTTCACAGTTGCAGAACATAATCTGACAATGCACAACACAGATACTCATTTTTAAAGTAAGCTTTTGTAATAAAAAAGGGAGTAAAAGGTACAATTTAGGTTACAAAATAGAGATTCTGAGACTCCGTCCATACCCAACATAGATATTATTTTTTTAAGTAAGCTATTGTATTATCAAAAAATGGCCAAAAAGCTACAATTTCAATTACATAAGAGGATCTAATCATGCCCTACAAAATGGTGCTGATGAAAACTGAGCCGCAAAAGTACTACGACTGAGAATAGATTGTTTGTCACTGATGACTACATTCCCAATGAATTACATTTAATAAAAATAAACAAACTAGCTTAATTTAATGTTCATATTAAATTAGAGGACACAAACTAAGACCACTAGGGGACAAAATACTAAAACCACCAGCCTAACACGCTGCTACCCAGAGGAGGATATGTCTTCAGCACGCACCTGGGGGGAGGCTTCTTGTGATAACGGCTGGAGGATGATGAAAAGTGCTTCGTCCACCTATGGATTATTCCCATGTATGCTCTTAAGGATGTCCATCAGAGCCTATGGCATACACATCATGTGCTCAATCCAAATATTCATGTCTGCTATGTTGGTTGTGGATCCAGATCTTCCATTCTCTTAGATGATATTGTCTCAGCCATGCACCTAGAGGACTGTAGACTCATTCCCCATTCCCCACAGGCCCATGGTTTTGGGTAACCCATGGAATTTTCCCCTTTATAAGAAAGACATTGTAATATGGCTAGGGTTGATGTATTAGGTTTTATGCATTGTAGATATATCTGAGATTGTGAAGAGAGACTGTGAGATAGTGAAGAGGAAGTGCAATGGCTGTGCTGCAGGTTGTATCCCTTCACTTTGTTGGACGGTATAATAATAAGGACTGGCAACTTTAGTGTGGACGTATCCCATCTTGGGTGAACCACAATATATCTATGTCTCACTTGTATCGTGTATGTGTGATTATATTTGAATTTCTGTTTACTGTTATTGCTCTGCGATCCTGTTTTTCTAACAATTGGTATCAGAGCCAAAGGTCTATTTGGTAGATAAACTAGTAGGAAGCTAGGGTTTCTTGTTCGAGTGGGAGCAATGGCAGAGGAAGGAAAGTTTAAGGTCGAGAATTTTAATGGCCAAAACTACCAGTTATGGAAGATGCAAATGGAGGAATATCTATACCAGAAATATCTATTCCTACCATTGGGAGGAAAAGCAAAATAACTGATGGCTATGAAGGACGAAGAATGGGAGGTTGTTGATAGAAAGGATCTGGGAACAATATGGCTGAGCCTGGCTTCATCAGTGGCTTTCAATATCTCAAAATAAAAGACAACAGAGGATCTGATGAGTGCATTGGGTAAGATGTATGAAAAACCCTCGGCCTCCAACAAGGTATTTCTAATGGTGTTTATTTAATATGAAGATGTCTAAAGGTGGATCTGTTACTGATCATTTAAATGAGTTTAATACGGTTAGAAATCAACTAAGTTCTGTAAGCATGAACTTTGATGATGAGGTTAGGGCTCTTCTAATCTTGTGTTCATTGCGAGAAAGACGGAATAGCTTGGTCATGGCTGTAAGTAACTCTGTCTCTGGTTCAAACACCTTGAAATTTGATGATGTTATTGGTGTTATTCTTAGCGAGGAAATGCGAAGAAAAAGCACAGGTGAGACATCAAGTAATGCGTTGACCATGGAGAGCAGGGGAAGAAAAAAGGAGAGAGGAAAGAGCCAAGGTAATCATGGCAATTCTAAAATGGGCAGATCCAAGTCTAGACTGGGAAAAATAGAGTGATGGAACTGTTGAAAGAAAGCGCATCTGAGGAAAGACTGCAAATCTCTAAAGAAGAAAAGAGATGGATAGTAGGAGACTACCCAGGAAGCAAATGTAGCAGGTGATGTGTTACAAGATGCTTTGATTCTTGCATTAGATAATACTAGTGATTATTGGATAGTAGATTTGGGGGCTTCATATCATGCTACACCCCATAGGAAATATTTTCATGATTATGTTATAGGTGATTTTGGACATGTTTTATTGGGTGATGATGAGCCATGTAAAATTGTTGGAATCGGTAAGGTATGGATAAAATTTAAGAATGAAACTGATTGGCTATTGAAAGATGTTAGGCATATTCCTACTATGAAAAGAAATCTCATCTCAACAGGGAAGTTGGGATATCGTGGCTATCTATCTACATTTGGAGAAAAGTCGTGGAAGATCACTAAAGGATCAATGGTGATAGCAAAAAGAGATAGGGTAGGTACATTGTATCTATGTCCTCATAATACTGACCATTCTATCTCTTTAGCTTCCACATGAACAAATACAGCATTGTGGAATCATAGGCTTGGCCACATGAGTGAGAAGGGGATGCAGATTCTCCACTCAAGGAAGTTGCTACTAGATTTGAAGCAGATAAGTTTGGAATTATATGAGAACTGTGTCTATGGAAAACAGAAGAAAGTCGGATTTCTTAGGGTTGGAAAACAGAAGAAGAGTGAAAAGTTAGAGCTTGTGCATACAGATGTATGGGGACAGGCTCAGGTACAATATCTTGGTGGCTCTCATTATTATGTTACATTTATTGATGATGCAACTAGGAAAACTTGGGTTTATTGCATTAGACAAATCTGATGTGTTTCCTACTTTTATGAAGTGGAAAGATTTGGTTGAGAATGAGACAGGAAAAAGGTTGAAGTGTCTCAGATCTGATAATGGAGGTGAGTACTAAAGCAAGGAGTTTGATAGTTACTATTCATACCATGGGATTCGTAGAGAGAAGATACTCCTAGGAACACCACAAGAAAATGGTGTGTCAGAAAGGATGAATAGAACGATCATGGAGTGTGCAAGGTGTATGAGGTTGCATGTAGGGTTTCCCTTACAGTTTTGGGCAGATGCTGTAAATACTGTTGTTTATTTAATAAACAGAGGGCCTTCAAGTGCTTTGGATGGTGGTATTCCAGAGGAGGCATGGACAGGTAAAAAAGTAAACTACACATTTCTGAGAACGTTTGGTTGTGAAGCATTTGTCCATATTGATAAAGAAAACAAAACAAAGCTTGAAGCTAAATCCAAGAAATGTACCTTTATTGGATATGGGGTTGATGATTTTGGTTATCGTTTATGGGATTATGAAAATAACAAAATCATTAGGAGTAGAGATGCGATATTCAATGAAAAGTTCATGTATAAAGATCAGTTGGAGGGAAAGAAATAGTAAAAGGAAAACACATAGTACACAATACTTGATGAAATTGAAGAAAATGAAGTTCCAAAGGTGCCAGAAAATCAAGAACAACAACAAGTACCTGAAACTCCTGCAACTGCAAGAAGATCTACCAAGTTAAGTAGACTCCCTGAATGATACTCTCCTTCAATGTATTATTTATTGATGACTGATGTTGGTGAACCATAATCTTATGAAGAAGTAATGTAGGTGGAAACTAGAAAGAAGTGGGAGCAAGGCATGAATGAGGAGATAGACTGATTGTTAGGAAACTAGACTTGGGATCTGGTTCAGTTTCCTACTGGTAAAAGAGCATTGCAGAACAAATGGATTTACATGCTAAAGGAAGAAGAAGGAGGTAAGAAGTGGTACAAGGCTAGACTTGTTGTAAAGGGGTTTGCACAGAAGAAAGATATAGATTTCGATGAAATATTTTCTCCTGTTGTGACGATGACTTCAATTAGGACTATTTTAAGTGTAGTGGCGGTAGAAAATTTGCATCTTGAATAGCTAGATGTAAAACCAACCTTTCTCCATGGGGATTTGGAGGAAGAGATATATATGCAGTAGCCACAAGGGTATAAGGTAAAAGGGAAGGACAATTTGGTGTGCAGGTTGAAAAAGAGCTTGGATGGCTTGAAGCAAGCTCCAAGGTAGTGGTATTTAAAATTTCATAGGTTTATGACAAAAAAAGGTTATAGTAGATGTCATTCTGACCACTGTGTTTATTTCAAGAAGCTAGATAATGGAAGTTATATTATCTTGTTACTGTATGTGGATGGCATGCTTGTTGCAGGGTCTAACATGCAGGATATAAATGTGCTCAAAAGGAAGTTATCTAATTCATTTGCGATGAGGGATTTGGGTGTTTCAAAGAGAATCCATGGTATGAGAATAACAAGAGACAAGAAAAATCACAAATTGACATTGTCTCAAGGTGAGTACATACAAAAGGTGTTGGAGAGGTTCATAATGCAGAATGCAAAACCAGTTAGTACACCTTTGGCCAGCCATTTCAAACTAATTAAGGAAATGTTTTCCAAGACACAGGAAGAGATAGATTACATGTCCAAGATTCCCTGTAAATCAACAATTTGCAGCTTGATGTCTGCCATGCTGTGCACAAGACCAGATATTGCACAAGCAATGGGATTTGTAAGAAGATATATGAACAATCCAGGTAAACAACATTAGAAGGCAGTATAGTGGATTCTTAGGTATATGAGAGGTACTACCACTAATGCATTATCTTTTGGAGGTTCAGATACTATTCTACAGGGATATGTTGATGCAGATCTGGTAGGTGATAAGGATAGCAGGAGGAGCACCATAGGGTATGTGTTTACTGTAGGTAGAACAACAGTAAGTTGGATTCTGAGACTGCAAAAGGTTGTCACATTTTCAACAATGAAAGCAGAGTATGTGGTTGTTATAGAGGCTAGTAAAGAGATGATTTGGTTGTAGAGGTTTATATAGGAAGTGGGTAAGAAGTAGAAGGATAGCATGTTGTATAGTGATAGCCAGAGTGCCATTCATCTTGCAAAAAACTCAGCATTCCATTCCAGGACTAAACATATACAGCTCAAGTACCATTTCATACGCTCTGTTCTGGAAGATGAACTGTTGAAGCTGGAAAAGATACATATTAGCCAGAATCCTACAGACATGTTCACAAAGGTAGTGGCCAGAGAGAAACTAAGTTCCTGCTCAGTTTCAATTAGCCTTCTAGCATGAAGGTGAAGATGAGAAATTTTCCAAGTTCAAGTTCCAGCAAGTACAGCAGCGGTGTAGTTGTTGTGATCAATATCCAAGTGGGAGATTGTTTGTTGTGGAGCCAGATCTTCCAGTCACAGAGATGATATTGTCTTAGTCATGCACCCTAGAGGACTGTACACTCATTCCCCAACCTTGGGGTTTTGGGCATTGCCCCGAAAAAGGGGGTTCGGGAGCAATGCCCTCGAGTTATGGGGGTGCAGGGGCGGAGCCCCTATGAATGGGGGTTCGAGGGCAGCACCCCCAAGAAATGGGGGTTCAAGAGCAGCTCCCCCGAGAAATGGGCTTTCAGGTGCAACTCCCTTGAGAAAAAATTTTGGGGCTATTTTTGCCAATAGTTGTATACATTGTAAATATCTATGATATCATGAAGAGAGACTGCGAGATAGTGAAGAGGAAGTGTAGCAACTGTGCTGCAGGTTGTATCCCTTCACTTTGCTGGATGATATAATAATAAGGACTGAAAACTTCAGTGTGAACATAGCCCATCTTGGGTGAACCACAATGTATCTGTGTCTCTCTTGTATTGTGTATGTTTTATTATATTCGTATTTATGTTTACTGTTATTGCTCTGTGATCCTGTTTTTCTAACATGTTACCTTCTTTCAGAGATCAAATATCAGTTGAAGATCCTTATCTTTAATCTCGTTGCAACCAGCACCTCCACATTGGTTGCATAGCCCATTGTTTTGAGGCTTCTTATCTTGATGTGACCAGTGCTGATGCACGCAATTGATACAAGGATTCTATTTGGGCCACTTATCTTCAACCCAATCAGTGTACAAGACTAATGTTTCAGGGTCGTAGTAGTATGTGGTTACTACATTCTTATCCCATTCTATCATACAACCCCACGGGATTCTGATCCCCTGCTCTACTAGTGAGTGTCCATGGTCTCTTGAAATGGTATGTGATTTTGATTCATTGTTCTCATTTCTCTTAGGGCCTTCCCATGATGATTCCTCTCCACGAAATTCATCTTTGCAGAATTCATCTCAATGGAATTCATCTCTGGGGAATTCATCGCTTCCTGGGATTCGCCCTCTGAGGACTCTTGATGGGATTCACCCTCTGAGGAGTCTTCACCATGGGCCTCACAGGATTCCTCTAAGGAATATTCCTTGGCTTCGCATGAATCCTTAGAGTCCTCAAACTCCTCACCCACTCATTGACGTCATATATTAGGAGTCAATGACCCTCTCCATAAAATTCCTATCTCCCTGAATTGCGACATTTCTTGAGTGCAAGAGCATGCAGAGTGAGAGCGAGAGTGAATGCAAGAACTCAGGAAGAAACTGTATTCAAGAGCTAGCCTGAGGCAAGAAAATGATGATTGCTAGTTCGCCAATGCGTAACTTTTATCATGTTTAGAACAATAAATTATCTCGCATTTTTGGATCATGTTTGTCAAGCTTCATGCTGTTGATTTGAACCATCCCAAAGTCGAATTCAATGCCCAAGCAATTCGATCTTTGTGATTGATCTCTCACTCCTTAGGTACACTCGAGGAGATAGCTTCCGTGGGAGCTAATACTATGGCCCTTAATTGCATCATCCATCACTCTTGTGCTCATTGGTGCACCAGGTGGCTACACGCATGCACCATGGGGCCACATGTGCCGTACTTCTGTTGAAAGAATTAAATGACATATCAATGTAGCTTACCTTGTTGTAGTCGAGGGGGTTGCATTGTTACCAGTGATACATATTATATATAAGCAAGCACACAAGATACAGATACAACATACATGAAGATAGAGATAACACAATCTTATTATTACTCAAGAAGATGCAGATTAGTACATATAGGAACAGATCTAAGTTAACTCAATGGTTCATCTCACTAGCCTATATATATGTTTTACATAAAGTTATATAACCGTTTTTCAGTTCAACCGACCAACCTAACCCGACATGTTTTAGTCAACGCAACTGTCGACATGGTTTAAGATAATTCGAGTGGAGGGCCTAGTCGATAGGCCAACTTAGGCTCTTCAAACATATCCCCCACCTAAAATATTTCTTCATCACAACAAAATGAGGAGATGAAAAAAATTTCCACTATGCAAAAAAATAAATGTATCTGTTACTGTTGTTCATGACTGGAACTGGTCACTGCTTGGTGCTGGACACAGACTTCGATGATGGCTTCGACAGAGACATACAACTGGTGCTGAAAATATTCCTAGGTGCGGAGCATGTTTTGAATGCTTATGGTTAATGTGGTTAAGCTCGACAAGTTTTCTACATTGTCCTGAGTCGAGTTGTTTTGCAGGTTAATCAAGTCGTGACCAAAAAGGTTTACTTTGTCATCAGCGGTTACAAGTAGTCTTTGAATATACGTTCAGATATTTTCAAGTTTAAAGAGGATAGTAAGAGCTTGACTCATCCATTAGCCTTCATATTTTTCTAACTTTTCCAGCTTCATTTTTTCCATGATAATATGGTCGTTGACAATTTGGATTAAAGCTTCATCGGCTACTTGTCGTTGCAGGTGCAGATTGCTGATTAGGTTGCGTGCCCGCTACATTTATTTAAACACATTACCATAATGAGTATAGCAGTTCCTAAGGACTTTGGCTACTGTGGATGCCTGATCATTGTACTTTCTTAATTGGATATGAGCTGAGGTGAATGATGTGTATTGTGTTACTAGTAAGGAGGATGCTTCTATGGCCTGTTCTTGTTGGTTCTTAGCGAGTTCATCTTTGAATGTTGAAACGACAATTTTGAGTATTTGGTATGCTTTGTCGAGCGTATTTGTCCCGTCGGAACTCGACGGCAGCGGAATGAATTTTTGCGGTAAGTCTTCACACTTAGCCAAAAATGATGCTTGGTCCTCCTGTAGTTTCTGGATGCGTTCTTGGGTTTCAATGTGTCTATGTCTTTGTTCTCCGTTAACTGCATCTGCAAGTAAGTCGAGCTCCTCCTGTGTGGCTTCTTGTGGATCATATGTGGAGATTGTCCCAAACTGGTCGAGATGCACAGATAGACAAAATATTGAATGAAGGTTAACATTAGCATTAAATGAAAATATTAAATTCTTAAAGTAAAAGTGACATTCTCCTTATATTTCATTTTCTATCCTTTTACATAATTTTTAGTATTACCATTAAATGTTTAAGGATGTTTGAGATTTGTTCCAATCTCATTGGACTTCATATCCAAAACACAGAATTTTGGATGGCATTCATAATTCAATAGACTCAACAATGTTAACGGTTTCAAGATAAGAGATGACTAATATATTGTAAGTAGTTGTCCAACCCCAAATTAGAAGATCAAAAGTATATCTATATTTTAACTCATGTAAAGAAGAAAACAAACATTACTAAAATAAGAACAAACTCTTATGAGCTCCATTGTCAAACAAATTCTTGAATGATTCATCAAATGCAATGGGTAAAACAATTTGTGACCTACAAGGGTTGAATATCAAAATAACTCTCATTGAATGTCCAATACACCAAACTTAATATATTGGACATGAAATAAACATTAATAACAATAATAATCATCATCTACATTAAATGTTACAATACTTTTTATTTAAAAACATATATTTGATCATGTGGAATAAAATTTAATATAGATGCATTTTTATATTTTCTATATATATTATATATAACTCTAAAATCATATTATATGTATTTCTATATTTTTTTAATTCATTATTTTTGCTGACATTGATATTTTTGTTGAAAGTAGAAATAGATAATAAGTAATGACTAGCTTTCCTTGACTCCTTAGGAATAGTAGGAAGGTGACAAAAAAAAAGGAAATAGATAATAAATTTTGGAAAACAAATATTTATTATCAATCTCCTTAAACCAATGAAAGTTAAAAAAAGTTAGTTTTTATTGAATAATAAAACATCTTAAGAAAAAAATATAATTTTGTCTCCCCTATAATATATTAATTTTCATTTATTGTTCATAATTACTTATAATTACTAGGCTTCTTATGAAGCCACCACATTTGGCTCTTTCCCTATATAGGAAACCAAGAGCACAACATCCATAAGAAAAGAGTCCTATAATAACGGTTCAAGCGATAGAAATATTTGGCAAGGTAGTAATAGATCTCCATTTTCAGTGTTGAAGTCGGAGAAAACTTCAAAGGAACTTCGATAACGTTCGATCGTCTTAGACGTCGAAAGATCAAGTGCTCCTGAAGAATAAGAATTTAGAGCTTTTTAAATGTGAAAAAAGTGAAAATGACGTGAATATATATACATATAGATATAACATATTTACTCCTAAGTATTATATTTTTCATTGGCCGACAAGTTAGCGTGGTGAAGGCGTTGCCCTTTTATCGTTTAGAAAAGGCTTTAAAAAAATGAAATAATATATATATAAATTTATTAATAAATTATGTAAATTACAATTTTCAAATGTTAACTTATATTTGGTTTATTAATTTAAAAATAAAAAAATGGTTGTAGATTTGTTTCACATAGAAGAAAACATATTGCACATCCAGAATGGCCACGAGAATGGGCAAAGTCCAAAATGTTAATTTGAAAATGTCTTGTTTTATCTAAGATTTTCTTAATAAACATTTTTTTTCCTTTTAGTGGAGGATAAATAGGCTTTTGGTAAAAGCATGAATCTATATTCCATTTATTTTATCTTTTTACAAAACAGTCAAAGTAGTGTTGCCATGCTGGTCTAATAGTTCATTTTTAAGTATTCAATTTTTATATTACTAAAACCCTAAGGAACCAATCCTATTCTCTTATGGCCTCTAGAGTTTTCTATATAGTATTAGCCTTCCTCCATGATAGCTTTCTAGGGATACCTTATTCATGCTTCATGTGAAACTCAATAGAAACTAGGTGTTTATTATAGGTCTAGATAATTCAATATATCATAGAATTTGTTAACTTTTTGTTTCTACCTTTAGTATTTCCTTTTAAAATACGATATCCACTTCTAAAAGAACCAATTTAATTTTTTGCTTTGCTTCTGTATGAATTAATTGTCTTGTGGTCGCCTTTAAGTTGAGTCATTATTCACTTCACCATGATAAATATAATTCAAAATTAAATCTAATAACAAACATAAGTAGAGAAACCTCTAATACCATAAATTAAACTGGTGATATATATACTTCAAGCTAAGGCTTTCTTTAACTCTTAAACAAAACCATAGTAACTAGTTTTTGAAAGAAGGTGACTTAAAATACATTTTCGAGAGTAGAAGTAGGGATAAGTATGCTTGTAAGAGTATTGAGTACACATATACAAAGCACTATAATTGTAACCCACCTAGAACCTAACATTTTATGTTCTCAAAAAAACATTATTTTAAAAATTTATTTTAAAGTTTTATGTTGTTGACCAAGGATGGTCAAAGATGATTGTAATTGAATATTTTATTATTTAATAAATAAAAGAAGAGACACCTATCCAAAGAGGACTATTGAAGAGTGTTCACTAACCCACAAGGAGGAATGACATGTGTAGAAGGAAAAAATTACAAATGGCAGCAACAACATTTACTTTCTAGTTGATGCAGGAGGCATCTTCCCTAAATTGTGGTCATGTTCCCAAGAAAGGAGGAACTCACCAGGTGGGTCATTTATTGCTGACCCAAATACCTAGGCATATATCTATCCATCAAATGAGCACAAGGATTAGTTAGAACCTTGTGGATTTGCTGCACACTGAAAATTCAGGCACACAAGAGGGTATTCGATGAACGGAAAGCTAAAGTGAGAGTGTTGGTAGTTTGAGTGGAATATTGACTGCTAAGTTTAATAGAGGGAACCGAAAAGATTCTACAATAAGTCTTCATCCTGGTGGTTCAGTGAACAGGCTTAGGTGTCCTGAAGCAAGTAACTTGGTTGTTTCAGGAGACAGTTGGGAGGAAAAATCTTCTTTGGATTTTGGTTTCATCTTCAATTTTACCAGGTTCTAAATGTTCTTTTAATGGTTTATTTACTTATAGTTTAGTTATAATAAAATGAAAGACATTATTATCTTATGTACAGTAGTTATAGTTTTAATCTGTATATCAAAAGAACATAAATAGTACAGTTAATTTCAATTTACAGTTACAATATTATTCCTTCGATTACAGAGGAAATTCGTAACTCTGTTACGATAAAATGTTACAGGAAATAGAATAGATATAGGTACCAATTTTCTATTTAAAAGAGTAGAGAAAAATAGTTTATATTTTGTATTTGTGTTTAGATATCTTTGGAAAAAGTTGTCGCAGTACTGTAATAGAATAGAAACAAAGTATTTAAAAGAACATGTGGTTTTACAGTAAATAGTATATTTAATACAGTATCATAGTATATATATATAATATATATAATTATATACTTATATAAATTAAGTATATCTAAATTATATTCAACAGAATAACATTAGGGTCGAAGCCCTCGGTATATATATTTTATAAACAGACAGTTTTGAAAAGAAAACGATGAGTAAATCATGTTACAGGCCGAGAGGCCGAATTACTTCCTAAATTACTATTAATTACTTACAGAAATTAAACACAGGTTAGATAGAGCTTTCACAAAATAATTAGCACTCATCTTTAAAGAAATAGCACTTACCCAAGATCATTAAGTCGTAGCAAAAACCTAAATTATATTGTTCTGACATAAAATCGCTACAATTGAAAACATCCATCGAAATATAGTATCATAAATCCATATATAACACAGTAGGAAAACCAAGACTCCCATAGCCAAAAATTACACTAAGACCAAACAACTCCAAATGAGAACCAAGTGACACAGGATAAACAGAGATCGCATTCTTTCAACCCAAACGAAACAACAGAGTTTGCACATCGTTTTAAAACATAGAAGGGATTAGAAAAAAGCACACAAAGCATGAGATGGGATCAAATCCCTTAGTCCAAATAACCTGCACTTAGGCTTAACGTCAAGCCCTTATATAAATTTAAAATACAATAGAATCAAATAGCGTCTATCATATGGTAATAAAAAATGATGAGTATGCTCCCTAAAAAAGGGACTGAGTCAGCATAGGGTAAATGAACAAAACCCATAGGGTTCACCATTCCATGAATATCTAAATAAATGTATTTAAATTACCAAGCACAGTTTATCGATTACATATAGTCGAGACACATTTTAGTTACAAAAGCTAATTTTTTGGCAGCATTTGACAATGTTGAAACCCTAGGTCAAAATTGTCATCAACGAAAAAATGCCATAACCACTTTCAAAAGCCAAAGTGGCAAACAAACATATTAAAATGTAGAAGTAGCAAATTTCAGCCATTACGAAATTCTTACAGAACAAAGGTATTTTTTTTTAAAAACAATAGCAAATAGCATATCACCCAAATTTATATAGTAAGAGCATCAATAATGTACAAGACCATAAATAGCCATTCACATAGACTCTCAGGTCTTGAACAAAGGATTCCAAAAATTAAACATTAACTCTAAGTTTCTCAACATCTCTTGCCCGTAGGCTTCCAAAACCTGAATACATCTCAACTATTAACACTAGAGGAACATAACAAAAAAGTAATTACCATATAACAGAGGGTGACTCATAAAAACCCTTGTAACTCCCAATGAGACCAATCAACCCTATTTCAACTATCAAAACTTTCATACCACATAAATCGCAAGGGACCGTAGAGATTATAGGCTGCCCATGTCTTACCAGAGCCCAAGGTGTCAGATCTTCCATGACCCAAGCCCTTTCAGCCTTGAGACAAGACCAACATGGTGCAGCCATCGAAACCCTCCTGGAATACAAACAAAGAATCGAGAGGTCAAAAATGAAGGCTGGTAAATAAAAGTACTGTTATAAACTTCAATCCAAAAAAGAAAAAAAGCTATAAACTTTTTACATGGCTTACCTTTTAAAACTTCAATACTACTGCAAGGGATCCTGCACTCATCTAGGTGCAACACTTCCCCAATTTTGGAATGGTCGAGATCCCTTGTCTCTCCTCACCCAAGTGACCACGCAGATAAGAAAAACCAGAAATGTAAATGTGCTAGGGTATACCCTTAGCCAGCCTATAAAGCACTCACATGAACTTCACATGGTTCATTAAATCCGCACCCTACCTCCCAACACTGAGGGTTAAATTATTACCCCCCTCCATATATGGAGAGGCCACTTTTCAGGCCAAGCCTTACATTATTTTACATTGGTGCTTTTTGTGTGGTTTACATACCTAGGCTTCCTTTCGAAACCTAGTAGCTAGTTTTCCTTAAGACACTATAACCAAAGAAGTTAGGCATGCCTTAGCTCACATAAATATAAGTAAAACCCAAGGCTATGTAACCCTAACATCAATAATAGGGACATTAAGAAGAGATTTTAAAAATCAAGCATGGCGAACGCATCACTTTGGTAACACAAGTCAAACGTACAAACTGTAACATGCAATAAGGTCGACACAACACATCAAAGTATGAAGTAAGTAAATTATCATATGGCTTAAAATAATTATGCTAGAGTAGTAGTATATAAATCATTAATGGAGGTATCTTATTCAAAATATTAGTACCATATTAAATAGAACTCATACTATCTAAGATAGGCTAAGTCACAAGCATTATAATTGAGATTTAGGATCAATAATATCCTTGAAGGTTAAGTTGGAGACTTGTTAAGTCTTATATTGATCCAAACTCCCTCTTGATTTTTTTTTTGGGGGGGGTTATTTAGAGTCATTACAGTAATAATCTAGCTATCGAACAAAGGGAGAGTATGGGGGTAGACTAAGTTTGCAGGCATTACCTTCAAAGGATCATACCTTAGACTCTTTCTCTTCTTACTAGGACCTTGTAGTCTTTCCTTGTGCATGCCTAACCATACTCTCCCTACCACCTTGAATTATTTTTCAACGTTGTGTTGGTCATGCATGGCCTTGTATTTTTCCTGGGGCTTCTTTAATTCTTTATGTACTTGAAAATGGATGTACCTATTCTTATTTATGAGCTTTTCATCTTTTAATGCTTCATGTGCGGTGTCTTTCCTCACTCCTCCTTCCTATCAATAAACAACATCTAGAGGTGAATGTCACAAGTATGCAATAAAAATTTCAAAAACAGAATTAACAATGGAGGTGTGGACTACCATGCTATAAGAGTGTTGGATGTAGGTCACATTTTCATACCAATACTTTCGATGATTCTAATTATAACCCCTCAAAATTTTTACCAAAGTCGTATTGACTACTTCAATATGTCCATTTGTTTGTTGATGGAATGTTCTATATATATTCAACTTAGTGTCTTTCTTCTTCGAAAGTGTAGTAGAAAATGTACTATTAATATAGTATCCATGTCTTGATGATGCTCCTTGGTATCCCAACATGCACCGAGACCTATTCAGAGAACAAGTTTTCTACTTCTTTTCCTTACATAGTCTTTTTACAAGGCATAACAATACACCTATTGATAAATCTATCAACTGCCACAAGTAAATAGCCATGCCCCTTCCTAGTGGTTGGAATACAACCGACAAAATCCATTGAGATTTTCTCCAATGGTCTCACAAGAACATGTAAGAGATTGTATGGACCTTGCTTCCTAGTACTTTCTTTCTTGTAGAACAAAGCATGCATCCTGTAATAAACATAGGTACATATTATTCCATTCTAGGATAATAAACATACCTTTGCAAGTTTTATATTTTTGTCCCAACACCAAAATTCCCTGTAACATTGATGTGTGAGCCTCTCTCATGTGTTTAAATATATCGCCTTTAGGGACAAAGGGCTTTCCTAGCTTGTACAGTAACACATCCTGGAGATTATAGTGAACGTGGTTGTCAACTTCTTCTACACGAAATTTCTCTTGTAGTAATTGAGATAGCACATTGAAGTCAGTATCTTCTATATATTCCTCCTTGCATGTATCATGGGTGAAAGGTCCATATGCCTAAGAGTTCCCAAAGCTGTTGTCTTAGTTGTATGTGGCCTTGAGAGCATATATGACATCTTGTTTGTACTTCACTCATTGTATTTGATGATTTGATGAAAGTGATACAAAATTCCCATCCACTTGTATTGTCATATTTATTGTAGCTTACTCTCCACCTGCAAATACTATATAGTGGCTAGTGATTTGTTAGAATCATGGTTTCCTTTCCCATCAAATAGTGCTTCCACCTCTTAACCGCTTCAATAAATGCATCGAGTTCCTTATCATATGTAGGGTATTTTGGGATGCCACCATAAAACATTTCATAATTGTAGCATACTATCCTCCCTCCTTGCATCAATACATATCCCATATTATACCTACTTAAATTGTTCTCTACTTCAAATGGATTATACAAACTAGGTAATATAAGAATTGGTTCTTCATTAATCATTTACTTGAGCTCTTCAAAGGATTTCTGTTGATTCTCCCCACATTAGAACCCTTTCCCTCTTTGATGTTATTCCAAGGGGAGGTATAGGCATTGTAAAAGTGGAAACTATGAACATTCGATGGTATCATACTACACCCAAAAATATCCTAACTCCAGTGACATATAGAAGATTAAGCTGCTTAGTCATGGCCTCCATATTTGGAGGATCAATATTAAGTTCTCCTCCACCAATCACAAACCCAAAATACACCAGCAATGAAAACCAATATGTCATCTGGATATACTATGATAAATGAATCTAAGAAAGGTTCTAATGCATCATCCAACAAATGCTTACATGTATTTGGTGTATTTCATAAACCAAACAAAATTAATAACCATTAATATATATATATTTCCTACTCTTGAAGACGGTCTTCTAGGTGTCTTCTTCCTTCACTAGCAATTAGTGTTATCCTGATTTGAGATCCATCTTGGTGATGTACTTACCAAACTGCAACAAGTTACATAAATCATCAATCCTCGAAAGAGGGTATTGATTTTTTAGTGTCATCTTGTTCAATTATTTGTATTCGATTCACATCCTTCAAGTCCCATCCCTCTTGGGTATTGTTGCAATTGCTTCTTCACTTCATCTTCTTCTATGACACAGACTATATATATAGTTTGATGTTCGATAATGAATAATTTGGTAATAGTTTTATCGCATGATCCACCTAACTCACAGGAGGTATCCCCTAAGTAGCATGAAACACTCCTATGTATACCTACAAAAGGATATCCAACAGATTTTTATATTCTATCATACATCCCTCCAACTTTTCCTTCACTTTTACCAAATCACTATGTTGATTTTGTCTTAACAAAAGCAATACAAATGCCCTATTTGAACTAATCAACATTTTCCCCTTGTTGACACTTACTAGAGATATTTATATTTTCCTTTTTGTGCTTTGATGACAAACTATTTCCCATCATTGATCAAGCAGTATTGATTATCTCTCCTCATCAAGATAGCATCCCTCATATACATCTAGTGTTTTTCGAACATTGCACCACAAATATCTAGTGGTGCCATGCCAACCTCCACTTCATCAATATATTCTGCACTAATGGAAAAAATCATCTTGCATTGTTTTATGGATATGATTTTTGCACCCATACTAATCCGTAGGGGCGTGGATCGTCATGTAATTCCAATCAAAGCTTACATACCAACTCTTGTACTATGAGGTTTTCTTGTAAATCTGAATTGAATAGAGCATCAATCTTGGCCTTCCTGACTTGGATCTTCAGGCTAAAGAGTCTTGCCATATTTTTCTCTTCCTTGGGGTGAAGGGGACTATGATTCACCTCCTTCTACACTTTGGAATAGATAATATTCTCATCCAAATTCAATATTATTTCTAACTCTATGATTGAATCCATGGCTAGGAGGTTCTTCTATTTGGCATCCTTCTTGTGGTTCTTGGGGTTCATCTCTAGATGTAGTTTCCGGCATTACTATTCACTGTCACCATCGATGTTACCATGGTTATAGCAGTTTTTTAGATCCTTGCACTGATGTGTTGTGGTTGTAGTCTTCTTCTCATTTAGCTTCCACTTCTTCTCCTACTCAATAGCAACTTGGCTCTATTTCTCTTTTGAACTCCTTGGTTGTCGTTTCTTTTGGACTATGTTTTCCAAGTACTTTCCTTGTACGCATGCTTCATCAATTGACCTTGGATTGAAGAGATTCAGTTTCCTCCATATGTAACTACGTAACCTCCCTAGATAATTGATGCGTACATTTTAGTTCATGGTTGATATAATTTGTATGATAGCCTTCTTCCTCAACTCAATGGTGTATTCTTGCATAATATGTCATTTCCTTTGCTTGAATTATACCAATGCTTGCAGTGGTCCTCTACATACATGATATCATAGAGTTAGGAATTGATGAGGATTTTAATGTCCTTCCACTTAGGTACTATCATATAATACCCTAGACTAAGTACTTCCATGTCTCTTTCCCACTAGGTTAATGCACAATCCTCTAATTCAGTAGGGAAGATAAGTTCTTTTGATCCTAGGCTAATTGATGGATACTAAAATAAATCTATTTCATAACTCAAATCAACACTTCTCTATCCGTGAAAACAATTCAAAAGGTGAAACTAAAAGTGTCAATGATTTCTCACAAAATTGACATATATGGATAGAAGGGCCAATGATTCGATCATCATTGATGTCCTTCATCATTCAAGGTGATACCTCACCACCTATTGGAGTAGGTTTTGGACCTATATAGGAAGTCACGCACTGAAGATAGACCATCTGACAGCTCAACATTTGTCCCAACACTATGTAGAAGGATGAATTTAGTTAGAAATTAGTTAGGAGTGGTGTCCACTTGCTAATTGTATACACCCTTCTCCTGATGTATAACTATGTAAGAGATTTATGTGTAGAGTAAGTATTTTTCTGGGAATTTGTTCTATCTAGAGAACTGGTAGTAACTATTCTTGTAATGGTGGTATTTGAAGACTGAGTATTGGTGTTCTTTGTACAGACTATGTAGAACGCTTCGAATGTTAATTACGACATTCTTGTTGTAGTAATATATGTTCATGGTCAATGTGATAAATGTTTGATTATATTGTGCATAAATTGAGTTTCGATGTTGTTACTTCTGCTAATGTTGAATAATGTTATCTTGCATGATAATTAGTTGAATAAATGATATCTTGAATGTATGATTCACATCCCTTCAAAAGTGTAGAAACTTTGTTCCTATAGGCCCCTCTGATACCTTATGTGAGACATCATTTATTCACGTGTGATGCTGAAACATCTTGTGTCTAGCATTTTGTTGGTGTGATTAATGTTGAACCTTGGGTCTTCCCGTGTGCCCCCAAATGATTTCGTTTTTAGGACTAGGATATGCACCTTAGGGGACATGAGAATTAAGCAATGGTTTTCTGGAGACCAATGAGAGAAGAAATAGAAGAGTGGCTGGAATAGAAGGAATACCAATTTGTAAGGGATAATAATAAGAACCCTAGATTAGAGAAGTAGATTGGTTACAGAGGTATGTTTATTAGGACTTGTGTAATTGGTTCTTTTGTGAATTTCCTATACTTTTAACCGAATGGTTAATAAGGTTGATGGAATGAAACCTGAGATACAATATTGATGGTCTTAAGGACTGGACTCTTGAAGAAATCTAGTAAATTATCTCTATGAGTAACACAATATCGCATACAGTTGATTATCGGTTGGATAATATCTTTAAAGGGTATGTTGTAGATTTTTCCATAGATTATAATAAGTCCTACAACATCATAGAGAGGGATCTCTTTCAGATTTACAATGGAATATATTTGAAGTCATTGAATTCTTGGATTCATCTGTTAAAGTGTGAAAAGGGAACGATGATATTGGAAACTGACCATCCTAGTAGTTAAGCACTCATGTGCACCCTTGGGAACTGGGGGTTGATGAGGGAATGATCTGTATGAAGGAAGGAATGCGTGAGGAAAGGATTCACTGAGGATGTTTATAAGAGAAGATTTGATAGAAGAATATATGAGATTACTACTTGGATGAATAAGATTTCAGAAAGACAGTAGGAGCAAGACTCTAATTGAGGTAGAGTAGTAGTGCAATGAGTATCAAGAAAGGGAATTATGCACATGAGTCTATTTTGAAGGATTGTCACACTCAGAGGAAGAATGATCCACTCAGCAGTTGGAATTAGTGTTGGAATCGAACATCAACTTCAACAAGTTCTTGACTTCAACCACTCCAACATCAAGTTCGACAAGTTCTTGACTATAACTAGTTAAACATCAACTTTGAAAAGTTCAACAACCTCAACTAGTCATCAAATTTGACAGAATGTCTCTCTCTCTTCCAGTTGACTATAACGGTTGAACTTATTGAAATCGTTCTAACTTATCTTGTAACTGAATGTAATGGCATACACCCAAGCATCTTAGCACTCTATTTACACATGTAAAATATTGTAATATACATGAACATAGAAACAAGCAAGTAATAGAGATTAGTTCACATTCTTGCATTTTGTTTGTGTGTTTTTGTTTCTGGGTGAAGTGTATATTTCCTGCTTTGATTATTCTTATGCTTCTTCTATAACAAATCCGACTCATTCGATCGAACTATTGTCCCTATCGTGCAACTCGGCGCACGTGGATCATTGGTATGAGAGGATTCTCATCTTTTTTCGTGCTTAAGTTGTGCATAGACACTTCCATCAAAGTTACCTGACTTATTCATGTTCAAACATGCTCGAAAACTTAGCAATCTAAGCATACACTACCTTCAAATATGGAAGGAGAAGCAAACAATCGACATGCAATTGACAAGACACATCAACTCATAGAGCAAGCGTTGGCTTGACAACGAACTGAAATGTTCGCCCAGTTCAATGAGATTCTCACGCAATTTGCTTCGAGATCAGGAGGATTTTTGACAAGATGTAACTAAAACAAAATTAGTCCATTCAAAGTGAAAATAAATTTGGACATACCGAATCTAGAAGGAAATATTGATGGGAATCTGTCGACAATTGGGTACAACAATTGGAATCCTACTACTCTGTGAATCAACTCTCAGAAACTAAAAAGGTCACCATTGCATCATTAAATATGTCAACGTATGTGCACTGCTGGTTGGAGAACCTATTGAAAAAGATGGAGAAAAGTGGCGACCCATTGAGACATGGGAAAAATTTATCGAATATATACGAAAGTATTTTTACCCTCCCAACTATGTCGAACAACAGTATAAGAAGTGGCATCAGCTAAGGGAATGGAAAGACCAGTCCACACAGAGTTATACTAACTAATTATACTGACTAATGGCTAGACTTGACATTCAAGAAGAAGATAAATTAGTTGTTCTGAAGTACATGAACGGATTTTCCCCGTACATTCAGCAGGAGAAGGAGTTTCTGACTCTCAATATGCTCACGGATGCATTCCACTATGCGGGTAAGCTTGAAGCTACATAAAAAGGGAAATCATGCTTTGCGACCAAGCCAACATCAGGATGAACACCCGACAAGAATGCACCAGCCGACTTCGTCAAGTCAAGATCTTCTCATCCAAATCTGCCTAAGCAAAATCATGGCAAAAAGGATTTTCCAAAAGGAAAAAGGGAACATAGCAAGCAACCCACCGAGAAATGGTGTGATTACCACAATTCATCATGGCATGATACGTCTGAATGCAAAGATCAAAAGACATTTCTGGAAAAACTGTCGACATCTGAGTCCCATGGATAATTTTAAGGACCCATACTTATTTAAAAGTGTATAAACCTTGGCGAATCTTACCAATTCTTAAAATGTCAACTGTAAAATATTTGGCAATATTTTTCCAAAATTATTTCAATTTCTAAGGATTTTATATAATTTATATAATAATTTGGCAATTTTTAGAGTGAACATTTTACCCCATCAAAATTGGTTGAAATGGGGATTAAAAAAATGCAAATTAGCGAATCATTTTTTGGAAAAAAAATGGAAAAATAGCCCATGGGATAAATTTCAGCCCTAAGATTATCCTTGCATCTAATGCGTTAATCGACAAAACTCTGTTTGAAATTGACCGAAAAGCAATGACCTGTTTTACATCGACATCGACCACTCCAGCATCCTCGACTATCGTCAATGAGGAGGAAGGAGAGCACCTATTCCATACACAGATATGGGTTCAAAACAATCCATTGCATCTGATTGTGGATAATAGTATCTAGAAGAACTTCATTTCTGAATTTCTCATGAAGAAACTAGGTCTTGTTACCACTCCACATCCTCACCCTTACAATATTGGTGGGATGAAGGATAGGAAGGAACTAAGGATCACCCGATAATGCAAACTCACGTACTCCATTAAGTCTTTTGAAGATGAAGTACTCTGTGATGTGGAACCACTCTCCATAGCTGACACCTTGTTCGAGAAACCTTACTTATGGGATCGACATGGAAGTTACCAACTTGGAAGGTGATTGTCAAAATTCAGAATCAATGGTACAACATACTAGAGAGACGACCTACGCCAATGGTTGCAATGATATCTGCTAAATAAATGAATAATTGAGATGCACCTGCAACAATTAATTAATAAGAATATGCGAAATAGCAGAAATAATAGAACATAATCACTTTTATATTGATCACGGGCCACTTCGAGGGGGAAACCTCCTTTGAGCAAGCTCAATACAATTAACTTCACGGTGCCTTCAATGACCTCAACACACACTTATATACTAAGTCTATGCCCAATACCATGAGTCAAAACCATGGGACATATAATACTACGGGATGACTTACAAAGCATATGCATCCAATACTATGGGCTAATATAAACTACGGATCAACAAATACTACGGGACGACTTACAAAGCATATGCGTCCAATAACAATATACTAACATAGTAAAGAGAAGGGTTTACATAGGTTCCTAACATCCCCTCTCCCTTAGAAAAAGCTTTGTCCTCAAAGCTTTGGTTGGTGAAATTGCTGCAGAAGCTGAAGGAGTGGTTCCCCGGTAGTATCCTTGGGTTGCATTTCAGGCCACTGACGCCTTTGGAGTGTCAACGAGGATTGCTTGGAAGGTTGTAGATGAAGAAGAACCCTGTCAGCTGCGTGGAAAATGCGCTCAGAATGGTGCTGATTGGCTTGTTGATTCAGGCGAATTATGGCCATGTGAAGATTGTCCTGCAGAATGAGGAGAATCTGATTGCGGTTTTGAAGAACCAAGTCAATTGCCTGAACTGGGGAGCTGCTAAGGGTGTATCGAAGAAGAACTGGCGGTGTTTGTCCATAGACCACTTCATATGGTGTTCTGTGAGATGTGGTATTGTACCACAAGAGCGCTGCTAGGAAATCCATAGAAATAGTTGGCCAAAGCTATTTAGGGATGGGCAAGGGTTTGAGCAATCCCGAAAGGAGTGTCATTTCACCCTTGTTGACTTGGAAAGTATCATCTTCAGCCACCATCTGTTGAATTGTCATTTTTAGTCCCTGCCAAAAGAAGTTACATTGTTCTTGGTCATACCTGTTGCAGAACCCAGAGTGCCCTGTTGATGAAGAAGCATGGAGTTCATAGAAGAGAGAGCCCTGTTGAACATATTGCACCCAATTTGGAACAAGCAGAGAAAGAGTTGTAAGAGAAACTAGGTCATCAATTGTGCAAGAAGGAGCATCTTCCACCATATTGTCCTTACCCTTCTTGTAAGTGATCACATAGGGATAACCCATGAGGTGGATAACCCATTTCAGGTGTGTTGGGGAGGAGACCCATTGTTCCAAAAAATTTTCCAAACTCGGGAGATCAGTCTTGATGCAGAAATAATTCCCTAGTAGGTATGGCTGCCACTTCTGTATTGCATGCAAAATAGCCATCATTTCCTGCTGAGAGGTAGATGTGGCTAAATTCTTACCGAAAAGGTCTCGTGAAGGTAGCAAGCGCATTGGTTCAGCAAATATACCTGCATATCTATCCAAGGAAGTAGTGGAGACTGTTGATGGGTGCATCTGAATGGAATTGAGCTGAGCGATGACACCATGTGAATTCTTCTTAAGGAGTTTTTCCAGGCGATGTGAACTGATGATGCAGAGAGACCCTGGTTGTAAGCCCATAAATTTGTGTTGTGCCCCATTTACTTTAAACTGCATTCCAAAGTTCAGCAAAATCCCATAAGATGGGGCCAAGTGTGCGTAACCATTGAACGCCCAAAACCACATCACATCCGCCTAAGGGCAAGGAAAACATGTCAGAGCGTAGGTTATAATCTTCCATAGAGATACGCACATGTGACACTTCCCCTTGCAAGGTAAGGTGCCCCCATTGGCAACCATGACTTCAAAGCTGGAGCAAGTATGGACAAAACAATCAGCCTGTTTGGCAATCCGAGGGTCAATGAAGTTATGAGTGCTACCAGAATCAATGAGTATGGTAAGAGGGAGCTTCTTGAAGTATCCCCTGACCCGCATTGTTTGTGGGGTGGTGACGCCGTTTACAGCATGGAGAGAGATCTCAGGTGGGTCGTCCTGAAATGGGGTGTCAACAGGCGGGTGTTGAATGTCAATCTGGTCATCCACTGTATTTGTAGCTGCTTCACCAAGTTCTAAGGTAGGCGGAGAATCCACATCTAAGAGATAGATCTTTTGTTGAACACATCTATGTCCCCGAGTGAATTTTTCATCACAATTATAGCAAAGCCCTTTTTCTCGGCGTGCCTGCATTTCTATTTCAGACAAATGATTGATAGGAGTTGGTTGAGGAGAAGGCGTGATGGGAGGTCGTTGGGAACCCATTTTTCTGAAGGGAACAAGGGTGGGTTTGGAGCGTTGTTGAGCTGCAATCTTGTCCTCAGCTAGCTTAGCCAACCCTAGGACTTCCATCATTGTGTTGGGACAAAACATTTTGACCTCTGAGAAATTTCATCCTTGAGACCACTTATAAAAAAACTCTTGTAGAATTCATCAGACAATCCTTCTGTGTGATTGGCCAATTTCTCAAATTCTGTCTGATACTCTCTTACTGTGCCAATTTGGTGAAGTTTAGTGAGTGCTCCTGTGAAATCATCAAAAGCACTAGGGCCAAATCGTGGCAAAATGAGTTGGCAAAAATCTGTCCAGTTTGGCTCGGGATGAGCTTTGATGTACCAACGGTATCATTGAAGGGCTTCCTGTTCCAAATGAAAGGATGCAAGTGGAACTTTCTGGACATCAAAAGTACTATGCAGAATGAAATATTGTTCTGCTCGGTATATCCATCCATTCGGATCAGTACCATTGAAGTGAGGAAAATCAAGCTTCGACCCACGAAAATTGTTGGAAGAAGAGAACCCGGTGGCTGCAAAAGATTCTGGCTGTCGGTTATTGTTCATGGCTGAATGCTGAAGATGGAGGCTGAGAAATTTTTCATCTAGATCTTGGAGTTTGGTTTGGATGGCTGCAAGTGCTTCCTCCATGGTGTTTGCTCCTGCACGGGTGAAAACCATAACCAGGTTTTTTTTTTTTTTTTTTTCCAGACTGGAGTGGCTACGGCTCGAAAGGGATCTGGAACAACGCCAAATGGATTGAAAACGGCTGAATCTGGAATGGCTTGCAAATGGATCTGAAACGACGCAACAGTGATCAACAATAGTTCAGCTGAAAGTAGATATGGACCCCAGGTATGTGCGGCTTCCTAACAGTTCAGGGGTTTCACTCGGCCACCAATGTTGTCTGACGGCTTGCGTATTGGGGTAGTACCCCTCACTCCACGGCTCAGGTAAAACTTATAACCGCTTTGCCACAAACGACAGCTCTTGGTTTACCTCACGGGTGGGAACTAGTCAATCAGGTAGGGGTCGTTCCCCTTTTCGCTGGCCGGTCCTCTCAATGGGCCATCTACTTCGGGGTTCCTGTGGTACTCCTCACAATGAGTTTTAGGGCTTATGCCCAAGTACTTCCCACAGTTAAGCGGATAGGGATGATTCCCAAATCTGAGTCTGCAATAGAAAAAATTTGGGCAGAAATTCCACCCAATGTTCAAAAACCAGATCTATATTGTTCAAAATCTCTATTATAGCATGTTTCCGGAACTAGAACAACCACTCTACTTCTACCCATGAAAGCAGAATAGAAATCTGGGCACTCGGTCAAAAGATTTTCTCGCCGCAATTTCCGCGGCCGTTATCGAAATTCTGAAAAATTGCTGATTTTAAATCCGGGATATCTCCACTTTTAGAAATCCAAATGAGATGATTTTTTTTTTGAAACTGTGTATTTTTTAAAGAGGAATTCAGATATGCAATCGGTTTCTTCTGATTTTGTGCAGAAAGGTTCATAAATTGATCTGAAAGTCGCCGCCCAAAAAAAGAAAAAAAAATTCCCACTTGTGCCAAGGAAAGTGCTCTGATACCAGATGAGATGCACCTGCAACAATTAATTAATAAGAATATGCGAAATAGCAGAAATAATAGAACATAATCACTTTTATATTGATCACGGGCCACTTCGAGTGGGCAACCTCCTTTGAGCAAGCTCAATACAATTAACTTCACGGTTGCTTCAATGACCTCAACACACACTTATATACTAAGTCTATGCCCAATACCATGAGTCCAAACCATGGGACATATAATACTACGGGACGACTTACAAAGCATATGCGTCCAATACTATGGGTCAATACTATGGGCTAATATAAACTACGGATCAACAAATACAACGGGACGACTTACAAAGCATATGCATCCAATAACAATATACTAACATAGTAAAGAGAAGGGTTTACATAGGTTCCTAACAATAATCTCGTCAACCATGCTCATAAGTTCACATTGATCATGATCAAGCCGCAAGATTCTAGGAGGACTACTACTACCAGTCCGATCGCCGACTAGTGCAGCTCCTAACAGAAGTAGCAGATCGACAACATTCTTGATGAATACCAGAACCTATTACAAGTTCCATATGGAGTACCTCAATATTGCCGTGTAAAACAATCTATTGAACTTGATCCTGGTTCTACATTACCTAACGCATATTTCTACAGAGTATCCCCTCTCGAAAATGAAGGTGTTCGCAAACAAATCCAGTATTTGATCAACAAAGTTTATATCTAACCGAGTTCCTCTCCTTGTGGAAGTCTAGTCATCCTCGTTCCAAAGAAAGACAGGACTTCGCAGGTGTGCATCGACTACTGGGCCCTCAACAAAATTTTTGTAAAGAAGAGATACCCTCTGTCATAGATAGACGAGCTCATCGATTGTCTGAAAGGTGCTAAATTCTTTACTACGATCGACCTCAAGTCAGGATATCATCAGATTCCAATCAAGCCCTAAGATGTATTGAAAACTAATTTCAAGACTAAGGAAGGATTGCTTGAAAGGTTAATCATGCCTTTCGGCTTAACCAATGCACCTATGACATTTAGGCAATATATGGATGACATTCTTTGACCTTTCATCGAAAAATGTGTCATTGTCTATCTCGATGATATAGTGATTTTCGGTTGATCATGAGAAGAACATGTCAGACAACTTCGACAAGTCCTCGACAATCTCCAACGACATTGAATCTACTTGAACATGGACAAATGTTCCTTTTCTATGAACAACATAAAATATTTGGGGTTTGTAATTTACTCTGTAGGCATTCACGTCAACCCCGATAATGTACAAATTCTAAAATATTTTCCCATTACTCAAAGCATTCATGAACTCAGAAGTTTTCTTTGTTTGGGGAATTTCTATCAATGATTCATACTCGACTTCAATCACATAGCTTGGACCTTGAATTGATTGACCACATGAAAAGGGAAAACTGTCTTCAAATTGACGTCAACATAACAAGAAGCTTTCGACAAGCTCAAACATAAGATTTGTACTGCACCATTACTTGTGTTACCTGATTTTCATTAGCCTTTTGAGATTGAGATAGACGCATCGGACAATTCCTTGGGCGTAGTGATCACTCAATCTGGTCACCCAGTCACACTTCACTCCGAAACTTTTAATAACACTGTTAGAAGATATTTGACGTATGAGAAAGAACTGTATGCCATTGTGCAAGATCCTAAGCAATGGAGACATTATATTCTTGGCAAGGAGATAGTCATTCTCACTGACCACAATCCTTTATAGTTCACCCCATCCCAGTCGAAGTTACAAACAACTCGCCAACTCAAGTGGATTAATTATCTACAACAATTTCAGTTGGCAATTAAGTATCGCAAAGGTAAAGATAAATTCACCTCTGATTGTCTAAGTCGACCACCCAATACTCTCCCTTTTACAGTGATGAGTATGTAGGGTTATGACACCACTATTTTCCCTTAATTGTATCAGGACGACAAAGAATTTTCTGCAGTCTATCGACAAGTCATCGACCTCCTACTATTTCTTGAAAGACACCTCACTATAAAAGCTTGGACATATTTGTGTACCGACAGGTGAGCACCGAAAATAGCTCATTTGGGACGCGCACTATAGCAAGACTGAAGGACACTTTGGAGTAACAAAAACCCTTTCTATTCTCCAGAAGTATTTCTTTTGGCCTTCACTTAAAACAGATGTCAACAAGTACATTTGATCGTGTGTTGTTTGTGCCATTGCTAAATCGCCTAATTGACAACAGGGATTGTACACACCTTTACCAATTCGTAGTCGACCATGGGAATCTATTTCCATGGACTACTTGACGGGATATCCTACTACCAAACATCAACATGACGCGATCTTAGTAGTATTCGACATATTTTTCAAGATGGCCATTCTCATTTCATGCAAGAAGACTACGTCAATGCAGTAGACCACTCAACTCTTCTTTGAACATGTCTGGAAACACTACATGTTACCGACAACCATTATTTCCGATAGAATCTCCCTATTTTGGAAGAGCTTTCTTGAAGCAGCTCGACACAAGAGTCTCCCTATTGACAACTTTCCATCATTAGATCGACGAATAGATGGAAGTTGTGAATCACTTGTTAGTACAATTTCTTCGCATGTATAACCACAAGCACTAACAAACATTGGATGAAACTATTCCCTATATACAAAACAGTTACAATCATTCTTAGTAGAGCTCTACAAGAAAGAGTCCATTTGAGATCTTTTATGGATTTCAACCCGCGGTGCCTATCGACTTGATCAGTTCCTCGACACAGTCGAATGACACCGACATTTAACTGACGAGAATTCGACAAAGCATTGAACTTCGAGATCAAATCTACGACACCGAGAAGCAAGCATAAGAAATGTTGCAAAGAGAAAATGAAAAGGATAAGGCCCAACATGAAAAGCATCATATTCCTCATTCATTTCAAATTGGGGATAAGGTCGGGATACATATCAAGAAGGAATGCTTAGTTGATGATACAAGAAACAAAAACCTTTACGATATGGTCCATACAGTATTATTTAGCAAATTGGAGAAAATGCTTTTCATCTCGACATTCCTTCATGCTCTGGTCTGCATCCAGTAATTAATGTGGATCTACTTCGACCATACCATGCACCCCTGTTGGAACATAACGAATTATAGACAGCAGAACCTGAAGACATCCATCCATATGTTTAGGATCCTCTTCTTTGTGACACCATTACGGGACAACGAGTACGCCATACAAGGACGAACACAATTCCCTTGTTTTAGGTGACCAAATACTGACAGATCCCTGCACAAGGAAATTGGTACTCTGCTACCGAACTGACCGACATGTTTCCTCATCTGAACAAGAAAATAATGGGGAACATTGTTTCTTAACGAAGGAGGAATGATCCACTCAGTAGTTGGAATTAGTGTTGGAATTAAACATCAACTTCGACAAGTTCTTGACTTCGACTAGTCCAATATCAACTTCGAAAATTTCTCGACTATGACAAGTTCAACACCAAGTTTGACAAGTTCAACAACTTCGACTAGTCATAAACTTCGACAAATTGTCTCTCTGTCTTCTAGTCGAATGTAACAGTTGAACTTCTTGAAACCATTCTAACTTCTCTTGTAGATAATCTTAACGAGAAGACACCCAAGCATCTCAACACTCTATTTAAGCATGTAAAATATTGTAATATACATGAACAGAGAAACAAGCAAGTAATAGAGATCAGTTTGCATTCCTACATTTTTTCTGTTTGTTTTTGTTTATGTGTGTTTTTGGTTCTGTGTGTAGTGTATTTCCTGCTTTTCTTATTCGTATGCTTCTTCCATAATAGAGCTGACTCATTCAGTCAAACTTTTGTCCCCGCCATGCACGTGGGCATGTGTGGATCAAAGAAGAAGGAATGCAGATCAATCCATCTATAGGAGGTAGTCCTATCTAGTTCGGGATTTGCATTGAACCAACCATCGTATGTGTGTCCCCAACACTTGAGGTTAGAAGGTTGAATCCATTATTTCCGGTTAATAACAATAGTAATCAGAGTAGCAAATCTAAGTCGATTGATTAGTTGCAACCAATAATGAATAGTAGAAGTACTATATAGTTTCAATGGAAAACTCCACATTCAAGATTCTTTTCTATCATGGGGTAGGGATAGATGATCCAAATAAACATTGGTTTGTATATGATGCTATTTGGAAGGTAAAGCATGTTCAAGATGATGGTACAAAGTTAGCATAGTTAGTAACCACATTCATAGATCGTTCAGGACCGTTGTACCGAATAGAACCTTTGTAGGAATTAAGGATGCACTTACAAAGGAATTTAATAATACAAAGTCCGAGTAACATTATACCACTAAGTTAAAGAAAATTAGACAACTGTCAGCTGACACAGTTTGGGAATTCGACCAAATATTCAAAGCATTAATGGATAAAGCAACATTTCATATTCTTGAGGAAAAACACAAATAATGGTTCATTGTGTGAATATTACCACATATACATGCCCACCTATCCTTCCAGAGGATTACAACCCAAACTTATGCACTAGAACTAGATATGAAGTTGGAAGCATCCTCACTAGGAGAAAGCAATGTGGGGATAGCTCTGGTTTAGCCACAAAGTTTTGCACTCATGGTTCAGTTGCAGGAAATCCCAAATGGGAATGAGAAGCATGATGAGGTATGGTGTATCAACTATAGGACAAAGAGTCACCTAAAGAATGAGTGTCCAACATTTATAGAATATTTGGAAATGGGACATACAAAACCCTTGTCTATTGGGGGAGTTATGTGGTGTGATATCTATAAAGGAAACCACTTGTATTAGGTTTGTCCCATGTTGCATAAATATGTAAGTACTCCAAGGATTCCATTTTGTATATTTTTCAAACCTATTGGGAATGATGAACAGGAATATCGAGCATTGGACTTGATGAGAGTGTGCACATCAGATCGGTCTGGTATGTTTACATATAAACATACCAGGTGCAAGGAGAAACTACATTGAAAGGCACAAATCAACACAATAATGCTCCAAGAGAGTTTAACCAAGGTGGCCATTAAGGGTTTAGAGGCTGTGGCCATGGAGGATTTGGAAGAGGTAGAGGACCAATCATATGTTATAATTATGGTCAACAAGAACTATTTGCGTGGGATTTCTAGAATATATGCACGACATGTACTTACTATAGGAAATTAGATCATCTGATAAAGGACTTCTTACTATTGGTTGTGAAATGGAAGTAGAGGGTAAACTAGGCCCAAAGTAATATCCAACATTTGAATTCAAATGTAAATACAAATTTGAACTTGAATAAAAATGTGAATCTGATTCCAAATCAAAATCATAACTAAATCCAAAATTAGAAGAAAAATGTACAAATGATCGTTATAGAAGAACACGATGACCAAAAAAGGATAACAACGGTCACACTTGGAGGAGCCAAGACAAGAGCCAATGCATTAGAGTAGGAGATGCATACAAAAAATTGGGTAAGGAAAACTGCTAGAAAATAACTGATGTTTGATACACAAGGATAGAAGAACACATACAAGAAAGCAAGATAAGAGAGTCTAAGGCCATACTATGGAGCATCATCATCGTAGTAGCTATATGATATGCCTCCATTGTATGATTCATCGATAATAGATGGATTTGGTGAGAAGGTGAGTACTGTAATAAATTTCCTCAACAGGCCCTTAGAATTGATAATGAATGAATCTGGTTTGATCATATTACACTGGATGATTCATTGCTACATGCAAGGAAAAGGGGAACCTATTTTTTTTAAACAGGTGCAGCATGGAAGAGGACCAATACAGTGTTCTTCTTGAGTGCGTATATAATGCATTATGATATGGATTATATAATCGTGGATCTCGGTTCAAATGTGAATTCCCTGTAAAAAACAATGTGTGAAAATATGGGTAGGTCGAAGCTTATATAGTCCAATATTTAGTTGAGGATAGATAACCAACATAAAATTATTCCAATCAAGAGGCTAGTAGGGGTAACAGTTGACATCAATGGAGTGCGCAACATTGCTAATTTTGAAGTCATTGAGATTGTAGATGACAGTAAACCATATCCTTCCTTATTAGGAATTGGATGATCCTTTGCAAATCAGGCCATCACTGATTTGAAGAAACGTCAAATGATATTTGAAGGGGACAACTTGATGGTCACTGATCCATTGGATGAATGAAACAAAAAAAGGTACACCTCAATGTTGGCCATTGCAACCCATTTACCTCTTGCATACACTCCATACAGGTACACTTCTTCTCATTGGTCCATCCAACTCCATGCTCCCTATATGTGACATGTTGATCTCTCTATCCACTCAACCCGTTCAATCTGTTGCTCTCCTTCCTCCCATGGCTTCTTCACCCCCACTCCCTGATCAATCCCCTCAGTCCAACTCTACCTCTTCCCATCAACACATATTTATTTTTATAATAAACATTAGTATTGATATTTATTATTATTAAAACCTTATTATTATTGTTACTATTATCAATACTATTCTTAAAAATAAAGGTTAATATGAAATATAATAATATTTATTATTATATTTAAAATTGATTGTTCATAAAAAAAGAAAAAAATAAATTGGTTCTAGGCACACCACCCATGTACTAGATCTGAATCAAAGATGAATGATTGAGTGAGGAAAATAGAAAAATACCCAAATGGTGATTCTAATATTCTCAAAAGTCTAAAGTCAATATTACACAAAATTTAAACCAAGCTATGGTAAGAAACATAAGAATTAACAAGAAATATAAGAAATGAGGTCGCGAACATTTTATCATGGGAAATGAGTAAGGTGAGAGTAGAAATAAGCACAAGAAAGGAAGCAGGGTTTGAAAAAATCATGAAGTTCACTAGGGATAGAGAAGTGTTCATAAATGTTGATTTGCAAAAACTAAACTAGCTAGATACAACTGATTTATTCAAAGTGGAAATTCTACAAAACAATCTAGATCATAATCACTTTTCAGGCGTTAATCCGAACCAATCATACTCAAGTTCAATGAAACCATTGAATGGATGCAATGAGGCCAATTCTAGAGTTACAAATTTTCAATGGCGAGACAAAATAGAGTGTGGCATGGATGAATAAGGTGGAATAATTAGTTTAATTACATAAAATCATATCCAATGAAAAAAAGATAAAATATGCCTCAATTCAACTTGAAGGTCTAGAATATAACTACTCTATGTGGTCGAAGACTATGAAAAACATGTGCTCCTACAACTAGAACATAGTCATAAATGATTTATTTAAAATATTTCAAGATTTGATTAGGAAATATTTTTTGTGCAAAAATCACTAGATTACAACAGAAGGGGGATTTGGAGGAGTACACCTACGAATGTGAATGCTTACCAACATGAGTTCCATAGTTAATGAAGGATCAACGAATGTAGACATATGTGCATGGGATATAACGATACATAAAATATTACTTAGAATTTCATAATATTTCAAAAATGGAAAAAGGCGGGCGTTAGGAAAAAATTATTGAACAAAATTATAAAAAATCGAGAAAGAACCTTGACAAGGGTTACAGAAGTAAAAAAATTGTCCAACTACAAATCGAAAAAAAATATCATCTTCCACATTTAAGAGATCACAACAAAAGAAATTTGGAGGCTTAAAGAGTTAGCGAAGGTAAATGTAAGTACTTTGGAGAAAAGTGCGATACAAGACATAAGTGTTCTAGGAAATATACCCCCAAGAACTTATATCAATGTGAAGCAAAAGAGGAAGGAAAATGAGATAGTAATGAACCTAATATGGAGGAAAGAGGGGATATCCATAATCTTCCATGATAGTCAAATGATGAAAATTCCCCAAGAATATCACTCATAGCCATAACTGGAATACACCTCCCACAAACGTTAATGCTCAGAGGTGTAATATCCTAAGACATGGATGAACTTTTATTATGTGTTGGGCATAAGCCCTGGAGCACCTCGATGAATTTTATTATTGTTGATTTATTTGTAACTTTAGAATGTATTTCATATATGTATATTGTATTCCTATAGAGATGTTATTATTCCTCTATACGGAAGTGTCGTCATTTATATTGTAAGTGTCGTAACTTATACTTGATGGGTTATTAGACCACCTTGATGGGGTCGGACCTGTATAAGTCCTGTGGGTTAAAGGGTTATTAGACAACTCTATTGGGGGTCAGCCTTGTCAGCATTATGCTATGTGGTTAAGTTGAATTCAACCTAGTAAAGGCTATTAGGCAAGTCAAGTCATGTATAAATACAGTGCAGGAGGCACTCTATTTGATCATTCACTTTCTCACTCACACACTCATTGTAGAGTGGCGCACTAGTAGAGGAGGAGAAGATGCTACTAGGAGGACTATCTCTTGTACTTGGGTTGTATCATTTCTCTATCTATCTTTGAGGAAGTTGTGGGGTTTTTTACCTTCTTGGTTTTCCTCGGTGAAACTTAGTGTCTCTTGTGTGCTTGCATTATTGTGTACATGATTGATATGCTGTACATGTTGTTCTCTTAGTTAAGATCCTAGATCATATTGAAGTAAATTCTAAAAAACTAACATGGTATCAGAGCTAGCCTGAAAGAAGGCATGGTATGGCATTTATGACACTTGTTGCATTTGCGAAGCTAGGGCTTGATATAGCAAAATCCAGTCATTGTAGTACTTTCCGTATAAATTCATTTTGGAAAATTTTCAGGATCTGAAAATCATACAGGTCGAAGAAAAGATCCCCATGTACATTGTTTCTCAAGGAAAGCTTCTAATTCATTGTACTTTTAGATTTATGATATCTACAATATAGGGTTTCTGCCTCTTCCAAGTATTAGTCATAAACAGGTGACCTAGGAAAAAAAATCACAACTTGGGATAGGAAGCTCCAAATGAAATTTCATAAAACTTGGTAGGTAGGGAACAGACTGTATTTTCACATTTCTGAGTTTCAGAGGCCAAAATTGAACCAGTGACACGTGGCACTCCGTACAAGTTTGCTCTCTTGTTTTATCCCATAAACAGGTCACGTTACGACACATGGCATAGCTCTCTCTGAGAAAATCCATTTGAGGTAAGACCTATGGGGTTATAAAGATAACAATTCAGGTTACCACAGGAAAAAATTTTGAACCCTGTCGATCTGAAATTTCGGAGTTACACCAGAAACAATCAGGTGCATACTTATGTCAAAACATAATTGGATTTTGAGCACCTTCATTCATGGCTCCCGGAATTTAGGGTTTCGGAGAATGTTGGAATTTTTGTATCGGAGACCACGGTTGGATGCTCCTCATCAAAATCGAAATTTAGAGACTAATATCGAATATTTTTGTTGGGAAGAAGGCCGGGCTTGATCAAACCCTAGTTTAGGACTTTGATTAGAAAGGTGAAAAATTAGGGCTTCTTTAAAAATGGAAATTTTTGAAATCTGTGACCATAGCTGGAAGATCCTTGGAAAAATCAAAGTTTAGGGCTTTGGATCAAACTATTTGGTTGGGTGAAGCTATGGAAAAATCAAACCCTAATTCAGGGTCCTCCCTAATGAATCCAGAAATCTAAAAGAAAATTTTGAGGGGTGAAGCTTTGCAGTTTTCAAATTCTGAGTATACCGGCTTGACCAACTTCGAAAGGCACATCTTTGTATCCTTTCAGAAGTTTGAAATTCAAAGTTTGAATTTTTAGGGTTTCTTTGACATACCCTAATCCAACTCTAGATCCAGCTTCAGCATATCAAAGTGGATTGGGTTAATCCTAGAAGAGAATGAATTGGTCACCTGCATAAGTGAAGAAGTTCCCGTTTCAGAGGCAAATGAGGCTAAGACCTTACATAAGAAGATTACAAGAAATCTCAACATGTATGAATTATCCAAGTATGTTTCAAGATCTGTTCATGATTAAGTTTATGGTATGTTTGTCTTCATTAAGGTTAGTACAATCTTGATTAAGTTTAGACTTGTCGTATCACCTTAATAAAATTATGAATGCATATATTCATTGATTAGGGTTTTGACACTTATGATTGTACTAATGCATTGTGGTGTTGTATGAGGATGATGTTGTCTGCTAATATGAAAGGTACATCTAGAAAAACAAATCAAGTTCTAGATCAAGAACATATGACCATGGTGACATGAAGACAAAAGACTCATCCATAGTCATGGATCACATAGAATATCTACTTACAAGGTATGTATAATTTGGTTCCAGAATGGTTAACTTATGAGATATGCAGGTCACTAGCACAAGTCATTTAAGAGAACACGAAGACATCATGTGGGTATGTTAGACATAACCAGCTAACATATTAATCCAGGTATGTTTTTCCTATATCAAGTTAGAAACCTACCTTGTGATAGGATGTCTTATATAAGTATACTTGGTATGATTGATAATGATTATTCATGAAGTTATAGGTTTGAGTAATCATGGGTTTAGGCATATTATGCTTCTTACTTTGATTGATGATATGACTAACCAGAAAAGTCCAATGGTCAAATAGGAATATGCATGAGTAAAAGAATTGTGATAAAATTATATGTGTATGAAATGATCTTGACCATACATGTTTAATATTACTTACAATAATAATGTTTTTGATAGTATTAAGATTATACTAATGAATGTATGTATGAGACCTCGAGGATAACACAATGATGATACTAGTAAGTATGCATAGTGCTCGAGGATGGATATAAGTTCAAAGATAGGTAATCCAGGAAGCAAAGATCAAGAGGGAGCACACTCCAGTGGTTACTGCAAGGAAGCAAATATTGAGAGGGAGTCCACCCTACAACCAAACAAAGATAAGTATTTGAATTGTCATTTCTTGCATACTTGTTTGTTTAAATAATATTGTTCAATGATGTATATGCTTATGTTCCTAGACTTAGGGTGTGTATTATGCATATTAGAATAATTGCATTAATGAACAGTATACTACTAATATGCATGTGATGGGTAAGTGGCCTATGGCACTGTACAACATTCCATTGCTACTTATCTAGAATGAAACCTCTTTGCTGACATGTTGGGAGTTGTGCACACTCTTAACAATGTTCTGGTAGAGATTGGAAGGCATCTAGAAAGTTATGAGATATGGATAAATGTTGTATTGAAGCATTGGCTAAAAATAATTGCATGACTGTATGACATATTTCTTTATGTGTAAGAATTTGTTGTGAAAACTATGAGATGTTTCTAATCATGCAATTTAACTTGCTTTGTAGGAAAGATCGTATACCATCACCTACAAAAGAAGTACTACAACATTTGTTCCAGCAACAAAGCTATCTATTCAAGATATTGAAGTTCCCAGGATCTGGGATGAAGTAATGGAAGAATACCATGATACGTCGATCATGAAGAAAGATGTTTGGGATGTGGTCCCAAGACCAGAAGGGAAGTCTGTTATGAATTCCAAGTGGATCTATAAGATCAAGCATGCCGCATATGGTAGCATAGAGAAATACAATGCAAGGTTTGTAGCTCGTGGCTTCTCTCAAAAAGAGGGAATAGACTATGAAGAGACCTTTGCTCCTGTAGCCAGATACACTTCCACTAGAACAATACTTTCTTTGGCTATAGTGATGAAATGGAAGATACACTAGATGGATGTCAAGAGAGCTTCTTTGAATGGTGTAGTCAAAGAGGAAGTGTATGTGGAGTAGCCACATGGTTTTGAGACACATGACAGAGAGTCATATGTGTGGAGGTTGAAGAAAGCCTTGTATGGATTTAAGCAAGTTCCGATGACTTGATATGGTAGGATAGACCGTTTTCTATCTAGTTTGGGATTTAGTAAGAGTAAAACGGATTCCAACCTTTACTACAAGGTTGAGGAAGGCAATCCAGTGATACTACTACTGTATGTGGATGACCTATTTGTTACAGGTGAAGATAGGTTGATTTCCGATACGAAAAGGAAGCTTACTGTCGAGTTTGAGTTGAAGGAATTCAGGATGATGCACTATTTTCTAGGCATGGAGGTGTGGCAGAGTGCAGATGGAATCTTCCTTGGACAAGAGAAGTATGCAGTAGAGATCTTGAAGAGGTCTGGGATGATTTACTGCAAAGCTATGGCCACACCTATGGCATCAAACGTGAAGCTTCTGTGTGATGCTTCATCTGATCTGGTTGATGTCACTATGTATCGTCAAATGATTGGGTCCTTGATATACCTGACAAACACTAGACGATATATTTGCTTTGCGGTGAACACATTGAGCAAGTTCCTGACGAATCCTAGAGGTGTTCACCTAGTTGTTGTAAAGCATATTCTGAGGTATCTGAAGGGTACAATTGATTATGGGCTCAAGTATGATGCGAATCAAAAGTTTAACTTGCAGAGTTATGTTGATTCGGACTGGGCAGGCAGTGTTGTAGATAGGAAGATGACATCTAGGTGCTGCTTCAGTATGGGATCAAGTGTGATCTCTTGATTCAGCAGGAAGCAATCCTACATAGCACTGAGTACAGCCGAAGTAGAGTATGTTGCAGCTTGTTCGACTAGTTGTGAGGCAATATGGCTCCGGAAGCTACTGTCTGAGTTATTTGATCTCCCGCTAGAGGCTACTGGTATCTTTTGTGACAACTAGAGTTGTGTGAAGATGTCTGAGAACCCAGTGTTCCACAATAGGTCGAAGCACATTGAGATCAAATATCACTATATCATGGATATGGTGCAGAGAGGAGCAGTGAAGCTCCTGTATGTTGCGACGGATGAGCAGGTTGTAGATTTCTTGACGAAACCACTAGCCAGAGTGAAGTTTGAGTACTTCAGAGATAGGCTTGGTGTTCTTCAGATTGACGACACTTCGACTAAGAAGTGATTGACACATTTGCAAGAGCCATTCCAAGCATGGTGAGAGGAGGATCCTTCCCATGGCTGTGGATGCAAGTGCTAGATTATGAGCATTAGGATGATGCTCCAGTTACTGCTTTGTATATGCATCATGTTGGATGCTTGATATGATCAGGTGGATCATGTATTTATATATGTATCAGGTGGATGCATTATATGATCAGGTGGATCATGTATTTATATGTATCAAGTGGATACATTGTATGATAAGTTGGATCATGTATTTATATATGTATCATGTGGATGCATTGTATGATCTGGTGGATCATGTATTTATATGTATCAGGTGGATGCATTGTATGATCAGGTGGATCATGTATTTATATGTATCAGGTGGATACATTGTATGATTAGTTGGATCATGTATTTGTATATGTATCAAGTGGATACATTGTATGATCATGTGGATCACATATGATGATATGTATCAGGTAGATACATGATATGCATCAGGTGGATGCATTGATGATAAGGATGATCATACTATGATGACATGCATCAGGAGGATTCCCTGACATGATCAAGTCGATCATGAGTGATGAGTCCGAAGACATAGATGCACAGAGCCTTTTCGACATGGTGGTAGATGTGTTCTCCCATGTGCATTGATGTAAGTGCAAAGCCTTTCCGACATGGTGGTAGATGTGTTCTCCCATGTGCGTTGATGTAAGTGGAGAGCCTTTCCGACATGGTAGTAGATGTGTTCTCCCATGTGCGTTGATGTGTTCTCCCTAGAGAACATGGATGACTTTTATTATGTGTTGGGCATAAGCCCTGGATCACATGGATGAATTTTTATTATGTGTTAGGCATAAGCCCTGGAGCACATGTATAATTTTATTATGTGTTGACCGTAAGATCTGGAGCACATAGATTAATTTTTATTATGTGTTGGGAATAAGCCTGGAGCACATGGATTTCTTTATTATATGTTGATCATAAGATCTGGATCACATGGATAACCTTTTTAATTAATTATTAAGTGTTGGACATAATCCCTAGAGCAGATGGATGATTATATGGGTGTTCAGCATAAGCTTTGGAGCACATAGACCTTGATCATTGTCTATACATGCGGATTTTATGACACCTAGCCTAGTGTTGACCATAATCTATGGAATAGCACTAGAGTAAATCTACTTCAAAAGTGTTGAGCATAATATTTTAATAGCACAAGAGTTACATCACTTAAAAGTGTTGAGCCTAAAATCTCTAAATAACACTAAAACTCATCATATTACTAATGTTGAGACAAAAAATCTAGAGCATTGGTAATCATATTTTATATTGTTGAAATGAATTATCTTTGCTTGATTTTAAAGACTAAATGGTACTGCCACTCAAAGAGGGATCGAGCATGCAAGGGATTAGAATGTCTGAATAGTTGACAAACTAAATCAAGTAGATGATAGGATAATTAAAAGAAATCCTATGTTAAAGTAACTGAGAGTTCAAATATATATATATATATATATATATATATATATATATACATACATATATATATTTCATTATTAAAAGATAAATAACTAAGAGTTCAAATATAAATATATATATATTTCATTATTAAAACATAAATAACTAAGAATTCATATATATATATATATATATATTAAAGGATAAACAACTAAGAGTTCAAATATATATATTAAAAATATAAAAGGACACTAAGACTTTTTAAATAGTTAAATAGACATAAGATGAAGAAAACAAACTCTCAAGTAACTTAACTAAGAAATCTAAAATTTCAAAACCCTAAGATACTTTTCCTCATTGAAATGCTTATAGATTGAGTCCTTAGTAAGAAAGACAATAATTTTTTTCCCCTAGGCCTTCTAGTCTCTTGTCATGCTCGATTCGGCTCGAGCGTGATATGTAAAACGAACCAGGAACGGTTCGAGATCTACAGTTGAGAGAAACGTGGCAGTTCCCAAGTCATTCCGATAAATCGAGAAAGGACTCATAACTATTTTTATTATCAAGAAAGATATGATAAGTATTTTTTATTATTTTTTATTAATGATAAACTAGTGTTGTATTATGTATTGACCTCATCTATACTTTCCATCTCATGTGGAATATGTAGGTAGTGTTTTCCCTTATTATTCATGAATAAATTGCTGTAGAAATCTAGATACAATTATTATGGTTGCATTCATACATGATTCCATTATGTAAATTTTATTATTAGAATGCATAAATATTTCTTTTATTCTGGATATGATCATCGACAGAATCGTCAGTCATGACATATAGGATCTTATAAACTAAATTTCCATTCTTCTTTAGAGAAATAGGGTATCACAAACCCTCTCTTCAAACATTAAGTAGTTGATTTACAATATAAAGTATATACATAAAAATGACAAACTTTTACATACCAAAAGGGATATCCAAATTTCCACAACAGAGTTCCATTATACCAGCAAAACACATCTAGTCTACTTGATATTTTAAATGATGTCCTTCTCAAATGAAACCCCAATAAAAATATCGATTCAGAATTCAAACATGCCCAATCATCACACTACCCCAAGAATAACACGATCCACTAATTTCATGACTAGAAAAACCGAGCTAAAGCCAAATCTTAGTTTGAGAATTTAATGACATTAACATTACTACAGACCGGAGGTCTTAGTATTTCCCAGCATAAAAAATTTCCAACCATCACTTTCCACAACTAATTTACAGAAGTTGTGGACGACTTAGGGATTTCCTAGAAAGGGAAAAACATCTAATTACGTAATATTTCCTGAAGTTTATAATTCATCTTACTAGAGATCGAATACAGTGATGGATTCACTTCTGACAGGGATTTTCTCTATTGACATAGCCGATCCCTACTCTGAAAGGAGAAAATGATAGGTAAGGGATTGACAGTAAAATAACGCCCAAATAAACCAAATGCCGGAACCATGGTATTTCTAGCCAAAACATCATACACAGGAACATAGTACCCATACTGAGATTGAACACAATAGAGAGCCTACAGTAAGATGCATACACTAATTAAACAAAGTGATACATTTCAAACAAGAAAAAATTTAAACATCCATTTGCACTAGAAATCCAAACGCGAAAATTACAAAATGGAAATACATAAACAAACGTTTATTCAGTCCCAAGGGCAAGAAAAGAGAGTCATTGCTCCTTTAATAGTCTTAGACAATAAACATTTTAAATACAAGAATCGCTTTCGTCGGATTGAACTTTGTTTACAGCTGTGAAATAGAAAGGACAAACAAAACCATGAGATAATGCTGGCACGGGATAGAACCGTAGGAAGTGTGGAAGCCAACAGGCGTGAAAGAAGGATCATTCGCGGTATTCACAGAGCACAAGAATTGTTAGATTAGTTGAGTCGGTCATGTGGATTATTTTGTAATAAGATGAAAACATATAAGTAGAGTATGATTGTAAGCCTAAGGGCATCGAATTTTTGGAGATTGATCCTATCTTTTGGGTTCTATTGTGTATCCACAACGTGATGTATTGACAATTTCTGCGAGGTTAATTCTGCGAGTTTGATGAATGAATGGAGATGTTAGGTTATGATATGAATTCTGTCTTTGTGCAATGATACCATGATGAATAATGGGTTATGTGAATGTTTTTTGTTGATTAATGAGAATATGTTGTTGAGTATCTTATCCTGAATGCATGTGTTAGAAACTGTGAATGACTAAAGATGCGAATGATAAGTTAATAGTATGTTGTGAATGTTATAATCTCTAGTTAGTACAAAATTAATATGCACATATCCTCTACAAAACTGCGGAAAATTGGTTCCAGCAGCCCTCTTATCCACCTCGGGTGAGACTGCACTTGCTCCGCAAGTGTTGCTGGGAAGGGTTACACCTTTTCGGGCTGGTGTATAAGGGAGTTTGGGTTGATAGTTTGTTGGAAATAGTATGGAGTGAACCCCTATCGAGAGACTCGGAGTCAAAATATGGTTCCATTGCTGGGACCCTACGAAAGAAGAAAAGAGGATATGTTGTGGCACCTGACAAAACTAGAGATTCAAGAGTGGTTCTACAAGAAGGCAGAGGAATTCGCGGAAAGTGAGAAGCGAGATCCTAAATAGACAGCAACTGGTTGGTTAGAAAGATGCATTTATTCAGATATTCACGAAATATTTTTCTGTGAATTCCCGGTATTATTGCATGACTGGCTAGCACAGTTAACGTTGTCCAAGAACCACTATTAGAAGAATGAACCAAAGTGTTGGACCCCAGAGTTGGTGCGACAGCTGAAGCAAGTCGATAAGAAGGTATTGCAAAATGTTGATTTTTGGGTAGAATATATCCTCAAAGGGTACGTAACTGAGTTCGTGGTAGATACTATCAAGTCATATAATGACGTTGAAAGAAATTTCGTCAAGGGACCAAGGGGAAGATTCTTGTCATCATTAAAACTGTGGATTAAAATGCTTGCCTGAGAAAAAGGAATATTGAGGATGCTTCTTATGAGTAGAAGAATCAGTGTGCGAGGGTGAAGGTATCACGTAAATGTGAGTATGACGGAAAGATGTGGTATATGGACATGAGCGACGACGAATTTGAAAGGGAAGCTGACGAAAAGTGTGGTCTCTTGAGGAGTGGAGCAATATTTTGACATCCTGATAAGAAGAGGAGGACTGAGAGAGAGTATACTAAGAGGACCAGAACAAAGAACTGCAAGATCGGACCACAAGGGAGGAAGCGACCTTATTGCAGAGAAGATGTCGATGAGGCTACCCCAGAGGAAGAAGGAGGTCAGATAGTAAGTTACCACATACCTTCGACCGCGCACACTACTCCGAGTTTTATAGGAAGAAATCAAAACTATTCGCATAGTTTCCCTACGTGCAGTGGTAAGAGTAGCACTTCAGTGAATAACAACACTAGCAACGTTAGGATGGCAGATGAGGCAAAGATGCACACATTTTAGGTTAACGGGACCGAGGATGCCGAACAGTATTGGTTTATATGCGAAGCAGTCTGGACCGTAAAGCAGGTTCAGGATGATGCTATAAAAGTGGGACAGCTAGCGACAACCCTTAGGGGTTGGGCATTAGACTGGTACATGATGTTTGTCAGAGTTCCAGTGGGAACAATAGCCAAAATACTGGTGTAGATCAAAATGACGATGATTGACGAATTTAAAAAACCAAAATCTGAGTCGCAATATGTCTCTGAGCTTAAGGAGATTAAGCAATTCTCGAATGAGTTAGTGTGGGAATTCGACCAGCGATACAAGACACTGGTAGAAAAAGTGAGCTTTCTGATAAATGAGCTGCAACATAAAGAATGGTTCATCGCAGGACTAGTGTCACATATCCGATGGCCATTGATGCAACATAAAGTCACAACATAGGAAGAAGCATTAGAAATCATGATGAAGCTAGAGGCTTCACCAATTGGCGAAGTAGGAATGGGAATGGACAGAGTTCAGGCATAGTTGGCCAACTTAACACTTCAATTGGCAGATATCAAGAAGGGTAAGGAGACCCATGGAGACATATGGTGTACCAGATGTAGAAGTGAGGGGCACCATAAGGACAATTTCTCAGAATTCTGTGAGTATTTGCAGGTGGGGGCGCCAAACCCCCTTCATCAAGGAGGCATGCCATGGTGTACTGTTTGTCATACCAGAGGACATCGACTGAAGGAGTGCGTATATCTCCAAAGATGGTATCAAAGCCAACAAACTTATATAGCAAGTTTTGCCGATCGGTTGGCCATGATGAGAAGGATTGTAGGGCCTATGACCTACTGCAAGATCGAACAACTAACACATATTTTATGAAGGGAGAAGAGCTGTTGGTGGTGCAACAACAATTGTAGTACAGTGAACCACAACAATACGACCAAGGGTAATATGGGAAACTGCAGTACGGGCACCCATAGTATCCACCACCACTGTATGGCCAACCGCATTATAGGAAACAACAATATCAGTAGTTGCAGTACAGACAACCACAATATCAACAATATGGACCGCCACACGGAGCTTTTGGGGGAGGATTCCTCGGAGGCTGAGGTGTAAGTATGGGATGTGGAGGAGTTGGTGGCTGGGGAAGAGGTCCAATCATTTGTTACAATTCCAGACAGCAGGGGCACTACCAAAGAGACTGTCCAAATCCGACACCGCAGTGTACATACTGCAATGCTGTAGATCATTGTGTAGAGGACTGCCCCCAGCTCATTGCGAAATGGAAAACTAAGCATCCACCCTAGAAACAGAACCAAAATAATCAGAATGCACCATTAGCTGTACAGAGGATATTGACGGATTCCAGAAGTAGCCATGCGACGGTTGGAATAGTGACAAGAGGAGGGGAAGTGACAGGGGCAACAGGTCACACACCAATGTTAGACCAACGCAAACACAGTGGAAGAATGTCACCTTCGATGTCGAAGCTGAAAGAGATGTATTCTTAAAAGCACAGGAGGAAATAAGGAATAGGAGGAAGCTACCTCTTGAGGAAGAAATCTATGACATGCCACCAACGTTCGATCCAACAAAGTCATAAAAGAAGGAAAACACCCTCGAAGCCTTCTTGGAAACTTTCCTCGATTTGGAAAAAGACCCAGATGCACTGGAAGAAATAGATAGTATACTGCGACAACGGGGAGGAGCACAAATGGAACAGAGAATTAATCGCATACATAAAAGGAAGACAGGAAGGGAGATGTGGATGTTGGCACAAATCAAAGAATTTGATATCGACTCCATCATTTTTTATTTGGGTTCGGATGTGAATATCCTGACTAAACAGACATGGGAGACAATGGGAAAAATGCGGATGACTTGGTCACAAGTATAGCTACGACTGGTGAACCAAAGCAAGGTCACTCTACTTGGTCGGGTATGTCAACTTCCGGTTGAAATCAAAGGGCTTGGAACATATGTGGATTTCGATGTTATTGAGATCGTGGATAACACCAATCCCTATCCGGTACTGCTGAGGATGGACTGGGGCATGGAGAATCAAGCAATCATCAACTTTAAGAAAAGGATAATGTCCTTCGAGAATCAGGAAATGAGGGTCATCGCTCCATTGGATCCTGTGGAAGGGCTGCGTTATACAGAGCTCGCTAGAGACGAGTTTACAGAAGGATGGGACAATTTGTACAAAATCTATTAGGATTATGTAAATCCCACCACGAATGGAGAATTAGGATGGCGCAGTGACAGCTCAGCATCCTCTGATTCAGATGAGGCCCTTGAGAATTAGCAGAACTAGATGCATGAAGTGTCCTTTCGAAGATGTGTGTGGATAACACAATCCCTGCAAAGGGTAGACATAGAGGACTATGTGTTACCTACCTATGAGGGATTGCCCAATTTGAACACATTTCTTGCAAAATTTGAGGAAAAATTGGTGGAACCACAACGTCTTCTGGCCTTGGAAAAATCCCTGAAGGCTACTCTTGCGCAATAGTGGGAAGCGCATAAATCAAACATCCAATATTGGCCATTATGTCAATGCCTCATGCAGGTTCAGTTTGGCGAAGCCACGAAGGATGACCATATGTGATATGAAGGACAAGCAGACCCGAAGACGTGTCAACATCAATGGGGATCGAGAGCACGAAAAGAGTGGCTACATGCATTCATACACACATTGGATGAGGTACCATGGAGCTGTTATGTCGCAGCAGAACTGCGACATGGGACAGCATCTTGGGAAGAGCTTACCATTGCCTTGACCCAAACATTCTCATCCTCAAACGAAAATCCCTTAACCCTCACTGTGTCACAGCCAATCCGCGGAAAAATAGTTGAAGTAGCACCGAATGGATAATTGACGACACTCCAAAGGACTGCGACACAAGAAATAGGGCATTACAACATCACCGAAGAGCCCTAAGATGACGATGATCCTAGAGATACATATGTACCGTCAAAGAAACCTGATGTGCAGCTGGTCAAGCCACGATCGTACCAACTAGAACTAAGACACCAGCAACACATGCCAACTGCGAAAGGTAGAATGATCAAAGCAAAACCACTGACAAATGACATTGAGAAGTACACAACAGCGAACCAACGAAACTAGCGAAGGTTGGCCGCAGCAAAGAAACAAACGATACGACGACGTTTCGACACAGCGGTACTTGCTGTGTCGATGTAAAAATAAAAAATAAAAAATAAAAGTAATAATAATAATAAAAAGGGTCGACACATAGTGTTGAAGTCAGAAGTAGCCACGATGCATGAAGGCCCAAACCAACAATAAAGGACATAAATGTTGTAGTTACACCACACGGTACAACGACAGAAACGAGAACACCAGTAGTTAATACCAATGCACACGACAGATTTGGCAGACCTTAGTTAGATTCGATTATCATGACCTATGATTAGATGGAGTCTACCGACCAGTGCTATACATCGCAAAGGAATCGACGGGGAGACATAGTAGTATCCAAAGAACCGAATGGAAGTGTATGTCTCCAGCACTAGCACTGAAAGACCACAGCCCACACCAGTTGTGCAAGAGCAGCCAAAAGTTATGTCTACCGTTCCCCACAAGAAAAAGTGGAGCGCAAATCGACCCCTCGACACTGGTAGGGAGACAAAGAAGGTCACTTGGGAATCCGCAAGACTTACGACTGACGCTGCAGGCCCCTCAACGGCTGAAGCTATACAAGATGGATACGATGGCCCCATCCTCTCAGAGTACATTCCACCCCATCGGGCGGGGCACCCACACTGCAAATCAACAAGAATGAAAAATACTCCATTGTGGTCGCATCGGTACTACCATGGGTTACTGAAAGCGGGGATATTACCGCCAAATTGCAGAGGTTACAATACACTGACCATGGCCTAGCCAAGTTTAAAGAATATGCGGAGGCTTATGAGGACTTCCCCCGTGCAGGAGGCCTGACTACGAAGGAACCTAAGAAGTGGGCATTGGGATTGGCCCGATCAGGGTTGCTTGGCATCACCCTCCTACTGCACTTTGGGTGCCTAGCACAGGTCAACGCATGTGTCAAGCAACTCCTTGCATGCTTCCATGATAGATCCCTTTGGCTACACGAGAGAATCCCAGTCAGGGTCGACCTCATTGCGAGAATCATCGGCTTGCCTCAAGAGGGAGCCGACCCTTCACAGCTTTTCCAGGGTAAGGACAATGACAAGAAAGTAGGTGAGCAATTGGCCGTAAAGTATGGTGTAGAGAAAGATTCCCAAGCCTACCTAGTCAACACAATTAAGAACCAAGCAGTCAGAGTAGCAGCGAAGATACTTGCAGTCAAAATAACACAAAAAAATTGACCGCTGCAACGTAATTCAGGTGTCCTCGCAGATGTAGAACGGTGCACCGCAGGAGAACATACGAACTATGCTCAGTTCCTGCTACATGAATTGACCCAGGAAGCGTATGATCCACAGGAAAATGGATGGTCGTTCACATATTCATGGTTACTCCTCATTTCCTTAAAAGCATGGACGGAACGAGACGACTATCAAGGGGTGGATCTCAAGGAACCGCGAGTGTGCGATGATGCACGGTACCAGAACTTATGGGCGACCACCGACAAAGAACGACAGGAGGAAAATGTTATCCAGTTTTATATTTGGCTTGAGAGGATGCAGATGGACGCACAGATGATACCGCGGATCACACTGCAAGCTGTGACAAAGTATCTACCCATTGCCCAGGTATGTGTCGAAGCACACAGGATTGACCTCCGAGCCCGCACAGATCCAACTAAACAATGGATGAGGACACAGTACAAGCTCACCGAGGTATGCATGAGAGCATTATAGTGACTAGCTATAGCGATCAAATCCTTGCTCGAACCCTTGTGTGCTTAAAACATTGTAATTACCTTCGGCAGAGGTCGGATCTGTATTTACGCCCTGTTTAAGTACCGTTCGTTCTTTGCTCCAAAGATTCGGTTACGTTCGGTTGAACAGATTTAGCGTATCTATGATAAAGATTATAATGAATCTAGTCAGTCAGATACCCTTCTTATCGCGAAAACCTCCTGTTAAGCACAAGAACCAGTCTAGTTTTCATCTAGTAATTGATTAAATGCAATCAAATAACTTGAGTTATTGATAAGTTCGTAGATCCTGTTTTTATTACGTAAGGTGATTATTTAAATAAAAACATGAAGAAAAGAAAAGGGAATCTGGTGTAATCCTACACGTCTACCGTGACAAGCGAAGACGTTATGTTATGTTAGTGAAAGTATTCATTTTCAACCTCACTTAGAAGCTTTTATATGGCTCATAATTTCATAGATGATTAGCGTACACCATAAAAGTATAATTGCGTAAAATAATTACTGCAAAAATTAATATTGAGAATTATGAGGTATGTAGCAATGTATAATATATTGTGGCCATCATTTTTATAGTTTAATCACATGAGAGTGCTTATGAGAAGACCAAAATTATATATATACCGAATGCTTGTTTAAGTTATATATAAAGTTATCAATTATAATTTAAAAACATGTGTTAGTATGTTAATTCAGAAATCATGAAGTATATATATATACAATATTATTAAGTCATGTGATTTATAATGCATGAGTGCATTCTTTAAGGTTAGAATTCAAGAGTCATACTTTTGTTTTAATAATGCTTATGGATTGGGAATTACAAGTATATTAATAGTCTCGAATTGCCATTGTTTTAACTTGTACTATAAAAGTTATTATATGGATTAAGGATGCATTAAAAAGATAATTGATGCACCATATGTTTTGTACTACATAAATATTAGAGATATGTAAGCCTTATTTATCTTCTTTTGAATATAGACTATAATTATATGCAAAAGTCATGCATTGCATTCATTTATAAAAGAAGTTAAAGCAAAAACTCCTAGATCTTCAAGTAATTATATTATATTTTTTGTTTTTCAAAGTTTTGTAGATTTGGGGTTATTATACTCTAATTATTTTTGTCATGTTATATGGATGTGGTTTCTTTGGTTAAAATGTATGTAAGGAATAATGGAGAAAGATACAACAAATCTAAGTGTTTTATAACATATAATCTAAAAATTAAAGGCAATACACCATATATTATCCTACTCATAGACGAATTTGTCTCCCCATTGAGAACATGACTATGAGTATTTGAGAACATGACTATGAGTATATACCTAATGTAAAAGAAAAAGATAAATAACATGGGAGGCAAAAGACTCCCTAAGACTGCTCCATACTCTAATGAAAACCACCTAAGAGATGGAATCAACATAGACCCATCATAAGCACAAATCTATTAAGCACAAGAGGGACATTCTTTGAGGTGTAAATTTTTTTATCTAAATTTATTCACACATCAAGAAAAAAATTACGCCTTAAGAAATTGGATCCCTCTCCATGGTTAATAGATCCACAACATCTCCCCCCTAATGCACTGTAAAGCTCCTAGCTACTGTTAATGAAATATCTTAGCCAAATCATTTGGGAGTGAATTTGCATAATGTGGCCATATTTAAAGATTTATTACATCCAAATCTAAAAAGTTGTGGTGCAATAAAAAATTGTAAGATAAGAGATCAAGTAATATATTATAAGGAGTTAGCCAACCCCAAATTACAAGGTCAAAAGTATATCTATATTTTAATTAATGTAAAAATGAAAATAAACATTAATAAAATAAGAACGAAGTCTTATAAACTCCATTGTCAAAAAAATTATTGGATGATTTATAAAATTCCATGTGGTGAAAAAACTTGCAATTTGTAGCACTAAAAAGATTGAAAAAAAAAAATATCTCTCACTGAATGTCCATTGTAGACCCACAACAACGTGCAATTTAAAAATATTTTCTACGATGACAATCATAAACTTTTAACTCCCCATTAATATGGTGCTCTAGGAATCATGTTTGATTTTAGACAAAACATCGTACAACAATAATCATCATTTGCATTCAATGTTACACTACACTTTCTATTGAACAACACATCTTTGATCATGTGGAATAACACATCTTTGATCATGTGGAATAAAATATAATATAGATGCATTTTCAAAAAAAATAATTATTTATCTTATTCGAGAAATGTTATGTAGAGTTATTGAAATCGTCTCTACATAATGGACAATTAAATTGATGGATAAACCAAGTTATGATGCACCGTGCATGAAAGAGATGCTTACAAGGTAGTTGCCTTGCTGAACACCCAATCGGAATCATATCATGACAAATTGAACATGAAAATCCCTTAGCATCATTATCACTTGTGGACAGTAGTCCCTCGTCAATAATAACCTTTGGCGAAGAATAAATAGCTGCTATAGAAGCAACTACTGGATTTGTTTCATGACGAGAAATAAACTGTCGTCTTAGCTGAGGATGAAGAGAGAATTCTTCACGTCTCAGTTGTATCAGAGGACTATCGTTATTAAACTGATCAATGTGTTGCACTATCCGTTGACATTCCAGGAATCTTCCACTCCATACAACCTGCACGCTCAGAACATTCCCGTCCTCTCGGCTCCAATCCATTATAGTTCGTCTCAAGACAACATTAATGTTTTCAGCCATTGCAGTCTTAATATCGTTTTGAAAGTTTAGAAGGTATTCAAAGTTTTCGGCCCTTCGGATGTCGTCCAACCGACTTACGTTTACATTATCCCAGATATTCTCAATTTCCCAGTCATCTTCATTGGATCGCCTTACAGATCTGAAGATAACACTTGAGATCAAGTGCTGCTGAACACCTTCACTCTCCACCTGTGAAGAATGTTGATGATTTTCACTTGCTTCCCATAGTACCTGTTCTGGAAAAATCTTTTCACAGAGATCTATGACTACCTTTTCAAATATTTCTATCGCTTGGGCCGTTATTATAGGACTCTTCATATCGACGTTGCTCTCATATGCCGCTCTCTCCATTTTCAGTATTGAAATCGAAGAAAACTTCAAAGGAACTTCGATAACGCTCGATCGTCTTAGAGGTCGAAAGAGAGCATTCTAGATCAAGTGCTCCTGAAGAATAAGGAACTTTGAGCTTTTTAAATGTGAAAAGAGTGAACATGACGTGATATATATACATATAGAGATAAAATATTTACTTCCAAGTATTATTGTATTTTTCTTTGGCCGACACAAAGTATTAATTTTAAATATTGTATTTTTCTTTGGCCGACACAAAGTATCGCTTAATGCTTCATGTGCGGTGTGTTTCCTCACCCTCCTTTTTATCCATAAACAATGTGAATGTGGAAATTATGCAAACCAAGTTTCAAAAAGGGATTTCCCAATGGAAGTATGGACTTCTATGTTATAAGAGTGTTGGATGCAGATCACATTTTCATCCCAATACTTTTGGACGGTTATGATAAGAACCATTCAAAAGTTGTACCAATGTTCTATTGATTATTTCTATCTATCCATATGTCTGTGGATGGAATGTTGTAGACGTATTCAACTTAGTGTCTATAATTTCCCAAAGTGTAGTAAAAATCTACTAACAAATCTAGTATCTTTGTTTTTGATGATGCTCCTTGGAATCCCAACATCCACCTAGACCTATTGATAGATCCTCCTTCACATAATCTATCTTTTCCTAGGCCATGGGAGGTAATTTGGTCTGATGAGGTTGCTTTTCCCCAAGATCATCTAGTTCAAGACCCAACCCTCGATATCGAGATCTCATTGAGGATATGCATTGACAGAAAATAGAGCGCATATTTCTCCAATACCATTGATCCGGATTTGTGTGGGAACAAAATGAAAGAGCATATATAGAACCACATACTTATATATAATGCAGGAAACACAGTGGTATAATAAAGTCAAATTCTATTAACTGAACTAAATAGAACATATTGTAAAATAAAGTAGCTAGAATAGTGGTAGCTTTCTCTGTGAGAAAGGAAATAGTGGCTACTCTCATTCGTGACAAGTTGATTACAAAAGGAGACCGAAAGGAATTTTATCATAAGAATGAAGGTAAAATACCTAGCATTCAAAATCCCAACCATAGGAGATGATCCATTAAAAGGTTTGTGGGTCTCGAGGTAGTTAGTTCAAGTGTCAACCTATTGGGGGCATAACTTTTGCATATGATATCCATTTAGGGTGCTTTATATCCCATTGGAAAGGTCTAACTGAAAAGTATAAATTCATCCCCACGTAAGTGACTAGACTATGGCATCACCAAAAAACATCGTTTAAGCCCTCAAAACGACCCTACATGTTTTGGAGATGAAAATCTGTAAAAACTGCCAAACTGGAAAACCTGCACTTAGCTCATGGAATAGGTAGATGGCCACCGATATCCATCTAGAGAAGTCACTTGATGCGAAAAACTAACAAACTGGTGAAGCTTTGTTGAGCTAGTGGAATTGGTGGGTTGCCACTGATACCCATCTAGATAAAAAAAGTGTCATTGTTTGTTCACAAAAAGGACACCTTCATGGATAGAAGTGTCATTCGATGATAATTTATGGCCTTGATCATTGAAAGTGAGACCTCAACACCATCTCATTCTATTTTTATATTTTTAACCACAAAAAATGAGAAAACTCATTCCTTTAACACTATAAGGGTGCAAAGCATTCATAATCTTCCCTTGAGAAAGGCAGAGATGCCTAACAAAAATGCCCATTTGCACCAAGCACATTGGCGGGGGGTGAATCATTTAAATCTTGTCTTTCGTCATTCACATATTTTCTTTTTATAGGGTTAAAATTACAAATAATTTCATCGAAAAAAGAAAAAAATGAAATATGGCATTTAAGGAAGTTTTTCCAAACTAATTTCCTGGTTGCAAGACCCTGAACCACTTGGTAACAACTTACATCTATTTTATTCTGACATAAAAGGGACATAAACTGATCAAGATGGAACACACAAGATACCAAAGTAATGCTAGAGGAATTGCTCACCATCATATCCATCCTTCCCATCCATTAGTAACCCTTGTTGTTGATGGTCACATACTTGAGTATTGAAGTTGCTACTCTGGAGTATCTTCTAGTGGATCAAACTGGGATCGTCAGAGTGCATGAGTAGAGAGACCAAAATATTCAATTTTTATAAGTTTCGAGACATTGAGAAGGTATATATTGTACTTGTTTCATTTTCTCATTCGATATTTGAAATATTTCCCTCCCCTAATCATGTGTTTTTTATGAGTAATTTGTTTGACATAAATAATGCTTTGTCATTGATGCTAAAATTGATTACATACTTAAATATTATTTTCATATTACAATTCATTTACATTATTTTATTTTTTCAAATTGATTTGTGGAGGGTTGTCTTTTGTTGACTTTGTAGGTTAAAGTTGGGAAATAAGAAGCAAATCTAGAAAGAGATAAAGAAGCAGCTTCGATCAACCATAAAAAAGGTGCATACGTATCGCCTCCCTAATCTCTTCTCTAGGTTACATTTTCTTGTAAAATTATTTATGTGCACTTGTATATGAATAAGTGTCTAATATTCTTGTAAGCACAGTGATTTAGGTTAGTCTCATCCTAATCAATTTATTGGTGATCTTGCCCTAATCATAGGGTTTATTTCTGAACAACAAAAATGGTGACTCCACTGGGGATCAACCAACCCTTGTAGGGTCTTTTGAATGATTTGTTAGTTTTGTTTGGGCTGTTCCATTCTCTAATAGGATTTATCATATCCATGATACCTTAAAATTGCCATAATATTTGATGTTTATTGAATTTTTCTTTCTTTCTAGTGCATCCCAAGATTTATTCACACTTTTTAGTGGCGAGAATGGTGAATGGTATGGGTCATTCATGCTCTATGGTGTTTATAAGCAAGGATGTTTTCACCTTTCCTTCTCGATAGTAACAAAGTCACTAATATTTGGAGTTTTTTCTTAATTAGACACTCCTTTTCAAAAAAAATTGGATTGTTTGTACTATCTAAGCAATATAGGAGCTTTTGTGCCCTATTTTTACAAGTCTGGGTTGTGTTTGTCTTGATATTGATACAATAGTTGGTGAAACATTTTGGGAGTGTCTTGTGTTTCTTTTCATTTTCATTTGATTGAGTGATTAATAATACTTGAATGTGAATACCATAGAGTAATCAAGTTGCTTGTGCTCCTAGACATCCTTGGTCGAAAGAAAATTTGGCTTCAAAAACCTTGTCTCCTAGTAGACCTAACAACCAATTTGAGTCTAAGAATAGTTGTTTGACTTGTTTCTTCTTAAAATTGGCTTGTGGTTATGGTCGATAACTATAACATTAGAATACGTTTTCACCAAAATTATTGAAATATCAATTATGATTTTCTTGTATGCAATACATTAATTATTGTTTGAAGTTTCATTTTCTTTAAAACATAAAAAAATAGATCATAATATTTGCATGACTTGAAAATTCTTTCATCTTTAGTATTAAATAGTGTGAACATGTGCAAATGAAAATAACTTAGATGATTTTTCATTCTAGAAAATCACTAATAGCCTAGGTTCTAGGGACTCAGTCATAGGATTGGAGAGTTAAATTTTCCAAGACGCATAGGAATGAGAGTAGGAACAATTAGAGAGTGTTAAACACATTATTAGTCGTAACTATTTGTCGGGAAAATTCCTCTAACATAGCCGTCAATTTGTACATAAAACTAGTCCAAGTGGAATATTGTACAATGCTACTTTGATTAGTTGGGTTATGCATTTATAGGATTCATTCTTGTGTTAAAGTTCCTCAGGGTGACACCACTACTCACCCAAAACTTCATGTTTAGGATGTCTGTCCTACATTTCCTACCAATTCACAAAATCCATTTCCGACGACCATTCCTCTCGGCTACCAAGTGTTAAGTGATGACCCTAGTTTCCTTTCCTAGAATCCACCCAACTGACTAGAAGGGGAACATCTTGTGGTACTTGAGGTAGATGTCCAACCTCCATCTGAACTCCTTTAAAGAGTATTCTCCAAAGGCAGGTAATTTAACCATTGGAAACTAGTGCATGAATTTTAGCGTAACAGTGTCTCTTGCACCTTTGTTCGTTGAGCTTAGGCCCTAATAATTCCATCATAACCTACAAAAGGGCCTCAATATGGGTCCTCACTAATTTGTACTTGTTTTCCAATAGTCAATGTTTATGACTGGAAGAGTTAGTCTGCTTTTTTAAATATTTCAAGAACTTTTCATTTATGTGGTTATGTTAGTTGTTGTTCAAACATATCAATTTTCTTCTTTTGTGTCTTTGGTAGGACACTGTGGTTGATAATCCTTTTCATTGGTCTAGAAGGATTCAAAAATCCTCTTTCGTAGAGAGAGTTACAAAATTGATTCCAAAGACTTCCGATCACAATGATCCACCCGCATAGGGGTTAGAAGAGGAGAACCAAGAACCTAAAATTAATCACGAATAAAAATAAACTCATTCTAGATCTACTGAGTATGAGAGGCTATATAAGGATGAATATCTTAGTGATCCAGATGGTCATTTCAATATACTCATAAATTCACCTCGTTACATTAAGGAAAACTTGGGTCCCATTACAATAAAAGACCTCAGAGACTCATTAGGACACTCGAATCCACCCGGAAGTCCTAGTTTTAACCGAGAGTATAATGTTGATGTACAAAGACCTAATAATCTATAATATGAGTGAGTTAGTAATGAGAACATAGGAGAAATACCTATTATTGGGGAGGGTATACCCGAATCAACTTCTTCTCATTTAGAAGTAACAAACACAAATATGTTAACCATAATAGCATATGGATGGTTTTTTACATCTTACCTAGTATCTACTAGAGAGGTTAAATCTATGAAAGAAGACACTCACCCTTTCTGTTTTGGCATGACATTCCTACATAACATTAGACCTGCTTCTACCATGTATCCTAACTCATTTGAAATATTAATCAAGGAATCTCAAAAGATGCTTCTTTGATTTGCTAGAATTGCACACATGTTTTTGGAAATATTATTTTTTATTGTTCAAAAGGTAGTTGAGACAACTCATGGAAAATATTTTAACCTAAAAAAATTAAATCTAAACAATTTCTGATCAATATTTTGAATTACCCAACCGGTTTTTTCAAGCTAGCATAGTTACCTAGCCGGAAATTCTAACTGATAGTGGGTTTAACTTAGGTTAAGCCTCTGGAAAATTATTGATTGCATTAAATAAACCATGTTTCGACGTTTAAAACTTGCAAGTAAACTATTTTTTTATTTCTATGGGCCCCATTTATAACATATCTATACAATGCATACCATTTGAAATTAATTCAAGGGTGGCACAGTTATTGTCTAGGAATTCATTTTCTATGGAATTCAAACAATTTTCAATTAATTCAAGGGTGGCACAGTTATGGTGTAGGAATTCGTTTTTCATGGAATCCAAATATCGATTTAGCATTATGGGTAACTTGAAATTTTTCATTTTTCATGGATGGAATATACCGATTTAGCATGGTGGGTAAATTGAAATTTTTTCATAGATGCAATATATGAATTTGAAGAGGGATCTCTTTTTCTAAATGTAACTTACTCTGTTGTGTTCACTACAGCCATCGTACTCACATCGTCGTGTCCCAACAACTTATCCATACAACAAAATTTTCTCTTCAAACTGTCTCAAAGTATGCAATATGGGAGCAATGTACTTGAAAAACATTGACCCTTTGCCTTCCAAAGATAATGTAGATCACAATTAATTTGATCCATTTCCATATATGATGTTTTTTTTGTAGATCAATATGTGTTTTTTTAATTTAAATTAGAAAATAATAATACATTACAGTACAATACATATTCCGAAACATTTCCAAATGTGGAAAGTACTTCAAAAACATTGATCATGTGCCTGACAAAAACATTGTAGATTGTACTTAATCTGAACAACATCATTCCCAATTTAATGATTCCCACTAGGCATACAATTTGACGTTCTAGAAATAGTACTTGATTCCATGAGCAATATTTTGATCAACATGATAGAGTATTAACATTAAAAGTAGCTTGGCAGTTCCAAAAACAGACTCCTTTGAGATCTTAATTGTGTATTAATATACATAGATATACATTCCTTTTTTAATTAATATTTTGTATTAAAACAAACGAAAAAAAGGTACAATTTCACAGTTACATAACATACTATCCAGCCATTCCCAACATAGATATTTTTTTAAGTAAAAACACTATAGATCGCATTAAATAATGTAGATAATTTGCCTGCCAAAAACAATGTAGATCACACTTTTTTTGTTTTTGTAAACTACATAGAGAAAATATATTATAGTACAAAAAACGTTACATGCACAGGAGAGTCTATAGATCTAAGATATTTTTTAAGCTTCTCGTAGAGCAGAAAGTTCAAAAAAAGGCCTTTGTAGACCTGCCCACCTATTGGATGAGAGCCATTGACATAATTAGAAACGACCATTAAAAACATAGGACTGAAACAATTCAGATAAACAACCTAGAGCATCAGAGTAAACCATTAAGCGAAAACAAGGAAACCTGATACGCTAACCACAAAAAGAGGACTTGGGCTCTCTTGGAGCAGCTCTAGGTTCTAGCATCTCTATTCTAGGGACTGGGCTTGTCTTCAATTATGGGGAAACTACCGAAGAAGTCCTCATCCCAGCTCTGAACTGGGAGTTTGAGAGGCAGAGGCTCTGTCTTGCATGGAGTAACAACATCGTCTTCAGACTTCTCTACCCTTTTGTAGTACACAGAGTCGATAGTCGATGGTACAGGGAAGGAGGTACCAGGGGGAGGCACCCCGTGTAAGACGAACACAACAAGAGAACCCGACCTCGAAGTGGAGCCCCGAACAGGAGCAAAGACTTCTGCACCAGGTACGCCAAGGGACTCATGCAAAGTGTTGTGCGAAGCTTGGGAATAAGTTGCAGTGGCAACGCCATCTACCAGAATGTTCACTTTACCAACCGAGACCTCTATGCGAGCTTCAGGACCAAATTCGTGAGGAGGAGCAGACTTGCTAAGGAAAGAGTATTTACCTCTAGCCAAGTAGGATTCCAAAGCAACGAGCATTGCATCCAGGTGGTCCATGTGAGTCCTGGTGTCCATTATAGAGACCTTGTCCATATTCCAGTTATCCAACATTTCCTCAACCAGGGTACCCAACATGTTCTTCATCAACCAGTAATAACTGATTTGATTACCTTGGTTACCAAAGGCAAGAATATCAGAGACGTTGTTCACTTCCCATTCATCAACTAGCCTGCGAACAAGAGTAGTGACATTATCATCATAGTCGCTGATGTATTTCTTATCTTTCTTCACGAAAGTGGAAATCCTGCCAACACCATGAACAACGCCACGCCTGGAGGTACCACGCGGATGAGTCATGGATCTATCAATGAGTTCATAGGAGAACAAAGATGGAGTCGAGCTTTCAACAGTTGGAACAAGCAGAGAGTAACAGAAGTAGGTGATAACAGTGAGAGCATCCGGAGGATACCTCATATCTAGAACCTTGAAGAGGAAGTGCTCAGGCCTCACACAAGAGAGCATTAATTGAAGGTGGATCCAGTAATGGAGATAAGACATAGATGAACGAGATGACATAAATGCCAACCACTAGAGAATCATAGGAATTAAACCAGCTGAGCACAAGGAGGCCAGCTAGTACAGATCCAGACGCCCTATTAAAGATGCTTCTAGGGGAAGGGCGCCGTCTGAGATCCGCTGCTAGGTGGGGGAGCCACACTACTAGGTGGGAGGGTGTCGCTTCTTTCCATGGCCAGTTTAATACTAAGACTCGCATCCAGGGAGGAAAGGTATTTCTTTGCTTGAGCAACGCAGAGTTGCGAGAGTTGATCCGAGAAGTACTTGTCCAAATTTCCATCCCGAAGGGGAAGATTGTAGGATACCCCTTCATTATCCAGGCTGTCTTACAAGGAGTTGTCCTTTCTTCTCACATGATGGAATGTAGATCACCCTTAAATAATGTATACCACACTTAATTTGATCAATATCATTTCCATATTTGGATATTTTATTAATAGATAAATATTTTTTTTAATTTAAATTAGAATATAATAATACAATACATTACAATACATATTCCAAAACATTTTTGACAAATGGTGCAATGTACTTCAAAAGCATTGATCATGTGCCTAACAAAAAAAGCGATTGTAGATTATACTTAAACAGAACAACATCATTACCAATTTGGCATATCTAATTTTTTTTTGTAATACATCATTTCCAATTTGATATATCATAAAGTATTTTTTAAAGTTAAATAAGAATGTAATAATACAATACATATTCCAAATATGCTGCCTACACCTAGAGATGACTAGGCCTGGAATTTGATGTTCTAGAAATTGTACTTGATTCCATGAGCAAGATTTTGATCAACGTGATTGAGTCTTCACATGAAAAATATCTTGGGATTTCAAAAAGAAGACTCCTCTCATATTTGCATAGTGTATTAATATACATAAACATTCTTTCTTTTTATGTAAGATTTTGTATTAAAAAAATAGGAGAAAAAGGTACAATTTCATAGTTGCAGAACATCATCTAACAATGCACAACATAGATACTCTTTTTTTAAGTAAGCTTTTGTATTAACAAAAAAAGGAGTAAAAGGTATAGTGTCAGTTACAAAACAGAGAGTCCGAGACTCCGACCATGCCCAACATAGATATTATTTTTTTAAGTAAGTTATTGTAACATGGCCAAAAATCTACAATTTCAATTACATAAGAGGATTTAGCAATGCCCTACATAAAAGCGCTGATGCAAAATGAGTCATAGAATTACTAAAACTGAGCATAGATTGTTTGTCACTGATGACTACATTCCTCATCAATTACATTTAAAAAAAATCAAGAAACTAGCTTAAATTAACGTTCTTATTAAATTAGAGGATGCAAATTGAGACCACGAGGGGAAAAACTACTAAACCACTAGCATTAAACGCTTATATCCGGAGGAGGACATGTATTCATCACACACCTAGGGAGAGGCTTCTTGTGCTAATGACTGAAGGATGATGACAAGTGATTCAGACACCTGTGAATTATTACCATGTATGCTCTTAGGGATGTCAATCTGAGCCTACTGCATACGCATCATGTGCTCAATCTGAATATTCATGCATGCCACCTTATTTTGGAGATCAAATATTAGCTGAAGATACTTATCTTTTAGATTGTTGCAACCAACACCCACACATTAGTTGCATAGCCCACTGTTTTCAGGTTGTTGATCTTGATGTGACCGGCAATGTTGCATGAAATCGATACAAAGATTGTATTTGGGCCACTTACCTTCATCCCAATCAGGGTACAAGACTAATTTTTTAGGGACATAGTCTGTGGCTACTGCATTCTCATCCCATTCTATCATACAACCCCACGAGCTTCTGACCCCTCCTCTACTAATATGTGTCCATGGTCGCTTGACATGGTATGCGAGTTTTACTCATTGATCTCAATTCTCTTAGGGCCTTCCCATGAGGATTACTCAAAGCAATTAATCTTAGTGAAATTCATCTACATAGAATTCATCATTGTAGAATTCATCTCAATGGAATTCATCTCTATGGAATTCATCTCTTCCTAGGCTTCGGACTTTGAGGACTGTTCCTGGGATTCTCCCTCTAAGGAGTGTTCAACTTGGGCCCTACGGGATTCCTCTGAGGAATATTCCTGGGTTCAAGTGAGTCCTCCGAGTTCCCAGACTCCTCACCCACTCGTCGACCTCATATATTAGGAGGAAATACCCCTCTTCACAAACTTCCTCTCTCCCCGAATCGTGGCATTTCATGAGTGCAAGAGCACATAGAGTGAGAGCGAGAGTGAATGAAAGAACTTAGGAAGAAACTGTATTCACGAGTTGGTACGAGGAAAGAGAATGATGATTGCTAGTTCTCCAATGTGTAACTTTTATCATGTTTAGAACAATAAGTGATCTTGCATTTTCGGATCATGTTTGTCAACCTTCATAATGTTGATTTGAACCATCCCAAATTCGAATTCAATGCCCAAGCAATTCGAACTTTGTGATTGATATATCACACCTTACGTACACTGGAGGAGCCAGATTCCATGGGAGATAGTACTATGGCTCTTAACTACATCTTCCATGACTCTTGTGCTCATTGGTGCGCCAGGTGGGTGCATGCATGCACCATGGGGCCACTTGTTTCGTACTTCTGCTAAGAGAATTAAATAACATATCAATGTACCGTACCTCAGGCATGAGAGACATCAACCCGAGGCTTCAAATTTGAATCCTTCAATTCCCTTCATGTACTATTCTATACTTCATAGAAGGGTTCAAGGGCACAACAATTTTTTCGACGGAAAAAGAGAATAATTTTGTATGGGGCCCTTCAATAATGAAATTGACCATTATTTTTCAACTTTGCAATTGAAGGGTTGGTCAAATTTTTGCATATCAATTTTTTCAATGGTTGAGAATGGACAATTAGGATGCAACAAAGGTAGAGTCCCAAGAGAGTTTTCCACACATTCCATCAACATTATTTATCAACATTTAAATCACAATCAAACTTTGAAACATTTAAAATTAAGTTTAAATGTTATTTCCACATTACATGTAGCTTCCTTCATCTAGTTGTTAAAATTTCATCCATATGGGTTCTTAGGTTATTTGGGTTAGACTCTCCTTATTAGAAACCATAGAGTGGAACAAAGAAAATTTTATCATTATGATTGACAATTTGATTACATTTCTATTAATATACAATGAAATTTTGATATATTACTATGTTTCCAAATGAAATGAATGGTTTATTTTAACATGTCATCATTGAAGGGTTCAATATATCCTAGCCCTACAAAGTGAAAAAGGACCCTAGCCTTATACATGTGTGTTCACTATGTATTATATATAGTTTTATTTTCAATGAGGAAAAAAATCTGTAACTTGTTCTTCAAATTTTGAATAAAGCTAGTAAGCTTGTAATTTTTATGTTTTGAACTTTTGTTGACTAGTTCAGTAAAATGCACACCCAACCCTTATTGTTTAGTATTTTTTATTGATCTCGATTAGATATAGTGATTTTTATTGTTCTACAACAAACTTTACCTTTATTTTTCCAATTTCAAGAAAAAAGCCCGTTGTGCAAAAACACTACAAGGTTTCCTTGTAAAAGTGAAATGGTTGCTTAGTTCACTAAAAATGCAAGCTGGTGAGGCCGAGACTGCTTGACGAGGTTATCTCCTTGGTGAGGCTAGTATTAATTAAAGAACCGGACAATAATTTTTATTATATATTCCACACCTTTTTTTTATCATTTTCAAATAGGTTACATAGTTTATAAGTAACATGGTCATAACTGAAAAGAATGTCTAAAATCCTGATTTTGTTTTGTAAAAATAGAGTGTAAATATGTAATAATGGGATTAGAAAAATGCCCACCATAAAGTCTATAGAAATAATTTTTGAAATATAATTCCATATACCTGGAACTATATATACTGTAAACAAAAACATCGTTCATAATTTTGAAATTTTGTTTAATTTGTGTACAGTAAATTTTTGAAAATTGTAATTTTTCTGTTTCGAACTTTATTTGACTAGTTCAGTAAAATGCATGCCCAACCCTTTTCATTTAGTATTTTTTAGTGATCTCATTTGGATATAGTTTTTTTTTATTGTTTGACACCTTGTTGTACCTTTGTTTTCCAATTTTTGGGGAAAAACGACCCGCAGTGCAAAAACGCTATAAGGATTCCTTGTAAATGTGAAATGCCTGCTTAGTTCACAAAAATGAAAGCTAATGAGGCTAAGGCTACTTGACGGATTGATATACTTGTAAATGTTCCTTATTCTACACCCTTTTTAATATTTTTAAAGATTTTACATCGTTTATAAGTAACATGGTAATAACCGAAAAGAATGTCTAAAATCCCGATTTTGTTTCGTAAAAATAGAGTTTAAATCAGTAAAAAATGCACTTAGATAAATGCCCACCGTAATGCCTCCATAGGTAATTTTTAAAACCTAATTCCATATAACTTGAGCTATATATTCTATGGGACAAAATCCTCCATAATTCTAAAATTTTGTCTAATTTGTGTATAGTAAATTTTTGAAAATTGTAATTTTTTTTATTTTGAACTTTATTTGACTATTTCAGTATAATGCACACCCATCCCTTATTGTTTAGTATTTTTGAGTGATATAAGTTGGATATAGCATTTTTTATTGTTTTACACCTTTGTGTACCTTCATTTTTCCAATTTTAGAAAAAAAAGGCCTATGGTGGAAAAAGACTAAAACGCTACTTCACGAGGTTATCTCCATGGTGAGGTTGGTATTATTTAAATACCCCAGCTATCCTTGTAATTATATATTCCTCACATTTTTTATAATTTTCTACATAGTTTATAAGTTACATGGTCATAACTGAAAAGAATGTCTAAAATCTTGATTTTGTTTTGTAAAAACAAAGTGTAAATCAGTAACAATGGGCTTAGAAAAATGCCCTCCATAATTTTTATATAGGTAATTTTTAAAATCTAATTTCATATACCTAGATATATATATACTATGGAAAAAATCCTCTTTCATAATTTTGAAATTTTGTTTAATTGGTGTACAGTAATTTTTTCAAAATTATAATTTTTCTAGTTTGAACTTTATTTTATTAGGTCAGTAAAATGCACGCCAACACTCATTGTTTTGTATTTTTGAGTGATATCAATTGGGTATAGTGTTATTTATTGTTTTACACCTTCGTTTACCTTTATATTTCCAATTTTGGAAAAAAAAGAGACCTACAGTTGAAAAACACTACAAGGTTGTGTGACGAGGTTCTCTCCTTAGTGAGGCTAGTATTATTTAAAGACTCCAACTATCCTTGTCATTATATATTCTATGCCTTTTTTATCATTTAAAAATATGATACATAGTTTATAAGTAACAAGGTCAAAACTAAAAAAATATGTCTAAAATCATGATTTTCTTTAGTAAAAAAAAGTGTAAATCAATAACAATGGGCTTAGAACAATTCACGCCATAATGTCTATAGAGGAAATTTTTAAAAGCTAATTCCATATACCTAGAGCTATATATACTATGGAAAAAATACTCCTTCATAATTTTGAATTTTTGACTAATTTGTCTACAGTAAATTTTTGAAAATTGCAACTTTTTTGTTTTGAACTTTATTGGACTAGTTTAGTAAAATGCAAGCCTAGCCCTTCTGATCTAGTATTTTTTTAGTCATCTCAGTTGGATAAAGGTTTTTTTTATTGTTTGACACCTTCATGTACCTTTATTTTCCAATTTTTGGAAAAGAAATGCCTACGATGCAAAAACACTACAAGGCTTCCTTCTAAATATGAAATGCTCTCTTAGTTCAGTAAAATGCAAGCTGCTGAGGTTCAGGTTGCTTGAAGAGGTTATATCATTTTTTCGTCTTCTTGAAGAGGTTATATCCTTGTTTTGTCTTCTTGAAGAGATTATATCCTTGCTTGATGCACTAGAAATTCAAAATTAGGAAAACCATATGAAAAGTTTGTTCCCAGAGAATTCACTACTGCTTTTGCATTTTTTTGCATGGAGTGTGCTACGGGAAGTTGTGAAACAACCAGTTTAAACAACACTACTAGATAGCCTTTAGAAATGTCATGCTACCTATTGTAAAAATGATCTCCATCAAAATTGGAATGCCTTCATCAATTATATTCTTTTCATCACATTTAAAACTCATTATGGAAATCATGTTAGAGTTGTTGCACACATTCTGCTAGGATCCTGAGGGTATCTAGTGCTTGATTTATATGTTTAATCCCACCATGTTCTTATTCAAGTGCATAATTTATTTATGACCCTTGATAAGTCTTTTTTTATACATAAAAATTATATTTGGTATTAATGTTGAATATTTTGTTGATTATTCAGAATAACCTCTCAATGGATCATTCAAACTAGTCACCTACACAAAATATTCCTCGAAAAAGAGGTTGATGCAAGGAAATGGAATTGCATAATCATCGTGTTTTTCCACCACATAAAATTGTCCTTAAATTCACTCCTGCCGGGGGTAAAAGATCTGTTATTTATGCTTCCCATCAACAATGCCAAGCATTTATAGATAAAAAAAATCCATACCACAAATATCAAAATCGATTTTCCTCAAAAAACATACAATCAAGTAGCAACTATTGAAACTGGATGTACTCTATGCAAGGCATGTGTTACAAATAACAATGTTTATCGACAACTCAGGAAGCCTTTATCTCCAATTACAGTTGATGGGAATGGTAATGTACAAGATAGAGCTCTTTACTAGCATATTAACAATGTTTCACATAATGTGGTCCCAAATGTTCCTTGAATATCAGTTGTTGATGCTGTAACAAACAACAATGTTGATTAACAACCCAGGAAGCCCTTCTCTCTAGTTATATTTGAGGGGGAAGTTAATGTGCAATATATAGATGTTTACAAGAATATTAGTTCTATTTCACACAATGTGGTCTGAAACATCCCTCAAATATCAACTATTGATGTCGTGACAAACAACAATGTTCCTCAACAACCCATGAAGCATCCATCTCTAATTACATTTAAGGGAAATGGTAATGTACAACATAGATTTCTTAACCATAATATTAACTCTGTTTCACATAATGTAGTCCCAAATGTCCCTCAAATATCATTTGTTGATGCTGTAAAAAACAATAATGTTGCTCAACAACCTAGAAGCCTTTCTTTCTAGTTACATTTGAGGGGAATGGTAATGTACAATATAGAGCTATTTACCAAAATATTAACGTTGTTTCACATAACGTGGTCGTAAACATCCCTCAAATATTAGTCGTTGATGCCATGACAAACAACAATGTTGCTCAACAACCTAGGAAGCCTTCATATCGAATTATAGTTGAGGGGAATGGTAATGTATAAAATAGAGCTCTTTAGAAGAATATTAACTATGTTTCACATAATGTGGTCCCAAACATCCGTCAAATATCAATTGTTGATGATGTGACAAACAACAACGTTTCTCAACAACCTAGGAAACCTTTATCTCTAGTTACAGTTGAGGGTCATGGTAATGAACAATATACAGCTCTTTACAAACAGATTAACTCTCTTTCAGATAATGTGGTCCCAAATGTCCCTCAAATATCAATTGTTGATGCTGCTACCATTACAAATAATTTAGATCAACGTATATAACGTTTTTTTGCTCAACAACCTAGGTTGTCTTTGTCTCCAATTATTGTTGAAGGGAATGAAACTGCATTCCTACCTACTAGATAACAATTTCAACATGCATTCCTTGAGAATTTGGATATAACTAGAAGTCATGAAATAATTGAAAGAACTAACTTTCATGATCAAATGGATAGAAATGCACCTAGAAAAAATCAAAATTCTGCAGATGTACAAGCTTCAGTAGAAATGCCTGGAGGGTGTTCAGCAGATCAAAATACACATAATAGGTTATAAAACTGAACGAGAACTTTATACTCAAAATGAGAACTCTAGCCATAAAAGCTAATATTTTTGTGTTAAAAACAAGAAAACAACCCTTGATTTGAAAATTGGTGCTACGTGTAGTACCCGTTTTTTAGAGCTAAAATTACGACTTTTTTGGAACCACGACTAATATTTTGTGTTAAAAACAACAAAGACAATTGGTGCTACCGGTAACACCCTTTTTTTTTCAGAACTAAAATTACAACATTTTTCAAACCTTGACGGATGTGATTGCAATCAAAACCCTAAATCAATCCCTCAACCAAAAAGTGGTCCTTCGAGAATCACCTTTTTTGGTGGAGGGGATTAAAATTACACCTTGTTCCAAATTGTCACCCTAGAAACCAACATCATTCAATTCAAACTCCTAAAATTAAAATTAAAAAATGCAAAAATTCAAAAAAGGACATAAAACACATTAAAAACAATTCAATAACAAAAAAATTAAAAAACAAACAAAAAAACATAAAACACCTTAAAAACAATTAAATAATTTTTTTTTTAAGATACGATTAAATTATTCTATAAAAAATTAAAAACTTTAAATTATACTTTAATACCATACCAAAATATTTGGAAAAACAAATAATAAAAATGTAAAACAACAAAACAATATAAAAAGAAACAAGTAATAAAATGAATATAAAAATAACAAAACATTAATATATATATATATATATATATATATGTGTGTGTGTGTGTGTGTGTGTGTGTTTATATATATATATAACAATAATAGAAGAACAAAACATTAAAAACTATATAACAAGAAGAATAATAAAAAACAAAACAAAACAAATATATAATACAACACATAAAAATATAGTAACACTACAGAATTTGAAGCCAAAATCCAACGAGAAAATCTGACGAAAAGGACGGTGTCATTGGATTTCACCTTCAAAATTACGAAATTTGATAATAAAAAAATTAAATTGATAGAATTTTTCGTCAGATATCCGACGACCTTCGGATATCCAACGATGTCTGTCGAATAGTGACCAGTGTCGTCGGTTATCCGACATAATGTTATGCCCGCAGATGTCGAATATCCGACCATATATTATGCCCGAGGATGTCGGATATCCGACATCATATTATTCCTGAGGATGTCGGATATCTGACGGTTTCTATTGAAAATATCAAAATATATATGCAAAAGATTTTGCAAATCTTGTTTTATCTAATGCACTTTTCAAGAACGTACTAAAACCCTGCCAACACAAATATCATTTGGATGGCATTGACTTTGCAGGAACATAATGAAAATATCTCAATGTGCATTTACCAAAGAACATAATGTTGGTTGTCCAAATTTGAGACCCAGAATACAGGCTGGGTTAAGGCAATATGGTAGTTGAATCTAAACAACTGCAAACAAATATATGATAGCAACTGAGCTAGGAACCAGTTTGTTTCTAACTTTTTATTTCACTTCGGCTATTGTTAGTCTATTACATGCATAACCAGAGCAACTCTTCCTTGTTGAAAGCTACACTATTAACGTAAAGTTTATGCTCAAGGACAACGATATTTTCCCGACGTGTGAAAGGGCATTGTGTTTGCTTACTGGACTCTATGTAAGCACAATTGAACAAGAGAAATATAGTCCATTTATGTTGAAAATATGTTGCATGGTTGTTTATAACTATGGCAACTTAGCATTTAGAAACTACTTGTAAATTGCATAGTATTAAAATGAAGGAAGGAAAATCGCCGTCCAAAATAGTGACAAGCTATGTAGGGACTTGGGAGTCGAAACTGATCGAAAGAGACATTGTGATTGTGACCATTTGGATGCATAGAGATGATGAAATTGTTGTACACACTTATGACTGTTTCGATGCACACCCGTTGATGAGTTTTTTTTATTGTGATCGTTTGGAGGCACAAACATGATGAAATTGTTGTACACACTTATGACCGTTTGGATGGACACATGTTGATGAGTTTGTTGTGATGAATTATGATTAAGATAATATTAGATTTTGTTTCCTGGTCGCCGGATGCTCGGGTTTGAGATAATGTGATAACATCGGTGACATTCATTTCGTTTCCATATTTGGTTTTTTAATGGCTTTGTAATATCGTACTGCATACTAATTTTAGATCATGGAAATTGGAAAGTATTTTATAAGTGGCATGGGGATTAAAGTTTAAAAAGAGGTTCAGTCATCGAATTGTATATTGAAGGCACATATATTATGAGACTGGTGTACATTCACCATCAGAATCATATTATGATAACAATTAAATCTTATTTCTTTGGGGATACTGTGAGTCTGATTCCCAATGTTGTTTGCTAGAGTTTCCATTTTTTTTTTTACTTTTTCCACATTTTGTTGGTTTGGATTTGTTAGTTAAATGTTATCCCCATTTTTGGCTTCCCACTTTCACTTGGAAAGGCAATGAAGGCGTAGTTAGAGCATAGCAAGGAAGGTGTTAGCTTGGTTTCATTTAATCTCTAGAGTAAATATGTATTTTTGTTAATAGTGAGGCTATCCGATGGGTAATTATGCATGAGGATATCGGATATCCGACCTCATATTATGTCCACAGATGTCGGATATCCGACGTTGAAATTTTTTTAATTTGTGCTTGCTTGGAGTGAAATTTGGCATAGTTAGACTAGATGCATGCATTGACGGTGTGGGAGGGTTTCCAGACTCAAACATGGTTGAAATTATAGGAATTAGATCACTGCAATATAGCTCACATCATACTTTCACTATTATTTAGGGTAGTGTGTAGGTATTTGATTTTGATATTGTAATATCCCAAATTTTGGACTAACTATTTCTGTTGTTATATTGGGTCACAGCCCCAGCACATATGTTTTGTTTTGAGTATTGGGCATGAGCCGTAGCACCTATGATTTATTCTTTTATATATTGACATACTGGGCATGGACCCTGACTAACTTCTTTATTTGACTGTATATTGGGCAAGGAGGCACTAATGTTTTGATGATGTTCTTTAGCTTTGATATGGGTACAAACCCTAATATACTGAGATGATCTTTTGTTACTTACTGTGTAGAGCTATGATTTTTACATGATCAACTTATGTGGTGTGTTGAGGGTGCACTCAGAAACACACAGATGACGTACGTATTGGGCATAAGCCCCGATGTACCTAGAGGAATGTTTATGTACTGGGAGTAAGCCCTGATGTAAATTTAGTGCTGGGAATAAGCCCTGGAGCACTCCAAGCTTGATAAATGAATACCGGATCCGAGGCCACTTAAACATTCTAGATGTGCCTCACAACCACATTCTAGCACTAGTGTTGAGCAAAGGCTTTGGAATTGCACTAGCGTAACGCCCATGTGAGAGTGTTGAGTTAAAAGGCTCTGAAGAGCACTCGGGGTTACTAAATTTCAAAGTGTTGAGTCAGAAAGACTTTGAATAGCACTTCTACTTTCATCACATTTATTTAATTTGGTTAAGTGTTTCATCTTTTATCTATCATCAAATACTGCAGGAACTACCATTTTAAGCGAGGGAATCCGACATGCAAGAGAGAGACTAGACGTGCCTATCCAATCTTACCGAAACACCGTCCAAATAATTGGACCATATCCTTAATGTTTAAAAGAAGTATGATGTAAAGATACATAATTAAATAAAAGATAATTTCCATAACCTAAAGTATGGATTGACTAAGAATAGTCTTGTGTGAGAAAATGCTTAAAGGCCTCAAGGCTAAATATTATTTATTAAGAGTTCAATAATAATATTTTTATTATTTATTTATAAAATATATTTAATGCATATAGTTTATGCATAGTGGGCTGCCACATTATTAAATAACATTAATAAAGTATTAATATTTAGTGAGTTGCCACATTAGTAAATAGTATTAATAATGTATTAATACCTAGGTTGGAAATATTATTATTATAATTATTGTTGTTATTATTATTATGAAAAGTTTAATTTAAAATCACTCATAGTTAAAACAAAGGAAAAGTCCTAGTTCAAGAGAACTAGATATTTGAGTAAATATTATCTTTTAAAATCTTAATTATCTTAATTTAAAGAAACTAAATATTCAACAGTCATAATTCAAGACTCCCCTACATAAAGAAGGCAGCTCCCAATATTGGGGATCTTATCTTTTTCATTATCATTCTCTTATGGTAATTAGAGAGAATTCTCTTCTCCAAGAATTGAAGCAATCCCATACAATATTTCCATATCTGAACCAATAGTGAACCTAGGGCCACTATCTCTTATTGCATGTTGGAAGAAGCTCGGGGGGATCCATATAGAACCAGGAACGGTTATAGGATTATGGTTGGGAGGAACATGGTAGCCCCAAAGTTATCCAGCTAAGGGAATTAATTCCTCAGGTCAGCTAAAGTTTTAGAGGTTTCTACACTAATTATTGCTTGAGTGTGCAGGCTTATACAGCAGAGGAGCAAGTTACAAAGCAATCAGGTATCAATTATCAACCTTCCATTTTGAGTTCTAAGAGGGATTAATCATTTAGTATAAGTTTATCATCTCAGCACTATTTTGTTTTCTTATACTAAATCATTTTAATTATAGTGCACTTAGAGGATCAAACCTTGTAACTAGGACTTCCTTAAATTCATAAATCTTGTTTTAGGAACGAACAGAATGTCTAGCAGGTGTAGTCAAACTAGCCTGCGCTAGACCTCCAACCAATCATGAACCTAGAAATCCTTTCTTTGCTAAGTTGAAACATTTGAGATCGCCTCTTTAGGGCAGCTTTATTTATTTAAATATGATTTCATTTCTGGAAAATTTTATAGTGTTTCGTTTTAATCCTTATCTAGCTAGGGTTACATTCTCCTCTATTACATTTGTGTTTGCTAGTCAAAATCATTCTAACATGCCAGTGGACAGAGTATAGCTCTGTTCCTCTTTTATTTCTTAATATTTCAACCTAGGAAAACAAACATAGACTTGTTTGAGATCTTTTATTTAAAAAGAATTTACAGTCCCATATTATTCTTTACCAGATCATATCATTTACAATTCACAATAGTGAGAGCATATTTTACAGTATCCTAATATTTTCAAAACATCAAAACCCTTAACTACGTTTTTATTAACCAACAATCAACCCACTACAAGGAAAACGCTACAGGCATTTCAAGGATCAAATCCCACAACCAACGAAGTATTCACTTATCATTCACTACACTTCATATAGCACATCCAAACATAGGTCAAGAGATCAAACCCCTTTAACATTATCATGAAGACCCTGCTAAACATACAAATCACTAATGGCATATGGACATTCATTAATCTTTCAAACGCAGGTGGAGGGGTCGAGTTCTTCTGCGACTTTTTCTATCACACCCTTTCATTTAAAATCAATTTCCAGAAAACGTAGCAGCCAAACTAAATCCTCCCAGGAATAGAGGTAAACCAGCTTAAAGAGTTACATTATTATCTTAACAAACGCATTCTTTCATTAGACAGAGTAACCCCCAGCTTAAATTTAAACGCGGGCTGATAGAACTACAATTTCCCATGTAAATTAGTCAAGCGAGGGCATTCAGAACTAGAATAGTGATAGCCAAACACAGATAGTAGATAAACTTTAAACTGTTTAAACTCCATAAAGAAAACGCAGAGGTTCAACATTCTTTCACATTTCATTATTACATGTTAACAGAAAATGCAGGTCGCTATATTGCTTCCCCAAAACCCCAGTTTACACATTATAAGTTCATCACCCCTTGAAAGAGACTTAGAGTCTTCACATAAACCAGGATGGCCAAAACTATTACATCCATTAAATGGTCTAGCCAAATGGAAACCTTCTAGGAACACCAAGAAGTTACAGTGAACCCAATAAGGGGATTTAAATAGTTTCTCACAACATCCATAAACAGTACCACTCCATAGAGGTGAGAGGGAAGGGTAAGGGTTGGAAAACCCTGAAACTACCAATTGTAATGCTAGCGAAGTCGAGGGTATTGATAATCCAATTAGAAAGCCACGCAGAGGAGGAAAGCCATCATTCACCTACTAAGAAAATAACAATACGAAGTTAAACCTTGAGATCTATATCAAAACTCTTATTTGAATGTAGCAGAAAACGATTGCATGGGTCGAGATATACATTACCTATTTCTTAGCCTTCATCCCTTCGTTTAAAAATCCATATGGTGCACTGACCATGAGCGAAGCTCCAGTCAGGGCACAACACACTCCAGGCGCAACAAAGGTTAGAACCAAACCAAGTGAAAACGTCGAACACATCTACGAAGTGTAAAACCCCACATAGAAACCCTCACTGCCAGCTGGATCCACATTACGATGACTTCATATGAAGTAGTTAACATCTCACTAACCTCTCATTATTGATGTTTGAATTTTCGCCCAAAATCTATAGTGGCAGGTCATGTGGACATCAATGATTATAATTATATGCAAATATGCCTTTCCAAAGTTTACACCATAAGTATTTACACCATGAGCCTTTCCTACTTAGCCTTTACACTTTAGACATTCACACTTGATCATTTAGTATGCCAACCTAATGGTAGGATTAATAAGAGAGAATGTTCCTCACGGTAGTACCTGCATTGCAAACATGAAATGATACATTAGTGAATGCTAAGTAAGTCCAGAACTCCCAATACTACCCTTACCTCTCGGTAGCTCTGTCGGGGTACTTCTCCTCCTTGTAAACCTCAATATTCCATCATGGGTCTCAACTTTCTTCAATAAGGACCCATATCACCTGAAGTATCAGTTAAACTTTTATAATATGCACAATATCTTTTGAAACAGTATGAAGGAAATTTACTTTAGCTTTATATTAAAGTTACTCTAGTATTTGTATAGTTGCGACAAATTTAGATTTCCTACCCTACACATCCCTTCCGCAGAACCAAGAGATTAACAACTGAAGAGACTATGTTACTTAGTGTTGATGTATATGTAACTTCGGAATGTATTTCATATATGTATATTGTACTCCTATAGAGATGGTATTATTCCTCTATATAGAAGTGTTTGTATTCCTATAGAGATGTTATTATTCCTCTATACGGAAGTGTCGTCATTTATATTGTCGTAACTTATACTTGATGGGTTATTAGACCACCTTGTTGGGGTCAGCCCTGTATAAGTCATGTGAGTCGAAGGGTTATTAGACCACCCTATTGGGGGTCGGCCATGTGGTTCAAAGGGTTATTAGACAACCCTATTGGGTGTCGTCCCAGTCAGCATTATGTTATGTGGTTAATTTAAGGCCGACCTAGTAAAGGTGTTTAGGCAAGTCAAGTCAAGTATAAATAGAATGCGGGACACACTCTATTTCATCATTCTATTCTCTCACACACTCTTTGGAGAGTGGTGCACTTGTGGAGAAGGAGAAGCTGCTACTAGAAGATGTCTATCTCTTATGCTTGGGTTGTATCATTGCTCTATCTATCTCTGAGGAAGTTATTGGGGTTTTTCACCTTTATGGTTTTCCCCAGGTAACTCTGTGTCTCTTGTGTGATTGCATTATTGTGTCCATGATTGATATGCTGTAGATATGCTATACATGTTGTTCTCTCAGTTAAGATCTTAGATCTAAATGAAGTAAATTCTGAGAAATTAACATGGTATTAGAGCTAACCTGAAAGAAGGCATGGTATGGTATGTATGACACTTGTTGCAATTGCGAAGCTAGGGCTTGATATAGAAAAAAACAATCATCGTAGCACTTTCGCTATAAATAAATTTTGGTGATGATTCAGGATTTCAAAATCGTACAGAGAAAAGCTAAGATCCCCATGTACCTTGTGTCCAAAGGAAAACCTCTAATTCGTTGTACTTTGTGATTTATGATCTGTACAATATAGGGTTTCTGCCTCTTCCAGATCTCAGTCATAAACATGTGACCTTGGAAAAAAGGTCATAACTTGGGCTGGGAAGATTCAAATGAAATTTCGTAAAAAGTCACAGGTAGTGAACGGACTGTACTTTCTTAGTTAACGTTTTCAAAGGCTGAAACTGAACCAATGACACATGGAACTCCGTACAAGTTTTCTCTCTAGTTTTATCTCATAAACAGGTCACGTTGCGACACTTCGCACAACTCTCTCTCAGAGAATCCATTTGAGGTCAAAATTGTGGGGTGGGAAATATATAGGTTGGGATATCATAGGAAAAATTTTCAGACCCTATGGATCGAAACATTCAGAGCTACACCAGAAACAATCAAGTACATATTTCTATCAAAACAGAATTATTTTTGAGCACCTTCATTCATGGCTTCCAGAATTTAGGGTTTTGAAGAAAGTTGGAATTTTTGTAATCAGAGACTACAGCTGAATGCTACTATTCAAAATCAAAATTTAGAGAGAAAGATCTGAATTTTTGGTTGGGCAGAAGGCCGGGCTTGATCAGACCCTAGTTCGGGACTTTGATCGGAAAAGTGGAAAATTAAGGCTTCTGCAAAAATGGAAATTTTTTAAATCTGTGACCACGGCTGGAAACTCCTAAGAAAAATAGAAGCTTAGAGATTTGGATCAAACCTTTTTATTGGAAAGAAGGGTGGGATTTATCAAACCCTAGTTCGGGGACATGTCCAGTGAATCCAGAAGTGTCAAAGGAAAATTTGAGGGGTGAAACTTTGCAGTTTTCAAATTATGAGTATACCAGCTTGATCATCTCATCAAGGCGCATATTTCTATCCTTTCAAAAGTTTGAAAGTTTGAATTTTTAGGGTTTCTCTGACAAACCCTAATCCAGTTCCTGCAAATCAAATGGATTGGGTTAATCCTAGAAGAGAATGGATTGGTCACCTGCATAAGTGAAGAAGTCCCTGTTTCAGAGGGAGATGAGGCTAAGGCCTTACATAAGAAGATTACAAGCAATCTCGACAGGTATGACTTATCCAGGTATGTTTCGAGATTTGTTCATGATTAAGTTTATGGTATATTGTCTTCATGTTATTACGGTTAGTACAATCTCGATTAAATTTAGACTTGTCATATCACCTTAATAAAATTATGAAGGCATTGATTAGGGGGTTGACACTTATGATTGTACTAAGGAATTATGGTGTTGTATGATGTGTATGTTGTCCGCTAACATGAAAGGTACACCAAGAAAGACAAATCATGTTCTAGTTCAAGAACATATGATCACGATGACATGAGGACAAAGATTCATCCATTGTCATGAATCACTTAGAAGATCTATTTGCGTGGTATGTATAACTTGGTTCTATAATGGTTAACCTATGAGATATGCATGTTACTAGCAGAAATCATTGAAGAGAACAAGAAGACATCATGTGGGTATGTAAGACATAACTATCTAACATACCAATCTAGGTATGTTTTTCCTATATCAAGTTAGAATCCTACCTTGTGTTAGGATCCCTTATATAAGTATACTTGGTATGATTGGTTATGTTTATTCACAAAATTAGAAATGTAAGTAATCAAGGGTTTATGCATTTTATGTCTCTTATCTTGATTGATGATTTAACTAACCAGAAGAGTCCTATGATCAAATAAGAATATGCATGAGTAAAAGAAGACTTCCCTGAAACCTTGAATACTAATGTTTATTATCTGTGTTTGAAATGATCATGCCTATACATTTTTAAGATTATTGTGTTTTGAAAGTATTAAGATTATACTAATGAATGCGTGATTATGTATGAGACCTCGAGGATAACACAATGATGATACTAATAAGCATTCGTAGTGATGGATATAAGTTCAAGGACATGTAATCCAGGAAGGAAAGATCAAGAGGGAGCACACTTTAGTTGTTCTTGCAAGGAAGCAAAGATCAAGAGGGAGCACACTCTAGTTGTTCCTGCAAGGAATCAAAGATAAAGAGGGAGCACACTCCAGTTGTTCCTGCAAGGAAGAAAAGATCAAGAGGGAGCACACGCCAGTTGTTCCTGCAAGGAAGCAAAGATCAAAAAGGCACACACTTCAGTAGTTTCTGCAAGGATACATATATTCAGAGGGAGTTGACCACTTCTCACAATCCACATCAGAATGGAGTTGCAGAAAAGAAGCAAAGACTGAGAGGGAGTCAACCCAACAAACAAATAAAGATAAGTATTTGAATTATCATTCCTTGTATATTTTATTGTTTAAATAATACTGTTCAATAATGTATATACTCATGTTCCTATAATTAGGTTGTGTATTATGCATATTAGAATAGTTGCATTGATGAACAGTATACTACTAATATACATGGGTAAGTGGCCTATGGCACTGTACAACATTCCTTTGCTACTTATCTAGAATGAAACCTCTTTGCTGACATGTTGGGAGTTGTGCACACTCTTAACAATGTTCTGGTAGAGATTGGAAGGCATCTAGAAAGTTATGGGATATGGATAAATGTTGTATTGAAGCATTGGCTAAGATAATTGCATGACTGTATGACATATTTCTTTACATGTAAGAATTTGTTCTAAAAACTATGAGATGTTTTATAATCATGCAATTTAACTTGTTGTGTAGGATAGATCGTATACCTACAAAAGAAGGACTACAACATTTGTTCAACAACAAAGTTATCTATTGAAAATATTGAAGATATTGAAGTTCCTAGGATCTGGGAAGAATGCCATGATCGAGGAGTACCAGTCGATCATGAAGATGTTTGGGATGCAGTCCCAAGACCTGAAGGGGAGTCTGTAGTGACTTCCAAGAGGATCTACAAGATCAAGCATGCTGCAGGTGGTAGCATAGAGAATTTTTTCTCCTGTAGCCAAATACACTTCCATTAGATCCGTACTTGCTCTGGCTGCAGTGCTAAAATGGAAGATACACCATATGGATTTCAAGACAGCTTTCTTGAATGGTGTAGTTGAAGAAGAAGTGTATGTGAAGCAGACACTTGGTTCTGAGACACATGACAAGCAATCATATACATGCAGAATTTTGTATGGAAGGATAGAAATCTTTCTATCCAGTTTGGGCTTTATCAAGAGTAAAGCGGATTCCAGCCTTTACTACAAGGTTGAGGAAGGAAATCCAGTGATACTACTTTTGTATATGGATGACCTGTTTATTACAAGTGAAGATAGATTGATTGCCAACACGCAGCGGAAGCTTGCTGCCGAGTTCGAGTTGAAGGACTTGGGGATGATGCACTATTTTCTATGTATGGAGGTGTGGCAGAGTGCAGATGGGATATTCCTTGGACAAGGGAAGTATGTAGAAGATATCCTGAAGAGGTTCGGGATGATGGACTGTAAGGCCATTGCCACACCTATGGCATCAAACCTGAAGCTTCTTTTTGATGCTTCATCTGAGCCGGTTGATGTCTCTATGTATCGTTAGATGATTGCGTCCTTAATGTACCTAACGAACATGAGACCAGATATTTGGTTTGCGGTGAACACATTGAGCCAGTTCCTGATGGATCCGAGGAGTGTTCACCTGATTGTTGTAAAGCATATTTTGAGGTACCTGAAGGGCACAATTAATTATGGGCTCAAGTATGAAGTGAATCAAAAGTTTAACCTGCAGGGTTATGTTGATTCAGATTGGGTAGGAAGTGCTGCAGATAGGAAGAGCACATCTGGGTGTTGCTTCAGTATGGGATCAGTGTGATCTCTTGGTTTGGCAGGAAGCAGTCCTGCGTAGCACTGAGTATAGTCGAGGCAGAGTATGTTGCAGCCTGTTCGGCTAGTTGTGAGGTAGTATGGCTTCGGAAGCTACTGTCTGAGTTATTTGATCTCCCGCTGGAGGCTACTGGTATCTTTTGTGACAACCAGAGTTGTGTGAAGCTGTCTGAGAACCCGGTGTTCCACGACAGGTTGAAACACATAGAGATCAAATATCACTATATCAGGGATATGGTGCAGAAAGGAGCAGTGAAGCTCCTGTATGTTGCGACGGATGAGCAGATTGTAGATGTACTGACGAAGCCACTAGCTAGAGTGAAGTTCAAGTACTTCAAAGAGAGGCTTGGTGTTCTTCAGATTGATGACACTTCGAGGAAGAAGTGATGGAGACATTTGTTGAAGCCATTCCAAGCATGTTGGAAGAAGGATCCTTCACATGGCTGTGGATGTAAGCGTTGGATGATGAGCATCAGGATGATGCTCTAGTTACTGCTCTTTATGCATCATGTTGGATGCTGGATATGATCAGTTGGATCATTTATATGTATGTATGTACGCATCATGTTGATGTTGGATATGATCAGTTGGATCATTTATATTTATGTATGTACTCATCATGTTGATGCTGGATATGATCAGGTACATCATGTATTTGTATATGTATCAGGTGGATACTTGTATGATGAGTGTGATCATTTACTTATGTATGTATCATGTGGATACTTGTATGATCAGTGTGATCATGTACTTATGTATGTATCAGGTGGATGCATTATGTATATCAAATGGATGCATTGTATGATCAGGTGGATCATGTCTGATATGTATCAGGTGGATGCATTATGTATATCAGATGGATGCATTGTATGATCAAGTGGATCATGTATGATATGTATCAGGTAGATACTATGTATGCATCAGATTTATATATTGTTTGATCAGGGTGATCACAGATGACGAGCTTCAAGATGTTGCTCCAGATGATATGCATCAGGTTGATGCTATGATGATTAGGATGATCACAGATGACGAGCTTCAGGATGTTGCTCCAGATGATAGGCATCAGGTTCATGCTATGATGATGATCAGGTTGATCATGTGATAATGTACATCAGGATGGTGTATGGTGAGTATCGGTTTGATACTCTGTGGACGTGGACAGGTTGTGCAGGTAGCATAGAAAAGATCCTAGGAGATCCTATAGTCTGCGCTAGGATGCTCTTTTGAGGTTTTTCTACAGTTTCACATAGACAAGATCCTTTAAAAACTGGAAAGGTAGAGTAGTGTTCTCGTAACATCCTGGGTTGCTCTATCGAGATCCTATAGTCTACGCTAGGATGCTCTGAGTAGGTTTTGCGAAAGTTCACATTGAAAAGATCCTTTAAAATCTGGACAGGTAGAGCGGTGTGCTCGTAACATCCTGGGATGCTCTATTGAGATCAAGATAGGTAGAGCTGTGTGCTCGTAACATCCTCGGATGCTCTGAGTAGGTTTTGTGAAGGTCAACATGTAAAAGAACCTATAGTCTGCGCTAGGTTTTGTTGACGCACGTAATCAGTCCTGGGATCCACAGTATGGCCATTGATGATGAAGACCTACAGGTGGTGGGGGCACATCCAGTATGATAAAGGACTAGCTTTGTAGAACTTCCTGTGACGAGTAGATTCAGAGATTGATTGAGATAGCAGTAGCAGTGACGATGATATAAAGAAGAAGACTTCTGCTAGAAGACCTGTGTCGAGAAATACCTTCCTAGTTAAGAGGGAGTGTTGATGTATATGTAACTTCGGAATGTATTTCATATATGTATATTGTACTCCTATAGAGATGGTATTATTCCTCTATACGGAAGTGTTTGTATTCCTATAGAGATGTTATTATTCCTCTATACGGAAGTGTCATCATTTATATTGTCGTAACTTATACTTGATGGGTTATTAGACCACCTTGCTGCGGTCGACCCTGTATAAGTCATGTGGGTCGAAGGGTTATTAGACCACCCTATTGGGGGTCGGCCATGTGGGTCAAAGGGTTATTAGACCACCGTATTGGGTGTCGGCCCAGTCAACATTATGTTATGTTGTTAAGTTAAGGCCGACCTAGTAAAGGTTATTAGGCAAGTCAATTCAACTATAAATAGAGTGCGGGAGGCACTCTATTTCATCATTCTATTCTCTCACACACTCTTTGGAGAGTGGTACACTTGTGGAGGAGGAGAATTTGCTGCTAGAAGATGTCTATCTCTTATGCTTGGGTTGTATCTTTGCTCTATCTATCTCTGAGGAAGTTATTGGGGTTTTTCACCTTTTTGGTTTTCCCCAAGTAAACTCTGTGTCTCTTGTGTGCTTGCATTATTGTGTCCATGATTGATATGTTGTACATGTTGTTCTCTCAGTTAAGATCCTAGATCACATTGAAGTAAATTCTGAAAAAATTAACACTTAGAAAACTTAAACTTTTAAAGTACCGCAAACAAATGACGGTAGATTCCTTACTTTTAGTAGTGCTGAAGTTAATTTACAAATCATCATCGATAAACTAGATTTTATTACAGCAGTGGAAATTTTTTAAATTTTTACTATTTTTAAGGACATTACAAGTGGTATCAGAGCCCCATTACAAAACTAAGTGACCTATTGGGCTCATTACGAAAAGAACATTCGTTGCTGACACTCAATAAATAGAAACAAACATTTAGAAATTTTTATTTTTATGTGGAAAATGAACTAACAGATTTTCTGTTCTTGGCACTTATATAACATTGCAAGTATAGTCATTATCTAAAAATGACTGCAGAAAAGGGCAGCAGCATACATGAAAATATGAACTCTCCACCACGGGAGCAAGAAATCGTGGTGGAACTAAACTCAAATTTAATGAAATCCATGTAAAATCTACACGCAAAATTCCAAAGTTTCATATATGAGAACATGCAAGAAAGATGAGAACAACAAGTTATAAATGAAGCTCTGCTTCAGACTTTAACCGAGAAAAAACCCCATGGATAGCCCACACTCTTAGTCAACACCTTCAAAAAGGGAAACGACCACACACAAAAATCTGCCAACTCTAAGGGAGAAGAAAAAGAAGAACACATCGATGAACCAATGGAAGAGGACTATAAGAGCTCTTCCAATGATAACAGTACACCACCTCCTTGCAAGAAAAGGAGGAAAAGTGATGACAGTTTGCAAGGAGAATTCAGAAAGATAAAAGCCCCAACTTATGATGGAGAGATTAAATCTGGGGAGAAGGTTGAGGAGTGGCTGCTAGGGATGAATAAGTATTTCAAAGTTCATAATCACTCCAATGAAATGCAAGCCCAACTAGCCATATACAACCTGAATGGTAAACCGACCAGATGGTGGCGAGACTTGAAACACACCGAAGGACAAGAACTGAGAGACATAACATGGGATACTTTCAGCAGAGTATTCTAGGAAAAATATATGTCTGAGATATTCTTCGACAAGAAAATTAAAGAATTTCATGAGTTGAAAATGGGCTCCCTAACCATGGAGGCATTCATAAACAGATTCTTAAAACTGTTGCACTATGTTCCATACATTAGAGACGAAAAAGTCAAGATACAACAGTTCTTGGGAGGACTGCCACCAAAATTTAGAGAAAAGATAAAGTTTGACATGCCTAAGACCCTAGATGTGACTTTACATAAAGCAAGACTGTGTTATGAGCATGGACAGCCAAGGAATGATAACATTAACAGAAATAGAGATAGATTTAGAGCCTTCTCGGACAACCGCATACCGTTTTTTAGACCTCCACCTTACCATAAACATAACAATAGTTTTCCACCCAATAGAGGCTTCAACCAACCTCAAGCACAGCCAAATGCACCCCCACCGCATGTCAATAGGCCAACTTTCAATAAAGGGTTAAAAGCTATCCCATCAACCGTTTCTTGTTGGAAATGCCAAGGGCCCCACTACTACAGAAACTACCCCAGCAAAACGGATGGATTTTTACACAACGTCTAAGCAAAACATACTGTAGGAGACATGGAAAAAACACTGAGGATTTATTCCGCCCTTGACGGCCGACAGGAAGATCACCAGGCGACCATGGTTGAAATTGATGGTAAGATCTCAAACACAACCGTTTCAGTTTTAATAGATCCCGGCGCATGCAAAAGTTATATCTCCCCTAAGATAGTGGACACTTGTAAGTTAAATGAAGAGCACCACGAGAAACCGTGGCTGGTACAACTAGCCACTGGTACCAAACGAAAGGTCTTCGAGTTAGTCAAAACTTGTGAGATAGATTTGAACGGTTTCCCAACTAGGCTAGAATTTAACATTCTACCCCTAGGATCGTATGATGTACTTATCAGCATGGATTGGCTAGAAGAACACCATGCCCTACTTGACTACTTAAACAAGTCCTTACTCTTGAGGGACGACCAAGGTATTCAAAAGATGATTCGGGGTATCCCTAAGAAAGTGTCTGTAAGACATATCTCCACCTTACAAGCAAAGAAATGTATCATAAAAGGTTGTAAACTCTTTGCCGTCAATATCCAAAACATAGAAACTGATAGGGAATAGAATATCGAAGACTTCCCAGTCCTCATAGAGTTCAAATACATATTTCCCGAGGAAATACCAAGATTACCACCCAAACAAGACTTAGAATTTTCCATTGAACTAACACTCAGGCCGGTACCGGCTTCCAAAGCTCCTTACCGCATGAGCACACTAGAATTGGTAGAGTGCAAGATTCAATTACAAGAACTGATCGACAAAGGGTACATCCAGCCAAGTGTGTCCCCTTGGGGAGCACCGACACTCTTTGTCAAAAAGAAAGATGGAGCGATGCGGATGTGCATCGATTACCACCAACTCAACAAAATGACCATTAAGAACCGTTACCCACTCCCTAGAATCAATGACTTGTTTGACAAAGTCGGAGGAGCGAAGATCTTCTCGAAGATCGACTTACGATCCGGATACCATTAGGTGAGAATCTAAGATGAGGATATCAACAAAACTGCATTTCGGACCCGTTACGACCACTACGAGTTCGTAGTGATGCCCTTTGGGTTGACGAATGCACTGGCCAACTTTATGTGTATGATGAACAACATCTTTAGTAAATCCCTCAATAAGTTTGTTCTAGTCTTTATTGACGACATTTTGATCTACTCAAAAAATGAAAAAGAACATGAAGAACACCTCCGAATTTTTTTACGAATACTATGGGACACCAACTATATGCCAAGTTTAGTAAGTGCGATTTCTACAAACCCCAGATTCAATACTTAGGGCATATCATTTCTGAAAAGGGAATAGCATTCGACCCCGAAAAGGTCAAGGCTATTGAAGAATGGCCCACTCCTACGTGTGTCTTTGACATAAGATCATTTTTAGGTCTAGCCGGCTACTATCGGAAGTTCATTGAGAACTTCTCACGGATTGCATGTCCCATGACTGCCTTGCAGAAGAAGGAAAACAAGTTTATCTAGATAGATAAGTGTGAAGAAAGCTTTCAAAAGCTGAAGCAACTATTGATTTGTGCACCAATCTTACGAATTGCAGATCCCAATGGGGACTTCGTTGTTTGCACGTACGCAAGCAAGGAAGGACTTGGAGGAGTCCTTATGCAAGAGAATTTTTCCAGATGCTACGAATCAAGGAAATTGAAAGAACATGAGTAGAACTACCCTACGCATGACCTTGAACTAGTTGCCATCATCCACGCCTTGAAGATGTGGTGACACTACCTTATAGGAAAGAAAATCCTATTGATGACTAACAACATGAGTTTGAAGTATCTCTTTGAACAACCCGTCCTAAACGCTAGGAACGCTAGGTGGTTAGCCTTCCTTAGTGGGGATCATTTTGAACTAAAGCACATTAAGGGCAAGGAAAACAAGATTGCAGACACCTTGAGTCGTCAAGCACATATGCTTTACGAGGTCACGGTGAGTCAAACCAACTCAGACTTACACTACAAGATTCGAACCACATGTAAGAGTGACCATTATTACACGGAAATCCTAGCAAAGATCCGGGAAGACAGACTATTCAAACAACAAAAGGAATATAAGATAGATGAGTTGGGACTACTGTGGTCGAAAGAGCAACTTTACGTCCCAGAGAGTGGAGACATTAGATCAAACATTGTCACCGAGTTCCATCAGAAACCCTATTCAGGGAATCCTGGATATCAAAATATGATATCATCATTAAAGAAGCATTTCTTTTGGCCCAAACTGAAGGCCGACATCACCTTGTTCATCGCTAAATACCAAGAGTGCGAACTAGTAAAAGCGGAACACCAACATCCTTCCAGGTTACTACAACCCTTACCTATCCCATAATGGAAATGGGAGGTAAGAAGCATGGATTTCATTATGGGCTTACCAAAGAGTAAGAGACAGAACGATTCCATCTTTGTAGTAGTAGACAAACTGTCTAAAGAAGCCCATTTCATACCGGTAAAGTCTACCTACAAGGAAGTACACATTGCAGATATCTTCTTGAAGGATATGTTTTGATTGCATGGGATACCCAAAGCAATCATTTCCGACCGAGACACAAAGTTCACTAGCAACTTCTGTAGAGAGTTGTTCTCCACGTTGGAGACACAACTACAGTTCAATACTGCATACCATCCCCAAACGGATGGGAAAACGGAACGAGTAAACCAAATCCTTGAGGACATGCTGAGGATGTATGTCATGAACAACCCCACAAAGTGGGAAGACTATTTACACCTCGCAAATTTTTCTTACAACAACAGTTATCAAACCTGGGCCAAAATGAGCCCTTTTGAGGTACTCTATGCCAGGAAATGTCAGACACCCATGACTTGGTACTATCCGGTCGACAGACTTATGTTAGGACTCGGCCTACTAAAAGACTTGGAACAACTAGTCTCCAAGTTAACACTAAACCTGATAGAAGCACAAGACCTCCAAAAGAGTTATGCATACAAGAAAAGAAAAAAAAAAGACTACCAAGTCGGCGAACATGTGTTTCTAAAAATAAAGGCAAAACGAAGCTCGTTGAGCTTGCGACGTTGCGGGAAACTAGCCCCAAGATTTTATGGACCTTTTGAAATACTGGACAAGAAGGGCCCAGTTGCTTATGAGTTAGCCTTACCAGCTCATATAAAAGTTCATAATGTTTTTCATGCTTCATTATTAAAGAAATATATATACGATACTAAAGATGTTATTGATTGGTTCTTATTACAGGTGGAGCGTGAAGGGGAGTTCACACCAGAACCACTCCACATCCTGAATAAAAGAGAGGTGCAACTGAGGAGGAGGACCATCACTCAGCTGAAGGTGCAATGGAGGCACTTTCAACCAGATGAGGCTACTTGGGAGAATGAGACCACCATGAAAGAGGCATACCCTGCCTCGTTTCATGACCTCATTCCTAGTACCTAGAAACACCGACAGTGTTGTTTCTAAGAAGGGACGGATGTAATATCCCAAATTTCGGACTAACTATTTCTGTTGTTATATTGGGCCATGGCCCCAACACATATGTTTTATTTTGAGTATTTGGCATGAGCCCTAGCACCTATGATTTATTCTTTTATATATTGACATACTGGGCATGGACCCTGACTAACTTCTTTATTTGAGTGTATACTGGGCAAGGAAGCCCTAATGTTTTGATGATGTTCTTCAACTTTGATATGGGTATAAACCCTAATATACTGAGATGATCTTTTGTTACTTACTTTGCAGAGCTAGGATTTTTACATGATTGACTTATGTGGTGTGTTGAGTGTGGAAAAAGCCCCCATGTACCTAGAAGAATGTTTATGTACTGGGAGTAAGCCCTGATGTACATTGAGTGTTGGGCATAATCCCTGGAGCACTCCAAGCTTGATAAATGAATACCGGATTCGAGGCCAATTAAATATTCTATATGTGCCTCACAACCACATTCTAGCACTAGTGTTGAGCAGAGGCTCTAGAATTTCACTAGCGTAATGCCCATGTGAGAGTGTTGAGTTAAAAGGCTCTGAAGAGCACTCGGGGTTACTAAATATCAAAGTGTTGAGTCGGAAAGACTCTGAATAGCACTTCTACTTTCATCAGATTTATTTAATTTGGTTAAATGATTCATCTTTGATCTATCATCAAATACCGCAGGAACTACCATGTTAAATGAGGGAATCTGACATGCAAGAGAGAGACTAGAGGTTCCTATCCAAGCTTACCGAAAGACCGTCCAAAGAATTGGACCATATCCTTAATGTTTAAAAGAAGTATCATGTCAAGATACATAATTAAATAAAAGATAATTGACATAACATAAAGTATGGATTGACTAAGAATAGTCTTGTGTGAGCAAATGATTAAAGTCCTCAAGGCTAAATATCATTTATTAAGAGCTTTGATAATAATATTGTTATTATTTATTTATAAAATATATTTATTGCATATAATTTATGCATAGTAGGCTACCACATTATTAAATAGTATTAATAAAGTATTAATACTTAGTGAGATGCAACATTAGTAAATAGTATTAATAATGTATTAATACCTAGGTTGGAAATATTATTATTATAATTATTGTTGTTATTATTATTATGAAAATTTTAAATCAAAATCACTCATAGTTAAAACAAAAATAAAGTCCTAGTTCAAGAGCACTAGATATTTGAGTAAATAATACCTTTTAAAATATCAATTATCTTAATTTAAAGAAACTAAATATTCAACAGTCATAATTCAAGACTCCCCTACATAAAGAAGGAAGATCCCAAGATTGGGGATCTTATCTTTTTCATTATCATTCTCTTATGGTAATTAGAGAGAATTCTCTGCTCCAAGAACTGAAGCAGCCCCATACAATATTTCCAGATCTGAACCAGCAGTGAACCTAGGGCCTCTATCTCTTATTGCATGTTGGAAGCAGCTTGGGGGGATACAGATAGAACCAAGAATGGTTGTAGGATCATGTTTGGGAGGAACATGGTATCCCCAAAGTTATCCAGCTAAGGGAATTAATTCCTCGGGTCAGCTAAAGTTTCAGAGATTTCTACACTAATTATTGCTTGAGTGTGCAGGGTTATACAACAGAGGATCAAGTTACAAAGCAAGCAGGTATGAATTATGAACCTTCCATTTTGAGTTCTAAAAGGGATTAATCATTTAGTATAAGTTTATCATCTCAGCACTGTTTTTTTTTCTTATACTAAATCATTTTAATTATAGTGCAGTTATAGGGGCAAACCCTGTAACTAGGTCTTCCTTAAATTTAGGAATCTTGCTTTATGAACTAGCATAATGTCTAGCAGGTCTAGTCAAACTAGCCTTTGCTAGACATCCAAGCAATCATTAACCTATAAATCCTTTCTTTGCTAAGTTGAAATAACTGGATCGCCTCTTCAGGGCAACTTTATATATTTAAATATCATTTCATTTCTGGAAAAGTTTATGGTGTTTCGTTTTAATCCTTGTCTAGCTAGGGTTACATTCTCCTCTATTAATTTTGCGTTTGCTGGTCAAAATCATTCTAACATGCCAGTGGATAGAGTATAGCTCTGTTCCTCTTTTATTTCTTAATATTTCAACCTAGGAAAATAAACGCATACTTGTTTGAGATATTTTCTTTAAAAAGAATTTATAGTCCCATAATATTCTTTACTAGATCCTATCATTTGCATTTCACAATAGTGAGAGCATCTTGTATAGTATCCTAATCTTTTCAAAACATCAAAACCCTTAACTAAATTTTTTTTAACTAGCAGTCCACCCACTACAATGAAAACGCTACATGCATTTCAAGGATCGAATCCCACAACCAATGAAGTATTCATTTATCATTAACTACACTTCATATAGCACATCCAAACATAGGTCAAGAGATCAAACCCCTTTAACATTATCATGAAGACCCTGCTAAACATAAAAATCGCCAACAACATACGGACATTCATTAATCTTTCAAACGCAGGTGGAGGGGTCGAGTTCTACTACGACTTTTTCTATCATGCCCTTTCATTTAAAATCAATTTCTAGAAAACGTAGCAACCAAACTAAACCCTCCTAGGCATAGAGGTAAACCAGCTTAAAGAGCTATATTATTATCTTAACAAACACATTCTTTCATTAGACATAGTCACCCCCAGCTTAAATTTAAACGTGGGCTAACAGAACTACGATTGCCAATCTAAATTACTCAAGCGAGGGAATTCAGAACCAGAATAACGATAGCTAAACACAAAAGTAGATAAACTTTAAATTGTTTAAACTCCATAAAGAAAACACAGAGGTTCAACATTCTTTCACATTTCATTATTACATGTTTACAAAAAACGCAGGTCGCTATATTGCTTCCCAAAAAGCCCATTTTACACATTATGTGTTCATCAGCCCTTGAAAGAGACTTAGAGTCTTCGCATAAACCAGGATGGCCAAAACTATTACATCCATTAAATGGTCCAGCCAAACGGAAACCTTCCAGGAATGCCAAGAAGTTATAGTGAACCCAATAAGGGGATTCACATAGTTCCTCACAACATCCATAAACAGTACCACTCAACAGATGCGAGAGGGAAGGGTAAAGGTTGGAAAACCCTGAACTTACCAATTGCAATGCCAGCGAAGTCGAGGGTATTGGTCATCTAGTTATAACTCCATGCAGAGGAGGAAATCCATCATTCACCTGCCAAGCAAATAAAATTACAAAGTTAAACCCTCAGAGCTATATCAAAGCTCTGATTTGAATGTAGGAGAAAACGATTGCATGGGTCGAGATATACATTACCTATTTCTCAGCCTTCATCCCTGTGTTTAAAACTTGATATGGTGCACTAACCATGAGTAAAGCTCTGGTCAGGGCACAACACTCTCCAGGCGCAACGAAGGTCAAAACCAAACCAAGTGAAAACGCCAAACACATCTACGAAGTGTAAAATCCCACATAGAAACCCTCGTTGCCAGCTAGATCCACATTACGATAAGTTCATAGGGATTAGTTAACATCTCACCAACCTCTCATTAATGAAGTTTGAATTTTCTCCCAAAAGCTATAGTGGCAGGTCGTGTGGACATCAATGTTTATAATTGTATGCAAATACGCCTTTCCAAAGTTTACACCATAAGTATTTACAGCATGAGCCTTTCCTACTTATCCTTTACACTTTAGACATTCACACTTGATCATTTAGTATGCCAACCTAATGGTAGGATTAATAAGAGAGAATGTTCCTCATGCTAGTACCTGCATTGCAAACATGAAATAATACACTAGTGAATGCTAAGTATGTCCAAAACTCCCAAGACTACTCTTACCTCTCGGAAGCTATGCTGGGGTACTTCTCCTCTTTGTAAACCTCAGTATTCCATCATGGGTTTCAACTTTCTTCAACAATGGCCCATCTCACCTGAAGTATCAGTTACAATTTTATAATATGCACAAGATCTCTTGAAACATTATGAAGGAAATTTACTTTAGTTTTATATTAAATTTACTCTAGTATTTGTACACTTGCAACAAATTTACATTTCCTACCCTACACATCGCTTCCGTAGAACCAAGAGATTAACAACTGATGAGACTATGTTACTTAGGAAACTTAAACTTGTAATGTGTTGCAAACAAATGATGGTACATTCCTTACTTTTAGCAGTGCTGAAGTTAATTTACAAATCATCATCAGTAAACTAGCTTTTATTGCGACAGTGGAAAATTTTTAAATTTTTACTATTTTTAGGGACATTACAAATATATGGTATCTTGTAACTATTGTTATTGTTGAGTGTGAAATTATATTGTGAAGTAGGGTAGCATATATTGATTTGATATTAGTATTGTTTTATTTTAATTTTGGATTTATTAAATATAGAAAAATATTCAAAAAAAGTTTAAATATCGTTGAAGATTAAGAGTTAAGATGCTATTTCTTTTGAGATTGTGTAGTTTATTATTCAATAATTTAATACTTTGAGTTGTAAAAAAATAATTATAAATAGTGTAAAACATAATTGGTTAAAAGATGAATTGATGTAAAACAATAAATTGCTCAATGACCTATTATTTTCATTAGATTTCATCTTTGAGTCTAATGCGGTTCTTTCATATATACCCACATGTAGACCTTATTACTATTTTCATAGTTGATAAAGTTTCCATTTCTTCCTTTAAATCACGCTTTTAAGAATTCTATTGTTATCATTTTTATGGAAAGTCTCATGTTTTTCCATTCAAAGTAATTCTACACTTTGTTATGGATAGATATTCTAGGGTAAATATGGATGGTATTTGAGCTTGGTATTCAATCTTAGTGATTGGTCTTCAATATTCCTGGTAATTAGATGTGGTATTGGCTCCTAGGTCTACACTTATGCTTAGTTCATACCCACATACTTCTATTATGACTTATGGAAATAAAGCAAGGTTATGTTCTTAGTTTGTTATCAAGCCATTAGAAGAACACTATTGAAGTGCATCATCCATCTTGTAAATTAATTTATCTCCCAATTGCAAGAGTGATATCTTGCTCTTGTTTCAATTTGTTGTAATAGTGGTGAGGGATTCTTGGTGTTAACCCAAGTGTTATTTTAACAAAGGTAATAATTTTGCAGAAGTATTGAGATATGTCTTTAGGTATTCTATTGTATCATCAAACCTTTGTATTTCTCCTTTAATTGTCATCTTGGATCCAAAGGCCTTTAGGTATTCCAACATTTCTCTTTTTAGTGCTTTACCCATTATGGGTATGTTTTTTCCTCAAAGTGTTGATAGATTCTTCAAGGTCATGGATTCAACTACTTTGATACTAATATGATCTAGAAATGGTATGCCTATGGCTAGTTCATCTTATCAACACATATTGACATTGCATAATTTTAAAAAAAAGTATGGCCTTTGCAATCAAAAGCACATTGAGGTCATGATTCTTGATGTAGATTCAATGGCATATATGGAAACTTCTAGTTATAATTTGGTTTAAGGCTTGGTTTGATGACTTCATACTATCAAGGACAATGCTAATTTTCCTATCATTTCGGTTGTACACATCATACACATCACTATTTGGTCAATGCATCATTTTTTTGGGCATTTTTCCTAACCTTTGGAGCATACACATCATATGCTTCACTAACTAGTCAACTCATCATTTTACTAGGCATTTTGCTTAACATTTGGACCATACACAAAATTTTACTTTACATTGTAGAATGGAATATAATATATGGGTGGTAGATAATGTTTGGTAAACATAAACCTTAGTTGGCTTGAATTTAGTAGATAATGTGTGTGTATGAATATCATTGATAAAGAGGTTGAGTATAAACTTGTGTAACAAGTGATTCCAAGTTCAAGTTATTGATAGTTTACCATTACTTATTGTCTCACAATATTAGTAACATTTACAAGGATTGAGGAGGTTGGACATTCATTCATTAAGGATCCCTGTTGGTGAAATAGATGAGATCTAATTTATATTCGATGGAGGTTGTTACACTCCCCCACTTATACTCACACCACCAACCTCATGGGCCTTGCGAGCCAAGCTTAAGTACAAGATCCTCTACAATTAGTTATTAAACCCATTCTATACTAAAATTGTTATTAGTAGCCAAATTAAACTTTCACTTAAGATTTGACCTTGGCATCAATTCTCTTTATTGCAAGTCAATCATGGCATTTGAAGACTAGTTTCCCTTCTTAAACAATGTCTTAACTAAGAACCAATTCAATTTTACCAAGGGCTTACCCTTATGTAGTCACAAAAAGGATCACCATAGACAATGATCATTGAAGAAGAATCCAATTCAAATCGAGAGATCTCACTCTAGGATAGAAGTGATTAATGGCCTCCCAAGGATTCCATATACTATGCAAAATAGATTTTAGCAACTTAGACGTTAGTAAAATTGACTATCAAAGCTTGATAAAGGATACACCTTTCTAAGCCTTCTTACCCGACGGGAAAATGAGAAAAATATTTTTAGGATTGTGGTCTCATTGGTTATCTATGAGGGGCCAGTTAAATCTGATTAGATAATGCTGAAAGTTGCGATGATGGTCATGTTGACTACGACGATGCCGATGATTTAATTATCATCATCATCATCATCATCATCACTGATGATGATAGTGATGATGATGACGATGGTGTTTTTTGTGATGATGATCATGATGATTACTGACGACGATGATGATGCTTATGCTAACGGTGATGTTCCTGATGAAGATGATGGTAATGATGGCAATATTTATCACAATGATGACGTTAATGATGATGATCAACATGGTGGTGATGATGATTATGATGATTATCATCGACATCATTGTTGTTAGCATCATCATCACTAGCATCATCATTACAATTTTAATATGTTTTTTTAATCAAAATTTATTTTCAAACTTAATTGTATTCTTTATTTTAGGTTTTATACATAGACATTTGCATACATATATAAATAAAAAATAATAATACATAAATACTAAATATAATATATATATATATATAAATATTAAAAAAAACATAAAACAATAATAAACAAAAGAAATAAAAAACATAAAACAATTATAGACATAACACATTAAAAAAAACATTTCAAAATATAGAACTTACCTCCCTCCCATCTTGCGTGAACACATTTCACTTACCTCACCCTGCAAGAACCAATACTAGAGGTTACATAGGCCGTCACTGAGGAGGTCGTAGAGGTCACCGAGGTAGTCGCAGAGGAGGTTGAGGCGGTCGTAGAGGAGGTTCAAGAGGCTACAAAGGATTTCAAGGGTTCCATTTGCACAAATAACCTAGGAAACCATGGGTTCCGTTTGCACAAATAAACAAGGAGACGACCGCGGGTTCCCTTTGCACAGTTATCTGGAATCATAGGTTCCTTTTGCAAAGATATGAGAAGAGGAGACAAGGGAGATAAGAGGATATCATGTTATCCCTCATTTCATCCAGCATCGAGAAGAGGATACCGTGCTAGCAGAGGATACTCCAATAGTCTCACAATGTCAAGAAATCTAGTAAGTTCATCAACTGCCCATTTTCCACACGCAATTGCCACATTGGTTGAATTCGGTTGGGGATAGGGTTTTATTATATTTCCTCTAGCAAGAAATTGAGAACCAATTTTCATTATATTTCCTGTGTAACTTAGGAACCATCATCAACTTCCCATTTTCCACACATGTTCGGTACATTATTTGAATTCGGTTGGGGATAGGTTTTTATTTTATTTCCTCTAGCAAGAAATTGAGAACCAATTTTCATTATATTTTCTATGCGACTCAGGAACCATCCCTCCTGAACTAAGGAACCTTAGCATCCTCAAAAATATTTCTCTGTATTACAATAAACTCACTAGTGCAATTCCTCATGAACTCAAAAAAATGAAAAACCTAAGCTTGCTTCTTCTCTATGAAAATCAACTATGTAGTAACATCCCTATAGAATTGGGTGATTGCTCTAGTTTAACTAAGATATATTTCTTTGGAAACCATTTTACAAATATCATGCCAATCACTCTTGGAAGGCTTAAAATTATGAGTTTTATGGATTTAAGAAAAAATGACTTAGGTGGGGAAATTACTCCAAGCTTGGGACACTACAAAAGGATTCGAGTAATAGATTTGGTAGATTTGGCAGGGGGTATTAACATTTCAATTTTGATTGATGTAGCAGTCATGATTATCCTGGTAGAATACAATATCTTCCTTTAATGCAATTATATATATTCCATTAATGCCATGGTGTCTTTACTCGTTTACATCATTAAATTCCCTCTTGGTGGGTGCATCATCACCATTGATTGAGTCTCACACTTCAATCCCCCCTCTCCTATTTGACATGGAAGAATCTTATCTTGTATTTGTCACATTGAACCCATGCACTATGTATCCACCTCCACTAGATGTTGAGTATCAAATCCATTGAGTGCAATCCCATTCCTCTAGAACCACCCTATAAGCACATCAACTTGGAGGCTAGGAAAATTTCTCCACCCTTGCAGGAATTAAAACCTATTTTTTCTCCCATTCATGAAAGTAACCATGTTTATACCCCACACTCTCATGGGTATTATTTTTGTGGTAAACCATCGTAGATAAAAGATCGAAACCCTTAAAAATTGGTAGGGAAGTAAATAGGGAATAATGGTTGCATTGCTTGTCATTGTGGAAACTAAATATCCACAATTATTTCAAACACATTGCATTCTAATTCTTTGAATTTAATACTTAAATATATTGATTTGGATGTGATGCTCATGGTAGTTGTGGACTTGTTATAGGTATGGTGATAGACATCTTGGTGTAGAGTAAGGTGAAGTGTTGGTTGCAAGTCTATTTACACTAATCCCTCACATTAAACCCTTCCAAAATGGTATATGTACCATTGAAGCTTGGCTTCTGAAGCATGATATTTGCAACTCATCTAGCATACACCAACAACAATTAGAAACATGCTTCTTGTTTTCAATGTTCATCATTTTTTAGGCCTACAAGTTACCCATAATGGCTCCTATTACCTTTCATAGGGATGGAAGGACTCATTAGTCCACCAATAGTAGCTAGGGAATCATCAAATTGTTATCAAAATGATGTAACCCACCTTTCCAAGAGTCTGAAGAGTCATTGTAAAGTCCAAAAAACCTGTTGGAGTATGAAATCAAAAGTCGTATCTAATTGTATTTATATCGTGATTCCATATCATAAAATATCAACATGTCTACTAACAATCTCCATCCAATCTAGCGCATTAATGGCATAGAGCTCCAAGAACAAGTCAACAACATGCCAACTAGCATTTTAAAGGGATAGATCCATCTAGGAAAGAGCGCACATGAAGAGTACCTTCTTGAAACCCCATACAAATGATGTTATAATGTCATATTAGGGTGCAATAAGTCCATGTATGCTAGGGAATTCCACAATTTAAATCAACATCCATCTCTATCTTTTTGTTGTAGCATCAATCAAGTGAACTACAGCGATGGCCTTGATATCCATCACCCCAACAATTTTTCCAAAATTAGGCTTGGATCTGATAACACTTCTAAGGAAATTTCAACTACATAATGTACTCATATCGTGATAGCCATAAGTTCAATGCCTTGAGTTTCATTTGGCATGATAATTTAGTGTTCATATACTAAACATTTAATCCTTCTTTACATAGACATAGGTAATTGTCAAGCTAAAAATCAAGGAAATGAAGGACTAGACTGTATAAAGATTGGAAGACATATTTGCAATATCTTTGATGCAAGAAGCACCCAAAATATACATAAGCAAACAACCAGAGACACTAACCATAACAAAGAAAGGCTCAAGCAATATAACTCCTAAAATATTGTCATTTAATGAAATATTTGACCTAAATTTGGTAGGAGGTCAATGTTTGATTGTATCTTGGAGACACATAACTACATCTCCTAATTTGAAAATGGCATTTTGAATGGTGTTGGTATATCTATTACTTGATCCTATTCATTTCCATGATATTTTGTCCTTTGGGATGTTGAAGCTATACACATTTCTTGAAGAGTGTTAATTTGACATTTAGAGGCCCTAAATGAGACATTTTCATCCACTTTAATTCAATTTATAGACCCTAGATTAGGCATAATTGTGAACCCACATCAAATGGATGATGATTGTGAAATGCATTAATAACCAGCTAGATAAATAAGCATTAGCATTCACGGCATAGATGTTAGTGTTTCATGGCATTCATACATTTTCAAAATCATTCTATAACAACACGTCCACAAATATGGTTAGTTTCCTAGGCATATTTTTTGGTTAGGGTTCCCATGTTGCATGTTTTGCTAGAGGGACCTACCATTTTATTTTTTAATGAAGTTCTTTCCTATTGCAGAGAATTTTCACCTTTGTCCCAAATCCCAAGGATACCCTCTTTTTCTACCATAATACATCCTTGACAAATGCAACTATGTCTAACAAGTTGAACTCCTCTTCACTCTATCATCTTCAGTGTTGAGGCAACCCATAAATTTCGGAGATCAAAATCGCTTGTTTTATTCATCTAATAGGTGCATAAGACCATGAACTAGCTGTTGTTGTAAACTTCATTCACTGCTGAAATTCACCGTGGTTGCTTCTGAAATTTCAGACCCCCAAAAAATTAGTTTAATGCTGCTGCCTGAATGCATAGACCTGAAAATTCCTCAGTCGAATTTCCTTGGAGCTGTCCTAATTTTTCTTCCCTTAGAATGAAAATGTTGACTTCATATTTATACTGGTTTTCATTCATTATTTTGAGCCGGCATCATCAAGCCCATGGTCTCATGGATCATCATCAACCAAGCATATGTCCATCCACAAGAGTGTGGTCTTAATGACTTCATCAAACCAACAAATGACCACAGAATGGGTCATTTGTCCATTCATACCATTCTCGACTTCCAATTCCAAACCTACCATTTGTCACTCTTTCTATCTACGTCCTCCAACCTTTTGTGCCATCATGAATGTATTTGTCCAATTCCTTGTCCATCCATGACCTTGTCCTCATACCTATCTTTATTATGTCATCTTGTTCACCTCTCATGTTCCTCATGATGAGTTTAAAGAAAAAGTTGTATGACAATTTGATTGCATGTATGCTCTCAAAAGGTTTCTTGCTAGATACACACCCTCGAAGATCATAAATGAAAAGTATTGTATTAATAATTTAATATTCAGTGATCAAGAAGTGGGTACAGTTTACTTGGCTCTTGAAAGGCCTCAAATACATTGTTTTCATTCTTAACATGCTCCTGTGTCATTAATGGTTATTGAAGTGTCCACTAACAATATGAATGTTATCATTCTTGATGTCGAGAAAGAGATACCTAGGATGGAGGAATTGGAATTGATCCCTCAGGTGGATTCATGAGTAGATGAACCTCAATATGATACCAAGGACAAGTGTGATGTTCTCAAGTATAGTTGTAATGACTTAAGAAGCAATACTGTTTTGAAAATTTCAATCTACCTAATTTTTTAGAAGGTAAATATGAGTTGACTCCAAGAGTTCCACATAGGTGGATTCTGTTGCACCTTCACCTTATTGTGTTAGTACAAAAAATGGTCCATAGTCCATAAATAATATCAATTTTGTGAATTGAGTGGGGTGACATTACGCTATACCATCTTGCATTAGATCATGATGAGTGATGAGTAAGGAGGTTCCGGTTGAGAGAGGCCCAAACATTGGTATGATATTGTAGATGAGAGCATTAGGAGGCCATTGAAATTTCCTACCTACGGGGATCCAGATGATCAGTTAACCAAGTTATAGAGTTGTACAATAACACCATTTTCATAGGATTACCTTTCCAATGTGACCAATCAAGGCTATTTCAAAAGTGACCAATCAAGGCTATTTCAAAAGTGACCAGTCAAGGCTATTTACAAATGAACCACAACTACTTGATTATATGCTTTATCCTCTAATGCAGCATAGGTCCTAGTCAGTTGTGTCATTTGGAATGCATTTTGTTTAAGAAACCCCAATTTATCCTACAAGTAGATTTAGAGCGAGTGCCTTTGATAAAGTGCCCCCACCATATGCCTCACATAGTACATACATTACTATTTATTTAAAAATAAAAAAATTAAAATTAAAATTTTAAATATAATGATAATATAGAAATGAGATTGAAAGGCTAGTACCCAGTGACAATCCTTTTTTGCTTTGAGTGAACTAATGATGGAAAACAATCCATTTGTAGTGCTCAATTCCTTAAATTTTTTTGAAGTAACATCTTTGTATCTATTTCATCAAAATTGATATTGGAATACCCTTTTGATTTGTTGAAAATATCAAAGTCATATTTTGTATTTGGAAGCATATCTTCGTTTGTTATTTGTCACGTAGTTATACTCATTAGAAGTAGAAATAGTTATACTCTTCTTCTAGGGATCTTTTACCTAGCATCCCTTTCGGTAGAGGGATATCCTTCCACTTTGGTATCTCATTTCATATTGTTCGGCTTGGATTTCATCACCTTGTAGAGGATACGATTTGTCGAGGTCTCTAGCTCCTAGTTAGCAAGTTTGCTTGCTATTTCACCATTTTAGAGGGTCTTTTTCTTTTTAGTGTTGCTTGTTGGCATTCTGGCCACTTTTGTTTCAGCTCACTCACTGTGACACCGGTCCTAGTATAGTTTTTTGAGCTTTCTTTTTTGTCTTGCGAACCTTGTCTTTTTCTATCTCCCCTTCTGCATGCTCAGTTTCTTTAGGGTTTTTGAGTTCTTACACGGTCAATTACCAATTATATGATGATGTGTGATGTCCTCTTCTCCTAGGTATTCGAGATGGTTGAGTTAGATTGTCTTCTCAAGCGACTGGACACCCCTTGATGAAGCCACTAATGCTTGACCTTAGGAGTAGTCTAGAGGACCACATGATCACATCATCCATGTGGAATTTTCCTTTTATAGTGATGATGGAATTTCAAGTTATATGTAACGCTGGTACATTTGAGAGAGACATGATTGATTGTACCCAACCTTGGTTGATTGAATTTTGGTCCTTTCATTTTGTTGATAGTATTTTTGTGGTAACTTGCCTTTTACCTTTTGGGTTTTTTATTCATCTTGATTTATCTTTAGATTTGTACCAACTTTTTTGTTTTTGGTCTTATGGGTACTATGGTAGTTTGTCCCTGAATGCCCCCAGGGTGCCGGAGCAAGATGCCCGCAGCACCCAAACCGTGGCTCGGATCATGACTCCGTCCATTTCGGTGGATCTGGGACACCGGGTTTCATCTAGGACCCTCTCCACAGTGTGCCTCAAAACCCTGGAAAATGTGTTTTTGTGCCATCTCCAGAGCTAGGGTTTTTCTCAGTGAAGGCCATGCCTATCTTGCTCAAGGGGGCGATTTCTCGTCTGAAGCCTCCCAAGCATCCGTGGACACCGTGGACACATCCACAATGGCCATACGCACGTGTGGGAGCTAACAGAACCCAATTCTGCTCTTCGGTTTGGGTTCCATGATGACGCAAGTCGCCCTACTGAAATAAGGTTCTTGCTTAACAATACACATGACACAAACCACAATGCTCACAGAAACAAGGTGTAGAACAAGATGCCTGGATTGGCTTATATTACTTCTCGAAAATTGGTTACAATGTAAAATAACTGTAAGCAAATAACTAACTACAATTGGCCTCAGCCGTTACAACTTAGAAGTAACTGTAGTGTGTTCTCCTTGTGTGTCGACCTCACCCTCTCCTGGTTCACCACGGAACTCTAAGCTATGGTTCAATCTCAACACTCTGCACTCGGCCTGTGTGAATCTTCACAACTCTCTAAACTCTGCGCTCTGCTCTGCTCTCGGATCTCTCTCCTTGCCATTTTTTTCAGAATGAAGGTATTTTCTCCTCTTCTACTCTGCGGGTGTTGTTTCCAAGATTATTACAATCCTGAGACATGCGTTCCCTCCATTCACCGATCCTGTCCAAATCCTGTGAATCTGCACTGTCACCTTCTAGATGTGTTGCCCAGCCTCTATCCATGACGTCCTCTGTCACGTCCTTCACCAACTCGCCATAACTGTCATAACTTCCTTAGCAACCCCGAACAGCTACTAAGTACAGTTCATTGACTTTCTGTCCTTTCGACCCTGCAACAACAATACAGTCCCATCTCAACTGCCCTGTTGGTTTGCTCCTTTCCCAATATATTTGGCTTCTCCAAACCATGTCATGTCATAGCTCGACCACTTGTCGACTACCCGACCTCTTACATCGCTCATCATCTGTCGACCATTTCCTGCCGATCCTCGACCTCTCGTGACATCCACTGGTCCTTTAGTCGATCGCACTCCGACTGCTTCTTCTCAACTTGCTGACTTCAACAAGTCAACCTGCTCCCCGCACCAGTGGCCATCAGCACTCCCACTGGTCGGTTTCCTTCGGTCGATCAACTTCGCTTGATCTGCCTAGGTCCCGATGCCCCTGCATCAGTCTCCCCGGGTGAAAAAGAATTCGACTGCTCCGTCGGTCTCCTAAACTCTTCTTCAAAAATCCACGTCGCCTCATGCAACTGATCATTTGTCCATCGCACCAAGTATTCCTTCATGCGTGATCTACTAGTACACCCCACTTCACGCTCATCGATTACTTCTGCGATCCCTTCTTTATGTCGGTCTGGAATCTGTTCTGTCTACTCGATACTTGTTTCTTCATACTTACTGCTGCTCGACCCTTCTTCAAATTTATATAGGTCTGAGACATTAAACGTTGCTGAAATGTTCAAGTCTTCCGGCAACTCTAACACATAGGCATTGTCTGAGATCTTCTTCAGAATTCTGCATGGTCCTATCTTCTTCAGCTTCAACTTGTTGTATGTTCCTGTCGGAAATTGCTCCTTCCGCAAATATGCATATACTAAGTCCCCTTCTTGGAATGACAATAGTCTCTTCCTTCGTTCGGCTCTCAACTTATAGGACGCGTTACTCTTCTCAATGCGCCTTCGCACATTTTCATGAACTTCATGCATATGCTCTGCAAATGATTCTACATCCGTGCTCTTCCTGGTTTCTGTCGGCAATTTGACCAAATCTGCCACTACATGTGGACTCCTCCCTTGAACAATATGGAATGGGCTCAGTCCTATCGACCGATTCACAGAATTGTTATATGCAAACTCTGCCTATGCCAACACATTCTCCCACTGCTTGGGTCTGTCGGCTGCTAAACATATCAGAAGGTTTCCCAAACTTCTGTTTACAACCTTGGTCTGTCCGTTTGTCTGCGGATGATATGCTGAACTAAACTCTAACTTTGTGTCGAGTTTCTTCCATAGGGTCCTCCAGAAATGCCCCATGAACTTCGTATCCCTATCCAACGTGATACTCTTTAGAAACCGATGCAATTTGACTATTTCCCTAAAGAATAGTACAGCAATTCCTGTGGCATCACTTGTTTTCTTACATGGTATGAAATGTGCCATCTTCAAAAATATTTTGACTACAACAAATATTGAGTCATTCCCCTATTGCATCCTTGGAAATCCTAACACAAAATCCATGCTAAGATGCTCCCATGGGTTCTCTGGTACCGGAAATGGTGTATACAACCCTGTGTTCTGGCTCCTTCCTTTTGCCAACTGGAAAACTTGACATTGTCGAACCCATTTTCTGACATCTGTCGACATCCTTGGCCAGAAATACTTTTCGTCAATCAGTGCTTTGTTCTTGTCGATTCCAAAGTGCCCTGCTAACCCTCCATTATGAAATTCTCGGATTAGGTTCTCTCTCACTGATCCTCTGGGAATACACAACTGACTTCCTCTGAACAGATAACCTTCTTGAATGAGATAACTCAAATATGGAGTTCTGTCGGTGCTCCAAGGCTCACGACACGCCTTCCATGCCTTCGCAAAATCTTCGTCGGCTTCATACTCTGTCTTTATCGACTCTATTCCTCATGCCTGAACAGTTATTGTGCTCAATAACGCAACTCTCCTGCTCAACGCATCGACAACTTTGTTTGAGTTTCCCGACCTATGTCGCAACACGAATGTATATCTCTGGAGTAACTCCACCCACTTCATATGTCTCTGATCCAACTTCGACTGAGTATTAAGGTACCTCGGCTCTTGATGATCGGTGTATAACACAAGTTCCTATGGCAACAAATAATGCCTCCATTTCTTCAATGCTTGTAGGATAGCATAGAATTCCTGGTCATAGACCAAATATTTCTACTTCTCTCCACTCAGTTTTTCACTGAAGTATGCAATTAGTCGGCCTTCCTGGCTCAACACTGCCCCAATTGTTGTTCCACTTGCATCACAATCGACCTGGAAAACTTTATCAAAGTCAGGGAGAGCCAACACTGGGCTCTCAGTGACCTTTTCCTTCAATTTGTCGAAAGCTTCCTGGGCCTTATCCGTCCACTTGAACTCGTCATTTCTCATGCATTATGTCAATGGTGCACAAATCCAACTGAATCCCCGAATGAACTTCAAGTAGAAACTAGCAAGTCCATGGAAACTTCTCACTGCAGTCGTACTTGTCAGTTCCGGCCAATCTACTATTTCCTTCACCTTCTCTGGGTCCATCTCCAACCCCTTACCTAAAATTACAAATCCCAAGTACACTAATTCCTTCTTCATGAAGAAACACTTTTGCAGGTTAATCATCAGCCTCTCTTCCTGCAATTTCCGCAATACTTGTCGAACGTGCTCCAAGTGTTCTGACTTGGTTCGACTGAAAATCAAAATGTCGTCTAGATAGACTACGACAAAATTTTCCAAGAATGGTTTCAGTACCTCATTCATCAATATCATGAATGTACTAGGTGCATTAGTCAATCCGAATGGCATGACTAACCACTCATATAACCCTTCTCTTGTTTTGAATGTTGTCTTCCATTCATCTCCTTCTCTGACTCTGATTTGATGATATCCACTCTTCATGTCTAACTTCGTGAAGTATGTTGCTCCACTCAGGAAATCCATCAAGTCATCCATCCTTGGAAATGGAAATCTATACTTTATCATGATCCTATTTATGGCTCTGGAGTCAATACACATCCTCCATTCTCCACCTTTCTTTGGTGTCAATACTGCTGGTACTGCACACAGGCTCAAACTTTCTCGGATCAATCCCCTGTCCAACAACTCTTGGACCTATTGGTTGAGCTCCTGTCCCTCTGCTGGACTCATCCTATATGGTGCTTTGTTTGGCAGACTCGACCCTAGAATCAACTCGATCTGATGGGATATGCTCCTTTTCCGTGGCAATCCCATCAGTTTCTCTTTAGCCATTATGTCCTGAAACTCTTCGAGCAACTCCTCGACTTCGACCGAAATGCTCTCCATGTCAGTCATTCCTTTGACATATGGTCCTTTTGGAATGATTTCATAACATCCCGACTGATTTTCCTCCTCTACGAGGAATTTCTTGGCAGTGATCATCAACACATGCTTTTCCCAAAGGTTTCTCTCGCCATCCTTGCTGTTGGCTGGCTCTCGTTGCCTTGGCTTAAGAGTCCTTTTCACGCCATTCTTCCACACTGTAACTATGTTAGCTCGACCATCATAGATCATCTGTTGATCATATTGCCATGGTCTCCCCAACAACAGATGGCATGCATCCATGGGAACTACATCACACAGTACGCTATCCTCCAATCCTTCAACTCTGAAGTTGATCAGGCATTGTTTGGTAACCTTAACATGGTGTCCTTTCTGCAACCATGAGATCTTGTAAGGGTGTGGGTGTTCTCAACACTTCAACCCGATTTGACTTCTGTCGACACAAGATTCTTTGTACTCCTGCCATCAACTTTGGTGTTGCAACGCCATTCCCCGATCCGCACCTTTGTTCAAAAGATTGCCTTCCATTGTGCTGGTTCCATCGGGTCGCGTTGATCTTCCTAGATCAAAGCTCTATGGACCATCAGATTTTGGTTCTTCTTTTTCTCACCTTCACTGCTATCTGATGCCGATTCTTCCCTCCCATCGACTTGCTCATCTTTTCAATGTCTGGGTTTCGACTCTTCAACAGCATGTAGGTTTTCTGGACATTCATATGCCTTGTGACCCATTCCTCAACATTTGTAACAGATTATAGCTAGTCTGTTAACTCCTTTCTTGTCGGATGGACCACTTCAACCATACGCACCTCGACTGCGGTTCTCACGACCATCGCGTTGGTTCTCTTGCGCTCTTTCCTTCGTCGATGTCCCTTCCATGCTTCGACTATCTTCGACACCTTATTTCTTATAGCTGCTACCTTGACCTTTCATGGAGACAGTCTTTCCACCCCAACTAGTCATCCTACCTCTAGTCACTGCGGACTTCCTTGACAATTTCTCTTCCGCCTTCAGAGCTAGCTGATAGGCTTCGTCGACTGCTCTAAATCTCGCCATGCTGAGTTCATCATCAATAGCATCCTTCAGGCCATTTACATATCTGGCGACAACTTCTTCTCCTGCATCAGTCTGTCCTGACCGAATTGACAATCGGTAGAACTCCTCCATGTACTCTTTCATAGTCATCTCTTTTTGTTGAAAGTTTTGTTACTTCCGGAACAAGGAAATTGCATTGTCACTTGGCAAGAACTTCCCCTTCAACTTGGCAACCATCCTTTCCCAATATTTGATTTTCTCCTTGCCTTTCTTAAGTCTATCAGCTTGTACATTGTCCCACCACAATGAGGCATGACCCTTCAACCTTAGACATCCAGTCTTAACCCATTTAGGATCCTCGATCTGCTCTACGTCGAAGTATTTCTCCATCTCTTTGAACCAGTCGATCAAGTCTTCTGGGTCCAGGCTTCCCGAATATGTACGCATATCAGTTTTCACCTGACCTCTCATCTTTATTAGAAGCTTGATGAGTTTTTCCTTTGGTTCTTCTGCTGTGGCTTCTCGAGCTTCCACTTCCTCGACTTCCTCGTTGTTGTGGTCTAGTGCTTTAGGAATGCAACCACGCCTTTGCTTTTCTTTGATCGCTGCGACTTCATTTGTCAAAGTTCGCATCATTCAGACGCATTCGTCGAACATCTCATGATCCACTATGACGGCTGCTGCGCCACGCATTTTTCGTCGTCGGACATTAATTCCTCTATGAGCCATCTTCAACTTTCGCTGAAAATCCTCACACCTTCAACAATGAAACAAGTCAGGTTGGTATGATCTTCTCTTCTCCAACTGGACTCGCCTCTGGGATCCGGTACCAACTGATGCAAGTCAAGTTGGTATGATCTTCTCTTCTCCAAACGGACTTGCCTTCGGGCTCTGATACCAACTGACGCAAGTCACCCTACTAAAATAAGGTTCTTGCTTAACAATACACACAACACAAACCACAATGCTAACACAAACAAGGTGCAGAACAAGTTGCATGGATTGGCTTATATTAGTTCTCGAAAATCGGTTACAATGTAAAATAACTATAAGCAAATAACTAACTACAATTGGCCTCAGCCATTACAACTTAGAAGTAACTGTGGTGTGTTCTCCCTGTGTGTCGACCTCACCCTCTCCTGGTTCACCATGGAACTCTAAGCTATGGTTTGATCTCAACACTCTGCACTCGGCCTGTGTGACTCTTCACAACTCTCTTGGCTCTGCGCTCTGCTCTGCTCTCGGATCTCTCTCCTTGCTATTTTTTTCAGAATGAAGGTCTTTTCTCCTCTTCTACTCTGCGGGTGCTGTTTCCAAGATTATTACAATCCTGAGACACGCATTCCCTCCATTCGTCGATCCTATCCAAATCCTGTGAATCTGCACTGTCACCTTCTAGATGTGCTGTACAGCCTCTATCCATGACGTCCTCTCTCACATCCTTCACAAACTCGCGATAACTATCATAACTTCCTCAGCAACCCCGAACAGCTACTAAGTACAGTTCATTGACGTTCTGTCCTTTCGACCCTGCAACAACAATATAGTCCCATCTCGACTGCCCCGTTGGTTTGCTCCTTTCCCAATATATTTGGCTTCTCCAAACCCTATCGTGTCGTAGCTCGACCACTTTTCGACTACCCAACCTCTTACATCGCTCATCATCTGTCGACCATTTCCTGTCGATCCTCGACCTCTCGCGACATTCGCTACTCCTTCAGTCGATCGCACCCCGACTGCTTCTGCTCAACTTGCTGACTTCGACAAGTCAACCTGCTCCCCGCACCAGTGGTCATCAACACTCCAGCTGGTCGGTTTCCTTTGGTCGATCAACTTCGACTGATCTGCTTAGGTCCCGATGCCCCTACATCACATGCCCCTGGAGAAATTCCTCAAAGTGTCCCTGAATGGCCCTAGGGTTTCCAAACCAAGATGCCCGTAGCACCAAAATCGTCGCTCGGATCACAAATTTATTTATTCCAGTGGATCCTGGACACCGGTTTTCAGCTAGGGGCCTCCCCATAGCATGTCTCCAACCCCTGGAAATGGTGTTATTGTCACAGGGTCTTCACTTAGTGAAATTATGCCATACCGCCTTCGTTCATGGGATATTAAAGAATAACCCTAATTTCACTAGATATTGATAAATACCTACAAAATTCATTTTGTTGGGCTCCCCTCCCAATACATATTTCCAATTTAAAAAAACCTATTTTTATGAGATATTCTCTATTTTTACTAGATACCCCCTTTTACACCCCCCAATACCTATAAACACCCCATACCTACTACCCGCCCCTCAATACTTACAATATATTGACCTTATTTTTCACAATTTAAAAAATCCCCTTTATGAATGAAGGTGATAAGATATTGGTCAACAAGATGAATCCCCCGTGTTTATTGTGCCATCTCTGGAGCTAGGGTTAACTTGCGCAGTGAATGCCATGTCAATCTTGCTCAAGGGGGCCATTTCTTGTCTGAAGGATCCTGGGCATCCGTGGCCACCATGGAGACATCCACAAGGGACATACGCATGTGTTGGAGATGGAGGAACCCATGTCCACTCACCAGTTTGGGTTCCGTGCCCCCGGAGAAAATCCTCAAAGTGTCCCTGAATGGCCCCGAGGTTCCGGACCAAGATTCCCACAGCACCCAAACCGTGGCTCGGATCATGAATCCGTCAATTCCAATGGATCCGAGACGTTGAGTTTTGGGTAGGGGACCTAGTGAATCGATATTAACAATCGTGTACTTAAATTACCCGTTGACTCAATATTAACAATCCCCATTATCACAAGGGGATACATAAAGTTGAAAAAGGAAATTAAAGAAAACATATAAAGGGATACATAAAGTTGACAAAGGAAATTAAAGAAAACATATAATTTGCAGCGAAAAAATAACACGGTATGAATTGACCTGAGGAGATTCGAACCTGCGAACTATGTCTAGTCCCTAGGCTACCACCTTCAAGCTTGAAGTGCAGCTGAAAATGGAAGACACACGTGTAGTTTATTACCACCGTGCGAACTTAATTTAACCTTATCAATCAATTCCCATCACCATTTCCTCTCATACGACATCCCATATCCATTTCTCTCACCACCCACTCTTCATTCATTCCGCATCCATTTCACTATCCAACCGCCTCAGATTCTCACTGCGTTTTCCCTCAATTAGTTTCTCAATTTAGTATAACCCACGCCCATCATTTGCGGAGTGTTTCTAGCGGTCTTGAGTTTCATCCTGGCAATAGTGGCGATTCATGGTATTATGTTTCCCTTCGGATGCAATGTGGAAAACTCATAGATCACTATTATGGTTTCTCTGACAAATGTGACGGTTTGGGTTCTGTGCCCCGGGAGCAATTCCCCAAAGTGTCCCTGAATGACCGTAGGGTGGCGGACCAAAATGACCACAACACCCAAACCATGGCTTTGATCGCCAATCTGTCGATTCAAGTGGATTCAGGACGTCGGGTTTTAGCTATCCCCCCCCCCCACTTTGTTCCTCCAACCCTCGGAAACGGTGTTATTTTGTCATCTCAGGAGGTAAGGTTTTTCCCAGTGAAGGCCATGCCAATCTTGCTCAAGGAGGTCATTTCTAGTCCAAAGGCTCCTGGGTTTGCATCGCCACCGTGGACACATCCTCAATGGCCATACACTTGTGTGGGAGCTGATGGAACCTTGTTCCCCTCACCGGTTTGGGTTCCGTGCCCCCCGAGCAAATCCTTAAAGTGTCCTTGAATGGCCTCAGGGTGCTGGACCAATATGCCCGTAGCACCCAAACCATGGCTCTGATTGTGAATCCATTGATTCAGATGGATCTAGGATGTCGTGCTTCACCTAGGGGCCCTCCCAAAGCATTCCTCCAACCCCCAGAAATGATGTTATTGTGCCATCTCCGGAGCTAGGGTTTTGCTCAGTGAACCCTAACTCCTTCATTGGCAGAGTTTCATTTTTGTATATTGTAATAGGATAAGGCCGACTAGCTCATTTGATTTGTAGTTAAACATTGTCATTTGATTCAGTTTAATAGAATCCTGTTAAATTTTGAGCATTAATTCACAATACTCTAGGATCTTTGCTGAGAGAATAACATATACAATATATCAATGCATGAAAATCACAATATGACAAGCATCACATGAATCAAAAGCATAAGAGACAAGAGACACAGAGTTTCCATGGGGAAAACCCTAAGGTGAAAAACCCCACAACTTCCTCAGAGATAGAGAGAGCAATGGCTCAACCAAAGTACAACCAAATAACACTGAGATAGTCTCCTAGTAGCAGATGATCCTCCTCTTCACTAGTGCACCACTTTTTGAGTGAGAGTGAGATACTTTTCCGAGTGAATAAAATAGAGATCTCCGATCTCTATTTATACTAACCTTTTTGCCCAGTGACCTTATGGGGCCGACTTGTCTAGCTAGGTACATCCACATTATAATATATATAATTCAGGGCCAACCCCACATGGTGGTCTAATAACCCATCGGTAAGTGCACACACTTGCGACACTTGTCAATCCACATGACGACACTTCCTTATAGAGGAATGACACATCTCTTATAAGGGTACAATAAATATATATATATAATACACAGATGAAATACATTCCGAAGTTACATATACATCAACAAATCCAACTTCTAGCATTCAGTTCACGTCGAGTTTTCATGAACACCTATGTGTTGTTGTGTGTTATTGTTAAGCATGAGGGTCTAACCAGACCTTCCTTGCGCTAGTTCATATCAGAGACTGGAGCAGAATCCGGTTGAGCAATTGAATTAGGAGAGACAAAAGAGCCTGGGAGTGTGTAGACAACTCCAACTATGATTGGGTAGATTTGTGCACGATTTGTGAAGTCCGGTTGCGATTGGACGAGTGAATATTTCAGCTTTGGATGAAATGGCTCAAAGAGGCGTTAATTTTGGGGTGTAGGACGAAGAGCGCATGGCGTAACAGTCACAGTTGATCGTGAAATGTTCAATGAGTGCATGAGGAGAATGAGAAGTCTGACTAGTGAATTCGCAGTGATCAAGGAAAGTGAGATACGTGGATGCATTCCCGATGCACTTGACCACATGTGAAGAACCTGCAACAATTAATTAATTAAAATACACGAGATAGAAGAAATAACAAAACTCGGAATCGCTTTATTGATCGCAGGCCACTTTGAGGGGGCAACCTCCTTTGAGCAAGCTTAATACAAATAACTTCACAGTACCTTCATTCGCCTTAACACACACTTATATACTAAGTCTATGCCCAATATTATGGGTCAGTACCAATGGACATATAATACTACATGACAACTTATAAAGCATATGCGTCCAATACAATGGTTCAATACCATGGGCTAATACAAACTATGGATCAACAAATACTATGGGACGACTTACAAAGCATATGCATCCAACAACAATATACTAACAAAGTAAAGAGAAGGGTTGACACAGGTTCCTAACATCCCCCATCCCTTAGAGAAATCTTTTGTCCTCAAATATTTAGATGTGTAAATTGATGCAGAATCTGAAGGAGTGGTTCACTTCGAGCATCCTCGGGTTGAATTACGTGCCACTGAATGAATACCTCTGTGATAGATTGAGAGAGAAGATGATGCCTTCTTAGTTTCAGGGAGGATTGCATGTAAGGATGTAGATGAAGAAGAACCATATCAACTACGTGAAATGTTCACTCAGAATGGTGTTGATCGGCTTATTGTTTCAGTTGAATTCGTGCCATGTGAAGATTCTCTTGCAGAATGAGAAGAATCTGATCACAGTTTCGAAGAACCGAGCCGATTTCCCGAACTGGGGAACTACTGAGGGTGTACGGAAGAAGAAATGGGGGTTCCTCTCCATAGGTTGATGCATATGGTGTCATTTTAGATGTGGTATTGTACTACCAGAGCGCTTCAAGTAAATCGATAGAAATAGTTATCCAAATCTGTGTAGGGTTAGGCAAGGATTCGAGCAGTCTGGAAAGGAGTGTCAGTTCACCCTTGTTGACCTTGCAAGTATGACAGTCAGCCACTATCTGTTGAATTATCATTTTCAGTCCCTTCCAAAAGAAGTTACGTTGTTCCTGGTCATATGTTTTGAGGAACCCAGAGTGCCCTGCTGATGGAGAAGCATGGAGTTCATAGAATACATAGCCCTATTGAAGTGATTGCAACCAATTTGGAACAAGAAGAGAAATAGCTGCAAGAGAAACTAGGTCATCCAATGTGCGAGAAGGGGCATTTGCCAGTAGTTTGTTGTTACCCTTCTTATAAGTGATCGCATAGGCATAACCCAGGAGTTGGATAACCCATTTCAGATGTGCCGGGGAGGAGACCCGTTGTTCCAGGAAATTTTCCAGACTCAGGAGATCAGTCTTGATGCAGAAATAATTCCCTAATAGGTATGGCTGCCACTTTTGTACTGCATGCAAAATAGCCATCATTTCCTTTTGAGATGTAGATGTGGCTAAATTATTACCGGAAAGGTCTCTTGAAGGCAACAAGCCCACAGGTTCAGCAAAGACACCTGCATATCTATCCAAGGTAGTAGTGGAGACCGTTGATGGGTGCATCTAAATGGAGTGGAGATGAGCGATGACACCGTGTGAATTCTTCTTAAGGATCTTTTCCAGGCGATGTGAAATGATGATGCAGAGAGACCCTGGTTGTAATCCCGTAAATTTGTGTTGTTTCCCATTGACTGAAAACTACATCCAAAGTTCAGCAAAATCCCATAAGATGGGGCCAAGAGTGTGTAACCATTTAATGCCCAAAACCACATCACAACCGCCTAAGGACAAGGAAAACATGTCAAAGCACAGGTTATAATCTTCCAGAGAGATACACACATTGTGACACTTCCCCTTGCAAGGTAAGGTGCTCCCATTGTCAACCATGAATTCAAAGTTGGAGCAAGGTGGACAAAACAATCAACATGTTTGGTGATCCGAGGGTCAATGAAGTTATGAGTGCTACCAGAATCAATGAGTATTGTAAGAGGAAGCTTCTTGAAGTAACCCCTCACCTACACTGTTTGGGGGGTGGTGAGTCTAGCTAAAGCATGGACAGATATCTCTGGGTGGTCTTCCTGAGATGGAGTGTCAATAGGAGGCTCTTGAATGTCGACCTGATCATCCATTGTATCTAGGGCTTCTTCACCAATTTCAGAGGTAGGTGCAGAATCCACATCCAAGAGATAGAGATTTTGTTGAACACATCTATGTCCTCGAGTGAATTTCTCATCACAATTATAACAAAGCCCTTTTTCTCTACATGCCTGCATCTCTGTTTCAGACAAATGCTTGATAGGGGTTGGTCGAGGAGCTAGCAGGATGGGAGGTCGTTGAGAATCCATATTTCAGAAGGGAACAAAAGTGGGTTTGGAGCATTGTTGGACTGCAATTTTGTCTTCTTCCAACTTAGCCAACCCTAGGGCTTCCAACATTGTGTTGGGATAGAAAATTTTAACCTCTAAGCAGATTTCATCCTTAAGACAACTGATAAAACAACTCTTGTAGAATTCATTAGACAATCCTTCTATGTGATTGGATAGTTTCTCAAATTCTATCTAATACTCTCTCACAGTGCCAATTTGGCAAAGTTTAGTGAGGGCTCCTGTGAATTCATCAAAATCACTAGGACAAAATCGTTGCAAAAGGAGCTGGCAAAAATCTGGCCATTTTGGCTCTTCATGAGCCTTGATGTACCAACGGTACCATTGAAGATCTTCATGTTCCAAATGAAAGGATGAAAGTGAAACTTTGTTGACATCAAAAGTATTATGCAGACTGAAATACTGTTCTGCACGATATATCTAGGCAGCCGGATCAGTGCCATTGAAGCGAAGAAAATCAAGCTTCGGACCACAGAAATTGCTGGAAGAAGAGAACCCATTGTTTGATGAAGACTCAGACTGTTGTTTGTTTCTCATGGTTGAATCCTCAAGATGGAGGCCTAGAAATGTTTCATCCAGATCCTGTATTTTGGTTTTGATGGCTGCAAGTGCTTCCTCCATGGTTTTTGCTCCTGCGCGGGTGACAACCATAACCAAGAGTTTTTTTTTTTGAATGGGTAGAAAAACACAAACATAAGCTTATTTAGTAAAGGGAATTTTGGATTTGAGAAAAACTCTGATGGGTAATTAGGGTTTGACTAGGTTTTGGACACTATCGAATGGTTGGGGAAGCAAAAAATGAGGATTTCAGAAGCGGGGTGAAAGAATGGGAAAATTTGTCAGAGAGGGACAAAGAAGTAGAAATAGGGAATGAACATGGTGGCAAAATTTGAAGGTGAGTGGGTGAAAATTAAAGAAGTTATGGAAAACCCTAAAAATAGACAATTATGGGATTTTTGGCTTTGGGAAGTAGAATTTGGGATAAGGTCCTCAGGAATGAAAGATGTAGAATGGGATGACAGGGGTGTCAGTGAAGTTTCAAGCGAAACAGAGTGAAAACAAGGGAGATATGGCGAAAAAATAGAATTTTTTTTCTTTTCAGAATGGATCTGCTATGGCGTAAAAGGGATCGGAAATAGATGGATCTGAAATGACACGGAAGGGATTGAAAACAGATAGATCTGAAACGGCATGGAAGTGATCGACAACAGTTCTGGACAGAGGAAATCTATGATTTATCAATTGAAAATAGATATGGACCTCGTATGCTCAGCTTCCTAATGATTCAGGGATTCACTCAGCCACCAATGTTGTCTGAGGGCTTGCATATTGGGGATTACCCCTCACGCCACAGCTCACGTAAAACTGATAACCGCTTTTCCACAAATGACAGCTCTTGGTTTACCTCATGGGTGGGAACTAGTCAATCAGGTAGGGGTTGGTGCCCTTTTCACTGGCAGGTCCTCTCAATGGGCCAGCTACTTTGGTGTTCCTGTGGTACTCCTCACAATGAGTTTTAGGGCTTATTCCCAAGTACTTCCCACAGTTAAGCGGATAGGGATTATTCCCAAATCCGAACCTACAACAAATGCAATTTTTTTTTTTTTAGAAATTTCACTCAACGAACCCAAGAAAGTACTCTGATACAAGATGTGAAGAACCTGCAACAATTAATTAATGAAAATACACGAGATAAAAAAAATAACAGAACTCATAATCGCTTTATTGATCGCAGGCCACTTCGAGGGGGTAACGTCCTTTGAGGAAGCTCAATACAAATAACTTCATGGTACCTTCATTGCCCTCAACACACACTTTCATACTAAGTTTATGCCCAATACTATGGGCCAATACCATGGGACATATAATACTACGGGATGACTTATAAAGAATATGCATCCAATATAATGGGTCAATACCATGGGCTAATACAAACTATGCATCAACAAATACTATGGGACGACTTACAAAGAATATGCGTCCAACGACAATATACTAACAAAGTAAAGAGGATGGTTGACACGGGTTCCTAACACCATAGCGATGAGGAAGTCGAAGAAGGGGATGCCTGGGAAGTAGCCAACGAAGAACCAGAAGATAGATTCATCATGCTACTGACATAAATGAGGGGTGAGACAAAGATGGATGTACCTACCTACTTAGGAAGTCTGGATTGAGAAGACTTGATAGACTGGTTCAGAGAGATGGAGAAATACTTCGACATAGAGAATATAGAGTATCCTAAATGGGTCAAAATTATGTGTCTGAGGTTAAAGGGTTATGCCTCATAATGGTGGGACAATGTACATGCTGACAGAGTCAAGAAAGGAGAGGAGAAGATCAAGTCTTGGGACAAGATGGTTGCAAAGCTAAAGGGGAAGTTCTTTCCTGGTGACTATGTGATTTCCTTGTTCAGGAAGTTACAAAAATTTCGACAAAAATATATGACCATGAAGGAGTACACATAAGAGTTCTATAGGATGTCAATTCGGTCGGGACAAATTGACGAAGGTGAAGAAGCTGTCGCAAGATATATGAACGAATTGAATTATATTATATAGGATGAGTTGATCCTGTCGAGGATCAGAGTGGTCGGTGAAGCCTACCAGCCAGCTTTGAAGGTAAAAGAGAAACTGTCGAGGAAAACCGCGTCGACCAGAGGGAGGATGACTGGTCGAGGTGCAAAGACTGTTTCCGTGAAGGGTTGAAGTAGCGGAACCACAAGAGAAGCCGTCAAAGATAACTGACATGCGAAAGGGACAACAACCAAAGAGAAAGTGCAGGATAACCAATGGGACGATTGAGAGACACGTGGTCGGGGTGCGTATGGTCGAACTGGTCTGACAGAAAAGAAAGGAGTTAACAGACCAACTGTAGTCTGTTATAAGTGTCATGGATTTGGACACAAGGCATATGAGTGCCTGGAGAACCTACATGCTAGATAAGAGTAAAAAAAAAGACACCAAAGAGATGAGCAATTCGAAGAGAGTTCATAATCGACATCCGACAACATTGAAGAAAGTAGAGGAAAAGGTCAAAATATGAATGCCAGAAGAACGTTGGTTCAGGACGACCGACATGACGAGAAGGAGCCGTCACAGCAAAAGGCTATCTTTCGAACTAGAGTGTTGATCGGTGATAGCTATTGGAAGACCATAGTTGATGGTGGCAATACAAAGAATCTTGTGTTGACAGAGGTCATCAACAAGTTGAGGTTGAGATGTCGAGAACACCCAAATGCATACAAGATATCATGGTTATAGAAGGGACACCATGTAAAGGTAACGAGACAGTGCCTGATAAACTTTAAGGTTGGGAAACTTAAAGACAATGTATTGCTCGATGTAATCCCAATAGATGCATGCCATGTGTTGCTATGGATACCATGGAAATATGATCAGAAGATGATCTATGATGGTCGAGCCAACACAGTCACAGTGTGGAAAAATGACACATAGAGGACGCTAAATCCAAAGTAGGAGGATCGAGCCGACTGCAAGGAGGGTGAGAGAAACTATTGGGAGAAGTGAGTGCTGATGTGATAAGCCAAGGTATTGCTAGCAAAGGAGGAGAAAAAATTGGGATGTTTCACCATAATTATGAAAGGACCATGTGTTGAGAGGTCAATGATGGAGAATATTCTAGTCGAAGTCGAAGAGATGCTGGACGCGCTTTGGAGCATAGTAGTTGACAAAGCACGACAAGATTTCCACCAATGAGAAGCATATCCCATCAGATCGACTTGATTCCATGATCGAGTTTGCCAAACAAGGAACCTCATAGAATGACTTTGGCATAGGTTCAAGAACTCAATCGACAAGTCCAGTAGTTTTTTGATTGAGGATTGATCAGATAGAGTCTGATCCCATATGCGGTATAAGCAATACTAGCACCGAAGAAGGGTGGAGAATGGAGGATTTGTATAGAATCCGAAGCTATTAACAAGATCACGATCAAGTACAAATTTCCATTTCCCAGGATGGACGAATTGATGGATTGTTTGAGTGGAGCGAGATACTTCACTAAGAACGACCCGAAGAGTGGTTATCGCTAGATCAGGGTCAGAGAGGGCGATGAATGGAAAACAACCTTCAAGATGAAGGAAGGATTGTATGAGTGGTTAGTCATGCCATTCGGATTGACTAATGCACCCAATAGGTTCATGAGATTGATGAATGAAGTACTGAAACCATTCTTGGGGAAGTTCGTCGTAGTGTTCCTCGATGACATTCTGATATTTAGTTGAACCTAGGTCGAACACTTGGAGGACATTCGACAAGTATTGCAGAAGCTATAGACAGAGAAGCTGTTGGTTAATCTGCATAAGTGTTTCTTCATGAAGGAAGTGATGGTGTACTTGGGATTTGTAGCCTTAGGTGAAGGGTTAGTGATGGACCCAAAGAAGGTAAAGGCTATATTGGAGTGGCCATAACCGACAAGCACGACAACAATGTAGAGTTTTCATGGACTTGCTGGTTTCTACAGGAATTTCATCAGAGGATTCAGTTGGATATGTGCACCATTGACGAAGTGCATGAAGAAAGGGGATTTTAAGTTGACAGAAGCTGCCCAAAAATCTTTCACCAAGTTGAAGCAGAAAGTGATGGAGAGTTCAGTGTTAGCGCTCCCGTATCTCGACAAAGTTTTCCAAGTCAATTGCGATGCGAGTGGAATGGAAATTGGATAAATATTGAGCGAGGAGGGATGACCAATTGTATTCTTCAATGAGAAATTTGATGAAGTGAAGTGGAAATATTCAATCTATGACCAAGAGTTCTATTCTATTGTCCAAGCATTGAAGAAGTGGAGGCTTTTTTTGTTGCCCAAGGAATTTTTGTTGTACACAGATTGAAAATTTTTGTAACCCCAACCCGGTTTCAAGATTAATAGCTTCTCTGCATGGTTTAATTCCCAAACCATTATACGCACAATTTTAACATAAAATAAACTATACTAAAATACATGAGATTCTTTTTCCAATTCAAACAATGCATAAATTTTTAACTTTCAACCAATAAATTCAAACTCAGAAATTTATGGCAGCCATTCACACATAAATAAACACTGGTATTTTTGACCAAATAGGTCTAGGATAATCCCCTAAGGGAAAACCTGACTAAGAGAGTGATTTTATTATCAGAGAAATTCCACAAAATATTCCAACAATACGTATATTTTTCTACCTTGAAACACGTGCCAGAAATGTACTTTAAACTATTGTACGAACTTACAATTTAGAACCTCAAAATATATGCCAGAATGGTCACACATGTGACTATACGGAATAGTATAGTACGAATATTTCCTCGATTTCTGTGTCTGAATCTTTCTCAAAATATATGCATTGAGAGTACTACAAACTGCCATGAATTTTGTGCCTTTTACAAACAATAATTAATGTTGTCTTTCTCGAAAATCATGCCCACATTCTCTCCTCGAAAACTGTGCAAATGTACAGTCAGGTATAGTACTGACACCTATGAAATTCTCTACAATTCTCCTACTGTTCAACTCCTCGAAAATTGTGCTATTCAAGACATTGGGAAATGTGCCCACTCCTTGGGAAAAGCACCCATCCAAATCTTCTTGATTTTTGTGCTAGGATTCTTCCTCTCTCCTACTCAAAAATTCGACGTATCTCTTCTTCTTATTCTTCTCTCCTAAAAATCCTCTCTTGAAAAGTGAATAATAATGAGTTTTCCTTGCCCTAGTCCCTTTTTTTCATGGCAACTTCATTTTTCAATCTAATGGTCTAGATTAGATTAGATGAGGGATTCTAATTAAATGCTCAATTAAATAATTAATAAATGACATTTAGAGCACTTCATGTCATTTAATAGAGTGTGAGCACCCCCTTTTTAATTAATCACTCACTTGACTTTTATTAAATACGAACTTAGGATAAACCATGAATTTACCTTTTAATGAAGTGAATTTAAAATTATAAAGTGCATCTCACTTCATTAGTTAAAAATTACTAGGGGTCACCAATTGAAGGGTCCTTGTCCACCCCAAGGTAATAGTAGGTGAATAACACTTCCTAAGTAGATTTTTAGCACTCCCTCTTACCGAGGAAGGTGTTCTTCACCACTCCGAACTTGTCTCTGAAATGGACATGCTTCCCTCTACCCAAAAAATTCGTGAGAATATCATCCACCTTCTAACAGTAGGTGAATAACACTTCCTAAGTAGATTTTCAGCACTCCCTCTTACTGAGGAAGGTGTTCTTCACCACTCCGAACTTGTCTCTGAAATGCACATGCTTCCCTTTACCCAAAGAATTTGTGAGAATATCATCCACCTGCTTATCAGTAGAAATGTACTGCAACTGTACTGCTCCTCTCTGAACATAATCCCCGATAAATTTATACATGATCTCAATGTGTTTTGAACTATCATGAAATACCGCATTCTTAGAGAGTCTAATGCAATTCTGATTATCACAATGTATCACAGTAGGTCTGATCTCCTAACCAAAAAAATCAACCATCAACTTGTGAAGCCACAAGGCTTTACAACTGGCGTGAATGGCTTCCATGTACTCAGCCTCTGTAGAACTAAATGCTATGGAATTCTGTTTCCGATTGAACCAAGACACAACTATTGATCCCAAACTGAAACAACAACCGAAAGTGCTCTTCCGGTCCAAAACACTACTTTCCTAATCTGAACCTGTAAATCCAACCAATCCCACACCATCATATCTCCTATATTCCAAACAAAAATCTACTATACAGACAAGGTATCTCAACAAATGTTTTGCAACTATCTAGTGCACTCTCCTGGGATCCACCATGAACTGACTGAGAGTGTTAATTGAAAAAGTCATATCTGTTCTAGTGTTGGCCAAATATATCAAAGAACCAATCAACTGATGATATAAAGTAGGATCGAACAACTCTCCCTGAGAAGCATGAAGCTTCGTCCAGTTGATGGTCATGGGTGTGAACATGGGTCTACAATCCTCCATCCGCAATCTCCTTTAAATATCTGCAACATATTTTCCTTGGATCAGGAAAACATGTCCATCCTCCTTCCATATCTCCATCCCCAAATAGTAATGCATCAGTCCAAGGTCAATCATCTCAAACTTTGAAGCAATATTTTTCTTACATGGTTCAATTAGGTTCTCTCCTCTTGTAGTGAGAAAGTCATCAACATATAGTAGAAGAATGAGTGGAACACCACCAACCATAATAGAGTATAGGTTGCGATCCGCCTCACTCTTATGAAACCAAATCAATATAAAATAAGTATCAATCCTGGAATACCAAGCCCGAGGGGCTTACTTCATACCATACAAGGCCTTTTTCAGCCTACAAACATGTGAATCTCTCCCATGAATCTCAAATCCTTGAGTCTACTCTAGATATACCTCCTCATGTAGAAAACCATTCAAAAAACAGGTTTTCACATCCATCTGATGAATCCTCGAACCCATCTCTTCCACAATGGATATCACTACTTTGATCGAAGAAAATCTTGCAACCGATGCAAAGGTCTCATAGTAGTCAACTCCATCTACCTATGAGAACCCTCATGCAACAAAACGAGCTTTGTACTTGTCGATGTTGCCATCTGCAACACACTTTATTTTATACAGGCACTTGAAAGTCATCCCTGACTTCCCCTCCTTTCTTGGAACAACCTCCCACACTCCATTATTCATGATGGATTTGTACTCTTCCATCATGGCATCTCCCCAAACCTAGTGTGGGGTAGCCTCCTCAAATGTAGTAGGGTTGGAATTAGTCAAACTAGTCACCATCGCCATTTAACTGGCAAATATCTCTGGTGCCCTACTCTCTCTGACCTCCCTCCTCGGTGGCCCCATAGACTGTTCAGCTTCTTTCACAGGATCCTTAATCCAACTTGCCTTTTGTTTCCTGGAAGTAGCTTCTTGTGGAAGGCCCTCCTCTGTAACCTCCTCATATCACAGCTATCTCCTTGAACAAGTACCTGTGGCTTGAGATCCTGTACCTGGTGATCCTAAACCTATACCACTTGAATCACATGAAGGTCAAACCTCTTACCCATGAACCTGTCCATGTTCCAGAAGTCCCTGGAGACCGAGCACCTGTAACCTGTGAACGTGTAACCTGGGACCCTGTACTCTGACTCATTGAACTCTGTGAAGGTACCTGTGGAGTACCAACCTGCTGCTCCACCACCTCTGAATCATAACACTTCCTGAAGGATTTCTCCTCCTCAAATATGACCTCCCGCCTCACCACAAATTTCCTCTATGTAGGAAGTTATAAACGAAAATCCTTCGAAGTCTTACCATAACCAACAGAAATGTCTCTCTCTGTTGTAGGATCTAACTGTGTCCTCTTCTCGTAAGGGACATGAGAGTATGTGAGGCATCCAAATATGCAGAAGTTACCTATATCATGTCTCTTCCCGATGAACATGTCCTTAGGATTTTTACACTGCAATTATAGGTGTGGACTCCTATTTTGAACATACACAATAGTATTATAGGCCTCATCCCATCGAAAGAAAGGAAGAATATCATCATGCAACATGGCTCTAGCTGCTCCCACTATCTCTCTATTACTCCTTTCAACAACCCCATTCTTTTTTGGAGTGTATGGAACTGTCAACTTCCTCCTAATGCCCTCCTGTCTGCAAAATGCATCAAAATCCTTGGAGGTATACTCACCCCCATTGTCTGATCTGAGTGCTCAGATCTTCCTCCCTCTTTGGTTCTCTACAAGAGCTTTGAACTCTTGGAACCTCTACAAGACATCCCAAGATTTTCAGCTTCTCAAAAGGTAGATCCAGGTCTTCTTGGAGTGGTCATCAATGAAACTGATATAGTACTCAAATCCTATCAACAGTGCAGAAGACATAGTTTCAAATAGGTCTGAATGAATCAAGACTAGTATGCCACCTGATCTTGTGTGACTACTTGGAAAAGAAGTCTTGGTGTACTTTCCCAAAGTATTAATATTCAATATGCTAAGACAGAAAATATCAGCATTACATTGCATTTCAGAACAATACCATATACAAGATCACTGAAAGAACAACAAGCATAGCATAAACACAAGAGACACAGATTTATCCCGGGAAACCCTCATGGGGTAGAAAACCCAGCAAAGCTTCCTCAATATAGATGACCAGCAAATACAAAGATGTAATCCACAAACATGATCTCCTTCTCCTCCATAGCAGATATTTCTCTCACCTATGCACTAATCACAAGTGAGTGAATGTGTGTTAAATGAGGAACACACCTCCTCTATTTATACACAACTCCAACTTGACTTTTACACTAACTAGGTCGGCCCCAACTTTAACCATTGGGTTAGACACCCCATTACAACTAACTCTGGGCCGACCCCACTAGGGAATTCTAATAACCCAAGTTACCACATTCCGACGGAGGAATAAACATCTCCGGATATACAATAAGGTCCTCACGGAAAAATGAAACATCTTCGGAATAATAAAGTACAAATATAATATTCTTAGAAGTTACAATATCTCAACACTCCCCCTTAACGAGAAGGATATTATAGCAACATCTACAGGAGAAAGGAGTCATCAACTACATGATACATGATACATCCATAAGTCATTGGAAGCTTTCTTCATACATCATCAGTAACTCAAACAGTTAGTGGAACATCTTCAAGATCTTCAATACTAGATCTTCATCTTCTATAGCACTTGAATAGCTTCAGCAAAATCATCATCTCGATCAACAAAATCATCATCTAGATCCTCTCGATCAACAACATCATCATCTGGATCCTCTAGATCAACAACATCAACATATGGATCTACCGATCAACATCATCATTTGGATCTCTCGATCAAAAGCCTCATCGTCTGGATCTACCGATCAACATCATCATCTAGATCTCTCGATCAACAACCTCATTGTTTGGATCCTCAAATCATTAGAAGCATAGAAACATACCCTGCAACACACATGATCCAATTATAGGATGATCAATCCCGCTCACTTTAGGACATAAGTCTAAGGATGATACAATCCTATCACGTGCATTTTGAACCAACCATTCAAGGATGATATAGTCCTATCATGTACATTTTGAACCAAACGTTTAGGGATGATGAAGTCCTATCACGTACATTTTGAATGAGACGTTCAGGGACGATGTAGTCCTATCAAGTACATTTTGAACCAAACGTTCAGGGACGATGCAGTTCTATCATGTACATTTTGAACCAAATGTTCAGGGATGATCCAGTCCTATCATGTGCATTTTGAACCAAAAGTTTAGGGACGATGCAGTCCTATCATGTACATTTTGAACCAAACGTTTCGAGGCAATGCAGTCCTATCACGTACATTTTGAACCAAACATTCAGGGACGATGCAATCCTATCACGTACATTTTGAACCAAACGTTCAGGGACGATGCAGTCCTATCACGTACATTTTGAACCAAACATTCAGGGACGATGCAGTCCCGATCTGCTTATAGGATGATCAATCCTTCTCACTTTAAGACACCTCTCATGTCTAAGGATGATGCAATCCCGATCCACTTACAGGATGATCAATCCCTATCACTTTAATACACCTCTCATGTCTAGGGATGATGCAATCCCGATATACTTACAGGATGATCAATCCCTATCACTTTAAGACACCTCTCATGTCTAGGGACGATGCAATCCTGACCACAGTGCCAGTCCTTTTTCATACTGGATGTGACCTAAATTAAATCTAGGATTTTACCAGGTATGAATGATCACCTGCTGCTACACTGAACAGTCCAGGAGCGAACATTACATCATTACAGGACCTGCGAATGATCACCTGCTGCTACAATGAGTAATCTAGGAGTGCACATTACATCATTCCAGTCAACCACAAAGACAGTACTATTTCAACTTGGGTGTGACCTAGATCAGATCTAGGACTTACAACCACAGAGCTAGTACTATTTCAACTGGGGTGTGACCTAGATGAAATCTAGGATTTACAACCTATGAATGATCACCTACTAATCCAGGAGCAAACATTACATCATTACAGGTTTTGTGAATGATCACCTACTGCTATACTGAGCAGTCCAGGAGTGCACATTACATCATTCACCAACATCTTTCTCAAAGACAAGAGTCTACGGATCAATTCACGGACCGAAGTTCATGGATAATACAATCCCTCTCGTCCACGAGGGACCATTCATCGACCAAATCGTTGGTACAGGTATCCTCATCATCGATACAAGTATCCATATCACCGATACAGGTATCCTCATCATCGATACAAGTATCGACATCATCGATACAGTATCCTCATCAATACAAGTATCCTCATCATCGACCTTATCGTCGATATAGGAAATCTCATTATTGATTCAAGTATCCATATCGATACCAGTATCCAGATATCACCATCGCCCATATCACTCCCCCTTTCGAGGAGGGTCCTTTGAACTACACCAAGCTTGTCTCAGAAATACTCAAACTTTACTCGAGATATATGTTTGGTCAATACATCAGCAACTTGTTCGTCATTGCTCATATACTTGAGCTTGGTAGCTCCTTTCTGCACCAAATCTCATATATAGAAATATTGGATCTCTATGTACTTTGACTTATCATGGAACATTGGATTCTATGTCATCTTTATACAACTCTAGTTGTCACATGGGATCATAGTGGGGTTCATCTCTAAGTCAAACAATCCTGATAACAACTTCCGAAGCCATATTGCTTCACAACTAGTAGAGCAAGCAGCTATATATTCTGCTTCATTTGTGCTGAGAGCCACACTAGACTGCTTCCTACTAAACCATGAGATCATGGCAGATCCCAGACAATAACATCCGCCCAATGTGCTCTTCCTGTCTGATACACTTCCTTCCAGTTAGCATCTGTGTAGCCATACAATTTGAAATCATGATCTCCAAGATAAAACAGACCAAAGTCTATCGTACCCTTTAGGTACCTCATCGCATGCTTTGCATATATCAGGTGAACACGCCTAGGTTGCACTAGATACTGACTCAATGTGTTTCATAGCAAAGCATATATTCGGCCTTGTATTCGTTAGATACATCAATGACCCAATAATCTGTCTGTATAGAGTCACATCCACTAACTCTGATGAGTCATCAACTAACAGCTTCAAATTGGAATGTATGGGAGTGGCCATGGCTTTGCACTCCAATACATCAAATACTTTCCATGGTTGAGAAAGATTCCTTCTGGGACTTGCCACACTTCCAGACCTAGGAAGTAGTGCATCAATCTGATATCTTTCATCTCAAATTATGTAGATAGCTTCTTCTTGCTTTCCATGATCTGTTTCTCATTCTAGTCAGAAAGAGATCATCCACATACAGTAATAGTATGATAGGTTCATCATCCATAACCTTAAGATAAAGGTTAGGATCAGCTTTACTTTTGGTAAATCCCAAGCTTGTAAAGAAGCTATTAATTCTCCTTCTGTGACTGACTGAGCATCATTCACACTCTGCATCGAGTATTCTTCTGCATATCTATCTGTGCCATCTCCCATCAGATGGGTCTACTAATATGAGCCTCAAGATCATTTGAACTCTATGGTGAGTTCCTTCTTGCATCCATTTGAGAGAAGAATGTCATCTGTGTATAAACAGCATCTTCAACCTTTAGCAAAGGTTGAAATCCACATCACCCATGGTGATCATTAAGCTCATAAAATGACTATCAATCCTCGGTACACGTACGGAGCTTTCTTCATTTGAATCCTGGGAGTTTTCTCGATTTGCACTTCTTCTTCAATTACACCATTAAGAGAATGGTCTTATCTAGCCACTTGGATCAAACATCTCGTCATGATCCTATTCATCTTTCTAAGAGAATCTTCTAGCCACGAGCCTTCTATAGTATGTTTGATTTTTAAATCTTCTTGTTGAACATCCATCACTTGTTCAGTGTTCATCATTCTTCATGATATTTCCTACAAATCAAAGTTAATTACATGATTAGTAATACTTCATAATCATCAAATCATGTTGACATGATAAACTATTATGCATACAGATATGATTCACATAGTTGTGCAACTATCTTGACCAATACTTTGGCACAACACTTTTCCATATCCTATATGCATACAGTGGATATCTAGATGCCTTCCATCTCTACCATAACATACTATCAAGAGCATGCACATCATTCAGCATGTCAGCAAAGAGGTTTCATTCTAGACAAGCAACAATGGAGTGTTTGTCCAACTTACCAATCATATGCATATTAGTAGTATACTGTTCAATGCTATACGAATGCTTACACTCAGCATGAGCAATATCATTGACTATTAAGAGATTCAAGAAGTAATTCAAATGACAACTTGAATACTTATCTTTTATGTTTTTATGGTTTCCTCCCGCTTGATCTCTATTTTCCCTTCATGATTATATGTCTTTGAACTTCTATCCATCCTGGACCACTATGCATGCTTAAGTATGCACTAGTGTCATCCTCATGATCTCATACATAAACATTCATTAGTATAATCTTAATACTATCAAAACATTATAATTCCAAATAATCTTAAGTATGTATGGTCATGATTATTTCATACATAGTTATACTTACCTAACATCCTAACACAAAGTAGGATTCTGACTTGATATAAGAAAACATACCTGGATTGTCATGCTTGGTTATGTCTTATCATACCCAAACAATATCTTCTTTGTTCTCTTCAATGATTTAGAGACTTTGTGCTAGAACCTGCATATCTCATAAGCTAAGCGTAGTATAACAAAGTCATACATACCTCGTAAGTAGAGATTCTATGTGGTCAAAGACTAAGGATGAGTCTTTGTCTTTATGTCATCATGGTCATAGAACTTGATTTGTCTTTCTGGATGTACTTGTATCTTGTTAGTAGACAACATCATCCTCATACAACACCACAAGTGCATTAGTACAATCATAAGTGTCATAAAATTAATCAATTAATTTCTTCTGTCACTCACATGCATTCATTATTAAACACTCATAATCGTACTAACCTCAATAACATGAAGACAAACATATTATGAACTTAATCAAGAATCAAATTTCAAAACATACTTGTGTCTTCTCAAGTCATACCTGTCGAGTAGTCTTCTCTATAAGGGTAAAAACCTAACCATCCAAGGCAGATCACTTGTAAACATCTTATGTATGTTCATGGTGATAGTATGATAGGATATCAGCGCCATTTACACCTTCTTCATGGCTTCCCTATCAGTCTCCCAATTTTTCTAGGGTTTATTCTTACTTGGAAACCCTAATCTTCAATCTCCTTCCTCCCACAACATTTTGATGGAGGATCAATATGAATGGATTCCAAATCCATTATAAAATCTTCCAATGTTTTATAATTTGTCTGCAACATTGTATCAGGTCCTTCTAGACCTAAGAACTGAAAACCCTAAGTGAGAGCTTCTTCCTCCTCATCTTAGATTTCCTCCGTTTAGCCATTTCATATGTGCCATATTGTTTATGGTGCACCTCTAAAAATGAGGATCTATAGGGTCTGAAAATTTTCCCTATGGTAGCCTGACCTGACATCTTTCCAACCCCATAGTTCTGACCTCAATTGGATTCTCTGAGAGAGAGTTATGCCAAGTGTCGCAACGTGACCTGTTTATGGGATAAAACAGGAGAGCAAACTTCTACGAAGTGCCATGTGTCACTGTCTCAACTTCGGCCTCTGAAAAGAGGACCTGTGAAAGTACAGTCCGTTCCCTACCTGTATATTTTTATGAAATTTCATTTGGAGCTTCCTAGCCCGATATATGACCTTTTTTCCAACGTCACCTGTTTAGGACTGCATTCCGGAAGAGGCAGAAACCCTAACTTGTACTGATCATATGTCACAAAGTACAATGAATGTGAGGTTGTCCTTTGGAAACAAGGTACAGGGGATGTTATCTACGTCCTTTAAAGTTTTCATATCCTAAACCTTCACCAAAATGGATTTATAGCAAAAGTGCCATGATGACTGGGTTTTTCTATATAAAACCCCAACTTTCAAATTGTCGTAAGTGAGACAAGTGTAGTAAATGCCATACATTGCCTTTCTTCAGGCTAGCTCTAATACCATGTTAAGATTCAATATGCTAAGACAGAAAATATCAGCATTACATTGCATTTCACAACAATAGCATATACAAGATCACTAAAAGAACAACGAGCACAACATAAACACAAGAGACACAGATTTATCCTTGGAAGCCCTCATGGGGCAGAAAACCCAGCAAAGCATACGCAACTCCAAATTCACTTTTACACTAACTAGGTCAGCCCCAACTTTAACAACTAGGTTAAACACCCCATTACAACTAACTCTGGGACAACCCCACTAGGGAAGTCTAATAACCCAAGTTACCACATTCAGACGAAGGAATAAACATCTCTGAATATACAATAAGGTCTTCACGGAGGAATGAAACATCTCTGGAATAATAAAGTACAAATATAATATTCTTAGAAGTTACAATATCTCAACAGAAAGCACACCCTCTACACACACCAACCTACTTTGTGTTGAACTAAGGAAAACCTGTAGACATCTCCCTCAGCAATCTCAAAGTTGAATGATGAAGGTGGCCCATCCTCCTATGCCACAACTCACACATCTCAGTGCTACTGATCACATGGTCTAATGTATGATGAGGCTAGAAGAGAAGCTTATACAATTTCTTGCATCTAACTACAATGGCACATGAAGTAGATGGTCGTACTGCTCTGGGAAACACATACACTTTCCCACCTAGGACATATACTCCAAATCCCCTTTCCTCAATAGAGGAAACTGAAACAAGGTTATTCTTCAACCCAAGGACATACTAGACATCCCTGAATGACATAGGCTGCATGGACACCCTCTCTAACATGAAAATCCCACACCCAACTTCTCTCACAACAATATCATCACCCAATACTACCTCGAGACTCAACCCAGTCTCGGTCATCTCAAAAAACACATTACGAGTACTTATCATGTGGCTCGAAGCCCCAATATCAATATACCATGTAGAGGTAGAGGTAGAAGCACTCAAAAAGTGGCCAACCAATAAGGAACAATGATCATAATCATCCATGTTACCCTCCATCTGGTGAAATATATCCTCTCTGTACACCCAACATAGAGAGGAAACTCTCCCTCATAACAAGAAGTAAAGTCATCAGCATTTGCTGCTGCTAGTGTCTACTGTCCTTTCTTCTTCTTGTTTGGGCACTGTCCAACATAGTGTCCAAACTTCTGACATGCGAAACACTTGAATTTACTCAACTCTTTCTTCTGCTCACCTGTATACTGTTTGTCCCCGCCCTTGGGACCCTTCTTGAACTTCTTCTTCTTCTTGCCTTTCCCTTCCAATGCTACATCCTCCTCATCACTTTGATGATGTGATGAAATTCCCTGTAGGTAACCTCTATGTGTCTCCTCCTGTATGAAATCATCCCAAAGATGATCCCATGATGGAATATTGTCAGGAGCAACCACTATTTGCACAAACACACTCCATGGTGGAGTCATGCCATTTAAGGCTGTACGTATGAACTCATTGCCCGATATGATCTCACCAACCGTTGCAAGCTCATCTCTAACCTGTGTTATCCTAGTAAGATCGGATTCCATGCCCTCATTCTTCCCCATGTGTACATCCTTCAACTTTTCGTGCAACACCATATTCTTGTTCTCATTGGAGCTTTGTTGTAAGCTAGTCAAAGTGTCCCACATCTGAAATGCATGGTCATTCATTGAAATATGTGGGATCACATGATCCTTCACATCACCAAGTATGATCCTTCTTTCCTTCACATCCCTTTTCATGAAATATTCCTTATCAGTAGCATCGGTAGGAACTGTTACAAAATTTGTTGTTGTATTATTCACTATATCCCATAGCACATTCTCCTCAAGTATCAAAATGATTCTAGCCTTCCATGGGCTAAAATTTGCAGTCCCATATAATCTATCCTCAAACCTAAGTCTAGACACCATGGATACAACCTGTACTTCCCAAGAAACGTGTTCAAGAACTTTTTCACAATTCTGGAATTTTTCTCAAAACCTTAATTTTATTCAAATCTAAAATTTTTCTCAAAACCCCTGTTTTCTTCAAATCTGAAATTTGCTGAGTGTTTTAAATTTTCTGATCTTTAACTCCGCTCTGATACCATGAAATCTTTTGTAACCCCAACCCAGTTTCCAACTTAATAGCTTCTCTACATGGTTTAATTCCCAAACCCTTGTATGCACAATCTTAACATAAAATTGACTAAACTGAAACACATGAGATTCTTTTTCCAATTCAAACAAATCAGAAAATTTTAACTTTCATCCAATAAATTCAAACTCAGAAATTTATGACAGGCATTCACACATAAATAAACACTGGTATTTTTGACCAAATAGGTCCAGGATAAAACCCCTAAGCGAAAACCTGACTGAGAGATTGATTTTATTATCAGAAAGATTCCACAAAATATTACAGCATTACTTATATTTTTCTTCCTTGAAACATGTGCCAAAAATGTACTTTAAACTATTGTATGGATTGATAGTTGAGAACCTCGAAATCCATGCTAGAATGGTCACAGTGTGACTTTATGGAATAGTACAGTACTGAAATTTTCTCCATTTTTGTGTCTAAATATTTCTCGAAATATGTACGTTGGGACTACTGCAAACTGCCTCGAATTGTGTGCCCTGTATGGACAACAATTAATGTTGTCTTTCTCGAAACCTGTGCCCACTTTCTCTCCTCAAAAAATTTGCAAATGTATGGTCAGGTATAGTATGGCCACCTCTGAAATTCTCTGCAATTCTCCTGCTATTCAACTTCGTAAAAATTGTGCCAATCAACACCTTGGGAAATGTGCCCACCCCTTGGGAAAAGTGCCCAACCAAATCCTCTCAATTTCTATGCTAGGGTACTTGCTCTCTCCTTCTCAAACATTCGACCTCTCTCTTCTTCTTCTTCTTCTCTCCCAAAACTCCTCTCTTAAAAGTGAATAATGAATGACTTTGCCTTGCCCTACTCCCTTTTTGTTCATGGAAACTTCCTCTTTCAATCTATGGTCCAGATTAGATTAGATGAGCAGTTATCATTAAATGCTTAATTAAATAATTAATAAATGACATTTAGTGCACTTTATGTCATTTAATAATGTGTGAACACCCCCCTTTTAATTAATCAGTCACTTGACTTTTATTAAATATGAACTTAGGATAAACCATGAGTTTACCTTTTAATGAAGTGACTTTAAAATTATAAAGTGCATCTCACTTCATTAATTAAAAATGACTGGGGGTCACCAATTAAAGTGTCCTTGTCCACCCCAAGGAAAACCTAGGTGAACAAGACTTCCTAGGTAACTTTTCAGCACAAATCACCAAGCACTGAGGTACTTGAATACTTAGTCGAAGTTGAACCAGCAGGCACATGAAGTGGGTTGAATTCTTGCAGGGATATACCTTCATGTTGCGACATAAGTCAGGAAAGTCTAACAAGGTTGCCGACGTGGTAAGTCAAAGAGTTGCATTGATGAACAAGATGACAGTTCAGGCAACTAGAATAGATTCACTGAAGGCAGAGTATGAGACCGATGAGGATTTTGTGAAAGCATGGAAGGCTAGTTGTGAACCATGAAGTGTGGACAAAATTCCATACTTGGATTGTTTCATCCAATAAGGATATCTATTTAAGGGACAAAAATTGTGTATTCCCAGAGGATCCATAAGAGACAACCTAATCCGAGAATTGCATAGTGGTAGATTAGCAGGTCATTTTTGAATCGACAAGACCAAGGTGTTGGTCGATGAAAAGTATTATTGGCCAGGAATGACGATAGATGTCGGAAAGTGGGTACGACAGTGTCTCGTTTTCCAGTTGGAAAAGGGAAGAAGTCAGAATACAGGGTTGTATGCACCATTACCAGTGCCGAATAACCCATGGGAGAACTTGAGCATGGATTTTGTGCTAGAATTGTCAAAGAAATATCATGGAAGCAACTCATTTTTTGTTGTAGTCGATAAATTTTCGAAGATGCCACACTTTATTCCATGTGAGAAGACAAGTGACGCCACAAGCATTGTTGTACTATTATTCAAGGAAATAGTCAGATTGCATGGGTTTCCTAAGAGTATAACATTGTTGAAATATTGTAACTTCTAAGAATATTATATTTGTACTTTATTATTCCAGAGATGTTTCATTCCTCCGATGGGACTTTGTTATGTATCCGGAGATGTTTATTCCTCCGAGAGATTGTGGTAACTAGGGTTATTAGATCTCCCATGTGAGGTCGGCCTTGAGTTAGTTATTTAGGGGTTATTAGACTCTCTTAGGAGAGGTCGGCCCCATTTGGGTAAAAAGTCAGTAAGGAGATAAGTATAAGTAAAGGAGGTGTGTTCCTCACTTATCTCATTCATTCACTCACTTTTGATTGGCGCATAGAAGAGAAAGAGGTCTTCATAGGAGGAGAAGGAGCTCTTGTTGAGGACTACATCTTGTATTGGGTTGATTATCTATATTGAGGAAATCTTTGTTGGGTTTTCTACCCCGTGAGGGTTTCCCAGGGTAAATCTTTGTCTATCTTGTGATTGTGTTTCTTTCAGTGATCTTGCTTGTGAAATTAGGCTAAAATTACATGGTATCAGAGGTAGCTTGAATAGGACATCTTTCACAAGGTGAAAATACCTCTCTCTCCTCCTCCAGTGAAAATTATGGTTTCTGCAAAAGTTGGAATTTTTGGAATCTAATTGCATGGCTAGATAGCCCTCATCAAAATCAAAGTTTTGAGCCGTAGATTGAACTTTTTGAGTGGGTAGAACATCGGTAAATTCAAACCCTAGTTTGACCAAAAGTGCAGAAAACCAGAGAACCAGAAAAACTGTGCACCTGTGCACTAGTGAACCAGAAAAGCTGCGAACTTATGCACCAGAAAACAAAAAAAAAGAATACCAGAAAAACATAAATTCTATTGCAGATCCAGAAGGAGAAAAGTTGAAGTTTCCAGAAGCAGAACACACCAGTTTTCTCAATTCAATCAAGCTCATCTCCTGGTAAGTGTTGTTCTATCTCTTGAGAAAATTCAATCTCTTTGACCCCTGGATAAGATGGCTCCAAGCACTAAGATTGAAGACAAGCTAGAGGGTATAGAAAATTTTGGAGCATGGAAATACAGAATTGGTCTCATTCTTGAAGAGAATGATCTTGTCCAATATATCAAGGATGATGTTGCAGAACTTGAAGAAGATGAAGCCAAAGAAAAGCATAGGAAGGACTTGATTAGGGAAAAGAGAATCATTGTTGATTCTATCAAAGACCACTTGATTCCCCAAGTGGCATCCAAGTAGACCCCAAAGGAAATTTATGATGCCCTTTCCAGAATGTATGAAGGAAAGAACATCAATAGGAAGATGAATCTAAGAGCTCAATTGAAGAACACCAATATGAATTAAGGAGAATACATTCAATATTATTTCTCAAGGGTTTCCCAGTTGAAAGAAAAACTAGATGCCATTGGAGATACCCTTGATGAAGATGAACTAGTCATGACTCCTCTAAATGGTCTCACTAGACCTTGGGAGTCATTCATCCAAACCATGTGTGCCAGAAAAGAAAGCATGAAGTTTGATGTGGTATGGGAAGATTGCATTCAAGAAGAAGTTAGGGTTGCCAACAAAGAAGCCCTGCTCAAATAAGGTGACCAAGCCTTGGTCACCCACACCAAGAGAAGAAGGAATAAATCCTACTTCAAGAAGGATAGTCACAAGGAGTCTCAACCTCCACAAATATTTAAGAAGAAAAGAGTAACTAATCAAGGAAGAGATTACTCCCAATTCCAATGTTTCATTTGTCACAAAATAGGACACATTGCTAAGGATTGTCCTTCAAAGAAGAAGAAGAAGGGCCTCCACCATAAAATACATCAAGCTCACCTAGCAGAAGATGATAGTGAAGAAGAAGAAGAAGAGGAGGAAAGGCCTAAGAAGAAAAGAGCTAGAATAGAAGAAGAAGATGCAGAAGAATATGTTCTATTCTCTGCACTCTCTGGGTCTGTAACACCTGGAGAAGATACATGGATTATTGATAGTGGTGCTTCAAAGCACATGATAGGTCAAAATAAAACTCTTGCAAAACTTGAATAGAAGACCACTCCACATAATGTATCTTTAGGACATGACTCTCAATATCCCATCAAGGGAATTGGTGAATCAAGCTACAAGCTTGATTCTGGAACTCCATTAAAGATGAAGGACATATTATATGTACCAAGTTTGAAGAATAACTTACTTTCTATCTCAACCCTACATAAGAAAGGTTATAGGGTTTCATTCATAGATGGACAAGTACTCATGTGGTCAAATGGAAAATCAATTGAGGATGCAATTGTTATTGGTGAAGAGGAAGGAGGTCTATACAAACTCAAGGGTCATCTAGAAGCTACCCTTGTTCATGAAGCCACTATCCCTAGTGAGCTATGGCATAGGAGTCTTGCTCACATTAACTACAAAGCACTACCTCATGTGAGTAAAGTAGTCATAGGACTACCAGATTTGAAGATTGATCATGATGGCACATGCAAAGGATGTGCAAAAGGGAAGAATATCAAGAACCCATTTCCAAAGAGTGAAACAAAGGCTAAATGTATTTTGGAATTGATTCATTCAGATGTATGTGGACCAATTCCCTCCACATCCTTGAGTGGATATGAATACTACCTTACATTTATTGATTACTACTCCAAAAAGACTTGGATATACTTTCTAAAAGGAAAGAATGAAGTCTTTGGAAAATTCAAGGAGTTCAAAGCCTTAATAGAAAATCATTCAGAAAAGAAGATCAAAATAATCAGGACATATAATGGTGGAGAATACACTTCAAAGGATTTTGAATTCTTTTGTAAAGAAGCTGGAATCAAAAGGGAGTTAACCACTCCCTACAATCCTCAACAAACTGGTGTTGCAGAAAGAAAGAATAGAACCATTATGGAAGAGGTAAATACAATGATACATGATCAAGACCTACCGATGTATCTATGGGCTAAAGAAGCCAGGACAACAGTCTATGTGCAGAATAGACTATCTCATAGTGATCTTGAATTCAAGACCCGAGAAGAAGTGTTTACAGGGAAGAAGCCTGAGTTAAGCCACCTCAAGATGTTTGGGTGTCCTGTATATATTCACATACCAAAAGAAAATAGAACTAAGTTGGACCCTTCCGAAAATAAGGGAATATTTGTTGGATATTATGAAGCATCTAAAGCATTCAGAATATACATCCCAGGATTCCACCATATGGATATTAGTAGGGATGTGCCATTTGATGAAGAAACAACTCTCAAGAAATCTAGGAAGTGTTAGTATGAAGAAGATGCACCTCCCAGAATTGCAGAGACTGTACCCATCCCTGAAGATGTAACACCTGAAGACCATGATATGATAGAACCACAAGAACACCCCCCTTACAAACATATCAAGAAAGAGAAAGCCAGCATGGGAAAAAGACATTATACTAGGAGTAGAAAAGTATGGATCTCCTAAAGGCTCCACTAGAGTGAGCAAGAAAGCAAAGCCTTTCTCCAACTATATGGCTTTGATGTGTGAATTTGTAGATCAACAACCTACTGGTTATGAAGAGGTAGTTCATAAGAAAGAGTGGGTAGAGGCAATGATAGAGGAATACCAATCAATAATGAAGAATGATGTTTGGGATATAGCTCCCAAGCCAAAGAACAAAAGTGTGGTATCCTCCAAATGGATATACAAAATAAAGCATGCTGCAGATGGTAGCGTTGAAAAATATAAGGCAAGATTTGTGGCCAGAGGATTTTCTCAGAAAGAGGGAATTGACCATGAAGAGACATTTGCACCAGTTGCAAAGTACACTTCCATTAGAACCATCATGGCACTTGGATCCATGATGAAGTGGGAATTACATCAGATGCATGTAAAGACAGTTTTCTTGAATGGTGTGATTGAAGAGGAAGTGTACATAGAATAACCTCAAGGATTTGAGGTGGAAGATGGAAGGACCCATGTGTGCAAACTAAAGAAGGCTTTGTATGGGTTGAAGCAAGCTCCCAGAGCTTGGTATGGAATAATTGACAGTTTCTTGACAAGCCTGGGCTTTACCAAAAGTAAAGTTGATACTAATATTTATCTCAAGGTTATGAATGATGAACCTGTCATATTGTTGTTATATGTGGATGATCTATTTATGACTAGAAATGGGAAACAGATTTTCGAGTGCAAGAAGAAGCTCTCTTCAGAGTTTGAGATGAAAGATCTCAGATTGATGCATTACTTCCTAGGTCTGGAAGTATGGAAAGGCCCAAAAGGAATCTTTCTCAACCAGGGAAAGTATGTTGTGGAGATCTTAGAAAGATTTGATATGTTGGAATGTAAAGCCATGGCCACTCCCATGGATTCCAACTTGAAGCTATTAGTTGATGACTCCTAAGATTTAGTGGATATGACTCTGTACAAACAGATTATTGGGTCATTATAGTATCTGACAAATACCAGGCCAGATATATGCTTTGCGGTGAACACCTTAAGTCAGTATCTAGTGGAACCTAGACAAGTTCACTTGATAGTTGCAAAGAATGTGATGATGTACCTAAAGGGTATGATGGATTTTGGTTTATGCTATCGTGGAGATCATGACTTCAGATTGTATGGCTACACAGATGCTGATTGGGCAGGAAGCATATCAGACAAGAAGAGTACATCGGGTGGATGTTATTGTCTAGGATCTACCATGATCTCGTGGTTTAGCAAGAACCAGTCTAGTGTGGCTCTCAGCATAGCTAAAGCGGAATATATAGCTACTTGCTCTGCTAGTTGTGAAGCAGTATGGCTTCGGAAGTTGCTGTCGGGACTTTTTGACTTAGAGATGGGCCCCACTATGATTCTGTGTGACAACCAGAGGTGTATCAAGATGACAGATAATCCAGTATTCCATGATAAGTGAAAGCACATAGAGATATGATATTTATATATATGGGATATGGTGCAGAAAGGAGCTATCAAGCTCGAGTATGTAAGCACTAACGAACAAGTTGCCGATGTGTTGACCAAACCTTTGTCTTGAGTAAAGTTTGGGTATTTCTGAGACAAGCTTGGTGTAGTTCAGAAGGACCCTCCTCAAAAGGGAGAGTGATATGGTCGATGAAGATATTCCTTGGATACTAGTATTGATGTGGATACCTATATTGATGATGAGATTTCCTATATTGATGGTAAGGTCGATGATGAGGATACATGTATTGATGAGGATAATGTATTGATGAGATACTGTATCCTTGATGTGGATACTTGTATTGATATTGAGGTTACCTTTTCCAATGATGAGGTTTATGATGAGGTTACCCATTACGACGATGAGGTCGATGCATGGCCCCTAGTGGACGAGGAGGCATTGTATCATCCCTGGACATAGGTCCCTGAATTGATCCGTAGAAATATGTCTCTGAGAATTGGTCCCTAATGGACGTGATAGGACTGCATCGTCCCTAAACCTTTTGGTTCAAAATGTATAGGATAGGACTACATCGTCCCTAAGCGCTTGATTCAAAACATATGTGATTGGATTGATCATCCTTAGACAGTAAATCCAGCAATTCCGAAAGGAAGGATAGTCTTAAATGTGATTGAGATTGGATTAATCATCCTTAGACAGTAAATCCAGTAATTCCGAAAGGAATGATAGTCTTAAATGTGATTGTGATTGGATTAATCATCCCTAGATAGTAAATTCAGTAATTCTGAAAGGAAGGATAGTCTTAAATGTGATTTAGATTGGATTAATCATCCTTAGACAGTAAATCCAGTAACTCCAAAAGTAAGGATAGTCTTAAATGCGATTGAGATTGCATTAATCATCCTTAGATAGTAAATCCAGTAATTCCAAAAGGAAGGATAGTCTTAAATGTGATTGTGATTGGATTAATCATCCTTAGACAGTAAATCCAATAATTCTGAAAGGAAGGATAGTCTTAAATGTGATTGTGATTGGATTAATCATACTTAGACAGTAAATCCAGTAATTTCGAAAAGGAGGATAGCCTTAAATGTGATTGTGAGTGGATTAATCATCCTTAGACAGTACATCCAGTAATTCTGAAAGGAAGGATAGTCTTAAATGTGATTGAGATTGGATTAATCATCCTTAGATAGTAAATACAGTAATTCCAAAAGGAAGGATAGTCTTAAATATGATTGAGTTTGGATTAATCATCCTTAGACAGTAAATCCAGTAATTCTAAAAGGAAGGATAGTCTTAAACATGATTGTGATGAGATTGATCCCGTAATTCCGAAAGGAAGGATCATGTGTGTTGCAGGGTATGCTGCTATCATGATGTTGATCATGATGATCTAGATGAGGATGTTGTTGATCGTGATGATCTAGATGAGGATGTTGTTGATTGTGATGATCTAGATGACGATGATGTTGATCGTGATGATCTAGATGACGATGTTGTTGATCGTGATGATCTAGATGACTATGCTGTTGATCATGATGATCTAGATGACGACACTATTAATCGTGATGATGATGTTGATGATCATGTGATGATGATACTAATGATCATATGATGATGATGATGTTAATCGTGATGACAATGTTGATGATCATGTGATGATGATACTGATGATTGTGTGATGAAATGTTGATGATCATGTGATGACGATGCTGATGATCGTACTATTGATCGAGAGGATCCAAATGATGATATTGCTGTAGCTATTCGAGTGCTGCAGAAGATGAAGACTCAGTACTGAAGATGTCGATGTTCCAGTATTAAAGATCTTGAAGATGTTCCAGTAACTTGTTGAGTTACTAATGATGTATGAAGAAAGATTCCAATGATTTATAGATGTATCATATATTATGTAGTTGATGACTCCTTGCTCTTGGAGACGTTGTTATAATATCCTTCTCATTAAGGGGGAGTGCTGAAATATTGTAACTTCTAAGAATATTTCATTAGTACTTTATTATTCCGGAGATGTTTCATTCCTCCGATGGGACTTTGTTATGTATCCAGAGATGTTTATTCCTCCGAGAGATTGTGGTAACTAGGGTTATTAGATCTCCCATGTGAGGTTGGTCCTGATTTATTTATTTAGGGGTTATTAGACTCTCTTAGGAGAGGTCGGCCCCATTAGGGTAAAAATTTAGTCGGGAGATGAGTATAAGTAGAGGAGGTGTGCTCCTCACTTATCTCATTCATTCACTCACTTGTGATTGGCACATAGGAGAGAGAGACGTCTGCATAGGAGGAGAAGGAGCTCTTGTTGAGGACTACATCTTGTATTGGGTTGATTATCTATATTGAGGAAAGCTTTGCTGGGTTTTCTACCCCATGAGGTTTTCCCATGGTAAATATTTTCCTATCTTGTGATTATGTTTCTTTAAGTGATCTGGCTTGTGAAATTAGGCTAAAATTAACAAATGTCAGACAGAGATACCAAGTTTATGGGTCATTTATGGAGAACCCTATTGAAGAAATTGGACACGAAGTTGCAGTTTATCTCATAATATCATCCGCAGACAAACAAACGGACTGAGGTGGTAAACAGAAGTTTGGGAAACCTTCTAACATGTTTGACGACCGATAGACCCAAGCAGTTGGAGAACATGTTGGCGCAAGCAGAATTCACATATAAAAAATCTGTGAATCAGTCGACAGGTATGAGACCATTCCATATTGTTCAAGGTCAAAGCCCACATGGAGTGGTGGATTTGGTCGAGATACCGAGAGAAATCAGAAAGAGTGTCGATTTAGAATCATTTGGGGAACATATGAAAGAAGTGCATGAGGATGTGTGTAAGCACATTGCAAAGATCAACACGCCATACAAGTTGAGAGCCGACATGAAGAAGAGTCTATAGTCATTCAGGGAAGGAGACTTAGTCTATGCGCACTTGAGAAAAGAGAAGTTCTAGATAGGAACAAATAATAAGCTGAAGCTAAAGAAGATTGGACCATGTAAGATTCTTAAGAAGATTTTGAACAATGCTTATGTGTTGGAGCTGCCGACAAAATTGAACATATCTCCTACGTTCAATGTCTCAGATCTATACAAGTATGAGCAAGGTTCAACAAGCAACAGAGCAAAAATGTCGAATATCGACTAGACAGGGAATGTTCCAGATCGTCAGAAGGAGGAAATCACCGATGTGTTAGAGGGACATGAAGTTGGACGCATGTGAATTTTTTGGAATAAATAATATATAGTTCAATGGAGCGATGATTAGTCGAATGAAGGGACATGGATTTCTGAAGAGGAATACAGGAGACTGACGGAGTAGTCGAGTTCTTTTTCACTTGGGGATTTTGATGCAAGAGCATCGCGGCCTAGGCGAAATAGTTGAAGTTAATCCATAGGAGAAGTTGACCAGATAGATTGCTGACGAACACTATTGAAAAAGAGTTGGCAAGCGAATCCAAGTAGGCGAGAAGGAAGCTATCGATGTGTGGTCGGAAGGAGAATGGTTGACAATAGACAAGGTACGAGATCGACAAGCGATGGGAGTGGATATTGGAGGGGTAAAAGGTAGACATGTTGTCGAACAATGACATTGACGGATTGCGGCGAAAGCCAAGTGTGGAGGACAGGGCAGACTCGAAGTTGTGGAGAAAAAATAAAGATGACAAGCTAAGTCAAGGGTTGGCGAAGTGTAGTATGGTCGAGGACAGTGATTGGACCGACTAATGTAGCAGAGTCAGAGATGTAGGATTCAAGGAAACAACCATTGGAGGTTGTTGAGGAGGTTATGAGCAGTTATGAATGTGTTTGAGGATCATGACATATGTCACCACAGGAAGAGGTTGTCTAGCACGACTAGAGGGCACTGACAATTACAGGTTTGCAGGATCAGGGAGAATTTGGCGGACAAAGAAAGGACATCTCAAGGAACGAAGTAGACCTCGGGAAGAGAAATAGTAGAGAAGGGTAGAAGGGAAGTGTGGAGGCACAAAGGAAAGATCGGTGGATCGATCATCATAGGATTGGGAGAGATCGTTCATCCCTTTCTAATCGAGTTCTTTCATTCAGCAGAGACCAGGAGAGGGAAGACGATAGCACGCAGTCGAGATACACACTGAGAGGCAGAGTTTTATGTCTTTATATTGTAACAGACTAAGGACGACTAGTTAATTTTCTTTGTAGTTAAACATTGTAATTTGATTCAGTTTAATAAAAGCCAAATTATGGCATTCAGTTCATGTTGAGTTTTTGTGAGAACATGTGTGTTGTTGTGTGCTATTGTTAAGCAAGAGGGTCTAACCCAACCTTACTTGCGCCAATTTATTCCCAAATTATGAAAAATTATCTTAGGAAACTCAATTGGGAATATTATATTTCATGTGGCCTACCTTAGTCCAATTATTCTTCAATTACTCTCCTTGGAATCCTACTTAAGTACATTTCCACCCGTAGCCACGAAGTTAATAATTTTAATCCTAGGTGACTTAGGCCAAAATTATGTCTTGGATCATAGAAAAATTTGGGAACATGACATCATGGTTAACGTATTCTTGGGATTTTGTTAATTATTCTCAAACGACACTCTTTTGTGAATGGTGCCCTTTTTGACATCAATGAAAACTCACCTCTAACAATATAATGGCTCGATATATTCAGAAGAACATACTTGTGTTGATTTTAGATAACCTAACCTCATATGCTCACAATGGACCTATGAAAAGTGCAATTTTGACCCTTCTGACTATTATGGACACTTGGTGTAAAATGCAAGCCATAAGTATAAAAATATATTATAAAAATGCATAATCATATTTAAATGAATGCCTTATGACACATCTATGTTTTTAGAAAGTGCATGTCCTCAAAGGATATGTTTCTAATGATTAGGAAGAGTATAATAAGTAAGGATTATGACTCTAGTATGAATACATAACATATGTATCTTCTCAAGGTCCCATAGGCTACCAAATGCATATTTTTATTTCAAACTTTCAAATTTCAAAATCAAAATTACTTACTAAAGTTCTAAGTTGTTATGTCAAAACATAGAGTGCAAATATTCAAAACGTGGCCTAGAACAATGAACCCCATAGTCCGTACAATTGTCATCAATTGATGTTAATACCATGGGGTTGGGGATATATATATTCTTGATAAGAACCACTTTCAAATTCCTAAAATTCTATTCCATTTTCCCACAATTAATTTCAGAAAATGGTGATTGTTTTGATTTGAACCCAATTTTCATCAGTTCAGAAAAATGTCCTGCCAACCCTCATTATTGGGTCCTTTTGAGTGATTTCACTTGGATATGGTCCGTTTTGATATTTTCCATATTATTATATGTTGATTATGTGCTCTGTTAGGAGGGGAATATTACTTGACACAATTGTCCTCATGACTGATTCATACTTCGAATTTGAGTATCATCTCCTTCTCCATGATTCTAAATTCTCTATGAGTCCAACTCCTTGTCAGTGTTCTGGATGTCAAGCATTCATTCAATGTTAGGGTTGTTAGGGTTCGTTGGACCCATTTTTAACTAGTTCAGAAAAAATGCTTTACCAACCCTCATTATTGTGTCCTTTTTAGTGATTTATGTTGGAGATGGTGTGTTTCGATATTTTCCACATTATTATACATCTTTATTTTTCAATTGGGGTTCACAAAGTACCTGTTGTGCAACAACACCTCATGGTTGTCTTGTATTTATGACATGTCCACCTAGGGTTTCAGTCCTTCTTTTAGGGCCAAACTAGTCATGTTGCTTTTTAACAAATTAAGGTCCAAAACATTTCTTGGGCCAACATAAGAGTTCTTCTGAAGAACTTAAAAGTTCTTTCGTACAATTGTTCATAGTATTAAAATAGGTTTTTCTTGAGGTGCTAGGGATTCAAGTTTCAGACCTTCTTAATCCTTTTTACTGTTCATGAACAATGAATTCTTCTTTGTTGTTGTTTCTTGGTGGAATTAGATGATTATGTTCGTTGTTCATAGGGGCATATTAATTGACACAAGTGACCTCATGACCGATTCATACTTTTCATCTATTCTTCGTGCTTCTAAATTTTGTACGAGTCCAATGCCTTATCAATGTTCCACTTGTCACTCATTCATCAAATTTTAGGTCTGTTAGTACTTCAATTAGGGATTCCAAAAATAGAGTATACTTTGAAGTGATGATGTGTGAGTTCATTCCTCTATATTTTCACCTTAATGTTTATTCAAGAATGCACTTTATTTATTCTTTGAAATGAAAAGTATGATTGTTTTTCCTGGTAAAAGAAAACATATATTGCCATAAATATTACAGGACAAAACTGTCATACATAATTCACCATATATTTTGTTGATTATGGAAGACTGTAAAAAGTAGCTATTACGATAGTTTGAAGACTGAAAATATGTCTCTTTTCAAGAACCCATAAGCTAACAAATTCATACTTTTATTTCAAACTTTCAAATACCAAATATAAATATTTTTTCATTGGAAAAGAGAAACCATTGATAAAAGATCAATATGTCATGACACAAATGGTTGTATGTAACAAATAAAATATTCATATATATAACATAAAATATTTCACCATAGATATTACACCACGGATCTATCATACAAAATTCACCATATATTTATGACAGGTATAATGCTTACATATCCAAATGGGTTGTACCAATCCTCATCCCCAATCCATAACAACGATTGATACGATCCCATTGGTGTGAATCCCATGAAAAGTGCATCTGCACACAAGGAGTAGGCTATTATACAAATACCTAAATCTAAATGTTGGTCCCACTATGCATTTACCAAGAGGATGAATTTCATCGTTGGAGCCTGAAGATAGCTGATATATGTCAAGAAAGGCTAGCCATGTATAGAAAACAACCTCCTTAAGATTCGCGTAGCCTTCTATGGTAAACTCTTTGAATTTTTTTTCTTCACAATCCTAGGAGGTATGGAATGCATTGCAATAAGTTAAAAATTAACCATGAAACTTTCATATAAACAATAAATTTCAACAAAAGATTCACTATGTATCAAGTTACGATATTTTATGTGGTTGAAAACTTTGTAGGAAAGAAGATGGATGTTATGACGTTGGATTTGATGTGGCTGCAATACTCCAAGATATTATGGTAATGAATTACGTGTTCCATATTCTGTGGAGGCATCTAATCTAGAAGTCACAACTTCATCATCACCTTTTGTTTCAAGAAGTTGGAAAGTGGTGTGCTTATCATCTTTCATAGCAATAAAATGACATAAACATATTATCCATTTCGAGTGCTCTTGCCACACCTTTTGAGAGAGCTCACATAAAGAAAACATCAAGAATGCCTGAAATAAAAATAAATGTAACATTAGTTAAGATCAATAAATTTATGTGATATGAACTGAAAATTATCGATCAAAAGATACACATGTATACTCACTATCAATGGTTTCAGTTGATATCAATAAACGTTGTTTTGTATAGAACACCTCATGAGGATGTAAATCCACACCTTCTGAAATATGGTGGCATACAGTAACATCGACATGATTTTCAATAATTCTTACCAAATAGAATATTCCACCAGTGCAATCATATCCTAAACAATTCAAAAGTTTGACATGAAATGGAATTTTTAATGACTATTCTTCATACATACCAGGAAAATTCTCATAATAAATACAGACATACATGCCTTCCTTTATCGTAAAATAAAATCAATTTTTGTTTTGCACCAGAATCCCATCCATTCAAGAAAGGATTTGTTTCTTCCAATATTCATAAGGCGATTATCTCCGAGAAAGGGAGTCACATCTAAGCTAGAACCTAAGTAAAATCCTCGCTTGATGACTGCATTGGACTGTTTTTTGTGAGATTCATATGACCTTTGTTAGATTTTGAGCATTAATTCAAAATGATCTAGGATCTTATCTTAGAGAATAACAAGCACGACATATCAATCATAAGAGACAATAGACACAGAGTTTCCTTGGGGAAAACCAAGAAGGTGAAAAACCCCAATAACTTCCTCAGAGATAGATAGAGCAATGATACAAAACCCAAGTACAAGAGATAGTCTCCTTAGCAAATTCTCCTCCTCCACTAGTGTGCACCACTCAATGAGAGATATATATGAGTGAATGAATGATCAATAGAGTGACACCCTCACTCTATTTATACACAACTTGACTTTCCTTTTAAATCTAACTAGGTTGGCCCCAACTTAACCACTTAACATAATACTAACTTGAATGACCCCACTAGGGTGGTCTAATAACCCTTTAACCCACAAGACTCATACAGGGCCGACCCCATCAAGATGGTCTAATAACCCATCAAGTATAAGTTACGACACTTGCGACACTTGTAAATACAAATGATGACACATCCGTAGAGAGGAATAATAACCTCTCTGTAGGAATACAATATACATATATAAAATACATTCCGAAGTTACATATACATCAACACTCCCTCTTCACTAGTAAGGTATTTCTCGACACAGGTCTTCTAGCACAAGTCTTCTTCTTTGGATCATCAGATCATCGCCACCAGTTCATCGTCATCATTTCATCCTCATCGTCACTGCTGCTATCTCAATCAGTCTCCAATCTACTCATCATAGGAATTTCTACAAATCCAACCTTTTTTCATGCTGGTTGTAGGCCTAGACTCCATGTAGGCCTTCATCATCTTTGCGAGCAAGCCATCAAGTAAGTACACCTCAGGACTGATTACACTGCCTCTGCAAAACCTGCAAGATCTCTCAAGACTGATTACACTGCCTCTGCAAAACCTGTAAGAACATCTCAGGACTGATTATATGACTCTGCAAAACCTGTGTACCATACTGTCACCTCATCATCTTCAGACCACCTCATAGTCCACGGAGCACAACCCAAATGCACATCACACAACACTTACACTCACCGACATGGGAAGACACACCTCAACATTTCGTGAAAGGATCAACACTTATATCTACGCCATGGGAAGACACACTTCAACCATGCGAGAATGGCATCACACTTATATCCATAGACATGAGAAGACATACTTCAACCATGCTAGGAATGGCACAACACTTATATCATATCCATGGGAAGACACAGTTCAACCATGCTTGAATGGCATAGCACTTATATTGCAACCATGGAAAGACACACTTCAACCATGCTCGAATGGCACAACTCTTACATCAACGACCATGGGAAGACACACTTCAACCATGTCGGAATGGCCCCAGCCCTTATATCTGCACCATGGGAGGACACACCTACCACCATGTGAGAATGGCTCATGTGCATCTGTGTCTCTGGACTCATCACTTCCCCTAGGAACGAATATCGATCTGAAGTACACCAAGCCTCTCTCTGAAGTACTCAAACTTCACTCTGGTCAGTGGCTTTGTCAACACATTGGCTATTTGCTCATCCGTCGCAACATACAACAGCTTCACTACTCCTCTCTGGACCATATCCCTTATATAGTGGAACTTGATCTCAATGCGCTTCGACTTGTCATGGAACACTGGGTTCTCCGACAACTTCACACAAATCTGGTTGTCGCAATATATACAAGTATCCCTCAGCTGGATATCAAACAAATCAGACAGTAGCTTCCTAATCCATACTGCCTCACAACTAGCCGAACAAGCTGCGACATACTCTGATTCGGGTGTACTCAGTGCCACACAGGATTGTTTCCTGCTAAACCAAGAGATCATACCGGATCCCATATTGAAGCAGCACCCCGAAGTGCTCTTCCTATCAATGGCACTGTCTGCCCAATTCGAATCAACATAACCCTCTAGTTTAAACTTTTGATTTGCACCATACTTGAGCCCATAATCAATTGTACACTTCAAGTACCTCGTAATATGCTTTGCAGCCATCAGGTGAACATGTCTCGGATTTGTTAAGTACTGGCTCAAGGCGTTCACCGCAAAGCAGATATCTGGTCTCGTATTCGTCAGGTACATTAAGGACCCAATCATCTGACGATACATCGTGGTATCAACTAACTCAAATGAAGCATCACACATAAGTTTCAAGTTCGATGCCATAGGTGTGGCCATGGCCTTGCAGTTCATCATCCTGAACCTCTTCAAGATCTCTACTAAATACTTCCTTGTCCAAGGAAGATTCCATCTGTGCTCTACCACACCTCCATACCTAGAAAGTAATGCATCATACCCATGTGCTTCATCTCGAACTCGGCAGCAAGCTTCCTCTTCGTGTCAGCAATCAATCTATCCTCACCTGTCACAAATAGGTCATCCACATACAATAGTAGTATCACTGGATTTCCTTCCTCGGCATTGTAGTAAAGGTTGGAATCCGCTTTACTCTTAGTAAAGCCCAAGCTAGATAGGAAGCTGTCTATCCTACCATACCAAGTCTTAGGAGCTTGCTTCAAGTCATACAAGGCTTTCTTTAGTTTGCACACATGAGTTTCTCGGTCATGTGTCTCAAATCCAAGTGGCCGCTCCACATACACTTCCTCTTTGACTACACCATTCAAGAAAGTTGTCTTGACATCCATCTACTGTATATTCCATTTCATTACTGCAGCCAGAGCAAGTACTATTCTGATGGAAGTGTATCTAGCCACAGGAGCAAAAGTCTCTTATAATCTATCTGCTCTTTCTGGGAGAATCCATGAGCTACAAACCTCGCCTTGTATTTCTCTATGCTACCATCTACATCATGCTTGATCTTGTAGATCTACTTGGAAGTCACCATAGACTTTCCTTCAGATCTTGGGACCACATTCCAAACATCATTCTTCATGATCGACTAGTATTCCTTGACCATGGCATCCTTCCATTCTTCTTCATCCCGTATCGTGGGAACTTCAATATCTTCAATAGAGAGCTTTGTTGCTAGAAAAATGTTGTAGTCCTTCTTTTGTATGTGATTGTACACAATATTTCCTACAAGTCAAATTCAATTGCATGATTAGAAACTTCTCATAGTTTTCAGAATAAAATCTTACACATAAAAATATATATGTCATACAGTCATGCAATTATCTTATCCAATGCTTCAATACAATATTCATCCATATCTCATAACTTTCTAGATGCCTTCCATCTCTACCAGAACATTGTTAAGAGTTTGCACTACTCCCAACATGTCAGCAAAGAGGTTTCATTCTAGATAAGTAGCATTCGAATGTTGTACAGTGCCATAGGACACTTACCCATCACATGCATATTAGTAGTATACTGTTCATTAATGCAATTATTCTAATATGCATAATACACAACCTAAGTCTAGGAACATAACTATATACATCATTGAACAACATTATTTAAACAAACAGAATATACAAGAAATGACAATTCAAATACTTATCTTTTTTTTTGGGGGGGGGGGTGGACTCCCTCTAAATCTTTGCTTCCTTGCAGGAGCTACTGGAGTCCGACTCTGAAGTAGCTTCTTCTACTCCTTTTTGTTGTGGATTGTAAGGAGTGGTCAACTCACTCTTAATCCCTGAATCACTGCATAACTTCTTGAAGTCCCTTGAAGTGAATTCTTCGCCATTGTTGTATCTAAAGATCTTGATCTTCTTATTAGTTTGATTTTCTATCAATGCTTTGAATTATTTGGACTTATCAAAACAGTTAATCTTTGACTGGATTTCAAGAAGACCTTCTACTGCTTTGCTTGTAATTGGAAGTGCACATGTGAAATCCTTCTGTGCCAAAGTTCATTTGGCTCCATGGATTCATTTACCATGGTTCCTTCAATTTATCCCTTCAATTTATATAATCCTCCCTCTTGCTCTCCAATCACCACTGCATCATCTATAGTTTTACCCTTTGGCCACATAAGAACTTGGCCATCTATAAATGCAACCCTCATGCCTTTTGCATCCAATGCAGATATGGAGAGAAGGTTCTTCTTGAGACTTGGAACATATAGTACATCTTTCATCTTAACAGACTTTCCAGAGTCTAGCTTATAGAAGGCTTCACCACTTCCTTTTATGGGATACTCGTAGTCATCCCCAAGTTTCACCTTGTGGGGTGATTCATGTTCAGATAAATTCATAAAGGATTCCTTGAATCCTATCATATGTTTGGAAGCCCCACTGTCTATAAGCCAATCATTGCTCCCATGAGTAATGGTACCAATGAGAGCAGAAATTAAAACATTCACTTCACCACTTGAAGAGTCTTCACTTTCTTCTCTAGCCTTCTTCCTAGGAGGTTCGTCATCCTCAGCAGTATGAGCATGATGTCTTTTCTTGTTGTTCTTCTATTTGTTCCTAGGAAAATTTCTGGAAATGTGTCCCCTTTCATCACAAGTATAGAAATGGACATAGGACATGTTCCTTTGAGGTTTGAAATCACCCTTCTGATGGTGATGTCTTTCTTTCTTATCATGGTTGTGAGTCTTCTTGTCACCATGCCTCTTAGAGTGTGTTTTCAGAGCTTGGTATTCATTCCCCATCTTCTCTTCTTGAGCTCCAATTCAAGCTTCTTCTTGTCAGCATTCTTCCCACAGCCTACTGAATGTGATAAGTTTCCTCCTAGCACAAATTCCTTGGATGAAGGAATCCCATGACCTAGGAAGGCCATTAAGAGTTGTCATTAACACTTCTCCATTCTCTATATTTTCTCCCACAGCTTCAAGTTGTTCTTTTATATAGGAGACCCTTGAGAAATAAGACTTCATGGTCTCCTCATTCTGGATCTTGATATTCTTCAATTGATTTCTCAAGGTCATCTTCTGATTCATGTTCTTCCCTTCAAATAGCTTGGTCAAGGAATCAAACATCTCCTCGGGTGTCTTCAGAGATGACACATGTGGTATGAGATGGTATTTGATAGAATTAGTAATGATCATATTAGCCTTGACCAAGTTCCTCTTTTGTAATGCCTTAGCCTCTTCTCCCTCTGGGACAGGAATCTCTTCACTTATGTAAGTATCCAACTCATTTTCTTCCAAGATTAACCCAATCCTACACTTCCATGCTCGGAATTTATCATCCCCTTCAAGCTTATGCTCAAGCTTGGTGTGGTGAGACATATTTAAAGAGTACTTCAAATGGAAATAGAAAATATTTAGGTCTTACCACTTGTTTTGCTGAAAACTGGATTTGGTGTTGGATTAGGGTTTGTTAGAGAAACCCTAAAAATTCAAAATTTGAATTTCAAATTTCTCAAAGGATAGAAAGATGTGCCTTGATGAGATGATCAAGCTTGTATACTCAAAATTTGAAAACTACAAAGTTTCACCCCTCAAAATAGCTTTTGAAACTTTTGGATTTACTAGGCAAGACCCTGAATTAGGGTTTGAGTTTCCCAGAGCTTCACCCAACCAAAAAGTTCGATCCAAAGCTCTAAACTTCGATTTTTCCAAGGAGCTTCCAGCTGTGGTCTCAGATTTTAGAAATTCAAACTTTTGCAGAAACCCTAATTTCTGGATTCACTTTACAGGACCCCAAACTAGTGTTTGATTTTCCTAGTGTTTAACCCAACCAAAAAGTTCAATTCAAAGCTCTAAAATTTGATTTTTCTGAGGAGCTTCTAGTCGTGGTCTCAGAATTCATAAATTCCAATTTTTGCAGAAACCCTAATTTTTAGGTCAAAAACTCAGAGTGCTCAAAATTAAATTTTATTTCGACAAAAAGATGCAGAGGAGAGTCAATCTGGCCTCCTGCCTTTCAAGATCGCTGGAGAGAAACCCAAAAAATAAGAAGCCCTAGCTTTCGGAGCTACACATTATGTGCTTCTCAGGTTAGCTCTGATACCATGTTAGATTTTGAGCATAATTCAAAATGATTTAGGATCTTATCTGAGAGAATAACAAGCATATCATATCAATCATAAGAGACAATGACAAGAGACAATAGACACAGAGTTTCCTTGGGGAAAACCAAGAAGGTGAAAAACCCCAATAACTTCCTCTGAGATAGATAGAGCAATGATACAAAACCCAAGTACAAGAGATAGTCTCCTTAGCAACTTCTCCTCCTCCACTATTTCACATCACTCAACGGGAGAGATAGATGAGTGAATGAATGATCAAATAGAGTGACACCCTCACTCTATTTATACAGAACTTGACTTGCCTTTTAACTCTAACTAGGTCGGCCCCAACTTAACCACTTAACATAATACTAACTGGGATGACCCCACTAAGGTGGTCTAATAACACTTTAACCCACAAGATTCATATAGGTTTGACCCCATCAAGGTGGTCTAATAACCCATCAAGTATAAGTTAGGACACTTGTGACACTTGTAAATACAAATGACGACACTTCTGTACAGAGGAATAATAACCTCTCTGTAGGGATACAATATACATATATGAAATACATTTCGAAGTTACATATACATCAACAACCTTGAAGATAAAAATGATTTTATTTCAGATAATGAAATAAAAAACATTCTAACATTCTCTGCATACACCATTAGAACTGGAAAAACATCATCTATACTATGTGTCCATGTGCCACTCGTACAAATAGTGTAAAGAATTGGATCATTCCCACAAGGATCCAAGCATGTCAACTCAAAATTTCCTATATGGGACTCATCAATAACTTTGCAGAGAATGATCTCTTCATAAACATTTTATTCTTTAATAATGCCAACAATATCAAAGTTTGGATCTTTTCCCTAACGTACTACATAGATGAATGACAATGGAGTTGATAAGGTATTTGTGTATTGTTAAGTTGGACCTGATCATCATTACCGATATACTCTATTTCATCATCACTCCAACAATCATTTTTAGCAATTTTACGTAATTTCCATCACTTTCTTCATTCTATGCATAATTGTTGTTTCATTTGTCGTTGTTTTTCTCATCTAGCATCCTATTCTGCAAGTATTCATATTGCTTCTTGCACAACCTCTGAAGGAAACGACTTCCATTCTTTATGTGGAAATGGATTAGGGCATGCACTAGACATGGTTAAATTTATAAAAATTTGTGATATCTAGTAATGACAAGATGCCCAAATAGGTTATACAAGTTAAACAGGGGTTCTCTGGATTGGAAATCAACACTTAAAAAAGCAATCTAGCTCTATATCCATAATATAAAAGCTACACTAAACTTTATTAAAAATATTTGATTTCATTTATCTTTGAAAACATGGTTATGGAATTACATACACAAAAAAAATTAAATCCTTTGAGTCTTGTATGATCTGAAATATGGTATCATGTTTGGTATGGTATGAAATTGTACAATAGAAATTAACTAGAGAAATGACAGAAGCCTTATAAAAATATATGAATGAAACAAAAATGAATTTTCAGCGATTACAATCATCAAACTTCATGAAACCTGGATAACGATCCTCATAATCTCAAACAAAAATAAAACCACATCATGAAAAGATGACCAAACGAGCTACAAAGGTTGCATAGGCAATTTCTGAATTGGAAATCAATAGTGAAAAAAACAGTCTAGCTATACAGCCATAATATAAATGTTATAGAAACCTTTATTAAGATTCTTCGATTTATTTTTCGTTTTGAGACCATGGTTATGGCATAGCATACATAACAAAATTAAATCTTCTAAGTCCTATATGAGCTAAAATATGGAATCGTGTCTGATATGACATGAAATTGTACAACATAAATTAGAAAAGAAATGATACAAGGCTTATAAAAATATATAAATGAAACAAAAAGATGTTTTCAACAATTACTCATTAAACTTCATGAAACCTTGGTAACGATCCTCAAAATATCAAACAAAAATACTATCAGATCATGAAAAGATGCCCAAATGGGCTACATAGGTTACACAAGTGATATCTAAGTTGGAAATCAATAGTTAAAAAAACAATCTAGCTCTATAGCCATAATCATAAATGGTACACTAACCTTTCGTAAGAATTTTTTTTCTCCTCGCCACCAAGGTTATGACATCCCATACACAGCAAAGTTAAATCTAATGACTCCTATATGATATATGAAATCTGGAATCACATCCAATATGATATGAAATTGTAATACATTATTTTGAAAATAAATGATACAAGCCTTATAAAAATATATAAATGAAACCAAAACGGATTTTCAGCAATAGATTCACTAAACTTCATGAAACTTGGGTAAAGGTCCTTAGAATCTCAAGTAGAAGTACAAGCAAATCTAAAAATAAAACATTATACCCTCTAGCAAAGAAATTTAAATCTTATCTTACCACTTGACCGCCATCATCCATTATCTTTGTTTAGAAAATTTCCATGCAATCTGAAATTGGCAAGGACCATACGGTCCAGCCTAGGTTTCACAAGTTCTCTTGCAACTCTTTCTCAAGAGGGACCTAGTATGTTAATAGGATTATCTTATATCATTTTTGAGTGAGGTCAAGTAGTTCAGACATCCTATTTTGATCATAGGTTTGGGGTAAAATCGAAATGGGCCAAAAACTGGGAAAATGTTTTCTAATTGTTGCTGGCGCGCATAAAAAACTCAAATTTTTTAGCTAACCACAAAAAAGGATTCTTTAGATAACTACACATATTTATACGTGCAAAATCATTAACTACAGTAGTTTACCTCACATTGTTTCACATGCAATTGGCAAATATTTCCGATGTAGTTCCAAGTTTGACCAACTAAGTAATTAACAACGGTAATTACATTCTAATTAACTTATAATCCATTTCATATTTAGGATACATTTAGGGGGTGGTTGTTTCTTTTGCATTTTTCCAACTGGTACCTATCAATATCCCTCCTATATAAACATACACTATTTTCCATGGTATTGGTACATATATTCCATTTCATTCATTCCAACCCATTGGAGGACACATGTCCATGTTTAGTCCTTCCACAACGACCAATGTTGTTCTTTGATCCAACCTACCTCATATGAACATCCCTTTCCAAGCAAGGGGAGGTATCAATAGTAGTACCCCTCTCGGACTGAATATGCCACATCACAATATGATGGCACCAAGAATAGGGGCACTATTGGCATATTTCCCCAGGGGCATAATGTCCAGCATGGAAATATTCCTTCATCTGGGGCAAGAAGGATGAACATCATTAATCCTTTGAATTCTAGTACCACCCAAGGTAGCCAACCATTCACAGGAATGTGGGGAATATTTGGAGAATATATCCCACCATTCATACAAACTCAATTTGGTTAGAATAAGAAATTGCGACAGAATAATCGACCTTTCACCAATTGTGAGAATCCTTATATACCATGTCAACCATTTTTCTATACAAACCAATTGAAAAATAATGCTCTCAAATATTGGAGTTCTATGGCACAACCAAACTTAATATTGGTACCAAAATTGACTATGCCAAAATTTAAATTTCTACACAAGGTTTAAGTTCCAGAAGCACACTGATCAGCAAAAAAAACATAGGAACACGCTGCCGAAAGTTTAGAAAATTTAGTTGTTTTTTCCCGAAAACCATTAATCTTTTGTGTCATCCTAAGCTTCCTAATTTTTTTCGTTAACTTGTGAAGTTCCCTGCTATCAAAATTGGATCTCATGACTCTTTATTTCCCATAAATCCATCCATTTTATCAAACCCTTATCCATGTGTAAATTTTTCCATAAGTTAACCTAGGTATTATTATTTTCATTTCCTTTTAATTATTATTATTATTTTAAAATAATCAAATGTCCTTTTAACTTTTTGTTTTAAAATAATAATCTTTATTAAAAAAATAAAACAGAAAGAGAAAAAAATATTATTATAAAAATAATCATTCACCTTTTAACCCATTAAGATTCTTTTGGGATAAATATTGTTAAAAGAATGGGTCATTTATCCTTTCTTAGGCCATGTCAAGCAAGGCCATAGTTTCCAGGAATGTTGACAATCCTATCATTATGAGATCCCACACAAACTCTTGTGCACTACACGTCATTATGCCATAACAACACCTGTTAATATAAACGATTTACACTTTTCTTATGTAATGCATTTCAGACATATCCCAAAGAGATAAATAAGGAACCAAGTAGAAAAAATTCCCTCCCAAGTAATAAAAAAATTTAAAGTACCAACCAGGATTGATGATACAAAAACTCACTCCCTTGGAAGACTCAATGAAAAACAATGGATTCAAGGGGCTAGTTTGATTGTAGGTAGGAAAAATCAATTTATATGGATAGGATGAGGATTATGTTAGCTGATAATATTTTTTCACAAACAACTAGGACTATTGATGTTTCAAATTCAGCTAGGATGGAATCTACTCCAATGCTCCTGGGCACCCCAACATATGCAAACTAGTACTTCAACTATACATTGAATGGAAGCTATGGGTGAAGGATTCTAAATCAGGGAGGCTAATTAAAATCAAATATCATTCAGTAAAATTCATTGTTTTCTCCATCAAGTTTGATAAGTTTCTTAGAAATACTCGCAAAGATACAAGGAAAATGGCCTTCTAGGATTGCACAACTAAACAATTTTAGGATGTCCCAAATAGTCAGGAGAGATAACAAATTTCTAATATCAGTAATGGATTGATTAATTTAACATATTAAATAACATAATAAAAATTAATCATCCCATTTGGATCAATACTTATTCATTTATCAAAGACAATATGGAAACTAGCTCAAATCAATGCAAATCTAGTAGGGGTGTGGAAAAACACAGAATAACTCAGAATTATGCATTACAAAAGTTTATGCCTGATATGAGAAGATCAATATAACACAAATTACATCATATTGGAGCCAATAGTATTCTCAGAAAATTCCAAATATTCAATCCTCTACAATACAATAAACTAGCAATAGAAATCACTAGAAAACTAGAGAATTGGAACCATAGGCTTCATGACACTTTCTATGAGATTCAAACCACACTGCAATCAGCTACAAGAACTACAATAAAATCATTGAAAATATTTGGATTCCATCATCCTCTCACAGGAACCAGGGGCACATCTCCCAGCTTGGACTAGGGGCACATCTACCAAGTCTCTGAATCACAATTGCACTCACTCCAAAAATAAAACTAGCAAGAGATGTGAAGGTGGTGCACCCTCCTTCTTTAATATATGGAGGATGAATTGAGGAGAAAGTAATCTAGGATAATGCTCCCTCATGAGTGGATAAGGAAAGCTTGCTGTCCTCCTTTTTCCTTTTTGTGCTTTGCTTTCCTCCCTTTTCGTTTTTTGCTTTTCTTTCTTCTCCTTCTGCTTTTACTTTTTATGCTTTGGCTTTTTACTGTTTTTTCCATCGTTTCTTCCTTATCCTACTTTTCTTATCTTTCCCACTTTTCTGTTTTTATCCTACTTTATGATTTTGTGCTTCTTTCTTCTTATGCTTCTTTTCATGACTTTTTGCTGCTTTTCTGATTTGCATCATCTTTCTTTCCTTTTTCCCGATTTTCTAGATTTTGATGCTTTCTTCCTAACTTCTTCTGCAAGTCATCTCCTAGGTCAACGTTATCGATTAAGGAGCACTTGTGGAGTATTATCCTCTTTTATTTAATATAAATTTATTTAATATATGAAAAATAATTATTCTCAAGTGTATAATAAACTTTAGGCAAAAATAATTCACTCCCTAATTAATTAAATGCCAAAATGTCAAAATTAACTGGGAAATTAAATGAAGTTGTCTCCCCAACCCAAGGGATTGGTTGGGTTAGGAACTTGATCTAGTAATCACTACTGAGGGGACATGATAGTACTCCCCTCCCAATATTTTTTTCCTCAATCTATTTCAAACTGGGATGTTGTAAGATGTGTTCTCCTTCCCAAGTAGCATCCTCACTAGGAAGTCCTTCCAAGTGCACCAAAAATTCCCGAATCATTATGCTCCTTAGCGTCTTCTCTTGGACCTCCAAAATATTCTCATAAACTAGCGCCAAATTTACTCATCATCAAGGGGTTTCATTTTTTGTGGAACCTAAACTTGCTTCCCTATTGCCTTCTTCAAACATGACACATGGAAAACATTGTCAATCCTGCTACCTGGAGGGAATTCTAGCTCATAAGCCACTTCCCTTATCCTTCTCAGGTCTTGTTAGGGGCCATAAAACTTTGTATGAAACTTCTCGTCCCCTTTAGACATCAATGAGGACTGTCTATAGTGATGAAACCTCAAATAAACCAGATACCCTATTTTGAAGGTTCGCTCAATTCTATTCTTGTCTACATGCATCTTTTGGATGTTATGTGCTACCTGCAAGTTGTCTTTGAGATTTATGAGTATGTATTGAATATCTTGTAGATAATCCTTTTCCTTCTATGTCTTACAATCACCAAATATTATTTCATACAAATTGAGTGCATCATATCCATATATATCTTTGAATGGAGACATTCCAATCGGGAGATGAAAATTAGTATTGTAACAAAACTCTCTGAAATGGAGCTAAGTAGTCTATGGCTTTTGCTTGCCAGTAAAATAGTTTCTAAAGTATCCTTCCAGCCATTGGTTCACTCTTTTTTTTGGGCTGTTAGTCTATCCCCACTGCCCTGAACAACTATTTCCAAAAATTGCTAGTGAACTTGCTATCTCTATCACTGATGATGGACTTGAGTATGCCATGAAGTTTGAAGACTTCTTTGATGAAAATTTTAGCCACTTGTATGGGTCCAGTATTAGTTGTGACAACAAATAAATTTTCATATTTATTCAATCTATCAACCAAAAAAAAATACTATCTTTACATTGGATTTTGGGGAGCCCCGTGATGAAATCCATTGATACACTTTTCCATTTTTGTTCAAGAATAGGAAGTGGTTGTAAGTGTCCTGCTAGATGAGTGTTCTCTACTATTTTTGTTGGCATTCCACACGTGATCTAGCATTACCCATCAACTCCTTCTTCAATCCCTTCCAAGTGATACTAGTACAAAATGAGAGATAAGTAACTAGCAGACTAAAACATTTAGTCACCATAGTTTTTTCAAGGGATAAACGACTAAAATTGAGCAATTTTAGGTGAGCCACCTAAAAAAGACTAAGATAAATGACTACTATAGTTAGAGGATAAAATATAGAACTAAATAACATGTGACTAAAATAAAAATGACTAACGTAAATGACTAATTAGTCACAAAAATATAAATATGACTAGATAACAAAGAATAAGAATATGAACTAGTCGTTTATGTTAATCATTTTTAGTTGTGTCACCCCGATAATGGAAATTACGATTTTGACAATGAATTTGTACAATTTACTAAATTTTAACATTGTAGATGGATTCAGAGACGCCCTTTAAAGGGCATCTCCAAATCCATCTACAGTGTTAAAATTTAGTAAATCGTAATATTGTAGATGGATTTAGAGATTTGAGACTTGAGTGATGTGTTACACTTAAATCTTAACATCATGATAGTCAATGTAAACATTCCCTAAAGTTCCTTGACTAAGACATTAACCTGGAAGAGATACAAACCTTTTCTTACTAGGTTTTGAGAGGTCGTCACAAGTTTTCCTAATGCAACCTATGATGTCATAGGTTGTCCTCTTACAGACTACGCCGATGTCAATTAATTGATTAAAATAACATCTTCGAACTCATTCTTGAAGGTAGATGATGTGTATCCCTATCCCTAGCCTTTTGGGAAGCTAGCATTTGGTTCCTAGCCTCTTGGAAGGATCCCCTATCTCTCTCCTACCATATCTCAACCTACCATATCCAGTTAGTCCTATATAGGTGAAGCTCACTCCCATTCCAAAAGGAGGAAGTCTATAATATCTACATGCTGGAGAAATTAGCTTAGGAGAGATCTCTACTCATCCTTTGAGAGATCCATCATCCCTTTGGAGGCTTTGGCATTGGCTTGATCAGAGAAGGATTGCTACATTAATTCATCGGTTGTAATTTCTTCATCCTATGTATTTCCCTTTTAATACAGTAATATAAGTGCTTTCCACCAAATCTCATTGTGTTGATGATATTTTGTGTAGTTTGCCTACTTAATTGCTTACTTAGATCAATTATTGTATAGGTGCATTTTACTACTTGTTTTGTTGTGTTCTCTAGACAAGTTTTGCAGCTGAGATATGAAGACCATCAAGCTTGGAGCAGCATTCAAGGAGAAAGGATCAACGATCTGAAAGGTAAAGAATCTAGTTACTTGATCCCTAATTAGATCTAGGAGAGTTATTTATATTATGTCTCTATTTGTTCTAGTCTTACATTGAGCTAGGGAGATCAGGCCTTCAGTCCGCACTTGGTAGCTTGTCCGTCAAACAAATATGGCGACCGTACTGGGGAAGATACATTGTTTATTTTTCATTTGAATACCATTTTTCATTTGATTTCTTTTGCAAGCCATATTTTTTGCCTCCTAAGTCTTTTTCAACATCAAATCTTCACTTTGAAGAATCTATAGTCCTCCTATAAGTCTGTACTCACTATTTTCAAACCATTTTATCGCTCGTTGTTTGGAGATTTGTTCATTCTTGAACTTGGATCTCGCCCGTCACACCTGGGAAGTGCAACCAGAGTGTTGATTTGACCTTTGTTATATGTCTTTTGGCATGTCATCTCAACCCATCCACTGTTTTACTTCGACATGATCGCAATTCCCGCACTGGTGACCTGTGACGGCCGCTCTATGTATAAACACAGACTGCACCGAACTATCAGAATTGACATATGAGCATCGCCCTCCATTTTTTTATTTGAGTTTTGGGTTGGTGTGGAGACCTCTCTATGCTGCAAGATCCAGTCAGAGACCCTTTTGATCAATGTGTTGAAAGTGTTTGGTTTTTGGGTGGTTTGTATTGGGCCTCATTTATTGACAAGATTAAGCTTGGTAGTGGTGGACACCTTAGCTTCCCCATATTCATCCACTTAGCCTTGTCATCACCCCCCTCCTCGCCTGATCTTATCCTTGTATTCGATCTAATCCCAAACTTCTTTTTGCACTTGTCATTAAGCTTTGTTTGCATTTTAGTTGTTTGATTGAGTGTTTTGAGTGTTTTGAAGTGTTTTCAGTCCATATGAGTGCTTGTCATTTTCTAAGAATTTCCTGAGTGTTTAGAGTGCTTCAAATCAACTTTCTTTTCAGTTATCCATGCTTAGAAATATCATTGTTATCAAGTTATTATCTTGGAATATCATTAGAAAATTGAAGGTGCATCATTTTACTGTTTTCAAGTACATTTGGAAATTATTGTAGAATTTGCTTCATGCACTGGAAATCATCATTCATTAGTCTTTTGGAAAAGTTTGAGAAGAATGAATCATTTGTGCTTTTCGAGAATTATGAATCATTTTTATTCTTGAAAAATTCGAGTGAGGTCAAGTTTTTACAAAAGTGTTTCAGTGTTTGGAGAGATTGTATGCATTCTTATTTTTTATGCTTTTAAGCCATTATGGTGAAATTGAAAAGTTGGAGTGCTCTAGATAGGAAATTTCTCTCTTTTTATCTCTTCAAGTTTTGATTCGAAAAGACAAAAGAAAATGTTTGGATTTGGTTGTCATGCTTGTTGATTTTTTGAGTTTTGCTTGAAAAAACGGAAAAATGAAAAAGAGTATTTTTATCAAATTTGGTATATTTTGGGATTGTGTTGCATTGAGTTGCTTTGGTAAAATCACTTGGAAAGAATTTTCTCCTTCTCATACATAGAGTTAATAATAAAAAAAGTACATTTTTTGCATGTAGTTAGGGCCTCCATAATGTTTACATTTATGTACTCACCTCATGCATTCACCTAACCATCCAGATAAAATCAACGGTAGAACTAGGGTAAAATTTTTAGCAACTTGTCTGTTAAGTTAGAGATACGTTCCGGCCTCGTAAAATGTGGAAGCTGTGGTTACTTGCCAGCATTGTATTCCGGGGTTATTGTAGTCTTCCACGTACTTATCCATATATCAAATCTCTTTCACGTACCAACCAGGTATATCGAATCTCTTTCACGTACACACCAAGTACTTCATGTACTTGGCGTATATCGAAAAGTGTTTCACATACTTGGCGTATATAGAAAGTTGTTTCACGTAATTGGTAGTATATAGGAAGGTCTCTTGCCGTACGGTTGTGCATTAGAGAGCACCACTATGGATTGAGCTCCCACATACCTTGCATATATCGGGAGACACCATTAGGATTCCTAAAACCAAGTATTGAGTCAACCATTTGGCGTCTTGGCAGAGCAATACACTGAGAACAACACTCGAGGGGATTACTATGCATGTACTGTCCAGGTAGTCGGGTATTCAGGAAAAGGTATGGTCCCAATCCTCCTTGTCGTGTTTTATTGTTCGACCCTGCGCTATATAGAAATTTGTGAAGCCTTGATAATCCTGTGAGGTTAAAGACTTTTGAATCTAATCCTATCACATATGTTTGCTTGTGGCCTTAGTTCATGTAGGATTTTTCTGTACTAATTTTCTTTTGCTTAGCTTTCCCTAGGAGAAACTGTTGTTTCATTCACTCTGGTTGAATTTCCTTGGAGAAGGTCCCATAGGATTCAGAAATTATCGCCCGAATATCCCCTTAACCAGGAGGTAATTTCGAGGGTGAGGATGGACCCAGAAGCCATGGTTGTGTTGTCTGAAGTAGAAAACCCTACTTTGAATATTGGAGCACATATGTTTCTTCTAAATTCACCTGCCTCCCACCCCCCGCAGGGTGAAGAGGCACAAACTTCTTCTCCACAAGACTTACCTCTTGTCTTTCCAGGAGAGCCTGGATCGTTGGAATGGATAAATCCACCCTAGGATGACCCTGCAGTACCTATTTGTCCAGCAGCAGCTTATTGGACATCATCTCTAGGCCACCCAGTGGCCCATTTTGCCATTGCATCCCCACCTAGTTGGCCTACTCTTGAATAACTATTCGGACCCCTTCTTGATCGCTTGGATTGATTACATGTTAGGGGTGATAAATTTGAAGACAAAGTCTTTCAAGAAGGGTAGAAGACCCGACGTTACATTCTTATCGACCACTCCCTAGTCATGTTTTATCTTATGATTCACCGGAATCATCCACGCAACACGTGACCACTTCTGAATCTGGTCAACCATCAAATCCTGCACATCCATGCCCTAGATAGGAGACCAGTTCTATACCTCAGACAACCCAAACTGTTGAAGGACAACAGTCCAACACACCTATCACTACTAGGGTTACATTACCCATTCCTTCCACACCTCAAAACTTGTGGAGAGGATACTCTTTTCCCCCTACCTTCCTTACCAGTAATGTCAATCCTACGGTAGATAATCAACAACCCATGCTGGGTCAACCTTTACTTAGCGGTTAGCAACTTGTTGCTGGGGGGAAACCCCCGTCTCTTAATCATAATACTACAGGAGGGGTCCCCATTGGTCCTTCCGTTGGAAATTCCCTACCTGTCGGACCTTCCACTATGGTATTATCCCACGTTGGGGGACCACCCAATGTAATTCAACCCCCATGGAGTCAAGCGTATCCAGGTTATCTTAACCCTATGTCGGGACAAATCATTCCCAGAAACGCACTCTATGGGGTACCCTACCCCGAAAATCCATACATTCTATGGGGACAGAAAAATGTTTTACAACATGGACTCCCACCTACAGTCCCTCAAGTTCCTCCACCCCCATTTGGTCCACCCCCACCTCCCATTGGAGGTGATGGGCCCCCACATGAGTCCGGAGGAGGCATACCCCTACCTTCTGACGGAGTACCAAGTCATTCCGGCTATCATGGACTAGTCCCTTCAGGCGGAGGCGGCGGCCCTCCCCCTTCAGGCCAAGGCAAAGGACCACCCGACCCTGTGGCAGCAGACCTCCACCTCATGGTGGGGGACCATCCCATCCTAGTTGTGGTGGTGGAGGACCATCCCATCTTGGTGGTGGTGGTGGTGGACCATCCCATCCCGGTGGTCGTGGTGGAGGACCATCCAATCCTGGTGGTGGTGGTGGTGGTGGAGTAACACCCTACTACATCGGAGGTGGCGGAGGAGGCCCTTAACCTTCCGGCGGCGGCGGTGGACTACCACCCCCTCCTAGCGGAGGTGGTGGAGGCCCACCATATTCCGACGGCAGCGGTGGACTACCACCTCCTCCCAGCAGAGGCGATGGAGGCCCATCCTATCCTGGCGGTAGTGGAAGACCCCCACCATTGGATGTGGCCCACCCCCTCCTAGTGGTAGAGGTGGGCCCCCACCTTATGGTAACAGGCACCTTATTATGGTAATGGACCACCTTTTTATGGTGGTGCAACTACTAACAGTTCAGGAGGCACACCCCCTTACGGTCAGTTTCCTGCGGGAACACATTATAATCAGTCGATTCAAGGTCCTACCAATCCATACATGCCTTAACAGTACTATCAGTAGCCCCAGTTGAACCAATAGCTACCCTTTCTGGCTACTTTGGACATACCCGATTTATCTCGTCTGACCAATAATCCCATTTTCCATGGCCATAACTGGCCACCCATTCCGGTTAAGTTACAATCATATATTCCCAAATTTGATGGTAAACCTTGTGAGCATCCTAAAAACTATGTGATGACATACCATCGATGGTGTTCATCCAACTCTTTGATGGATGGCTCGATCCGTCTTAGATTATTTCAATGGACTCTCACCGGCCCAGCTACCAAGCGGTATATTGAATTACAACCCAATTCTTTTCCTGATTTATGATCTCTTTCCATGTCATTTTTAACCCACTTCCAGTTTCCCATTCGTTATGAGACTGGTATGAACTTATTGACCTCCCTTTGCCAAAATACCGCCACTCATATTTCTGATCATATCCATGAATGGCAGAGAAGACAACGTTTTATTAAGGCTCATGTTTCATACCACCTCTTAGCTGACTGGCTTACAAAGTCACTTTACACATCGTAGCTTGAGACGTAGCTATGGGGGAAGCCGTCACTATAGAACAGGCTATTTCCCATGCCCATTACTTAGACTTGGTCTATGCTCAATCCAGCACATTGTATGAAATTGTTCTTGACACACCTTGCCCTATGTACGATCCCACAAAACCTACCAGGGGACCACAAATCAATGGCATCATTGGTTCCCTTGCCTCCTAGTCTTCTATTCAACTGGTGGCTCGTCGAACCCCCAAGGTTCTTCCCCCTCACCACCACCGACTGGAAACAACACTACCAAGTCCACCACTCCTTCTTCCACTGAAGAGGTGAATTCTGTGCAATTAGCTTCATCTCAGAAATCTGTTGGTAAGAAGAAGAACAAAGGGAAACCTAAGAAATCTTCTAACCAACAGGAGCCCAAGCCCACTTAGGAAGACACCGAAGAGAAGAGGAAGTTAAAGTATCCTTGTTTGTTGTGTAGTGGAGACCATTTCTCAAAAGAATGTCCCCACCGAGATGAAGTCCAGAAGTTTCTTAAGGGAAAATCTACTATCGCAGTTCTCAACGATCCCTTCCCCACTCAAAACCAGCAACTCATTGCACACACCTCTCCTTCCCAAGGAGAATCATCCTCCACCGTGCATGTTCTCATGATGCGTAGTGAGACCGTCAACTTGAACACCCATTCTCATTCGTATGACTCCGTCCCGTCGAAAAAACCCGTTGGATGTAATATTGAAAAATATTCCACTTAGATCCCGGGCATCACCATACCGCCTGCTTCTCTCACCATTGAGAAGCCCTCTTTCGAGTCATTGTTCCATCCACCCAAGAGCACGATTAGAAATTCTGTTTTCAATCCCAATGCTCGGGCCGGTCAGAACTACAATATTGTAGAAGACCTGGAAAAAGCTCCTTGTGCTATGTCGACGCTTGAGTTCTTGCAAAACTGTCCTAACCAGTGCAAGACTCTACTCGCTGCCATCGGCACGGTTGATTCGGATTCTTGGAATACCATCATGTTCTAGCTGGAATACCGTCTTGGATGAAGGTTCCTCTACTTCAGTCATGTCGATCTCATGTTTGAGAGCCATGGGCTCTCCTGAGTTGAATCATTCTCCTACCACCTTGAAGGCATTCGACGGACATGGCTTTCAACCTCATGGGCTATTACAAGATTTCGTAATCGAGTTGGGGGGAAAGACTGCAACCATTAATGTGGAAGTCGCTGCCCCATTAGATTATAACATTTTGCTTAGTCGTAATTGGTTTTATGCCATGACTGCGGTCGCATCATCTATCTTCCGCATAGTAAAATTCGCTCATCAAGGCCGAATAGTTACTGTCGACCAACTGGATTTTTGTACACCTAACACCGCTACTCATCTGGGCAATAATGTTCCATTACTTGGACAATCTTCTCATCAATATGAGAGCGTGGGGGTTGGCCTCATCAAGGACTCATCCCGTATGGCCATTTTTCCAACCTCAGATCCCCCAAATCATGTTTCCATGGTGAACATGATCTCCTCGTGGATTTCATCCTTTCCCAACTCTACTAATTCATGGCTTGTACCTGACGAAGCCAACACACACCTGATTGTAGACACTATGCCTCTTTCACCTGCCGAACTCACATACGAGGCTATCCAGTCAGCTCCGGCGGACCACTTAGTTGTGGTCTCCACCTCCTATTCTCTACAACAGGCATCATCCCTACCTGATCCTCTGTTGTGGAATTTTCATTCTAACAAGTCCATTATTGAAATCATGAGTGCAGATGATCGTCCGTGGGAAGACCTCCATCATAGGTTGTCTTTCCTTCCTTCATTGGATACTGTGGAGAATAGAATTTCCACCATCTTTCCACCGTATTTCCACTCTTGCTCTCAGTCCTTGATACTTACGTGTCAAACGGACTCTGAAGGAAACTTGGCCAACATTGAGCCTACCATTTCAGTCAACATATCGATTACTCTTGGTGTAGTGGAACACATTCATTTAGGCTAGAAGTGTTCCGCTAAAGAAATCACAACATTTACGGCCTTGTTCAAGCAATTTTGAGATGTGTTTGCTTGGACTTATGAGGAGATGCCTGAGATAGACCCCTCTATTATTTCACACACGATTCAAACCTGTCCTGGCGCTAAATTAGTCTAACAAAAGTTGTGACTGGTGCACCCCCGAAAGAATGCGGCAATCAAGGAAAAGATTGAAAAGCTCTTGAAAGCTGGTTTTATTTACCCTGTCCCATTGACATAATGGGTCTCGAACGTCCTCCCTGTAGCTAAAAAGTAGGGTACCATTCCTGTCTGAGTCGATTATTGAGATCTCAACAAGGCTTGTCCCAAGGACAATTACCCGACTCCCTTTATCGACCAGATCATCGACAATTGTGTTGGAAGTGTCAGTTGTTCGTTCATGGATGGCTTTTCTAGCTACAACCAAATTGAGATCCACCCAACCGATCAACACAAGACCGCTTTCCTTTGTCCTTTGGGAACGTTCGCTTGTTGCAAGCTCCCTTTTAGTCTTAAAAATGCTGGTGCCACATTCCAGCGGGCCATGTTGTATGCCTTTCATTGTTGATGTATATGTAACTTCAGAATTTATTTCACCTATATATTTCATCTATGTATATTGTACTCCTATAGAGATGTTATTATTCCTCTATACGTAAGTGTCATCATTTGTATTGACAAGTGTTGCAAGTGTTGTAACTTTCCGATGGGTTATTAGACCACCTTGATGGGGTCGGACATGTATGAGTCATGTGGGTAAATGGGTTATTAGACCACCAAATGTGGGTCGGCCCGGATTAATGTAACCATGGGTTATTAGGATAAGTTAAACAAGTCGGCCCCACTAGTGTATTGGGCAGGACAGGACAAGTATAAATAGAAATAAGGAGATCTCGATTTTGATCATCTCTTTACTCACTCATACTCTCATCGGAGAGTGGCGCACTTGTGGAGGAGGAGAAGCTGCTGCTAGGAGAAGACTATCTCTTGTACATGGGTTGTATAATTGCTTTATCTATCTCTAAGGAAGTTACGGGGTTTTTCACCTTCTTGGTTTTCCCCGGTGAAACTCTGTGTCTCTTGTGTGCTCGCTTTATTGTGTCCATGATTGGTATGTTGTAGATATGTTGTACATGTTATTCTCTCAGTTAATATCCTAGATCAGATTGTAAATTTTGAAAAACTAACATGGTATCAAAGCTAGCTTGAAAGAAGGCATGGTATGTCATTTGTGACACTTGTTGCACTTGCGAAGCTGGGGCTTGATATAGCAAAAACCAGTCATCGTAGCACTTTCACTATAAATTCATTTTGGCGGTATTTCAGGATCTGACAATCTTACAGATCAAAGATAAGATCCCCATGTCCAAAGCACAACTTCTAATTTGTTTCACTTTGTCTTTTATGATCTATACAATCTAGGGTTTCTGCCTCTTTCAGATCTCAGTCATAAACAGGTGACCTAGGAAAAAAGGTCATAACTTGGGCTAGGAAGCTCCAAATGAAATTTCGTAAAATGTGACAGATAGGGCACGGACTGTACTTTCACAAGCCGAAGTTTCAGAGGCTGAAAGTGAACCAGGGACACGTGGCACGCCTTATAAGTTCGATCTCCTTTTTTATCCCATAAACAGGTCACGTTGCAACACTTGGAATAACTCTCTCTCAGAGAATCCAATTGAGGTCAGACCTATGGGGTTGGAAAGATGAAAGGTTTGGATACCGCAGGTAGAATTTTCAAACCCTTTGGATTCGTAATTTCGGAGTTACACCAAAAACAATCAGGTGCATATTTCTGTCAAAACATAATTGAATTTTGAGCACCTTCATTCATGGCTCCGGGAATTAGGGTTTCGGAGAAAGTTGGTATTTTTGTAATCGGAGATGATGGCTGAATTCTATTCACCAAAATCAAAATTTGAAGACCAGGATCAATGTTTTTGGTTGGGTAGAAGGTCGGGCTTGATCATACCCTAGTTCGCGACTTTGATCGGAAAAGTGAAAAATTAGGGCTTCTACAAAATTGGGAATTTTTGAAATCTGTGACCATAGCTCGAAGCTCCTTGGAAACATCAAATTTTAGAGCTTTGGATCAAACCATTTGGTTGGGTGAAGCTCTGGGAAACTCAAACCCTAATTCAGGGTCCTCCCCAGTGAATTCAGAAATCTAAAAGGCAATTTTGAGGGGTGAAACTTTGCAATTTTCAAATTCTTAGTATACTAGGTTGATTAGCTCATAAAGGCGCATCCTTCTATCCTTTGAGAAGTTTGAAATTCAAAGTTTGAATTTTTAGGGTTTCCCTAACAAACCCTAATCCAGCTCCACATACAGTTTCTACAAATCAAGTGGATTGGGTTAATCCTAGAAGAGAATGGATTGGCCACCTGCATAAGTGAAGAAGTTCCTGTTTCAGAGGGAGATGAGGCTAAGGCCTTACATAAGAAGATTACAAGCAATCTCAACAGGTATGACTTATCCTGGTATGTTTCGAGATCTGTTCATGATTAAGTTTATGATATCTTTGTCTTCATTAAGGTTAGTACAATCTTGATTAACTTTAGACTTGTCTTATCACCTTAATACAAATTATGAATGAAGATATTCATTGAGTAGGGTTTTGACACTTATGATTGTACTAATGCATTGTGGTGTTGTATGAGGTTGATGTTGTCCACTAACATGAAAGGTACATCAAGAAATACAAATCATGTTCTAGTTCAAGAACATATGACCATGGTGACATGAAGACAAAGATTCATGGATCACATAGAAGCTCTACTTACAAGGTATGTATAATTTGGTTCTACAATGCTTAACCTATGATATATGCAGGTTACTAGCACAAGTCATTGAAGAAAACAAGAAGACATTATGTGGGTATGTTAGACATAACTAACACATTAATCCAGGTATGTTTTTCCTATATCAAGTTAGAATCCTAACTTGTGATAGGATCTCTTATATCAGTATACTTGGTATGATTGATAATGATTATTCATGAAGCTATAGCTTTGAGTAATCATGGGTTTAGGTGTATTATGTTTCTTACTTCAATCGATGATATGACTAACCAGAAGAGTCCTATGGTCAAATAAGAATTTGCATGAGTAAAGGAAGTACTCCCTGAAAACTTGAATACTAGTGCTTGTGATAAATTAACTGTGTGTGAAATGATCTTAACCATACATGTTTAAAATTACTTAGAATCATAATGTTTTATAGTATTGAGATTATATTGATGAATGTATGATTGTGTATGAGACCTTGAGGATAACACAATGATGATACTAGTAAGTATGCATAAGTGATCGAGGATAGATATAAGTTCAAAGACAGGTAATCCAGGAAGCAAAGATCAAGAGGGAGCACACTCCAGTAGTTCCTAGAAGGAAGCAAATATTGAGAGGGAGTCCACCCTACAAACCAAACAAAGATAAGTATTTGAATTGTCATTTCTTGCATTGTTCAATGATGTATATGCTTATGTTCGTAGAATCAGGGTATGTATTATGCATGTTAGAATACTTGCATTAATGAACAGTATACTACTAATATGCATGTGATGGGTAAGTGGCCTATGGCACTGTACAACATTCCATTGCTACTTATCTAGAATGAAACCTCTTTGCTGACATGTTGGGAGTTGTGCACACTCTTAACAATGTTCTGGTAGAGATTGGAAGGCATCTAGAAAGTTACAGGATATGGATAAATGTTGCATTGAAGCATTGGCTAAAACAATTGCATGACTATATGACATATTTCTTTATGTGTAAGAAATTGTTCCAGAAAACTATGAGATGTTTCTAATCATGCAATTTAACTTGTCTTGTAGGAAAGATCGTATACCATCACCTACAAAAGAATGACTACAACATTTTTTCCAGTAACAAATCTATCTATTGAAGATATTGAAGATATTGAAGTTCCCGGAATCTGGGATGAAGTAATGGAAGAATGCCTTGATCCATCGATCAGTACTTGCTCTGGCTGCAGTGATGAAATGGAAGATACACTAGATGGATGTCAAGACAGCTTTCTTGAATGGTGTAGTCGAGGAGGAAGTGTATGTGGTGCAGCCACTTGGTTTTTGAGACACGTGACAGAGAGTCATATGTGTGCAAGTTGAAGAAATCCTTGTATGGCATGAAGCAAGCTCCTAGGACTTGGTATGGTAGGATAGACAGCTTTCTATCCAGTTTGGAATTTACCAAGAGTAAAGCGGATTCCAACCTTTACTACAAGGTTGAGGAAGGCAATCCAGTGATACTACTATTGTATGTGGATGACCTGTTTGTAACAGGTGAGGATAGATTGATTGTCGACAAGAAGAGGAAGCTTGCTGCCAAGTTCAAGACGAAGGACTTGGGGATGATGCATTATTTTCCAGGCATGGAGGTGTGGCAGGGTGCAGATGGAATCTTCCTTGGACAAGGGAAGTATGCAATAGAAATCCTGAAGAGGTTCAGGATGATGGACTGCAAGGCCATGGTCACACCTATGGCATCGAACCTGAAGCTTCTGTGTGATGCTTCATCTTATCCGATTGATGTCATGATGTATCGTCAGATGATTGGGTCCTTGATGTACCTAATGAATACGAGACCAGATATTTGCTTTGCGGTGAACACATTGAGCTAGTTCCTGACGGATCCGAGAGGTGTTCACCTGGTTGTTGTAAAGCATATTCTGAGGTACCTGAAGGGTACAGTTGAATATGGGCTCAAGTATGATGTGAATCAAAAGCTTAACCTGCAGGGTTATGTTGATTCAGATTGGGAAGGAAGTGCTGTAGATATGAAGAGCACTTCTAGGTGGTGCTTCAGTATGGAATCAGGTGGGATATCTTGGTTTAGCATGAAGCAGTCCTGTGTAGCACTGTGTACAACCGAAGCAGAGTATGTTGCAGCTTGTTCGGCTAGTTGTGAGGCAGTATGGCTCCAAAAGCTACTATTTGAGCTATTTGATCTCTCGTCGGAGGCTACTGGTATCTTTTGTGACAACTAGAGTTGTGTGAAGCTGTCTAATAACTTGATGTTCCACGATACATTGAAGCACATTGAGATCAAATATCACTATATCAGGGATATGGTGCAGAGAGGAGCACTGAAGCTCCTGTATGTTGCGACAGATGAGCAGGTTGTGGATGTGTTGACGAAACCACTAGCCAGAGTGAAGTTCGAGTACTTCAAAGAGAGGCTTGTTGTTCTTCAGATTGATGACACTTCATGGAAGAAGTGATGGGAAAATTTGTAGGAGCCATTCCAAGCATGGTGAGAGGAGGATCCTTGCCATGGATGTGGATGTAAGCGCTGGATGATGAGAATCAAGACGATGCTCCAATTACTGATCTGTATATACATCATGTTGGATACTTGTTATGATCCATTGGATCATGTATATGTATATGCATCATATTGGATGCTTGTTATGATCAGTTGGATCATGTATATGTATATGCATCATGTTGGATGCTTGTTATGATTAGTTGGATCATGTATATGTATATGCATCATGTGGGATGCTTGAACCATGTATCTTTATATGTATCAGGTGGATACGATTGTATGATCAGGTAGATCATGTATGTTGATATATATCAGGTGGATACATTGTATGATCAGGTGGATCATGTATTTGTGTATGTATCAGGTGGATACATTGTATGATCAGGTGGATCATGTATGATGATATGTATCAGGAAGATACTTAGTATGCATTAGGTAGATGCATTGTATGATCAGGATGATCATGGATGACGAGCTTCAGGATGTTTCTCCAGATGACATGCATCAAGACGATGCAGTGGTGATGATCAAGATGATCATGTGTACATCAAGATGATGTATGGTGAGTATCAGGTTGATACTCTGTGGCCGTGGAACAGGTTGTGTAGATAAGCATATAATCCATCCCTGGGAGGTTTCCAGATAGTATTTTGAGGTTTTGCCTATGGCATGTAATGTGGCCCTGGGATATCTGGCAAACGCTCTTTCGAGGTTTTTCTTTGGGAGGACATATAATCCCGCCCTGGGATATTTGCAGATAGTCTTCCGAGGTCTTGCCTATGGAATGTAATCTGGTCCTGGGATATCTGGAGGATGCTCTTTCGATTTTTTGTCCTATGGCATATAATCAAGCCCTAGGAGATCCGATAGGTTGAGTTGTGTGCTCGTAATCAGTCCTGGGATGCTCCTTCAAGGTTTTTCCATGACCACATATAATATGCCCTGGAGATATGGACAGGATGAAAACGGCCTCAGATGATCTTTAGAGTGCTTTCTAGTCAAGACACTCTTTAAAGGTTTTGTGGTAGGGGTCACATGTAATAAGTCCTGGAGATCTGGATAGGATGAAAAAGGCCTCAGATGCTCTTTAGAGATCTTACTTGTCAAGACATGCTTTTAAGGTTTTGTGATAGTCACATATAATACATCCCTAGGAGATCCGACAGGTAGAGCCGTGTGCTCGTAAAAGCCTAGATGCTCTTGCGAGGTTTTGTGATGCATGTAATAAGTTTTGAGCATTCCACAGTATGGCCAGTGATGATGAAGACCTGTAGGTGGTGGGCCTACAACCAGTATGAAAAAGGACTGGCTCTATAGAACTTCCTATGACGAGTAGATTTAGATATTGATTGAGATAGCAGCAATGATGATGATGATGATGATCCAGAGAAGAGGACTTGTGCTAGTAGATTTGTGTCAAGAAATACCTTCCTAGTTAAGAGGGAGTGTTGATGTATATGTAACTTCAAAATGTATTTCACCTATGTATTTCATCTATGTATATTGTACTACTATAGAGATGTTATTATTCCTCTATACGGAAGTTTCGTCATTTGTATTGACAAGTGTCGCAAGTGTTGTAACTTGCCGATGGGTTATTAGACCACCTTGATGGGGTCGGCCCTGTATGAGTCATGTGGGTAAATGCGTTATTATACCACCAAGTGTGGGTTCAGGCCAGATTAATGTAAACATGGGTTATTAGGATAAGTTAGACAAGTCTTCCCCACTGGTTTATTGGGAAGGATAGGACAAGTATAAATAGAGATCGGGAGATCTCTATTTTGATCATCTCATTACTCACTCATACTCTCATCGTAGAGTGGCGCACTTGTGGAGGAGGAGAAGTTGCTGCTAGGAGAAGACTATCTCTTGTACTTGGGTTGTATCATTGCTCTATCTACCTCTGAGGAAGTTGTGGGGTTTTTCACCTTCTTGGTTTTCCCCGGTGAAACTCTGTGTCTCTTGTGTGCTTGCTTTATTATGTCCATCATTGATATGCTATAGATATGCTGTACATTTTATTCTCTCAGTTAAGATCCTAGATCAAATTTTAAATTTTGAAAAACAAACATTCATGATGTGAAGGACTTTGTGGAACCTTACTTGGACAATCTACATGCCCATTCACGGCAGCGCGAGTACCACATCAACCATCTGACAACGATATTCCTCAGATGCAGGTGGTATAACATCCGCCTGAACCCTCACAAGTGCATCTTCTCTGTCGAGTCTGGACACCTCCTTCATTTCAAACTCTCGAAAGATGGGATCTGCATTGATCCCCTGAAGGTGGTAGCCATCGTCACTCTTCCACCTCCCACTGACATAACGGAACTTCAAAGTTTGCAAGGGAAGGCAACTTGTTTAAGGCATTTTTTCTGTCATGTCGTGCAAAAGACACGTGGCTACACGAGATTGATGAAGAAGGATATCCCATTCATATGGGACGACCAAGCTCAACAATCTTTTGAAAGCTTAAAACATGCTATCACGCATGCCCCTGTGCTCCAGCCGCCCAATTAATACAAGGATTATATCCTTTATCTCACTGCTTTTGCCACCGCAATAACCATGGTCTTGGTCCAAGAAGACAACAACTCCCAGGAACATGTGATATACTATGCCAGTAAGGGTCTCATTGACGCCGGAAGTCGCTATTTACATGTTGAGAAGCTCGATCTCGTAGTAGTCATTGTTGTCCAAAAGTTTCGACATTACAGCTTGCTTCGCACCACCACCATCATTGCTGATTCGAACCCCATGTACCACGTCAGGTGCTTCGGGGCAAGTATTCATGTTGGATTGTGATATTGCAGGAGTTTGATCTCCTATTCGAAAAGGCTAAGTCTAGAAAGTCTTTGGTGTTTGCTGAGCTGATCTATGATCTTCCCCAGTTTGATGTCCAATTTGAGCCCAATGATTCTCTTCCGGACCAATCATTATTCCTCATCAACACATCTGATCCATGGTATGGAGATATCACTTTATATCTTTAAACCCAATTTTTCAACCACCAACTCTCATGGGACGACCGTAATCGAATATGCCACCATGCAAAGTATTATCTAATCATCAGTGATACTTTGTACCACCATAGTATCGATTCTATTCTTCGACATTGTCTCACTCATGAAGAGGCTGGACACATCTTAAATGATTGTCATGATGGGGTGTGTGGCGATCATCTCTTTGGAATGGCTACAGCCCAGAAAATACTTCAGGCAGGATATTTTTGACCATCTATCTTAAAGATTGTATCGAGGCCGTTAAAAAATGTCCTCCATGCTAGCACTTCCAAACTAAGAAGCGCACCCACCCCGCCCCGTTACACCCGGTTATTGTCGTTGGCCCCTTCGCTAAGTGGGGCATCAAATTCATGCACTGTAAGCCTACCTCGGTCGGGGCATGGCTTCGTCCTAGTAGCCATGGAGTACTTTACAAAGTGGGTCGAAGCTATGCCTATGTACACAGACGATGGCAAAACGACTGCAATCTTCATGTTTAATCATGTTATAGCGCGGTTTGGAGTTCCTCAAGCTATAGTTACCAACCATGGTTCTCACTTCATGAACCATATGGTTGACGAGTTGAGCACTAGATTGGGTTTTCTCCATGAAAACTCAACACCATACTACCCACAGTCCAACAGACAAGTAGAGGCCATTAATAAGGTCTTGAAAACCATGATCCAATGCATGGTGGGTACGCACAAGTCCAACTGTCATAATATGCTCTTCTCTATACTATGGGCTTATCGAACTTATGTTAAGACTGCCACAGGATTTACCCCCTTCTAATTAGTTTATGGATTGGAGGCTATCCTACCAATTGAGTGCGGGATTCCATCCCTCAAACTCATAGTTGAACTTCTCCCTAACACTACGGCTGAGGAAGAATGATTCATCTACCTAGATAAACTCGACGATACTCACCGCGATACTGCTCTTGCCAATGAGGCTCATAAGAAATGCTTCAAATTGCAGTACGACAAGTCGGTAGAATGTCGCGTCTATAGAGAAGGTGATTTGATCCTTACATATGACCAAAGACATTATAAGCTGGGGGTAGGAAAGTTTGAGTCCATGTTTCATGGACCCTACATAATGAAACGTCTCTTAGAGAAAGGAGCCTACGAGCTTGAAGACTACAACGCGATATCTTTAGGTGAACCCCACAATGGGATTTACCTTAAGAGGTACTATGCCTGACTCTTTCATGCATAAGTACTTTGTATATACTGTAAATGGCGTGTGTTTTGTGTTGTGTGATGCTTTGATTTTTGCATGCTTAGGTCTTGTTTCGTTACTTATACCATGTTTTGTCTGCGTGTGGAGATGGCAACTTGTTATGAATTCACCGACGACGCCAACCGACATACTCGTAACATTGCTTTGTCATCCTGGGTGGTTTACTTTCCCACTGGCGAGCTTATCAGCTCAAGAGGAATATGTCTAGGTTTCGCAACCAACAATGTTGGAGAATATCACGTAGTCATTGGAACCGTAATCGACACTATTTCTTTGGGTATGAACCACGTGGTCATCCATTTGGATTCTCAACTGGTGATCTCTCATCTTAACCGGGTTTACACCATCTGTGATCCTACCCTACTTCGTCTCTGTAGACAAGTTTTCCTTCTGGAAAAGTCCTTCAAATCCATTTAGTATCTGCACATTCCACGAGACATGAACACAGATGCCAACTCCATGGCCAACTTCATCTTAGATTGGTACATTGCACACACATAAGCACATTCATGAACTATAAAAGTAGACATAACATGTAAATAACTCATTCTATAAGCAAACACATAAACAAGATCACATCATTCATCCATTAAAACACATAATGTATAAATCCACCAAAATGTCTATATATATATATAATCAAGATAACGTAGTGCTGATACAAAAAGTCTGAAGCACAACAGATTTCAGTGAGTATACAAAATATGAAGCCTGATAGCTTTCAGTAGTACAAAATCTGAGGCTCACATATCTCTAAGTACATACATAATAACAACACAAGGACTGACACCTGGCCCGTGCACTCCAAGGTCTCATATCCCTCCCCTACTGGACGTGGAAGCAGTCAACTTCCCTCGCTACCTTTCGGAGTAGCGTACCAAAATGCATAGTCATGCCAGCTGTGTACCTCTGCATGGGCCTCAGAAACTCATGTACTGCTACATCTGGAATGTCCAATGTCAACATGGTAAGGTTCTCATAGACGTCATCCATCTCCACGATGGCATCATGCATAATTGGGGCTACTGGTGGTGCTTCTCCTCTCCTTGCGAGAAGCGAAACTCCCACCGATCATGAAGGACCCACATCTGCACACACATGTTATTAATTCATCAGCACTATCCAAAAAAATTTATAAATACACAAAAAAAAAGCACAAGGGTCATTGTTCTTACCGATCTCTCCCCACTCTACCCCCTCAAGTAGCACTGGGTCTGGGTCCTCCCTGAAATCTGCATCGTTGTACGGATATTCCTCTATCATGAGTAGCTGGCCTTCTAACCAAGTGAAGAATCCAGGACCGTACCCAATGATCAGACCCCCGCCACCATGGTGGGCCATCACCTTTGTCCATTGGACCATGTGAGGATCCCTGGATCCCTATCAACCAAAGTCACCTGCGAGCGTAAAAGGAGAACGTGCTCCAATAAGAATGAGATCACTATCGATCCATACCCAAACTACTTGAGCTCATTGCGCCAAAAATTGGTCATTTGAGCTCGAAGGTTGGCGAGGAGTCCCTCACAATAGTTGAATACCTTCGGAGACATACAATCATCCACATACAACATCTGGGACCTGGTAGCTAGATGAGCCACTTGTCTCCCTGCTATCCTCACTATGGTGAAACGTATAGCACGCAATGGACGATCTCGCACCTCTTTGATGGGAATCTTTATTAATTTTTGAGCATTAATTCAATATACTTTATGATCTTTACTGAGAGAATAACATGTACAATAAATCAATGCATATCAATCATAGCAAGCATATCAATCATCACAAGATGCAAACATAAGAGACAATAGACACACAGAGTTTCCATAGGGAAAACCCTAACGTGAAAAACCCCACAACTTCCTTAGAGATAGATATAGCAATAATACAACCAAAGTACATAGAGATAGACTCCTCCTAGCAGCTGATCCTCCTCCTCACATGTGCACCACTTTCCGAGTGATGGAAGAGTGAGTTCTGAAGTAATCCGAATAGAGATCGGGAGATCTCTATTTATACTTGTCTTGACTGCCCAATAATCTTATGGGGCCGACTTGTCTAGCTTAGTACAATAACCCAATGTTAACTTAATCAGGGCAGACCCCACACATGGTGGTCTAATAACCCATCGGTAAGTTATGACACTTGCGACACTTGTCAATACAAATGATGACACTTCCATATAGAGGAATAATAACATCTCTATAGGAGTACAATATACATAGATGAAATACATGGGTGAAATACATTCCAAAGTTACATATACATCAACACTCCCTCTTAGATAGGAAGGCATTTCTTGACACAGATCTGCTAGCACAATTCTTCTTCTCTGGATAATCATCATCGTCATGGCTGCTGCTATCTCAATCAATCTTTGAATCTACTCGTCATAGGAAGTTCTACAGAGCCAGTCCTTTTTCATACTGGATGTAGGCCCACCACCTGCAGGTCTTCATCATCACTGGCCATATTGTGGAATCCTCAGGACTGATTACGTGCATCAATGAAACCTTGAAAGAGCATCCCAGGACTGATTATGAGCATAATGCTCAACCTATCATATCTCCCAGGATCTTTTACATGTAAATGCACAACTTGTCCATGACCACAGAATATCATCCTGATACTCATAATCATACCGATCATCGTTCACGAAGCACAGTCCAGATGCACACAATACAACACTTACACTCACCGGCATTGAAGGACTTTCCTCTTACCATCTGGGAAAGGCTCAGCACTCACATCAACGCACATGGGAGAACACATCTGCCACCATGTCGGAAAAGGTCTTCACTTACATCAACGCACATGGGAGAACACATCTACCACCATGTTGGAAAGGCTCTGCACTTACATCAACGCACATGGGAGAACACATCTACCACCATGTCGGAAAGGCTCTACACTTGCATCCATGCACATGGGAGAACACATCTACCACCATGTCGGAAAGGCTTTGCACTTGCATCAACGCACATGGGAGAACACATCTACCCCATGTCGGAAAGGCTCTGCACTTACATCAATGCACATGGGAGAACACATCTACCACCATGTCGGAAAGGCTCTGCACTTACATCAACGCACATGGGAGAACACATCTACCACCATGTCGAAAAGGCTCTGCACTTACATCAACGCACATGGGATAACACATCTACCACCATGTCGGAAAGGCACTGTGCATCTATGTCTTCGGAACTCATCACACATAATCCAATTGATTATGTAATGTATCCATCTGATACATATGATCATCCTGATCATCATCATAGCATCATCCTGAAGCTCGTCATCCATGATCATCCTGATCATACAATGCATCCACTTGATTCATATACAAATACATGATCTACCTGATCATACAATGTATCCACCTGATACATACACATGATCCAACTGATCATATCCAGCATCTAACATGATGCGTACATACATATACATATAAATGATCCAACTGATCATATCCAACATCCAACATGATGCGTACATACATAGCAGTAAATGGAGCATCGTCCTGATGCTCATCATCCAGCGCTTATATCCACATCCATGGAAGGATCCTCCTCTCACCATGCCTGGAATGGCTCTAGCAAATGTCTCCATCACTTCTTTCTCGAAGTGTTGTCAATCTGAAGAACACAAAGCCTCTCTTTGAAGTACTTGAACTTCACTCTCGCTAGTGGCTTCATCAACACATCTGCAATCTGCTCATCTGTCGCAACATATAGGAGCTTCACTGCTCCCCTCTCCACCATATCCTTGATATAGTGATAGTTGATCTCTATGTGTTTCGACCTGCCCTGGAACACCGAGTTCTCAGATAGCTTCACATAACTCTGGTTGTCACAAAATATACCAGTAGCCTCCAGCGGTAGATCAAATAACTCAGACAGTAGCTTCCGAATCCATACTGCCTCACAACTAGTCGAACAGGCTGCAAAATACTCTACCTCGGTTGTAATCAGTGCTACGTAGGACTGCTTCTTGCTAAACCAAGAGATCACACTTGATCCCATACTGAAGCAGCACCTAGAAGTGCTCTTCCTATCTGTAGCACTGCCTGCCCAATCTGAATCAACATAACCCTATAGGTTAAACTTTTGATTCACATCATACTTGAGCCCATAATCAACTGTACCCTTCAGGTACCTCAGAATATGCTTTACAGCAACTAGGTGAACACTCCTCGGATCCATTAGGAACTGGCTCAATTTGTTCATCGCAAAGAAAATACTGGTCTCGTGTTCGTCAGGTACATCAAGGACCCAATCATCTGACGATACATAGTGACATCAATCGACTCAGATGAAGCATCACACAGAAGCTTCAGGTTCGATGCCATATGTGTGCCCATGGCCTTGCATTCCATCATCCTAAACCTCTTCAAGATCTCTACTGCATATTTCCCTTGTCCAAGGAAGATTCCACCTGCACTCTGCCACACCTCCATACCTAGAAACTATTGCATCATCCCCAAGTCCTTCATCTCAAACTCGGCAGGAAGCTTCCTCTTGGTATCAACAATCAAACTATCATTACCTGTAACAAATAGGTCATCAACATACAGGAGTAGTATCACAGGATTTCCTTCCTCAACCTTGTGGTAAAGGTTGGAATCCGCTTTACCAAGTCCTAGGAGCTTGCTTCAAGCCATACAAGGCTTTCTTCAATCTGCACACATATGACTCTCTGTCATATGTTTCAAAACTGAGTGGCTGCTCCACATACACTTCCTCTTCAACTACACCATTCAAGAAAGCAGTCTTGACATCCATCTGGTGTATCTTCCATTTCATCACTGTATCCAAAGAAAGTAACGATCTGATGGAAGTGTGCCTCGATACAGGAGCAAAAGTTTCTTCATAATCTATTCCCTCTTTCTGAGAGAAGCCATGAGCTACGAATCTTGCCTTGTATTTATCTATGCTGCCATCTGCAGCATGCTTGATCTTGTAGATCCATTTGGAAGTCACCACAGACATCCCTTCAGGTCTTGGGACTACATCCCAAACAACATTTTTCATTATTGATTGGTATTCTTCGACCATGGAATCATTCCATTCTCTCTTTTCCGCTGCTTCTTTATAACTGGAAGGTTCTTTGTTCATAATATCACAGAGTAAAGCAACATAGCTGGTATGAGATCTAGTTCTCTTCTTTGATCTGTGTTCTTCTTCTGGTATTCCATATCTTTCTGCATCTTGAATGAGCTCTCAAGCCCATGCAGGTTTCCTCTTGTGAGAATCCTTCTCATGAGGTGGATCTATAGGTTCTTGCGGATCTTCAATTTCACGATCAACATCTGGAATTTCTTCAGTCATAGTAGTGTCTTGAAATCTGGTTTCCTTTGGTTCTTCATGATCTTCAACAGGTGTCTTCCTTGATTTGATGAATGCTGAGTTTTCATCAAATGTTACATCCATGCTGACATTAATCTTCTTGAACCCTAGAAAGTATATTCTGTAAGCCTTCGAGCTTTTAGTGTAACCCACAAAGATACCCTTCTTTCCTAAAGGATCTAGCTTTTTCGTCTTTTCCTTTGGAACATGTGTATATACTGGACAACCAAATATTCTGAGATGGCTTACTTCAGGTTTCTTACTAGAGAAGACCTCTTCTAGTGTCTTGTTGTCCAATATCTTGTGGGGTGTTCTGTTATGCACATATACAGTTGTCATAGCTGCTTTTGCCCATAGATGCATGGGTAGATCCTGGTCATGCAGCATTGCCCATGCTACTTCCATGATTGTTCTATTCTTCCTTTCTGCAACTCCATTCTGTTGTGGATTGTAGGGAGCAGTCAACTCCCTCTTAATCCCTGAATCACTGTATAACTTCTTGAAATATTCTTAAGTGAATTCTCTGCCATTGTCGGATCTGAATGTCTTGATCTTCTTATCGGTTTCATTCTCCATCAAGGTTTTGAGTTTCTTGAATTTATCAAACACTTCATCCTTGCCTTTTAAGAAGTAAACTCAAGTCTTCTTGGAGAAATCATCAATGGAAGAGACATAGTAAACATACCCACTCAGAGAACTGGATGACATCGGACCGCATACATCAGAGTGGATGATTTCCAAGATTCCTTTTTCCTTGCTTTTACTACTTGGAAATGCCTTCTTTATGTTCTTTCCTTTTGCACAGCCTTTGCAAACACCTTCATTCTTGGTCTTTATTTCAGGAAGACCCTCTACTGCTTTACTTGCAATTGGTAGTGCCTTATAGTGCACATGTGCAAGCCTTCTATGCCACAGTTCACTTGGCTCCATGCATTCATGTACCATGGCATGTTCAGGTTGTCCCTTTAGTTTATACAATCCTCCCTCTTGCTCTACAATCACTACTACATCATCAATAGTTTTACCTTTTGGCCACATTAGGACTTGGCCATCTACAAATGAAACCTGCATGCCTTTTGCATCCAATGCAGCTATGGAGAGTAAGTTTTTCTTGATCCCAGGTACATACAAAACATATTTCATCTTCAAAAACTTCCCAGAGTCTAGATTGTAGGAGGCCTCACCACTTCCTTTGATAGGGTATTGGTAGTCATCCCCAAGTTTCACCTTATGGGGTGACTCATGTTCAAATAGATTAGCAAAGGATTCTTTAAACCCAGTCATGTGCTTTGAAGCCCCACTATCAATAAGCCAATCATTACAACCATGAGAGATAGTACCGGTGAGAGAATATATTAGAGCATACTCTTCTTCGCTTGATGAGTCATCATCATCACTTTCTGCTCTAGCCTTCTTCTTGGTTGGTTCATCATCTTCAGCAGCATGAGCATGATGTCTCTTCTTGTTGCCCTTCTTCTTCTTGTTGAGGTTGTTGTTGTTGTTCTTTTTGTTCTTAGGACATTCTGAAGCAAAATGACCCTTCTCATTACATGTGAAGCATCTGAGATCTTTCTTATCTTTATGTTGATGATAGTGTGAAGATTTCTTGGCATGAGAGTGTTCCCTCTTTGACCTTCCTTTCTTGGTGTGTGTTGTGAGAGCTTGATCTTCACTTCCCATATTTTCTTCTCAAGCCACAAGCCTTGCTTCTTCTTGTGAACATTCTTCCTGCAGTCTATTGAAGGAGATCAACTTCCTTCTTGCACAAATTTCTTGAATAAAGCAATCCCATGACCTGGGTAGGCCATTCAGAGTGGTCATGACAACTTTACCATTCTCCACCATTTCATCCACCGCTTCTATTTGTTCCTTGATCTAAGAGACCCTAGAAAAATAAGATTGAATGGTTTCTCCATTTTGAAACTTTACTCCTTTCAATTGGTTCCGCAGGGTCATCTTCCGATTTATGTTCTTCCCTTCAAATAGCTTGGTCAGGGAATCAAACGTCTCTTTGGGTGTCTTTAGAGATGACACATGTGGGATGAGATGGTCCTTGATAGAATCAACAATGATCCTCTTTGCCTTGACCAAGTTCTTCTTGTGGAGGGCTTCATCCTCTTCTTCCTCTGGGATAGGGACCTCTTCCCTTATGTAAGAGTCCAACTCATTTTCTTCTAGGATTAACCCAATCCTATACTTCCATGCTCGGAATTTATCAACCCCTTCAAGCTTATCCTCAAGCTTGGTGTGGTGAGACATCTAAAAGAGTACTTCAAATGGAAATAGAAAATATTTAGGTCTTACCACTTGATTTGCTGAAAACTGAATCTAGTCCGAGATTAGGGTTTGTTAGAGAAACCCTAAAAATTCAAAATGTGAATTTCAACTTTTTGAAAGGATATAAAGATGTGCCTTGATGAGCTGATCAGCCTAGTGTATTCAGAATTTGAGATCTGCAAATTTTCACCCTTCAGAAATGCCTTTTAGTCTTCCAGGATTCACTAGGGAGGACCCTGAATTATGGTTTGAGTTTCCCAGAGATTTACCCAGCCAAAAATATCGATCCAAAGCTCTAAACTTTGATTTTTCCAAGGATCTTCCAGCTATGTCTTCAGATTTCAGAAATTCCTATTTTTGTGGAAACCCTAATTTTTAGGGCCAAAACTGAAAGTGCTCGGAATTGAATTTTGATTAGACAGAAAGATTCACCTTGCTAAGGAGAGTCAATCTATGATATTGCTTTTCCAAAATCTGTGGAGAGAAACCCAATAAACAAGAAACCCTGGTTTTTGCCATTGCACAATGTCTTCTTCTCAAGTTAGCTCTGATACCATGTTAATTTTCGAGCATTAATTCAATATACTTCAGGATCTTTACTGAGAGAATAACATGTACAGTAAATCAATGCATATCAATCATAGCAAGCATATCAATCATCACAAGATGCAAACATAAGAGAAAATAGACACACAGAGTTTCCGTGGGGAAAACCCTAATGTGAAAAACCCCACAACTTCCTCAGAGATAGATAGAGAAATAATACAACCAAAGTACACAGAGATAGACTTCTCCTAGTAGTTGATCCTCCTCCTCACATGTGCGCCACTTTCCGAGCGATGGAAGAGTGAGTTCTGAAGTGGTCCGAATAGAGATCGGGAGATCTCTATTTATACTTGTCCTGACTGCCCAATAAACTCATGGGGCTGACTTGTCTAGCTTAGTACAATAACCCAATGTTAACTTAATCAGGGCCAACCCCACACATGGTGGTCTAATAACCCATCGGCAAGTTACAACACTTGCGACACTTGTCAATACAAATGACGACACTTCCATATAGAGGAATAATAACATCTCTATAGGAGTACAATATACATAGATGAAATACATGGGTGAAATACATTCCGAAGTTACATATACATCAACAAACTTCCCACTAGAGGCATGGGCATGTGGAGTACAATGCTGGACAATCAAGTTATCCACCGTCTAGTCACTCCCCCATGATCTGGTAAGAGCCACATTGTCCCCCCTCTAGGAAAATCCTATCAAGAAGTCGATGTCCTCGACATCTATAGTTAGTATGTGATCTCCAATCATGAAGTACTGTTGTGCTGCATCCTAGCTCTGGATCATATGCTCCAGCAGTAGGACTTGGGCCCTCATGCCCTGGACCTGGAAGAACTTCAGCAGTCCACAATTCCTCAATGCCTCCACACAGAACTGATCATTTGTGGCTTGTACATCATCCACTTCATGTTCTCGCTCGCGCAACTCTAGAACCATGTTAGCGGCCACAAACCTATCAAAGGGAGCATTTAAACACCATTAAAACACGCCCAAGCCATCGAAACTTTTTCTTGTGGGTTAGTGTTTGAGTTGACCATGGACGTTTCCGTCTTCACACCCTATCTTTGTAGACAGGGCGACATTGTTGGAAGACACCCATGCGGGCTTCACGACGACCTGGGTTCATCGGAGTTCCCATAAGGGAGGCCTACGACGACCCGAGGGTGCACAAAATCCCCACAAATCAACTCAAAAAACCTAAAAAATGGACAAAAAATGAAATTCTAAACCACTAGAAAGATGCTTGCTGAGATTTAGGGTTACCTACTCGGAAGGGCTCGTGAAATAGTCACTCGTAGCTCCCACAATCGACGAATGAAATTCTACTCCAAATAACACTTTCTTCTCCCCAATTTGGAAAATAAACAATGGTAATTATATTTGGTCATTTTACTATTTTATAAACAAAAATGGAATATTCTTTTTCAAATAATAGATGGTCTATGGGTTATTTTCTATAGTTTGGATAATTTTTACTGCATTTGAATGCCTGGTTGACTATTTGACCTAGTTTTCAAGCACGCAAGAGACGTTAAGTGTTCCATTTTCACTATTTTCACATTATAACGGTCATCTCAGGTATGAAAAACCGCTTGAATGTTTTTGTTATTATTTTTTATCCATTAGATTTCAATTATTTAATGATAACAAGATTAGTCTTTGTTCTTTCTCATGCTCTTAAAACCATGAGAATGGGTCACCGAGTTACAGTTTATCACTTTTTCCCGGCTTGTTAAACTCCTACAGAAAAGGAACCCCTCGGAGTCTATCTTTAAGCTCTTTTCAGGCTCTCGAAATACAAAAATATCACCAAGCGAACTTGTCGCGTTCACGCTTGCTAAATTATTTGAACGGTCGTCTCCCTGGTGATAGTTTACTCCTTTTTCAGACCAGGGGGTACTATTTATGAAAAAGGTATACTCCAGCCAATCATGACAGGAATAGTCCTCTCCCATGTTGTTTTTCCCTTTACCAGGCGATGAGGCTAACTCTACAAAAAATGACTGTTGGAGTCTTCTTTAGTTCTTTTAAGACTCTCTAAACATGAAACGATGATCGAGTTTACCTTCTATGGACTCATTAAAATCTAACATTGAAGGGCCTGTCATGGGATGAACTCCTCCTCTCCCAGGTTTGAAAAATATTTGGGATTGGACTCATCTATGAGATGAGCTATACCGAGCATCTAGTTACCCTCATCAAGCTTGTTAAAAACACATGGGTTACTCATTGTTCATGATGGGGAAAAGGAAAGCTTTTATGTTACACTCTTTATCTATGGCAATACCTAGTCGTTCTTGAACATGGCACTCATTTGTTTGCATATTGTACTTGGGTCTTCCATTTTTCCTCTAGTTTTTCCTACTTCCTGAGTCTTGTTACTCCTTTGGGTCATCCAAAGAATACTGCCACCATCAGTTTCATTAGGATTTAGTGTTGTACTCATCATGTCAATACTTCCAAGTCATACCATGCCCATGTTCAACAATACTTTCACCACTCATTATCTGCAGGCAGTACACCTTCCACCATGTCGGTCTACTCTGAGTTAGTCTTGTATGTTACTGTACCATCTAATCTAATCCAAACATCTGTTGTCATGTTTCGTGTCAATGATGGGGGATTCATCATGGCCCTCCTTCGACGGATTCATCCTTGTTGACCTCAACACATCATCCGAGGATTGAATCTAGAAACCAATCAAGTACCTTGGGCCTGCATGCCTCAATGGAAGGTTACCTCGCTTTCGACCTGAGTTTACATCATTGACTCTTGATTGAAAGATTTCATCATGCGATCGAATTCAACTCATTTATTCATGCTTGATGATATGTACTATGATACCTCGGTTATCGTTGACATTAATGGTGATTTCCCTCGCACTTGTTAACGATATACATCAATGACAGGTAATAAAGTGGCTTCCACCATGTTCAATGTCAAGACATTTGTAATCACGTGGATAGATTCGTATCATTACGGGTTCGGCTTGAAGACCCTAGGGAGTCATGTCTTAACCAAGTTGCGATGGAGATTGTTTTGAGTCATATTACACGGATCTACTTTTGTATTGGTCGTGGTTGTGTTATCATCCCATCATGGATATACGATTGTGTCTAGTAGGCATGATTGTTTTCAATCGGTCATTACTACCATGGATCTGCATTGTATTGGTCGGCAACCATGTTGTGCGCCATATGATACTGTGCACTCAGAGTCAATTGTACTACAGCAACATCCTTTGTCCGACGAGCAATTTCCATTCCTTTTGTCAAAGCATTTAATGTATCCAGTTTCAAACAGCTTCATGCTATGGGGGGGCATTCTGTAACACCTAAATCTTACCATCATGATAGTCAGAGTAAACATTCCCTAAAGTTCCTTGACTAAGTCATCAACTTGGAAGAGATACAAACCTTTTGTCACTAGGTTTTGAGAGGCCGTCGCAGGTTGTCCTAATGAAACCTATGACGTCGCAGGTTGTCCTCTTACAGACTGCGATGATGTCAGTTAATTGATTAAAATAACATCTTCGAGCTCATTATCGAAGGTAGCTGATGTATATCCCTATCCCTAGCCTTTGGGGAAGTTGGCATTCGGTTCCTAGCCTCTTGGAAGGATCCCTTATCTCTCTCCTACCATATCTCAACCTACCCTATCCACTTAGTCCTATATAAGTGAAGCTCACTCCCATTCCAAATGGAGGAAGTCTATAGTAACTAAATTCTCGTGAAATTATCTTAGGAGATATCTCTACTCATCCTTTGAGAGATCCATCATCCCTTTGGAGGCTTTGGCATTGGCTTGATCGAAGAAGGATTGCTACATTAAGTCATTGGTTGTAATCTCTTCATCCTATGTATTTCCCTTTTAATACAGTAATATTAGTTCTTTCTAGCAAATTTCATTGTGTTAATGATATTTTGTGTAGTTTGCCTACTTAACTACTTACTTAGACCTATTATTGTGTAGGTGCATTTTACTACTTGTTTTGTTGTGTTGTCTTGACAAGTTTTGCAGCAGGAATCTGAATACCATCAAGCTTGGAGCAGCATTCAAGGAAAAAGTATCAGCATCGAGTTCCGTTATCTCTAATTAGATCTAGGAGAGTTATTTATATTCTGTCTCTATTTTTTCTAGTCTTATGTTGAGCTAGGGAGATCAGGCCTCGAGTACGCTCTTGGTAGATTGTTCATCAAACATGATGTTAATTGTGTCACTCAACAATGAAAAATTTCCATTTTAACAATGAATTGTTACAATTTACTACATTTTGGTAGTGCAAATGGATTTAGAGACCTCTTAATGGGTCTTTGAATCGATATGTAGTGTTAAAATTTACTAAATTGTAACACTATAGATGGATTCATGAGAGACCCCCTATGTATGAGAAAAAGGTTTGAGTCAAATGAGAGAAAACTTACTCAAAATAAATGGATGTCAAACTTATAGATTGAATTCTAGACATTGGGTTCTCACGTAGAAGGGGTATGGAGTATCTCAAGTAGATAGACCTACAAACCTACATTGACATACCGAATATTTGCTCTCTTATGCCTTAATAATAGAACAAGGAAATAAGAAAACAATAACTTATGGCAAGCAACATACCATCCTTAACAAGCAACATGACATTGTTAACTAATACAATATACAACACCTATTATAATATTAAAAAAAACATATATTAATTATATAATACAAAACATAGAAATTCAACAATATATAATATATGAATATACCATATATAATATATCATATATGGAATTATTATGATATTAGATAAGCATATATATATATATATATATATATATATATATATATATATATATATATATATAAACAATTATAATGTAAAGAGAACAAACCATATAAACACACACATATATATAAAAACCCATTATATAAACATATATATGTAAAACCAATTATAATGTAATAACCAAAACATGTTAACAAAACAATATGTAATTCATACATCGACCGCTTAAAAAACTAAAGCCATTCTTGACATGGCTACAAAGAGATGCCAAAATGGAATCAATTGTGAAATCAACGAGCGTCCGATGAAGGGCGATGAAGGGAAGCAGTGGGTATTTTGAATAAATTGGGTCTCACTACAAACTTCAATACATATGCTCTTTTCTTGTGTGGCTGCGCCAAAATAAAAGCATTGGCAGAGGGAAAACTAGTTCATTGATAACATGATAGACAACAAGGGCATGGAAGAGAATGCCTTGAAATATTTTGTCGAATTCTAGGGTTCGACATTGTCCTTGAACACAACACTCTGGCTAGTGTCCATAGTTCCTGAAGAAACCTAGAAATGTTTTAGTAGGGATGACAAATCCATCCTCTTTTGATCAAAACTGAATTTGATTGAGAGGTCATTATGGGGAGTGCCATTGGTGACATGTATGTAAAATGTTGAAGTGTCAAAGATGCCTTCAACATGTTTGATAAAATCTTTGTAAGTGATGTCCTTGTGTTGGATGGGATGATTGATATATATGCTTAGCAAGGGCATATTGAGGCCGTAAAACTCTTTATACTTTACTACAATGGAAATGTACAACATAGGAATTACTTTTAGCTCCATATCCCGCTACATAGCCTGTTTTCATTGTTTCAGTTGAAGATCCAATATAAAGGGAAAAATTAAAGGTATTTATCTTGTGCCCGCATTGGGAAAGGGTGTGAATGTAGGTTTAATGCTAGACAAGGAGGATCTCTTAATCATCGAGTTCTTCCCTTCTTTGTAATTCTTCACTTCTTTGTAAATGCCAATAAATTTAGGCCACCATCGATCCCTCACTTGCATGCATCGAGCAGGGGCCTCTCATGTCGGGACTTTTCTTTTTCCCTGTCCCGTTTTAAACTTACTAAAATGGATTTTTAGTTTGTGTCTCTCATTAATATCACCTAGGGAATTTTCCTTCAACTTTCCATGATTTAAGCTTGTTTGCTTGACCTATATTTGGTTACAGGATTGCATTCATACTAGATCATGAGTATTCCTTTTTGTGTGACGAATTGAAATAAAATTCATTATAAAACTTTAATTAATTTTCAAATTCATTGTGTATCGTTTTTTTAAATTTGTATGTGTAGAATACATTTTCGGGAAAATTGTTGGGCACTTTCATTCTGGGAATGGTACCCAGGGTAACTCTATTATGTAGAATATCAAGGCTTTTTCAACAACATACTCATTTAATAGGTCAACATATCACTTCTAGGAATTGAACCTGAGTGGAAAGGATAACACTCACAGTCACAACCATCCCCCCATTGGACAATCTGTTGTGTATATTATCAATATTAACATGTGTTAAGACTTTAGACAAGTACTAAAGGATTTGGTGGTCTGGTATTACATGAAATTCCATAAATATTTACGACAACATGGCATCTTTGGAGAGTCCATTTGTAACTAATTTCTTAATTTGCATCATATGGGATAAGATCTATTCAGTGCTAATGTTTGAGGTCAATGTTATATTGAAAGATGTCAATATATCTTCCTAATGCACTTGTGAGAGTCTTACAACTGGTTAATCTCATTGAAGCTTGAAGTCATCCTTTTAATGATATTCTAAAACTTTGTTCTTCGGTGGAGAGGATTATTGCTATAACTGCTACCTATATGTTGTTATTTTCACAAAATGGCTATTAATTTAGGATTCTTGTACTTTATGATATATTTTTAGCTATAGGACCCTGGGATGAGAGGTGATAATGACTATATAATTCATAGAGATAAGAGCAAGAATTATTAGCTTTATGTTGGTTCTAGATTGTAGATAAATAAATTTCATCTCTTGTGATGTAAGAACGTTCTCTCAAAGTCCTTTGTGTTCTTCTATGTTTGTTGGTTTGGAATTCTTGTCAAGTTTTGAAAGACAATATAGGGATGGCCACATTATGGGATGTGATGATAAGTAATCAAACTACTGAAACATGCAACTTATTAAGGTGTTTAGAAACTAGATATAGCATCTACATTTCAAAATTGTAATGTTTGTAGTTTATTTATGCAACATTGTTTCTTCATTGACGCTTGTTTGACAAACCTTTCTATAGGTTGATGTTGAGTTAGTACTTTCATCCCATGCAAATGCATGTTGATGGTTTGAAACATAGAAAAAACAAGCAATAAAATAGGAGAAGAAAATAGTTGCACATGCAAAGGCTTTTAAAGCTACAGCGAAAAAGACTCAACAGAAGCTGCCACAAGTATGAATTAACGTTATTTATAATACAACAAATAATATAGTTTTCCATGTCATCCTTTACCTTGTTATGTTTTTATTGGAAAGAACAAAATTATCTTTGGAGTAACCATATTGAGATTTCAACGTAGTGTCCATTGTCTTATTAATGCAGAGTTATTACTTATTTGTAGCAATTCAACATAATGACTAAGAACTAGAAAGGAAGCACAAATAAAGTGGGATATTTCTTATTGCAACCACTAATAGTCAAATTGGAAATATCTACAGAATAGTCTAACTTTGCATGTGTTTATGTAGTCTTTCATAACTCTGTGACAACCTACTAGATGAAGATAAGATAAGATAATTTTGTTAATGTCCAACAAATGACCACAAAAGTAGGTCAATGGCACTATGTGGTACCATGGTGTCAATACAAAGTGGGAGCACTAAGATGGATCCTATAAAAGGAAGAAGCAAGAATCTAACCTAAACACCAAACCGAGAGGATCTAGTGGAATGCTTACCAGTGTAGCTATGCGCTAGTATTATGATGCTACATTGTTAAAAAAAACTACTTGAGGCCCCTTCCGAAAATGTTGCTCTTAAACCAAATGATTCCACAAATATCAAATATGTTCTTTACCATGAACATAAATTTAACTACTACCTGTCAATTAAATGAGAGCATTAAGTTCACTATCTCGACATTAAAAAATGCAAAGGACTAAGCAGGGTTAAACCACAGCCTTGACCCCTCATATGGAGTAGAGTTACCCCTTACAAATAACACACCTTAGAGATAGAAAACATGTTGATGATGGATTCCTTCTACACCTTGTCTTGATTGCACCAGGATTTGTAGACAACATAGTATTTTTTCCTCCTCTCTTGAGGGGTTTTAGAGGCAGTTGGATTCCCTCACTAGATTTTGTAACTAGAGATGGGAAGTGGTTTACTTGAAAAAGAATAATATTATGACCTTCAATATGACCGGGAACACTATCATATTTCTATTTATTTCCCAGATATGGTGAGGTGGAGATCACTACAACATATACCTATTTTTTGGTCTAGTTCACAAGCCCTATATTTAACACGAGACCCAATTTCCAGCCTTGTCCCAACAAAGATATAATTTTTTTCTCATGCTTGAGCACTAGTGTTCAAGTTTCATTTTCAAGACATTTCAATGAAGATGCATATTTTCAAAACCATTACCAAACCCACAATTCTTTAATTTGTTGAATTATGGAAGCCTAGTATGATCTCAAAATATTAGGCACGTTTGGAGAGAGTCCAATCCATTATGATGCAGTGTATGATATGTTGTAAATATATTTCCTCGCAAGTGATTATTCAAGACAAGATCTATGTGTATCATTTATGCATTGAGAGCATTTTCAAGGTTGGTTTCTTCCTTCTAATGATTCACACCATGAGAGAATCCATTTCTAGACAAGAGAGATACCCTAATTTGTCCCTTTTCTCTTTGGAGAGATCGCCTCATTAGTCCTCTATGGAAAAATATGGTAATGGTTTTTGGAGGATTTGTTGCCTGTTTTATCCATCAAAATTTCTATTGAGTGTCACCTTCCCTTGAGGTATTCTTTGGATGCTTGTGGTCATATCCTCCCACTGAAAGAATAGATCATTACGCTAGTGGTCACATGTATTTACCCTCCTAAAACTCTTGTTCAAAAAATGATCTTCTACAATGGCCCATGGACGCCTTTTATAGTTGAAGGATGTTGTCAATTTTGTCTCGATTACATTTAGTGCCATTTGTCAGATGGCCTCAAGATTTTGCTTGATTAGTTGTGGGTTGGTATCAACATTTATGAGCTGAATCAAATCACCATATCTCACTAATGGAGAAGATTGTCTAGTTATACCATTTCCTAGAGATGGATCAATATTTAGATGTCCTATTTCTTATGAAATATGGGTAGGATACCACTACTTGTTCCATTATTTTGGAGGTTATGTTTCCATCTTCTTTCACTACCGTATTTAGGGATGTCTAACATTATACATACGAGAATTGATCTTTCACAAATTAGATATTTTGTGAGACTGCTCCAAACCTTGCACCATAGGCCCATTACTTCCTTTTTTGGCATGCCTCAATTATTATAGGTGTTAAGCATCATGCAATCGTCCTTGAAATGGATGTAGAGGACATAAGATATGTGAGGAAACACAAATAATTTTATATGGTTAGTAGATTCCCAACTTCCACATGGTTACAAGGTTGTGCCCATTCCTTACATAATGTTGGCCCCCCACCTAGATCAAGTGGTTAGGAAACCATCACTAGTTTCTTACCTTTGGACTTGGATGTTAGGGGAGTTTTGACACACTACCCCTTTAATCCTTCCAAGTTCTCATGGACGAGGTCTCTTAGCATTAGGGTTCATTAGATGATCTTATTCGACTTTGCATGGGCTCCATCACAACAAATGATGATGACAAGGATGCCTAACCTCCCTCCTATTCTTATACTTCTATCTTTGATATTGATTTGTGTCTCTTTTCTTTCCAAGGTTTAGTAGTTTACCTTTCTATTTTGGCATTTCTAATGTATTTCTCTTTTGCTCTTTCTTTATATCTCTCATTGGAATTTAGGGGTGATCTTGTCACACACACTTTCATGTGTTTATTGACTATATTTTCTATCCCCACCAATGTATTATTTGGTCATTCCCATACATTACTAAAATTATCTTATCTCATTTTATCTCATGCATTTATGTGCCCCCAAACAACATTATGATTGTCCAATTTTTTTTTTGAAAATTCTGAAGCCATGAGCTTGACAAGCATCGCATAGGTTTCAAGTTCAAGAAGCTCCCTTGAATCTCTCTACATGTATGTAATCACTTTTTTTCCCCTCGTAATATGAAACGTCTTCCTACCCTTACAAAAAGAAAAAAACATAACCAGTTGTCGGAGGACCAAAGTTTCTATTTTGGCACAGTGAAATGTTCTATTTTTTTGACAGCAAAAGAAGAAATTAGAGAAGCATCATGATCCTTGCATAAGCACACAAATTCCCCCATGAACATGGAACACAGTTTACTTGAGTGCATTCTACATCCTAGTAGCATCAGGAACCCAATGTAAATCCAAAACATAACCTTGAAACTTCCTGGCATGTAAAGAAATGTGCCCATATTATGAATATGTAAGAGGGATTGTTAAATATAGGTAACCCCCCATATCCTTCAATTAACATCCTTTTGGAACCTTATGCAAATTCAAATTGTTCGTGGTAAAAAATGATTACTTGCAAATGTATTAATATAAATCTTGCAGGATTGCACAAACCTTTGCTACGAAAAACATTTGAGGGGTTTCCATACCATGACACAATAAAATCTACAAAGTGAACGAATCAATAATAAGATGCCCAGGCTCTAACTACTCCTTGCATACCCTTTTTATATCTCAAAGGTAGCCTACAAAAAATATAGCCCAAAAAATAGAGTGTGTAATAGAGAGGAATACCATCATTATATATCAAAATTAAATGTGGGGTTCACTTTGAACCCTGCCATTACTGACTCAGAAACTACCGTCTGAATAAAACACCTTCGCAATTCCTTTTGGAAACTACTCTCTAATGGTCAAATTTGTTTTTCATAAGACATCTACCTTCCTCAAATTCAATTATGTAATCTTGTTTTGCAATTTGGCTTGTAGATAACAATATTTTTCTTTAATACTCGAGCATAGAGCACATTACCTACATTTTTACACCATCATTCTATGTCTTTATGGAATCATTCCTTTACCTATGAATTTTTTAGCACTATCGTTTCTAATCAAGAATTTGTCAAAAAAATAAGGAGATTTAAAAATCATAAATATATATTATTGTATACTAAGTAATTAACCAAATAATATAGTACCATTACTGCATAGTGATATGAGAAGCGTCTTTCGAAAAAAATAAAGAGATTAAAAGATTGATAAGCTTTCCTTATTATTAGTTGCATTTAAAAATTTGGATCCATGCCCGCTGTACATGCTTCTTCTGGATATGTTCTCTACTTTCGGATTTTGATTCTCAAGCTTTACTTTACTTTCTGCATCCTTTCTTATTAAAGACCCAAGCTAGACCCAACCATCTGTTTCCCTTGTCAATGTGTCAATTTCAGCATGAACCTCCTTTGAATGATGATAGTGCATAAGTAGATGATTAATGGCTTCATCATTCTTGCATGGGGGGAACATACTTGCACCATGATTGTTTTTCAAGACATCCCAGGTGAGGGTCTTGCTTGAAATAACAAGCCACATAATATCTTGTATTTAAGAGGTGAGGGACTTGTTTCAAATATAAATATAGCCATACCCCCCAACATTTACACCATTACTGAATCTATCCAAATGCAAATCAATATGTTGTCATTGGGCTGCCTTTCAAGCTCCATTTCTGTGCTCTTTTATTTCCCTACGTTAGCTTCCATTAACAAACCTACTTTTAATAGAGCATCTTCTATAGAATTTAGATCTCTAAATACATGATGGAAGGATATGTTGGAAGTGGATTAATTACTCCACCTTTTGATAAGATGTCCGCCGAAATCTCCACTACCTAGATATAATTTTTTATATTTCTGAAAGGCCATTTTTGAAGACACAAACCAAATCATATTTTTTTGACTGTTCAAATCCCTGAAGAGGCCTCCACCCTGAAGCCGACTTAAACATTAAGTTTGAGGCGACATTAAGCAAATCTGTTGCAGCATATCAAATTTTGAAGAGGCACCTAGAGCCTGTAATTTTAACTTCTCAAGACTGTAACAGAACAAAACATTTACTTCTACAGTGATGATTTTGTTACGATGGGTCATTTAGCATTTAATGATTAATTAGGATGAAGCTGTATAAGGACAAAGGTGAATATAGTTGAAGTGGAACGCAAAATTTTACTGTGTATTTCTGTTATACTCTGTTATTTTTTGAGTTTGAAAACTCATAATTATTCTGAAGTTAGTTTGCCGTAGCAACGTAAGAGATTAGTGTTATTTTATGTGTTAAATGTGTTTAACTAATGAAATAGAGTGTTATTCAAGTTTATGAATGCAAGGGTCATCAATATATAGCCAAAACAGTCAGTTGTTACTATTAGCTATGATTGTGTTGAAGATTACAGTGAGTTGTTACTGTTAGTTGTGGATGTGTTGAATATTATAGTTGGTTGTTACTGTCAGCTGCAACTTTCTTGTAGGTGAAATTTCTGCATTTGGAGATCCGTGTGTGTTGCTGGAAGTAAGAGCAACACCCCCATGCCTTCCCATAGTGGTATCAGAGCCTGGTTAAGTCTTCTTTCTCATTTATGTTTAGAGTAATTTGAAATTTAAAAAGTAATGGACACTAACAACAGTGTAGTACAACCACAAATTCCTGTGTTGACTGTAATAAATTATGACACATGGTTTATTAAGATGAGAACTATACTGAGTGCTCAGGATATTTGGGAGTTTGTTATGATTGGATACCCAGATCCAGCTCATCAAGCTGCTGAATTGGCTCTGTCAAATGCTGAGTGTGTTATGTTGAAATAAAATAGGAAGCAAGACAACAAAGCTCTTGGCCTTACTCAGCAAGGCCTAAGTGAATCTATATTTCCGAAGATATCAAGTGCCGAGTCTTCAAAAAAATCTTGGGACACTCTTGAAACTTGTTATCAAGGTGTTACCAAGGTAAAGAATGTTAAGCTGCAAAACTTGAGAAGGGACTTTGAGAATTTAAAGATGAAGGACAGTGAGACTGTTGATAATTTTATGACTCATGTTATGAACATAGTAACCAGCTGAGACAGTATGGTGAAGACCTCTCAGATCAGACTATGATTGAGAAATTGTTGAGATGTTTACCAAAGCAGTTTGAAGCATTGGTTGTTCCCATTGAAGAGTTTAAAGATCTCAGTCAAATTCATATTGATGAGTTGATTGGTTCTTTGATTTCTCATGAATCAAGAATGAACAGGTATGATGATACACCGCTAGAAAATGCTTTTAAATCTCAGTTACATGTTACTAGATGCAGAGGCAGAAGAAGGTCTAGTAGAAGAGGAAGAGGAGGTCGAACTGTTGATCATAGTGACATAAAAAATGATTCAAAATTTGAAGAGAAGTTACTGTAGAATACTCCTAGAGTAAGGGGGAGTAGCAGCAGAACATGGAAGCCAAGAAATCAAAGGTATGATAGATCTAAAGTTGAATGTTTCTATTGCAAGAAATTTGGGCATTTTGCTAACAAGTGTTGGAAGAAGCAAGCAGATTCTAGTAAGTTGTCTACAAACAGTACAGAGGAGACTAAACATGAGGAGAATCATATGTTTTTAACTTGTAATGTCACCCAGTAAAGTTCAAAGGATATATGGTTCTTGGACAACGCATGCAACAATCACATGACTGGAAATAAGGAGTTACTTCTAAATCTAGATACAAGCATTCAGTCTGAAGTGAAGTTAGGTAACGGCAGTAAGGTAAAAGTTAATGGTAAAGGTGTGATTTTTGTATATGCCAAGAATGGTAAAAGAAGAAAAATTCATGATGTTTATTATGTTCTTGGTTTAACGCGTAATTTATTGAGTGCGGGAAAATTGTTAGAGAAGAAGTAGAGAGTGTTCTTTAAGAACAAGGTATGTACTATTTATGACAAATATCCAAGTAAGCAGTTGCTATCCAGAGTAGAAATGACAAAGAATAGAATGCTTCCACTAATTATGAGAAATGATTTGACTAACTCTTTGAATGCTTATAAAACAAAGAGTTTAGATCAATCATGGTTATGGCATTCGAGGTATGGCCATTTACATTTTGGTGGCTTAGATTTGCTACAGAAGAAGCAGATGGTAAAAGAGTTGCCCAGTATTCAGCATCTAGCAAGCTCATGTGAGAGCTGCATATTGGGAAACCATCATAGAGATAAATTCATCTCTGAAGTCTCATACAGAGGAAAAGCACCATTGGAGCTAGTACACACAGATTTGTGTGGAACGATGCAAACACCTTCTTTGACTGGTCATTTTTATTTTATGACTTTCATTGATTATTTCTGTCGAAAAACTTGAGTGTATTTGTTGAAACAGAAATCTCAAGATTTTGAGGTGTTTTAAAGTTTTAAAGCTATGGTTGGAAAGGAGAGTGACAGATGTATTAAAGTCTTGAGATTAGATAGAGGAGGTGAGTATATGTTAAATGATTTTGTGGAATTTTGTCAACATTATGGAATTAAAGGATAGTTTATTGCTTGCTACACTCCATAGTAGAACAAAGTGGCAGAAAGAAAGAATCGAACCATTATGAACATGGCTCGAAGTATGATGAAGGAGAAGCATCTTTTAGATGAATATTGGAGAGACATTGTTACCCGTGAAATATACATTCTGAACAGAAGCCCAACTAAGAGCAGGAAGGATCGAGTTCCACAACAAGCATGGAATGGTAAGTGTAGCAGCATATATCATTTAAGAATATTTGGTTGTCTAGCTTATTCACATCTACGTGAAGATATGAGGAGAAAGTTAGATGACAGAAGTGAGAAATGTATTTTTGTTGGATATACTGAAGAATCTAAAGCATATAGACTCTATAATCCAATCACCAAGAAGTATGTCATCAGCAGAGATGTGATGTTTAAGGAAGAAGAAGCATGGGATGGCAGCATAGATAAGTTGGTTGCAGAGGACGTGGTTACATCTCACGTAGAAGATGAAGAAGATGAGCAGGGCATACATGGAGGACAGTTAACTCCACAAATGCCTACACCAGTAGTAAGAACACCTGCCATATCTCCCAGAACACAAGAACGTGGGGAACCATCAAGTGTTGATGGACGGCAAGGAACATGATCAGAGGTAAGTAATGAATCAAATCCTACATTAGCTTCATTAAGAAACAGAGTTAGAGGTTAGAAAACTAGAAGTTTAAGAGAATTGTATGAACAAAATGAAGAAGTAGATCAAGTTTCAAATTTTGCATTGATGACATGTGATCCTGTAAGTTTTGATGAAGTCATTAAAAAGGATGTTTGGATAAAAGAAATGGATGAAAGAATTGATGCCATAGAAAGAAATAATACTTGGGATCTTGTAGATTTTCTTCATAATAAAAATTGTATTGGTGTCAAATGGATTTATAAGACTAAGTTAAATACTGATGGTGAAGTTGAAAAATACAAAGCAAGACTTGTAGCTCAGGGGTTTAGTCAACAACATGGTATTGATTATAATGAGATGTTTGCACCTATATCCATACTTGATACAGTAAGGATGGTATTAGCCATTGCGGCTTATAATAAATTGTATGAGCATCAAATGGATGTAATGTCTGCATTTTTGAATGGATATTTAGAAGAATAGGTTTATGTGAGACAACGTCCTGGATATGAAGCACTCCTGGATATCTGCGTTGTATGGATTGAAGCACTCACCTAGAGTATGGTATAGCAGGATTGATGAATATTTGAATAGTGAACGATTCAACAGAAGTCCAAGTGAGCCAACCTTGTATACAAAGGTAAAGCAAGAAAGTAAAATACTGATTTTTTGCTTATATGTTGATGATTTGATCTTCACTAGAGATATTTTAGTAGATGAGTTTAAGAAAGCCATGAAAACAGAATTTGAGATGTCTGATTTAGGAATGATGAAATATTTTCTTGGTATTGAAGTAACTCAATTTTGTGATGGTATTGTTATCAATCAAACTAAGTATGCAGCTGATGTACTAAAAAGATTCCAGGTTATGATGAATTGTAATCCAGTTGTAACTCCAATTGCAACTAGTACAAGACTCAGTAAGTAGGATGATGGTTCGAGACTTGATCCAATGTTGTATAAGAGACTGGTAGGAAGTCTCATGTAATTGACTACAATAAGACCTGGTATAGTGTTTGCAATAAGTATGATTTCAATATTTATGGAGTCTTCAAAGAACACCCACTGGCAAGCTCAAAAGAGGATCTTGAGATATATTGTTGGAACAACAAAGTTTGGTATCCAGTATACATCAAACTCAAATTTTAAGTTGATTAGATATACTGACAATGATTTTGCAGGTTCTACAGATGATAGAAAGAGTACATCTAGAGATGTATTAAATTTTGGATCAGGATCAGTAGCATGGGATTCAAAGAAGCAGCCCATAGACACACTATCCTCTGTTGAGGCAGAGTATGTTGTAGCAACAGTAGCTGCATGTTAAACTGTGTGGATGAGAAGAACTCTTTCTAAGTTGCAGCATGAACAAGATGAACGAACTCATATTTTCTGTGACAACAAATCAACGATTGCACAATCAATAAATCACGTCTTTCATAAAAGAAGTAAGCATATTGATACAAGGTATCATTTCATTCGAGAATTGATAAACAAGACCTATTTACAAAACTCCAGGGAATGAGTTGTTTGAGTTTCATAGGAAAAACATTGGGGTTTGTAAGCTATAACATAAATCTAGTATTTCGAAGTTTTGTTTTTTGAATGTAGTAATTAAGGGGGAGGATTTTTGAAGTGGATTAATTACTCCACCATTTGATAAGATGTCCGCCAAAATATCCACCGCCTAGATATAATTTATTATATTTCTGAAAGGCCACTTTCAAAGATGTTGAAATACTGAGAGGGGGGTGAATCAGTATTTGCCAATTATCAAACATTTTAATCAAGAGAAAGTTTCTAATCACCAATCATAGAAACATATCATCAACATTCATGAAAAAAATAACAAGATGCACAGTACACAAGATTTTTACGTGGAAACCCAAGTCCTGGGGGTAAAACCATGGAAGCCTTTTATGATAAAATTTGACCCAGCAACAAGTGGGGTAACAAATTTAATACAACTTCTCTAGCTACAACTGGAAGGGGCTAAAACGCCTAGGCTTCGTCAGCTACAACTGACGAGCTGCTACAACAGCTCAGCTCACAAAATTGTGAGACCTAGCGCCACCCTGCCACCCTAAAGAGTAAGAGTCTTGAAATGTTTGATATGAACCTGTGGACCTGTCAAACCGCCCTGCTCATCTGACTGAACAAACTAACATGTGTAACTTTGTCCCACTATTATACCAACTGTTCATATAACCATTCTGCTCAGCATATATATCCTTCGAATTCCTTCTCATGCCCAATGTTTGATTATCATCAATCTGTTGCACAAGAGTCAAGACTTTAAGTATCTGCTTATGCCAACATTTCAAAGATTCTACTCATTCCAAACATCAAAGAGTTTTTCTCATGTATCTCAATCACAAGTCCTCTCAAGTCAACTGATCATTTTTCAACGATATCCAAGAGTTCTGCTATAGTAACATATGCCTTATCATTTTGTCAAATCTTTGTCACCTATCAAAGTGCTCTGCTGTTTCTATTACTATCAAAACATCTCAGCCTTCGACCAATCACTCTTCAATCCTTTATATGCATCATGAACAGTATAAACAAATCTGATTTATGGGTTCACGCCACAGGACTTACATGCAACGAACCTTTCATTCTTGAAGTATTGAATTTACCAATAAGTTCTAAAGACAATCTATTCATTTACATTTTTCTTTCCAATACCTTTTAATACAAAGTGTAAGTTTCAGATACCTTAAATATCAGAGTGTCAGGTTTCAGAATTGAACTGGATCTGCATTTTATGAATCTTTGCATGGAGTAAACAGCCAACGAGCTTCCTTTGTGGTGGCTTGATACTTGTGCTGGAATCTCAGACAATCAATATACCATTTTCTTAAACAGAGAGCACATACCTGTCATTTTAAATCAATACATCTTTGCTGGAAATAACAACCTACTAGCATGTATATTCCCTTCTCAGAGTTCAACTCAGCCTTTCATGGTTTAATTTCCGTGATCTTCTTTGTACAATTCAGCTCACACTACGATCTCTATTAATCCAACAAAAGGCTTTATACAATCAACACATTTATTTGTTGATTTGTTGAATCAAACCAAAGACAAAATAGGCCTCCATATCTTGAAAAATTAGAGCTTTATTCAACCCAAATATTCTTTACTGCTCCGACTGCTCAGTCCTCTGTCCACTCGAAATCATACATATATTTGAAGCTTGCTTTTGTGGCTGTGTATACTGCTGTTGCAGATCAATCTTCTCACATTTCAGCTGCTACCGCTTCAATATACTCCTGCGGATGCCTCACACTGATCAGAAAACAAAAAGAAAAACCAAAGACTTTGGACCTCTTCACTGTGGCTTCCTCCACTGTTGCTGCTCTGCTATTGCCTCAGAGACACCTGAAATTACTCAGAGCTAGTTGAAAATCAGAGCTATCTTTTTTTTAAAGTTTAAAGAGGTTTTACTAGTATTTATACTTGTTTCAACGTGGAGAGATAGCCTGGCCGATATGTCAAATAATTTTTTTTATTTTTTTTGTTTGGTCGGCTGACTGAAAAGATGGAGTGAAAATGCTTCAACTTCAAAAATTCATATTTCGTCAACCGTGAGGAACCATGTAACATGCCACCTACCATTGTAAATGGCATGACGAGGGCTATAATTCTATGAGGGGATTATTTTCAAATACATGGTCCTTCATTCTTAAAATATTCCATTTGTACAAGACGTCAAAGACCCCATACATAAGGGTGTCAAAGACCAAACCATAAACCAAGTCAAGTCAAAGGGTTATCAAGGTCAAAGACTTCAATGGACATCATCAAGTTCAAGGTCTATATATCATAAAAACATATCCAATGGTTCCACTATATATCTTCATCACCATAAGAGTACCAACACCCCAAAAGAGGGGTACAAAGACCTCACCACTAGCTAGCAATACCTCATGACATCCCAATGACCATATGTGTGAGTCCAAACTTCCAAGGACACCAAGGGCCATTAAACCACCAAGTGTGGATCCAAAGACTTCTTCAAAAGGCTTCTTTACCATGCACAAAGACCTACAAGGGTCAAGAACCATCATGCCATCTTCTATGGGGTTTCCAAGACTCCTCATGTCTCAATGTTTCTTCAACCCATCAATGGCTTCTCCATCATCCACAAGGGCTTCATCAAACTACCAAAACCTCAAGAGTCAAACCATCATAATCAATCAAGCAACTATTGTGTGGGTTATATCATATGCAAAGGTGTGCTCCATTATACTATCAAGGGTGTATTATGCCATCAAGATGTGGGGGTGCCTAAGCTTCTCCTAGAGTACCATGACCTCTATCAAATGCAGATGACCATTGAAAGGGTCATTTGGACTCTTGCAACTTCTTCAACCCAACAAGGACACTTCCTAGGGTACTAGGGCATAGGTTGTGGTATGGGGAACCAGAGAAACAACTTAGGCATACTTAAACACTCTAAAGGGTGTTCAAGGATTTTTCCATTGTCCAAAGGGCTCCAAGGGATCCAGACTTAGGCTTGGACAAAGTCAAAAGGTCTCCTGTTGACGCAGACAACCACAAATCAAACACTAACCCTCAGGGGCTCCACTGGGGGCACCAAGACTCAACTGTTGGCATCAATGACAACTTAATCAACAATCTCCCCCTTTGTCATTGATGACAACACTCAGGCTCCCCCTATTCACAACTTCTCTCCCCCTTTGGCATCAATGGAAAAGGGTACTACCTTGAAGTAACGCTCCCCCTCAGAACATGCTTTCCCAAAGACTAGGCACTTCTGCTTGAAGAAGAAGAATCAATTTAGTGGGAAGAAGGAATGACCCCCAATTTTTGTCAGAGGTACTCAAATGTCCCTTTAGGAAGTGACTTGGTGAATATATCTGCCATCTACTCCTTTGTCCCAATATATTCCAACTTGATGTGCTTTTCTGTTACCTGTTCACGAAGAAAGTGATATTTGATAGGGATGTGCTTTGTCTTGGAGTGCATGACCGGATTCTTGGAGATGTTGATGGCACTTGTGTTGTCACATAGAATTGGAATCGGCTCATCATATGTTACTTGTAGGTCTTACAGGTTTTGTTTCATCCAAAGTATTTGAGTACAACATGCTACTGCTGCTATATATTTTGCTTCTACTATTGACAAGGATACTAAGGATTGCTTTTTGCTAGACCATGATACCAGACCGTTTCCTAAGAAAAATGCTGCACCACTTGTGCTTCTTCTGTCATCCACACATCCTACCCAATCCGCGTCTGATTAAGCTAATAAGTCCAACTCATTTCCTTTTGAATACCATAATCCAATGTCCATAGTTCCTTTAAGATATCTGAAGATTCTTCTGACTGCAATAACATGAGTTTCCTTCGGAACTGCTTGAAATCTTTCAACATGTCCAACAGCTTGCATCACATCTGGCCTTGAAGTTGTCACATACAGTAGGCTTCCAATCATTGACCTGTAAATTTTTTTATCCACTGCATTTGATTCATCGTCTTTGCTTAACTTGCAGCTAGTAGTCATAGGAGTGCTCACAGGATTACAATATTCCATCTTGAACCTCTTCAACATTTCTTTAATGTATTTGGTCTGAGAGATGAAGATGCCTTCTTCACATTGTGATATCTGAAGTCCCAAGACAAAGGCGAGTTCACCAAGTAGCGACATCTCAAATTCGTTCTGCATAACCTTTGCAAATTGTTGGCTCAGAGTATCATCATCACTACCAAAGATAGTATCATCAACATACACTTCAACAATAAGTATGCTGTCATGATCAATCTTGATATACATATTGTTGTCTACAGTTCCCCTTTTGAAACCTTTTTTCTACAAGTAACTTTCCAATCTGGAGTACCAAGCTCTAGGAGCTTGCTTTAACCCATATAGATCCCTTTTTAATCTGCACACATAGTCCTTGTTTGCTGAAAGATGGAATCCTTCTGGCTGTTCAATGTAGACTTATTCTTCTAGTTTGCCATTCAAAAAGGCTGATTTGACATCCATTTGATACACTTTCATGTTTTTAGCACAAGCATAGGCCAATATCATTCTTATAGCTTCCATTCGGGCTACTGGATCAAATGTTTCTTCAAAATCTATCCCTTCGATTTTAGCATATCCTTTGCAAACCAATCTTGCCTTGTTTCTGATTACATGTCCATCTTCATTCAGCTTATTTCTGAAAATCCATTTTGTGCCAATCACATTTTTGTCCTTGGGTCTACGAACAAGTTCCCATGTTTCATTTTTTCTTGATTTGATCAAGTTCTTCATCCATGGCTTTGACCCAATGTTCATCTGCACTAGCTTCCGCAAAGTTACTCGGCTCTACTGTAGATAGTAGTGAGAAATATACTTGTTCTGGTCTTCGGACTTGTCTTCGATCATTTCTGGTTTCTATGCGGGCATTTTTGTCACCAATAATCAATTCCTGTGGATGATTCTTTTGATACCAATTCTTAGGAGAGTTTTGTTGTTCTTGCTGTTGATCCTGTGTAACTTGTGGCTGAATTTTTCTCTGTTCTTATTCTACTTCATCATCATCTTCTTCTTCTTCATCTTCTTTTTCTTTGTCATCATGATCTTTTGAGTCTTCCTGACATTTTGACAAGCTCGATTCATCAATCTTTACATTGATGCTTTACACTATCTTACCTAATCTCAGGTTGTAACACTTGTAGGCCTTTCTTGTGGATGAGTACCCAACAAATATTCCTTCATCTACACAAGATTCGAATTTTCTAAGCTTCTTATCATCTCTTCTGATGTAGCACCTGCTTCCGAACACTCTGAAGTGTTGAACATTAGTTGTTCTTCCTATCCATAGCTCATAAGGAGTTTTATCACTGCTTCTTCTGAGCAATCCTCTGTACATAATGTGGACTTTTGTATGTAATTCCTGAGCCCAAATTTTTTTGCTTAGCTTAGCTTCAGTCAACATAGTTCTGACCATTTCTAACATTGATCTGTTCTTCCTTTCTACTACTCCATTCTGCTGAGGTGTTCTGGCAACTGAAAATTGTCTTTTTATACCATTTTCTTCACAGTACTAATAAAATTCATTTGATGTAAATTCTCCACCATTATCGGATCTGAGACACTTGATTCGTTTACCTGTTTCATTTTCAACCTGTTCTTTAAAGATCTTGAAGCATTCAAAGGCTTCTTATTTCCTGTTAGGAAGGCATACCCATGTCATCCTGGAATAGTCATCAATGAGCAGCATGAAGTATTCTTCACCATCCAATCCTTTATTCTTGGTTGGCCCACATAGATCAGTGTGGACAAGCTCTAAGGGTTTTGTAGAAGAGTATTCTTTTGTCTTGAAATTGACTTTCGTAAGTTTCCCATGCTGACAGTGCTTGCAGATAGTGTCGAAAGGCTTTGTAATCTATGGCATGTTCCTTACGGCTTGCTTCTTGCTGATCTTGACTAGATTATCAAAATGTATGTGTCCCATTCTTCTATGCCATAACCAATTCTCATTCTTTTCCTAGGTGACATTTCTCTTTCTTGATCTCGTCCAAAGCATATATGTTGTTTGGAGTCCTGGTAGCTGTTGCCACTAACCTTCCTGATCCTTCTTCTCTTATCTTGCATGTCTTTGAGTTGAATGTAAGTTCATGTCCCTGATCACACATCTGGATGACACTCAACAAATTATGCTTCATACTGTCCACAAACAACACATTTTCTGCTACTGTACCTTTTCCAACAACTTTTGCTGATTTGTTATTTCCAAAAGAGACAGATCCTTTATCTTTTTCAAGAAAAATGAAAGCGCCTTTGTTACCTGTCATATGCCTAGAACAACCACTGTCAACATACCATTTGTTGCTACTAGTTTGATCTTGAGCTTGAAGAGATATCCCACATTCATGAATATTCAAATTGTTCTTTTGTCTTATCCATACTTTTCGTTGGTCACCCGTTCGATTGGCTGATACCTGTATAATGGTTGTAGGAGGGACTATCATTCTGCAATTCCTGGTTGTATGCCCGAAGTTATTGCATTTCTGGCATTCAACTTCAGAATCCAAAGGAAAAAAACTGTTGTTGTTTCGCTGCCATCTAGAATTTTCATACATGTTTCTGTTTTCTGCATATCTTCCTTTTAAACAATTCATAGCTTTATGCCCAAATATTCCGAAAGAAAAACAATAACCATAAAACGGATATTCATACCTGGGAACAAATGGTCTTCTTGGAGGTGTTTCCCATCTGAAACTTTGATTTTAAACTGGAGTCCATTATGAGGTTGGTTGTCTAGGTTGAAATGGTCTTGTTAGAGGTGTTGTCAATTTAACATGTTGATTTTCAATGGGACCCTATTCCGGTTGTTGTTTTGGTTGATATATGGGTACTTCTTGGATGACGGGGTCTTTGATAACTTCCGGTTTATCTTCAGTTGTCTTAGAACTTGAACCTTCATCATTGTGCTTCTTATAACCAAGACCTGTTCTGTCGAGGTATGGCTTTTGATTACTGATGATCTGATCAAGTATCTTGGAACTGTTGTCATGGCCTTGACTCACATTTTTCTTTTGTAGTTGAGTTCTTAGAGTCACTATCTCCCCCATTAGTCTCTCACTTTCATTCATACTTTCTTCTAGTTGTTTTCTAAGATTGTCTTGAATTCTTTTAGCTTCTTCTAATTGAATAGTTAGACTTTGAATGAGTTGATCTGCTTCTTCAGATATCTGAGGTCTTTCTCGTAACTCCTGTATCTCCCCTTTAAGTAGTTTATTCCTTTTTCTTTCTCTTCTCAGCTCTTTCAAAGCACTTATAAATTCTTCATTGAGGTCTACTTCACCTTCTAAATCAGATTCTTCTTTGTTTTCGGAGATCTCATCTGAATCTTTCAAATCAACAGCCATGAAGAGTACCCTTTTTTATTCATTATCACTGCTACTGTCCGAATCACTATCACTATCTGAGTCACTATCAGAATCTTCATCGGATGAGCTGGTGTTTCTTTTAGAGTAGAGACTTTTCTTCTTTGCAAACCTTCCATTTTTCTTTCCGTTGAAGTTCCTGTGTTTCTTATGTTTCTTGAAACTGTCATCACTATTAGAGTCTTTTGAATAAGGACATTTTGAAGCAAAGTGACCTATTTTACTGCATGAAAAACACTTAAGAGGTAACTTACCTTTGTACTTACCTGTTCCTCTTTTGAGCTTTCTTACTAAGTTTGTTGTCTTGTCATCATCTGAATCATCGCTGCAGTTGAAGTGGTATGCTGTCATTTTATTTCTGAATTGTCCTTCTTGGCTTGTTTGTCTTTCATTGCTTGCTTGGAGGAAACTTTAAAGGCTTCTTCTTTTCTAGGTGAGTCTTCATCTTCTAATCTCATTTCATAAGCCACAAGTGTCCCATGTAGCTAGTCTACTGTCATGGTATCCAAGTCAGTCCTTTCTTCCAAGGCTGAGATTTTAGGATTGAATCTGTTGGGAAGCATTCTTAGTATCTTTTGAACAACAACTGATTCTTCAATTTTTTCACCCAGGCCTCTGATAGTATTTACAAGTTGATCAATTCAAAGAAAATAGGTTGCAATGTTCTCATCATCCTTCATCTTTAGATGTTCGAATTGTCCTTTGTAGGTTTGGAGTTTGGCTTCTTTGACCTTTTTGTCACCTTCGTAGATGGTCTTGAGCTTGTCCCACATTTCCTTAGCAGAAGTACAATGCATGACTTTGACAAAGACCGATTTATCCAATGCACTCGAAATATGGTTCGTGGCTTTTGAATTCGTATCATAATGAGCTAAGTCAGCTGGATCTGTTGGTGGGGGTGTTGGTACTTTATATCCATTTTCAACTATTTTCCATACTTGTACTCCTTGAGCTAGCAGAAAATATTTCATTCATATACTCCAAAAGGTATAGCCCGTCCCAGCAAACATGGGTATTCCATTTTTACTGTGCTTGGCAAACTTGCCCATAATTTCCTTCCAGTGATTAGAATGTTCTTGAAGGAACCCGCTCTAATACCAATTGTTGAAATACTTAGAGGGGGGTGAATTAGTATTTCAACAATATCAAAATGTTTAATCAAGAGCAAGTTGCTAATCACCAATCATAGCAACATATCATCAAAATTCATGAAAAAAATAACAAGATGCACAGTACACAAGATTTTTACGTGGAAACCCAAGTCCTGGGGGTAAAACCACGGAAGCCTTTTATGATAAAATTTGACCCAGCAACAACTGGGGTAAAAAATTTAATACAACTTCTCCAGCTAAAACTTGAAGGGGCTACAACCCCTAGGCTTCGTCAGCTGCAACTGACGAGCTGCTACAACAGCTCAGCTCACAAAATTGTGAGCCCTAGCACCACCCTGCCACCCTAAAGAGTAAGAGTCTTGAAATCTTTGATATGAACCTGTGGACATGTCAAACCACCCTGCTCATCTGACTGAACCAACTAACATGTGCAACTTTGTCCCACTATTATACCAACTGTTCATATAACCATTCTGCTCAGCATATATGTCCTTCGACTTCCTGCTCATGCCCAATGTTTGATTATCATCAATCTGCTGCACAAGAGTCAAGACTTTAAGTATCTGCTTATGCCAACATTTCAAAGATTCTCCTCATCCCAATCATCAAAGAGTTCTGCTCATGTATGCCAATTAGAAGTCCTCTCAAGTCAACTGATCATTTTTCAATGATATCCAAGAGTCCTGCTATAGTCACATATGCCTTATCATTTTGTCAAATCTCTGTCACCTGTCAGAGTGCTCTGTTGTTGCTATTACTATCAAAACATCTCAGCCTTCAACCAATCACTCTTCAATCCTTTCTATGCATCATGAACAGTATAAACAAGTCTGATTTATGGGTTCATGCCACAGGACTTACATGCAACGAACCTTTCATTCTTGAAGTATTGAATTTACCAATAAGTTCTGAAGACAATCTATTCATTTACATTTTTCTTTCCAATACATTTTAATACAAAGTGTAAGTTTCAGATACCTTGAATATCAGAGTGTCAGGTTTCAGAATTGAACTGGATCTACATTTTCTGAATCTTTGCATGGAGTAAATAGCCAACGAGCTTCCTCTGTGGTGGCTTGATACTTGTGCTGGAATTTCAGACAATTAATACGTCATTTTCTTAAACAGAGAGCACATACCTATCATGTTAAATCAATACATCTTTGTTGGCAATAACAACCTGCTAGCATGTATATTCCCTTCTCAGAGTTCAACTCAGTCTTTCATGGTTTAATTTCCGTGATCTTCTTTGTACAATTCAGCTCACACTACGATCTCTATTATTCCAACAAAAGGCTTTATACAATCAACACATTTATTTGTTGATTTGTTGAATCAAACCAAAGACAAAATAGGCCTCCATCTCTTGGAAAATCAAAGCTTTATTCAACCCAAATATTCTTTACTGTTGTGACTGCTCAGTCCTCTGTCCACCCGAAATCATAGATATATTTGAAGCTTGCTTTTGTGGCTGTGTATACTGCTGTTGCAGATCAATCTTCTCACATTTCAGCTATTGCTGCTCCAATATACTCCTGCAGATGGCTCACACTAATCAAAAAACAAAAACAAAAAACAAAGACTTTGGACCTCTTCACTGTGGCTTCCTCCACTGCAGTTGCTCTACTATTGCCTCAGAGACACCTGAAATTACTCAGAGCTGGTCGAAAATCAAAGCTATCTTTTTTTTAAGTTTAAAGAGGTTTTACTAGTATTTATACTTGTTTCAACGTGGAGAGATAGCCTGGCCGATATGTCAAATAATTTTTTATTTTTTATTTTTTGTTTGGTTGGCTGATCCAAAAGATGGAGTGAAAATGCTTCAACTTCAAAAATTTCATATTTCGTCAACCGTGAGGAACCACGTGGCGTGCCACCTACTGTTGGAAACGGCATGACGAGGGCTATCATCCTATGAGGGTATTATTTGCAAATACATAGTCCTTCATTCTTAAAATCTTCAATTTGTACAGGACGTCAAAGACCCCATACATAAGGGTGTGAAAGACCTAACCATAAACCAAGTCAAGTCAAAGGATTATCAAGGTCAAAGGCTTCAATGGACATCATCAAGTTCAAGGTCTATATATCATAAAAACATATCCAATGGTTCCACTATATATCTTCATCACCATAAGAGTACCAACACCCCAAAAGAGGGGTACAAAGACCTCACCACTAGGTTGCAATACCTCATGACATCCCAATGACCATATGTGTGAGTCCAAACTTCCAAGGACACCAAGGACCATTAAACCACAAAGTGTGCGTCCAAAGACTTCTTCAAAAGGCTTCTTTACCATGCACGAAGACCTACAAGGGTCAAGAACCATCGTGCCATCTTCTATGGGGTTGCCAAGACTCCTCATGTCTCAATGTTTCTTCAACCCATCAAGGGCTTCTCCATCATCCACAAGGGCTTCATCAAACTACCAAAACCTCAAGAGTCAAACCATCATAATCAATCAAGCAACCATTGTGTGGGTTATATCATATGCAAAGGTATGCCCCATTATACTATCAAGGGTGTATTACGCCATCAAGGTGTGGGGGTGCCTAGGCTTCTCCTAGAGTACCATGACCTCTATCAAACGCAGATGACCACTGAAAGGGTCATTTGGACTCTTGCAACTTCTTCAACCCAACAAGGACACTTCCTAGGGTACTAGGGAATAGGTTGTGGTATGGGGAACCAGAGAAACAACTTAGGGGTACTTAAACACTCTACAGGGTGTTCATGGCTTTTTCCATTGTCCAAAGGGCTCCAAGGGCTCCAGACTTGGGCTTGGACAAAGTCAAAAGGTCTCCTATTGACACAGACAACCACAAATCAAACACTAACCTTGAGGGGCTCCACAAGGGGCACCAAGACTCAATGGTTGGCATCAATGACAACTTAATCAACAAAAGACACAAACCAAATCAGATTTTGTTGACTGTTCAAATCCTCGAACAGACCTCCACCATCAAACCGACTTAAACATTAAGGTTGAAGCGACATTCATAAAATCTGTTGCAGCATATCATATTTTGAAGAGGCACCTACAACCTATAATTTTAAGTTCTCAAGACTGTAACATAACAGAACATTTACTTCTACAGTGATGATTTTGTTACAAAGGGTCGTTTAGTATTTAATGATCAATTAGGATGAAGCACTATAAATACTCACCATTGTAATCGTGATTCAAGGATAGAGGTGAATATAATTATTAGCTGAAGTTGAACAGAGAATTTTACTGTGTATTTCTGTTATACTCTGTTATTTTTTGAGTTTGAAAACTCATCATTATTTTGAAGTTAGTTTGTCGTAGCAGCTTAAGAGATTAGTGTTATTTTTTGTGTTAAATGTGTTTAACTAATGAAATATAGTATTATTCAAGTTTATGAATGCAGGGGTCATTAATATATAGCCAAAGCAGTCAGTTGTCACTGTTAGTTGTGACTGTGCTGAAGATTACAGTGAGTTGTTACTGTTAGTTGTGACTGCTGAATATTACAGTCGACTGTTACTATCACCTGTGACTGTCGTGTACGTGAAATTTGTGAGTTTGGAGATCCATCTGTGTTGCTGGAAGTAAGAGCAACACCCCCCTGCCTTCCCACAGGATATACATGCAAACTCAGCCTCAACTCTTTTGTCCTAGTTCAGGATAGGAAGAGTAATTAGGTTTTCCATTCTAAATATCCCTTTCCTCCAATTAGTTTCCATTGGCGAATATTCACATACCTGTACCTTTAGTAAACCTTTTTCTGCTGCCAACTTAATTAATATCCATAATTATTGGAGCCAAACACCAGTCCTAGTTTGAATGTAATATAATGAGTTTCATCCAAATGTATTTTTTCCTTAGCATGCACCATCCAAAAACCCCAGGCTCCATTTTTGTCAATTGTAGGTTGTACCAGAATCCTTACATTCACAGGTTTGTGGATTTCCTTTTAAGCTTAAATTAAGGACCTGATATGAGATGCACAAGGAAATGTTGGATAGGACTTGTCTTGGAATATATTGGCATTTCTGGCAAGCCAAATACCTTGTGCAACCACGAGTGGTAGTGATTTGAATCCCTTAAATATTTTTTTGTTGGAACCAATTCCCCATACATTTCACAACTTCACCTTTCCAAAATACGCTATCTAGTGAAAACATCTACCTCTTTCCATAGCTTCTTTGCATATGCACACTTATTGACAATATGGTTAATAGATTCTTCCTCCAACGTACACATGATATGCTATTCAGAGCCCTGTCCACTTCTTTGAAGTACATCTCATGTTAAAACTTTGTTCGTGAGCACAAGTCACATATAAATTCATGTTTTTAGTGGGGCTTTGAGTTTCCACAAATCCTTCCACCACCACACATCCTCACCCTTTCTTTGGAATAACAAACATCACCTTGTATTCTAACCTTGGAGTATAAATCGAGAGTGTTGGGTTCTTCAACCAAACAAAGCAATATCCATCCTTTGTCGAATGAATGTGATTTTTTAAAGTGATTAATATAATATTTACACCTCTCTCATTCTACCTCTGTTAGCAAAAATATCTCTCTAGCCTTCCATTCTTGATGCTAAAGAGTTGTGGTGCTAGCCTCTGCTACATGGACAAGTTTGAATATTTCTTTACTCTACAACTTTGCTATTATATTTATGCGTAAAATATGAGAATCCAACAACCCACCCAAGCATTTGGTGCGAACCCTTACTCTATCCCATAATTACTACTTCCCCGGAAGAGGAAACGATAGGACCATTACTTTCCAAAATATAGATTCTAAATTATGAACAAATTTGGATGTTTTTATTTCCATTCAACTACTAATAGAAGTTCTATATGTTTTTGAGAGATAAATTATTCCCATGGTCCCTCATTGGAGATTAACCTCCAAATACTTTTGGTTTCCAGATCCTTTCCAAAGGAATCAATAGTCTTTAGTCCCCTCCCACAACAATCCTTATGTTTCACTAAAGTTTTCCATTTAACCAAAGATAGTCCATCCTTCTCTCTTACCAATCCACAAGAATTTGAAGCTTCTCTTTGTGATTGATTGATTCAAAAATTTCTTTAGGGATATGAGCCATGGAAAACCAATATACTAGGACTCACTCCAAGATAACGTCAACAAATGTTAACCTTCCCCCTAATGATAACCAACGGTTACATTAGAATTTTGTTCTTTTCTCAATTTTCTCTATTAATGACTACAAATTATTCTTCTTGTATTCATTTGGCTTCAAGAAGCCAAGGTACTTAAACCCTCTTTCAAAATCTAAGTTCTAACAAGGTAAGGTTTGTAGTGTGCTTATTATGTAATCTTCTTCCACTCCATTAAAGGCAACTAATGATTTGTGAATATTATTCTCCATCCTTGAAGCTAGGCTATAATGATACAAATTTTTGAGCTTTGTAAACATCCTTTCTCGAGCCATAAGATAAAAATAAAAACATCTACAAACACTAGGTGAGTCAAGATTTTCCTATCATTATGCTTCCTAGAGAGCTTGTGCCTTTAACCTATACAATTATCCTACTTATCCCTTCATCTATAATTAAAATAGTAAAGGAAATACAAGACACCCTTGCTTGAGTCCTCTAGAGGACACGGATACCTCAAAGGCATATCAATTAATTACAACAACAAAATAAATAAATGATATATATTCTATATTTAAGACGTGATATGGTATTCCATATGGACATCCAGCACCAATGTGGATCCTCAACCCTGTCGGATAGTGTACATGGCCTTGTATCCTAGTTTTGGGGTGTACTCTAAGATAGGGTTCATGCTGCAAATAAGTTCATCTTCTACATATTTAATACAATCGTGTACCATTTTAAGCATTATCTGCATAGGATCCCCATTGGTGTTTATCATTCCCTTTTAGACATGGAATGATAGAAGGCCTACTTGCTTCCATTCATGTCTCCAGATTGAAGAGGTTTCTATTGGCTACATGAGCCAAATTAAGCATACAATTTCTATGAAGTAACGAAATCAGATTTTTAGACAACCTTAAGGCTTTAGTCATTCCCGCTTCCCATCCGAGGATTTTCCAACTAACCATAGCTCTGTAGATAATTGAGACATTATGGGAGGATTTGAAAGCTATCGTAATCCAATATTCAATAGAGTAACCTTCAAGGGCCAAACCTTTTCTACAACTTAAGAAAAGAGTCCTCTAAATTTGGTTGCTCCACCCAACAAGAAACATAACATATTATGTATAAACTCTTTAAACAAATAAATGTTTTTCCGAAATATGATGTCAAGAGTAAGGAATCAACAAACATGATTCCTGAAATGATGAGGGATTCCAAAGAAACTCTCCTAAGGAACCATCACATGAGACATCTACTCTAGGAATGGAAAGAGAACCCCTCACATGGGGCTTCTAAACCAGAGGAAACTCTTCGGAGTGACCCCAAAATTTCCAAGAGTGACCCCAAAATTTCCAAGATGTTGGTCACTACGTTCACATTCAGGTATAGATTAAAGCAATGAAGTTCTAAGGCTGCTTTTGATTGCTATTCATGCCCAGAATACAAAACGAATGTTGTTTATTGTTATTTTTATGCACGGGATGTGAGGTTTCGATCTTTCAAATCATTGTTTCACCCTCATGTAATTGATTGGTATTCATGCCCAGAATACAAAACGAATGTTGTTTATTGTTATTTTATGCACGGGATGTGAGGTTTCGATCTTTCAAATCATTGTTTCACCCTCGTGTAATAGTTTGAGCAAGTACATCAAGCATGTGATTCTCCTACTGTTGGAAATGGCCATGGATTGGAAGCAAGCTAGAAAGAGGATGAGGGGTGCTCATCTGACAAATATGAAATATGTATTCCAAAATACCCAGCAGATAATATTCCTGGTGGATAGTCTGAAATGGTAGAACTAGTAGTTGACAATGGAGATGATGTTTCTCTTTTCCTCAATAATAACTATTCACGTGAAGCAGCTGAGCCAAACTATAGCCATTTTGAGAATTTCATGAGTAGGAGTAGGACAAAAAAGGATACATATATTATGGACCATGAGAATAATCACAACGTGTCATAAGAATGGAAGAATTTTGGCAATGACAAAACTTTCGAGAGAAGCTATCCAGAAGAAGACTTGGATGGAAGGTTCATAGGCATGGGTTTTGATACCAGATCGAAGGGTCACTCTGTGCGACAAATAGATTGGAATAATGAAATAGATAAGTTTCAATACCATAATGATGTAAACAAAAGATATTTTGGTTTAAATGAGCCAGTTAGAAGAGCTACTAATTCAGATGATACAATGCAAAATGAAGAGGATGAAAAGGAGCAAGCATTGGAACTAATATGCTCATAGATGGATAAAACGCTTCCGATATCATTAGAAACTCTTCAAACTAGGATATTAAAATGCCAAATATTACTCTAAATATTTATCCAATGGAAAATGATCATGGTCAAAAGACAACATTATATTATTAAAACAAACTGATAAGAGGACATGGGAAACAACCAGTACTCGTAAGCATCAGGATATTTATGAGGGATTTAATTACAAGGAACGGCAGACACAAATAATCTAATCAGAATGGAGGTCCACTTCTAGGGTGTTGAATGGAGTAAGGCCTGCTAGAAACAAGAGAAAAACTAGCTATAGTATTGGCAGGGTTGCAATGGAAAATAAGAATGGCAATCAAGTAATGAGGAAGCAGTCTTGGTTAATGGTGGCTGAAGATGAAGAATGCAATCAGTGTATTCCACAATTTGGAGATGAATTTGCATATTTAGATAAGTAATGTTACATGGACAGATATGTTACTTTTTCACTCCTTGGTATTGGACGTATGTGCTTTTTGAATTTGAAGATTTGATTTCCAACCTTGAATTCCAGTTTCTTGTAACGCGTGTTCAAATGTGTTGGTTATATCTCAACAGTATTTGGAAATGAGAATGCCACAAGAAATGAGAACGCCACGAGAAGGATGACCTTCGAAATCAATTAAAGGCACAATTCGATCGGTGCAATTTTGCCATGTTGAGAGGTTGGAGTACTCCAGTTTTGCTGGATCTTGGGAGACCTGCTACAAATTGGAACTCAAATTCATTGGACTTGACTATTATGTTAATGGAAATATTTTTAAGTTGATGTTTCCCAAACTGACTAATTTCCCTGATTTTCTTGTATAGAAAATTTGCTATGAAACTAGAAAAATAGGGATAAATGTCATGCTTCGTGGAGAGCTAAGAATCGTCAGTGGGGAAGTTGGTGGGAAGGGAGAGTTACAGCTATTGAACCGAAGTCTTTTGATTTCCCAGACAGTCAGTGGGACAAATGTGTTGTCCAATACAAGGGTGATTCATCTAGTTGTCACAAACACAGCCCCTCGGAACTTCTTTATCCAAATAATCATAACTTGGAGCTTCCAAAAATTGGCCTTGAAATTAAAAGAAAACTTCTACGTGTTATTTAAAATATGGAGAAAAGTTCTTATGAAATTGACATAATAAAATCCTCTCTTACATGTGTATCTTAAATATTTTATTTGTATGTCTGATCTGGTCACATATCCATTCCCATTTTGTGTGTCCTCATCTTGTACATTATTAAAATCTGATGTGGGATTTTTAAGGATTGTTGGAATTATTTGAAGTGTCAGAGAAATCAGACTTTCATAATAGGTTGGTTTCTTCGAAGTTCTTTTTACTGTAGCATGATATTCTATTTTCCGTCTCTTTGTTTATTAATATATATATTTGTTGGGAATAATTGTTTTTCTAAATGTATTAAAGTCATATAAATATCTTTAATTAAAGTCATATAAATATTTTTAGATTTTGTAAATCCATTTAACTATATTTAGGTATGTTAGGGAAATGGAATTATACACATACATAATTGAATTGTAGAGAGATAAAATAATTTTATTAATATCCAACAAATGACCTTTTGCAAACCTTCTGTAAAAAAACTCAAGCCATGAATCTGACAGATCCATAAGCAGGGCTAGTGAAAAGGTTGATGAGGAGTTCAATGTTTACTCAACTAAGGAAAAGTTTGAACAAACTTTTAGGGTTTTAATTTGATTGAATAAACTCATGTGGAATGATCTTCCAGTTTAAGCCATCAATTAAATTGCTTTACAAAAACCCAACATAAAGACTGTTGTTCCTAATGCTAATCATATTGTAAATATCTCAGAAGGTGACATGAAAACCACTGTTAAGAGGAACAAAAATAGAATATCTGTCAGCTCCATGGCTCCATAACATGAGCATATTCTCCAAGTATTATAAAAAAACATGGATGCTTACAAAAACAATTGGAAACAAAAACTCATAGGTAAAGTTCCAGAGATCAGTTCTCACCAGATTTTTTCATGCAAAATCCCACACCTCATCCTTGGACCTTCATATGCTTCCCATTCCACTGTTGTTCAGATGTCAAGATACACTAAAACGTTGACTACCGACACACACATTGAAACACAATTGCTACTATGTTGAACTATGGGTAGAAATAAAGATGAAAATGAGATATGAAGATTCTTACTTCTTGCAAGTCTGAAGAAACCTCATAAAATCTCCTGGGTAAAGTTGGTTTTATTTTTAGTTTGGAAATAAACACATTGGTTAGATCTCTATAACACTCTTCCCTTCAATACGAAAAAAAAATATGACATTTTTTCTATTATTAGACATTTAATAGATAGATTAAACCTCTACATCAACTATCTGGGCATAAAATATGCATGCCAAAATCTTAGGATAGCTTACTTGACAGATTCTTGTAGCCGATCACAGGGCATGGAAATTACCAGTGAGACCTTTGTTTTTAGCATGGAGGATGTGGACCTTTTAAAATCAAACCATAAATAGTTTGATATTATCGTGATCATTTTTTGACTGCAGAGTAGCTATGAACTGGAACCTTATATAACAAGACACGCTCTCATCTCTAGGACAATATTGTTCTATGAAAATGCACAACGAGACAGACCAATTATATGGAACTACAGACGAAGACTCCATACAAATCCATACATGATTCCTAAATTTTATGAAATTCATGACTTTATATTAGTGATACAAATTTTATGAAATTCGTGACTTGATGCTAGTCTTGTAAAACCGCTACATGGAATGAACACAACTAAATAGGATTGATACATGTTCAAACCAGGATTGTTTATTACATCACAAAAGAAAGTAGGCATATGGACAAAATACAATACATTATCATCTTCACCATAACTCATTAACCAACTATTAATTCACTAATACAAGCCCTTACCTCACTCTCCCTTATCATGTCGATTAAGAAGTGCAAATCCCATACTAGGGAATTAGTTATGAATGTAGAAACACATTAAATTGAGTACCAAAAAAAGATATGCAAAACAATTCGATTGCTTTAAATTTCAGTGCATTCTTGCACATGAACACAGTCAATAGTTTTTTAATCCTCCATGATGAAGGTATAAATATGATTGCTGGTTGATATAACTTGTTTTTACCAACTTTATAAGCAATATAAGGCAATGGAAGCCATAGAAAATCAATTTAAGGATGAGCAAACAAACTCAAATGTTATGGCTTCATATACAAACAAGGCAGGGGAAAAGACTATTGCTAAGTCTAGATGTTCAAGGTTACTATTCAAATGTATTGGGTTAGGTTTAGAACAAAAGATGAATTCATAGAAGGATGAAGAGTTGCATGCTTCCAAGCAACGTATAGAAGACCTTGAAGGTCTTCATGCATCTCAACAAAAGGACGTAGATGGATTCTCTTTGCAATGATACCTTTCAATTGCAGAACAATATTTGGAGAATCTAGGGCAAGTTGTGATATGATCAGACTTGTATTAATGCTGAGAGTTAGGTTCAATGTCACCTGAGTGGGTGCAGATGAGGCCAGGTTTAAGTTCTGAGTAATTATCAAGCTAAAGGAAATTTGTAAGCAAATTTTCTCGAAAAAAATTGATAATCAACATATCATAAAATGAAAGTAGTGATAGAATCCTCCAACTCCAACTTTAACAAGTATTACCTTTTTCCATACCACTAATTTCATGCTATTATTTAAGTTTCTGGCATATCTATTTGATATATGTAGTAATAATTTAAATAGAAATTTTTTTACTTGCAGTAGTAAATTTTTTAACCTATATTGTTTTTTGTATCGTGATTATCTTTCTGCTCCTCTTGAGATATTTATGATGAATCTTAATTTGGTGACAACAAAGAGAAGAACTTTAATCTGTATTGTTTCTGAAGCAGTTATTGTGTTTTTGCTTCTTAAATAATCATGCTCAATGCTAGGCTGGCTGCAGCAGAGAGTATGACACATGATGTCACAAGCGATTTGCTTGGAGTTAGATCGGATATGACCAACTATGATGTGATTTCTCTTCTAAGCTCATAGGTTTTGTTTCTTTTGGTGTCAACAAATTTTTTTCTCTAATATTTTGTCATCTACTAAATTGTGTTTTCATACTAGTCTGTACTAGATAATCAACAAGTACACAAGGTAATAGAAAAAGCTTGTCATCAGAATGAAGAGTAAAAAAAAAAGGTTTGTAATTTGGAAGATGCTCTCTAATGGTTATCAAAGAATCTCAAAGAAAAACCTTCTAAATATATTTACTTGATTATGATGTAGGAACAAGAAGTGCAAAAGCTATGACATCAACTGAATGATTTAATTGAAAAACGAAATGTAACTACATGTTGTAAAGTTATGTCTTAATTGGTCTTTTGATTATTATTTATTAGGCATTGGCATGTATCATTCTGTTGTAAAGCTATTTTTTATGTGCAGGCAGTAAATTTTCAATGATTCTTCCCTTACATTCTATAGGAATGCTCGATTACATATCTTCTTAATAACATGAACTTCCTACAAGTATTTGATAATGTTAACCTTTTTACTCTTTAAGTTTCAAATTTGTATATATTTTTGATGTCCAATATGGTAGTTGAAGAAATTGTCACGATGGTTCTTGAATGTTATTATGTGTCATCAAGTTATGGAATTTTTTTTATAATATTTAGTATTTTGAACTTTGTCTACGTGCAGTTGATGTCACCTAATTATGCAGTAGGTGTTTATACCTTAGATTTTTTGGAGGTGGAGGAGGAAGTGTAGATTTACTAGATTTAAGGGGAAGCTTGCACTTGTCCAAGCTGGATGGTTTCTATGGTCATCTTTTTTAGTTAGGATAATGAATATTTGTTTAATAAATGGTTTAAGGTTAGCCAGTATGGGTGAGCTGTAGAACTCATCAACATGGTTTTCAGGCAGTTAAAATACACAGCCACACACCCACGGGGCAGTTATAATCGATGGGAGTGCGGTAGATGTGGTCGAGCGATGCGTGGGTGAGTTCCGTAGCCATTTGGTGGATTATTCAAAAATTACAATCCTCAAATCGATTGCGTGCTTTGAAATACATTCCCAAAATTTGTGGATACACGACTCTCGAATGAGGTCTTTATTTTTTATATTTTATTTCCATTTTTATGTTACCTAAAAAAATCTAGAAATGGATTAATAAATATGAATGAAAATGGCATTAAAAGAAATATTAGTAATTTTTGATTAATATTAATAAGAGAAAATAAAAACTAATTATGAAATTTTATATGATATGATCTTTACAAAATTATCATGCAAAATTAGAAAATTATCATGTCACATTTTTGCTGTAAGGTAGAACAACAATAACGTTTGCAAAATTAGAAAATTATCATGTCACATTTTTTGCTGTAAGGTAGAACAACAATAACGTTATGTCTTATGGATTAAAAAATAATAAGAGAAACTAAGAACACTAATTATTGAATTTAATATGATGTGAATTTTAATAAAGTTATTATAATATATGGTGTATTAAATAAATAATTTTAAAAAATATTACGAAGATATAACTTGCATAGTTAACCAAAATTATAAAATAATTAATTATTTAGATATATGAATAAGATCACTATGTATATGTTATAATTAAAAAAAAAACTTTGGGAAGAGAAAGTGAGATCAAGATAATGCATATTACAAGCTTTATGAATCATCAAGATCGTAACTAGGCATTTATTAATTAATTATTTGGATATATGAAAAAGATCGCTATATATGTTATAGTAAAAAAAAAATTTAACTTTGGGAAGAGAAAGTGAGAACAAGATAATGCATATTGCAAGCCTAAGTTTTTTTTAATTTAATTGTTATTTTTTAAAATAAAAATATTATTGATATTGTTATTTTCTTAAAAATAACAATATAAATAATATGTGTTATATTGGTTGTTATGTTCATATTAGTTTTTCAGATTTTTAATATATATATATATATATATATATGAAAAATGGTGTTCTATAATCATTTTAAAAGAAAATATCTTAATGATAAATGACACATTTATTTAGTTAATGTGATATTTATAAAGTTAAAATATACATGTGGTCCATAGTGTTATAATTTACATTAATAATATGACATTTTACATTCATAAAGGGCTATGTCACATTCAAGGTACGTTGCATTGCAGAGTGGTGGTTAACCAAATTCAAACATTGTTTGTTAAATCATGTGCTATGTCACATTGCAATGCTTACCAAGGGTTACATTGCATTGTGACATTTAGAAAACATTATGTCGCATTTTGATGCTTGCATTGTGGCGTTCATCAAGGGTTATGTCACATTATGACATTGATCAAGGGTCATATGAGACATTAATAATTTTACACCGACAATGCATGAGATGTGACACATTAATAATGTGGCAATGTTTTTTTTCTATAGTATGTGTCACATTTACGCCTATCAGTGTATTCAGACACATTAATATTATCATTAATGTGGTTGTTGCTAGTGTACAAGTTGTCATACTTCTTTAAGTGATGGAACTCATTATGCATGGTGAAGATGAACTTGTTCCATGTTCTTATAGGATCTTCTTTATATCACATTGTCTATTGTTTGACTCCCACTAGTACAATGTGGGTTGTGCAAATTTCAACAACATTTCTTCATATTGAACTATACTTCAAACTTCAAAATCCATCCATTCTCTACTTCAACCAAGTCTTCTCTCCTTCATTTGATCCATAAGGTGTCCATTCCTTTCCCAAATACTCGTTGGAATGGTCCTGCACATTTACCAGACTTAGCCCTAATTCATCCAAGGACAATTCAAGAGCATTATCAAGAGATTACAATTATGCATAAGCACACTCCATGAACACAAGGGATAAAACATGGTCCACCCACATAGAATGGAATACATGCATATATTCCTCCTAAGAGTATTGAAGGAAGCATGCAAGACTTAGACCTATTTCTCAAGTATGATTACATATAAATATCAACATAAGGATAACCATGTAAAGGTACTAGAACAATAGAGTTAACACACAGATCTGCCAACCATAATAGTCATTACTAGTTAATAGTGTGGAAGTAAGATGAACAACATACACAACAGACCTAGGACCATGCTTAGGCATACAATCCTATTCATCAATCGACCATTCTTATGATCAAATAGATGCATGCATGTACTTAACAACTATAGTTAAAGGTAGCATAATCCACACACGAATCATGCATTCATCAATAATTAACATGCACAACAGAATGCAGCAGAAGGCATGGCCATTCAGTCTCATATTAAGTCTCCTCTAGATACTGGCCACCTGTAGAGTGAATTACTTTAGCATATTCCCACTTGGAAAGAGAGTAGAAAATTATGATCACATCATTGTAAAAATATCCATGTATATTTTATATGATAAATAACTAAGTTGGAACAAGTGGAACATGCAAATAAGACAAGAGATAAAGAAAAGATGAGGTAATATAAGAGAGAAATCAAATTTGTTGTCTTCAGTTATCAAGTGTGCTAAAAGGGTTAACTAAAGTGTTGACAAGAAATGCTTTAGTAAAAGAGTTAACTAAAGTGTGCAATGTCCCTCAAAAATGCAATTAATATTTATTTGTGTGTAGGGTCTAAATAGATGTAAGACATATGATCTCTTTAATATTAACTTCAACACTGAATAAAATCATGGATAACTTGTTTGTTTATGTTTTGGGTACGGTTATTACGTCAATCTTCAACATAGTATTGATTTGGTAGATTTTGTTGACTTGTATCTTTATTCGTCGATATAGTAGCCTCATGCATATGTTTACTCATACTTGTTTACTAGAATGTTTATGCATTTTTTTTTTCTGATCCTGGATCATGATCTATCTCCTATCATTATATATATGCTTCTTCAATCATGCTTTATTGTACTCTATTATAGTAGATGTGGACATGATCATTGCATGTTCTTATGAAGGGTCCCTAGGTCTACCAATTCCTGGACTTACTTAGCTTTGTGTAAGCTAATACATATCAATGTCCTTTTTATTACAGGTGACTTGGAATAACTTCATGCTAATTTTGGTCCAAGTTTTGAATTTTACTAACCATCAATACAAAGGTGGAAGGAGAAAGTCCTAGAGTGATGAACGATCCTTTTTACATGGTTCCAAGTCTTGACTTTAAAATCTAAGTGCCTATACTCTAAATTACATGAAATCTCACTATAGAGCTTGGGTAAAAGATTTGTGAATTAGTGTAGCATGTTGGGAATTGAATGAATCCCATGTGACTGGCTTCGTGTGAGGACTTCATGTGGCAGTCGTGTTCCCTCAAAGGTGATGGGAGCTACCCTTATGCAAAATTAATCACATTTGATATATTTTGGGCTTTGGGCACTTGGAGGGGAGGAGAAGAGGATCATTTCCTGCTTATTTGTTGGAGGAGAGGCCTGCACATGACAAGATATTTGCTCTTGGTCTATGCATAACCATTATAGAGAGACTTATGCTTTTAAAGAAAATCAGGTAATGTTGCTTAACACTGCTCCTACTTTTAATTTCTTTTTTATATGCAGAAGCTTTTAAACATATGCTAACAGGATTTGTTGCTTTCCCTTGGATGTCAGGAAAGTATTACGGTGCTGGCTACCTGGGCTGCTTGTGAGAGTGGGAAGGATGACTGCACATGGTCTTGATAAGACCCAGGCCCATTGGACAACACTCCCTTCCATGGGATACTTTTTATTTTGTATTTTGGATGTTATGGCAACTAGGTTTTGATGACGACGCTATTAGAGAGACAAGGAGTTTGGGCGAGCCTTATTGTGCATACCATGTTGTTTAATTTGTTGTATAGATTTCTTTATACCCAACATTGATCTTAGGGTTTGTCTTTTTCATTGTAAGCCTTCTAGGAATATTTATGGTTACTCTTTTCAGATGGTTGAAGAAGCGTATGATTGAGAATCTCTTAGACTGGTTTTAAAATGATATTCAATGTATTTTCTCATTCGGTATCCCCTACTGTGTGTCTTGGTATCTAATACTAACGTTTCAGTTTTGGAAAGGATATACCTTTTTCTGTGGGTATCTCTGTTGATGGGCGATGTCTTCTATGTCTTTGTATTCAATTTTTATTTTTTTATGCATATGGGAAAATCCCTATTTTCAAGTTGTTTGATTAGTTATAAGTAAATGGAGCCCCACCCAATCCCTTCTCCATGGCCTTGCTATTGTATTAAGAATTAATGGAGAGTTATTTCCTAGTCTACACTAGAAGCATGATTATTAGAGGTGAATGTTTTATGCATCCAATGGGATTCGATCAATGAACTGCGTTGAAAGAAACCTTCTGCTAACTATGTGTGTGTGGCAAAGACCTTAGTGGGATTCGATCCCAAGTGTGCACTAAATAGAGGCTTCATCTTGAGTGTGTGTGTGGTAACCACCTTAGTGGGATTCGATCCCAAGTCTGCACTAAATTGCGACTTCCTACCGAGTGTGTGTTTGGAAATGATTGTAGTGGAATTACCATTTATAATTTTTATTTAATGATTATAATGTGTGAAAGTAATGATGGAGGTATTTCTCTTATTTTTTTCCTCAAGTAGGCTATGTTAGGATGTATATAATCTTTGATTATAGTGGGGAGAATATATAATTTTATCAATAGTAAAGTTAATATGCTTAGTATATGGATGATGTTGATTTTTATAGAGATGAAGAGAGTTTTCGTTATGCAAGTTCTGTTTATATGAGTTCTATTTAAAAATATAAGTTTTGTTTACTACTATATGAGATCTGTGTATTTCAATATAAGAGTTATGTTTATTTAATATATATCATTTATAAATATATATATAATAAACCAAACAAAGTTTAGGGATGTGGCCCTGAATCCTATTTTGGGATTCTCTCTCTGTGTGGGTAATATATAGGATCTTTCTCCTTTGAACAACATATACATTTTATCTATTATGGTTAGCCCCATGGCCATCGCTCATTAATTATGCCGGTGACCTTCCTACATAAAAATTAAACATGTATGATAACATAAAATTATCTTCGATGGTGTTGAATTTAAAAAGATCTTCATTTACTGAAACAACACATCTATATCTACAAATTTCAGATTCTCGTATAAACAAAAATGATTAATTTCTATTCGTAAATGAAGTTAAAACATGATTCCTAAATACAACTATAATAGAAAGGAATAATTTGAATCCATAGTCTATAAATATTGAAATAATGAAAACATAAATATACTTATATGTCTCTTTACCTCTATCCAACTGACTTGGTAACTGGCATGTTCCACCCAACCATAGACCTCAAACCGTTCCTGGTTTGTGCAATAGGTCACCCCCAAGCCGAATCGAGCATGACAAGACTTTAGAAGGCCTAAGGTAGAATTTTCTATCTTATTTACTAATAACAGAGTAGTCACAAGGTCCTTTTACCAACACTTTGTGTGAATATTCTATAAGAGTAACTTCCCTTACTTTCCCCATAGTCCTCTTTCTACGACACACCAAATATCATACAATCTGGTGTTTGAGCGCTCAAGACTCATGGCTGAACCCTCCAGTGAACATGGAAACGCTTGCCCCTGCAATGTTCCTCACTCTACTACTTATAAGATTTTTAAGAGGAAAGGCTGCTAGGATTTAGGTTTAACTCACTCAGTTAACTGTTTGACACACTGACTGTTTTGCTTTTATCCTTAATTAATAATTCAGTTTATTTTAACTCTCACAATTTTTTTTATCATTAATTATTTAAAATAGGACTTTTAATCACCTAACATCTAGTTCATCTTTAGTCATCATCTACTTGACCATTCTAAACTCTTCTATGCCGAGTCCCTCTTTGAGTGGTAGTCCGATTCAGTTAGAAAGAATTAAATAATAATAATAGTTTGAGAATTAAATAAATATTCAATGGATTACTGATGGTCCAGAGCTCCCAACTCAACATCAATTAGTCATCATGAGTCTAAGTGCTCTAGAGCATTACTTTCTCAACACTTACTCAACTAATAGTGCTCCAGATCCAACTTGATCAACACTATTAAGTAAATTGTCTTAGTGCTCCAGAGCTTATGCTCAACACTAGTTAAAATAGTTCAAATGTTATAGAGCTCATTTGGTCACATCTTTTAATAATTTTGGTGCTATTTAGAGCTCACTTTCTCAACACCCAAAATAACCACTTCGAATGCTCTAGAGTTCATTTAACTCAACACCTGTAAACAATAAAATAAGTTTGTAAGGATAAATAACTAAAAAATAAAAATAGCATTTTCTTGGGATATTACAAAGTGTTAACAAGAAGGACTGTAGTAAAAAGAGTTAACTCGAGTGTTATTTAAGAATATTTATTTAACTAAGTGATTTTCATGGTGACACTTGAGTTATGACACTTGCATGATGACACTTAAGTTAGCCACCTAACTAAGTGATCTAGCATACAGTTGTAGGGTGAGTTCATCCTGACGTAAGAAGACAGAGTTAAATCCAATGCATGAGAATAATGGTGCACTTTTCCATGGAGGATTAATGAAACCAATTCTAGAGCGAATTATCTCCAAAAAGGATATTTGTGCACGTTACCAAATTAGCGAACTGGTTTAGTGCATTATATTATTCTTAGTTCATTCACTTGCATCTATATCTCTTTCTCTATAATTGCACCAGGGGTGCTTGATTCTTCTATTTGATACTACACCAGGGGTGCTTGATGTAATCTACTAATTGTGAAGCAAATATTATCTTCTATCTATCAATATACTAAGGAATATTTTTCCGGGGTTTTCTCCCTCAAGTTATAGCATGTTTCCCGAGGTTGAATTTGTGTCGATTGTGAATGTTTATGCTTCTAATTATTCCTTGTTTTCAACTATTATTGCAATTATTAAATTGATGATCAAAATTTACATGGTATCAGAGCTCAGGGCATGAAATATCTATGTTCGGTAGTTAATCTTGAGCCTATGTTTATCCTAGGTGAGCACAATACTTGAAGAATAATGGATTCAATCTCAGTAAGACCGAAAGACACACTTGAAGGAAATTTGAAATTCAATACTTGGAAGAATAGGATTTTGAATATCCTGGAAGAGCATAAATTGCATGGATTTTTATCCAGTGTTATTAGAGATCCTTCTACTAATGCAGGGCATAGTACTTTCAAGAAAACTAAATCCAAATCAAAGAGAATCATTTATGATTCTATGAAATACAATATGATTCTAGTGATTAATCCATTGAATACTGCAAAGGAATGCTTTGACACTTTGACCAATCTTTATTAGAAGAAGGATCACAGTTAGAAGATAACATTGAAGAACAAACTTTGTAATATGAATATGGAGAAGGATGAAGTTGTGGACTCCTTCTTCACAAAGATCTATCAAGTAAGATATCAACTCATTAGTATAGGTGTAATTATTGATGATGATGATCTCATACAAATTGTTTTCGATGGCCTCTCATCTTCATGGGAGACATCTTTTCCCATAGAAAATGGTTGACAAGTGCAACCAAACTTTGGAATGCTAGTGATTTCCTTTAAGAGGAAGGGAGAAACCAAAGCAAGTATGCTTTCTTCAAATAGGAGAACAGTGTTCTTACGATACAGATGAAGACAGGAAAGAAAACCTTTTCTTAGAAGAAGCTTCCTCGTCAAAAAGAAAATGAATACAAAAATAACTTTGATAATTCTAAAGTTAAATTCTTCAACTTCAATAAGAAGGGTCACATTTCAAGATAAAGTCGTACAAAGCAAAGAGGAAAGTTCAAGGGTAGATTTCATGCTTCTACTGCTACAAAAGATGAACCTACAAGAAATACTTATTCCAATGATCAAGATACAAGGAAGGAGTATTATCTTGTTGCGTCCCTATCTAGATCCATTACTACTAGTGTTGAGACATAGTTGGTGGATAATGGAACATCCAAACACATGAGTGGATATATGAGCGCTATCACATATCTAAACGAAAATAAGTTCTCGTGTAAGGTGGAGCTTGGAGATAATGCCATGTATTCAATCCAAGGAGTTGGATCCCCTTCATTTTGGTTTGATTTAGGAGGTGTACTAGATGTTGATGGAATTTTGTGTATTCTCGTTTTGAAGAAGAACCTCCTGTCTATTTATGTTCTAGAACATAAATGATTTAGAGTAATATTTATGGACAATAAAGCACTCCCCTGGCCTAAGAATGCAGATTTAAACTCTAGATATGTAATGGGAATTAGAGAGGGAGATCTCTACAAAGTTCCTATAAATCTCATTCAAGCCATGCTCCATGAGAACGTCAGTCCTTGTGAATTGTAGCATAGGAGGCTTTGTCATGCTCATTTCAAAGAACTACCTAGGTTGTTGTATATGGTAAAAGGAATGCTTATATTTAAATCTGAACATGATGGTATTTCTAGAGGTTGTAATCTTGGCAAGAACATCATGAAGAGATTTCCAATTAGTACCAAAAGTTCCAAAGCAATACTGTAATTGATACATTCCAATATATGTGGTCCTATGTAAGGACCATCCTTGATTGGTTATTTGTACTATGTTGTTTTCATAGATGACTTATCCCTCGAGTCTTGGATCCATTTTCTGAAGGCATAGAGTGAAACATTCAACAAGTTTCAAGAGTTTAAATCACAAGTTGAGAATCAGAATGGAAATCACATTCTTTCTTTGAGATCTGATAATGGCAGATAGTTTGAGTCTTCTGACTTTAATGAATTTCATCGAGAGGCAGAGATAATAAGACAACTAACTGCACCTTATAACCCCTTGCATAATGGGGTTGTTGGAAGAAAGAACAGAACAATATGTGAGGCTGTAAAAGCTATGATGTGTGATCAGGAAATTCCTACTTCCTTATGGGAAGAAGCCTCCATCACTATTGTTTATATATAGAACATAGGTCCTCATGTTATCCTAGGAGAAAAGAATCTTGAAGATGTTTTCACTAGTGAAAAACTAGATGTTGGACACTTGAATACTTTTGGTTGTCCTATCTACATTCATGTGAAAAAAGATAAAAGGAAAAAGATGGAGCCATCTATAAAGAAAGAGACATTTGGTGGATATAGTGAATGCTCCAAAGCTTATAGAATCTATGTTCCAGGACAAAGGCACATTAAAGTTAGTAGAGATGTAGCATTTCACAAAGAGTCTTCCTTCAAGTGCTCTAAATAAATTTAGTGTCATTCAGATATGGATGAGCATGAGACTTCCATGATGGAGGATCCAACTTCTGATTCTTCCATTTCATATGTTGAGAGGGAAGATCCAGAAGAGTTCGTAGATCCACTTGATCCTCAAGAGCTAGTAGAATTGGTGGAAATATCTCTTGATGAACCTCCTACAAAGAGGATATTTGCATGGTGTTGAGATATTCTGCAAGAGGCATAAAAACATGGAGTACAACTAGAAATATTCAAATAGCGAAGGAGACCTGATAGAGTTTCAAGATCTGTAGCTTAGATGAGTCACATTAGTGACTCATAACCCACCACCTGTGAGGAAGCTTCTAAGCAATAGGTATGGAAATATGTCATTGTGGAAGAATACAAATCCATAATGCAAAATGATGTGTGGGAAGTGGTTCTTAAACATGAAGGGAAGTCTATAGTAAATTCCAAGTGGATTTATAAAATCAACCATGCAGATGATGGAAGTATTGAAAAATATAAAGAAATATTTTTAGCTCATGGTTTCTCATAGAAGGAAGCGATATACTAAGATGATACATTTTATCCTCTGGCCAGGTAGATCACTATTCAAGCCATAATTTCCCTTGCTTCAGTTTTGGGGTGGAAACTTCGCTAGATGGATATGAAAACTTCCATTCTCAATGGTGAAGTTGGGGAAGAAGTTTACATACAAAAACCTGAGGGTTTTATAGCTCATGGGAAGGAGTCCCATGTATGAGAAGTTATGAAATCCTTGTATGGTCATAAGAAATCCACGAGGGATTGGTATTCAAGGATTGATAATTGTATTAAGATCTTGGGATTCCCCAAAAGAGAAGCTCACCCCAACCTGTACTTCAAGGTTATGAAGAACCAACCTTTGATATTGGTTCTCTATGTTGATGAGTTGTTCCTTACTGGAGAGGAAGAATAGATAGCTCGGTGTAAGATGGAGCTCACTTCTGAGTTCGCAATGAAAGACTTAGTTCTTATGCACTATTTTCTTGGTCTAGAAGTTTGGAAAAGGAAGATGAGATATTTATTTCATAAAGAAAGTACATAGTTGATGTGTTGCACATATTTGGTATGATGGACTGTAAGTTCATGTATACACCAATGGCATATAATATGAACCAACTACATGAGTACGATTCTGGATCAGATCTAGTGGATCCTACCATGTATAGAAAGTTGATTGGTTCCTTGATGTATTTGATGCATACTAGACCAAACATATGTTATGTTGTAAGTTTCTTGAGTCAGTTCATGTCTCAGCCAAGACATAGAAATTGGGTTGCTACCAAGAATGTGCTTAGCTACCTTCGAGGTACTATTTCTTATGGACCTAGATATGCTTCTAGTAGTGGAGTGATGTCACTTGGATATGCTGACTCTAACTCGGGTGGTATCACTATGGACTGAAAGAGTACATTTGGATGTTGTTTTAGCTTGGGATTAGCTATGATCTATTGGTCTAGGAGGAAGCTGGGATTTGCTAGTACTAATATTTTTTAGTATATAAAACACCTCTTCCAATTCCCATAAGGTGATATGGTCAGTTTCTTTGTCCTGTGGGAGATAAGAAATAAAAGAAAATATGAGTGAGAGATTCAATGTGACCAACAACTAGAGATCATGAAAGAAATGAAAATAATATAAAACCATCAAACATAAATAAGCTATCAATAATCTACAAAACAATAATATATCGCGAGAGTAGGACCTGTAACAAACCACAATACGATGCAAAGGGTGGGGAAGCTTGTAGGGGAGTGGGTATACTAGGGCACATATATGCAAACTAAAACTAGATGTCATAACCCAAACAACTCACAAAAGAAAATGACTAATGTAACGGTAGGTGCTAGTTAGTGAAAGCATGAGGGATCCAAGCCTGAGATGAGTTAAATTCCATTTACAAATATCTCCTGGAATTATAAAGGAATGCATTCCAAGACAATGTTGCAATGATTGAATGGAGGACAAGACCACACAATCACAATGAACTTAATGTCAACTGATAGGTTTGAATCCATGAGATAAAAAAGTTGAATCCTTTGTAAATACGATACGACTGTAGGGTGGATTGTGGGAGGATGTGGACTCCATGGATTCCATGCCATCAATACAACTATTCCCCCATTTTCCTCAAAATTTATTGTTGGCTCACTACCCTTTGTTAGTTTGCAACTCACTCTTGTACTTTATTTGGGGCTGACCCGAGTTCTGCGAGGTTCTTCTATCTAAATAGTCCAACAAAATCCCCTTTACTGGCCCTTTCGGCATCAACCTGTGAATAGGCTAAAGTCTCACCCGAAGTGAATATGGGTGGTTACAAAATCAGGTTTCTGTAACCTGGTGACGTGCGGTTATGTTATGCAAGGTGAAAATGCGCAGCTCACTCAACATCTACTTCGCAGATCATTCCTTGACATGTATATGTGCACTTGCATTCATTGACAATCTATAGGATTTTCTAATTTGTTATTACAGCGCAATTGTGCATGACCATTCAACATAATATAACAAAAAAATTATGTGATTGTGAACTATGCAGTTCTTAACAATACAGAGTTCGCTAAATTATTGTTATTCCTTCAACTACGCAATTACGATTCTAACTAAACAACTGCGCACATAGTATATTCAATACAACCCCACAATGTTCATGCATGCATGCTCCTACACTTAGCATATCATTTCCATCCTCATCCATTAACACTTAGCATATTCAAACATGTGCATCCAATACTTAACATATTATTCCCATCAACATACAAGTCAAAATACATATAAAAGTATGAATACACATACACATGCAATAAATCAAACACAATCACACAACACAGATATTTATGTGGTTCACTGCCCAAATGGGAGCTACCTCCATGGGAAATTTTGTTTATTTCTTCGAAGGGTTAACAGTTCAAGTCTACGCACTTAACTGCAGACTCTTCTCTATAATAGGTCTTTGCACACTCAGTTACAGAGCCTTTTCTCTATCAGATATCTCTTAGCACGGATGTTACAATAATACTCTATCAATCCAGCAAAATCGAACCCTTCCCTTTGCAAAATTGCCCCTTTTATAAAATGTGCCTGAAGCTCACATCTTTACAATAACTATGGGTCGAAACCCCATAGTACCCTTAACCACCCAAAATGGCACGGTTCTCCTATTGACCATGATTTTCCTTTACTCCGCTGGAGCTCTGCTATCCTTTGTGTCCCTTCTTTAGGCTCTGACGCTTCTCTGATAGTCGCATTTTGAATGCGCGGCTCTAACAATGACATGGTGCATCCTTTACACCATCCTATCTCTTTACTTTTGCGTCCCTGTAGCCGATTAACCACCGCTTATTCCTTAATTGCTCAACTACTTTGATGATCCTTAGTACTTCACATTTACTAAGGGGACACATCTCTATTTGTCACTTCACCGCATTCCATGCCCTGCTGCCAGGAATTGTGGAGCCACTTCTCCCAAAACTGGCTGATGTTAGGCCTCGCCTAACTTGTACATATTCCCTCAAAACCGTCCTTCCGCTTTGACTGCGTCATCAAAACTGTCCCACTTGGGATGCGCCCAACAGGCCCATAACACTCACATGTGGCTCGTCCCCGAGCCACTCTGACTAGGATGTTCCATGTACGCACCTTCTGAGATGTTTGACTTCAGAGTGAACTCTTGAAAAGTTGTGCTTAACTTCGCAATTGTATCCGTAACTTCTTTCTCAAACTCAATTACTGTTTCGAGCATTTCCTCTAAGATGGGTTCTAGAAGTTTCTCCTTCACAACATCTTTTGTTTCCCAGACTTCTTGTAACTTCTACTCAATCTCCTTTGAAAGCACAAGCGCTTCTTCCTGTAGTGGTTGTAGCTTCGCTAAAGTCTCAGCTTCTTTTTCCCTCAATGCTTCTAATTCTTTCTGAAGCTCCCTCTTCTCTCCAAATTTCTCAATTCTTTGTCTTGGTGGCAAATACTTCATGGCCATATTCATAACATCTAAGTCTTTATGTTGTTGTTGTACCCCGTCCTGGATTTTCTGCAATTCTGGTTCTTGCTACAGTGTATCCCATACTTTGGAAATTTCATCCAACACGCTTTGACATCTCGCCACCTCCGCAGAGATGTTTTCTATGGAAGGCTTCAGTGCTTCGGCGCTCACTTGTTTATCCTGCTGCAAGGTTTCAGATTGTTGTCGCGCCTCCAAATCAGTAACCTTCTCCTTATAGGAAATATCCATGTCCATCACTTATGCCTTAAGTTTGTCCATAGTGGCACCAATCTTAAGTATAGTTTCCTCTACCTCTAACTCTTCATCACATTCAGGTATTTTTGCACAAACTACTGAAATGGTTTCTTGTATCTTTTGTTGCTTCTCCCACCCATACTCGAGCTCCCTTGTTTACAGTGCGCATGCTATACCTCAAAGTTACACTTCGAGCTTTAGTGTCACATCTTTGTACCATGTGACCTAGTGATGTTTCTCCCTAATGCATGTTACATGTTTTCGGTACCCTCCTTGGTCTCATCTGGACACCTTGGAGACAAATCAACTTCTTGTTGGCCGAGAAATAACATAATAGATCAAGCGTCGCCTTCTAGCCCCAGATTGACCTTGTTTTCCTTGATTTTCGTGCTCTACACATCTCCCAGGATGCGAAAAACCCATATTTTCACGCTATGCATAACCCCTGACCCACGAAAATCATCAAATGTTCACTCTATGCTCAGTCTATGGGGCACAAAAATCTCAATATATACTTTGGAATTGGATCTTGGATCTGTACCTTCCGAGAGATTTCCTTGGGATTGACAGCCTTGATTCGATCTCAACCTCCTCTTTCTGTTTAGCTTGGCTAATCCATTAAACCCTTACTAGATCCACCTTCCTCTCCTTATGGTTAACCTCTAAAGTGCTATAAAGTCGAGGCCATCCATGATCGATGAGGGGGACTACTTGGGGTATCCAACCTATGATCTTAAGATATTTGCAGAGATAGATAGAGGGAGGAAGCCTTGGAGCTGGAGCTGACTTGGACATCAAGCAACTCTATGTAAGTGTCTTAAAGTTTCTTATTAATGATAACTTGTCTTGTTTCCCATTTCGTGTGCACTATGTTTGAATCATTGGAATGAAGTGTATCTAGTAGGATTTGAATCTAACTTGTACTTCAAGGTATTTGGGAGATTGCATGTTTGTTTCTTGTTTGATCTTGGTAGGTTCAACTTGGGAGCTTCGGGATCAAAGCTGGAAGCGAGACAAATGTTTGTTTTGAAGTTGAGGTACATCCCTCTATCACTATCAAATACATTCAATCTTATTATGTAAGCTTAGTTCAGGATTCAAGGTTGCATTTGTTACCTAATTGTTGTAGTTTAGACACTACAACAAAAAAGGTCATTGGTGAGGGTAAAAAAAGGTCACCATAAGCTCATTGGTGAGGGTCAAAAGAGTGTTCGTCACCAAAAATTGAATGTCACCAAAGGCCTCGTGACCAAAAGTATAGGTGATGTGGTGACATTCAAGGTCCATCACGAATAATGATTATAATGACGGATCGTGACCGTCACCATTTCATATGAACATCTATGATTTATTGTAATCGACCTTTCATGGCCCTCACTATTATTATGGTAACGTTTGTTTACCATCACCATTGCATATTTTGGTGAGGGTTGAAAAATGTCACCATAAGCTTCTTGGTCATGGTCAAAAGACCTTTCATCACCAAAAATTGAACGTCGCCAAAGGCCGCGTCACCAAAAGTGTAGGTGATGTGGTGACATTCAAGGTCCATCATAAATGATGATTATAATGACGGATAGTGACCGTCACCATTTCATATATAAAAATTGAATTTTGATGATGCCTTTTTAATGACCCTCAATATTGATACATATTTAGGAACAAGTAGAGATCGTCACCATTCCCTATGAATATTAGGACACGATGGAATCGAGCCACTAACCTCCTGCTTGTAAAGCAGGCGCTCTTCCATTGAGCTAGCACCCTTGAAAGAATTAGACCTTGAAACATTGTAAATTCTAAATTCTAAAAATTTCATTAAATTAGAAGACTAATGCTTTCCCTTCAACCAAACCCGAAAGAAAACTTGAGTGTTGACCATCTCATGATTTACCAAGGAGAAAAACATATTTAGGTTATGACGTATAAAACATCAATGTATGGTTACCCAGATACTATGACTCTATGAGGCATTGCAAACCCTCCTGCATAGCATCTGACACCTGACAGCAAGCATTGCACTTGAACATTGTCTCATTTCACTCATGAACTTGCTAGTATAAACCCTAGCCTCTAGTGTGTAGAACAATATTCTATAAAAGAAAATTAGGGCTTGGCTCCAAACATTCAAAAGAGAATGAGTGCAAAGGAGGAAAAAGAAAAAGGCAACATACCAGATGTGAAATATAATGTAGACAAAAGCTCGACTCTCAAACGAGTCTTGATAACAAGTTTAAGTTTTAGGCTAACCGTAACAATATTGGGCAAAATGCTTAAACATTTTTATTTTTTTCCATCTGCAATTGTCAACTAATAGAATTAACACTAGCACCCAAGTAGCAATTAAACAATACGGAAACACCAAATGCTTCATACCATAATCTCTTGTATAAGCTTAGAAGTCCTTCAAACTTCTTGAAAAAATTAAAAACGCCAATATGCTTGTCCTGACAACGACACCATCTGTCTGGTATTTTCTTCAATACAGCTTGAAAACACAATCCCACTTTTGTTTCCCATTTGATGAATCTTCTGATATATCAAAGCTCAACGTTGTGCCCACAACACCATCACTGGCATCTGTACTGAAACAAGAAGTTTACTTAAGAAACTTCTAGCTTGAGTCCTGAAGGGGAGGCCAGGACATATGACACTTGCAAACAGAGATAATATACTAAACATTTGGTCACACAAAGCACATAAACTCTTCTTTCCTTCAGTGTCAGACTTTGCAGTAGAATGTCGCTCATTGAGAACTGAAAGCTCATAACACCCCAAGACAACAAGTCGCTGAACTCTCACCCAACCCAACAAGATGTGAAAAAGTCCCATGTTATAAGTGTGAAGAAAGTAAGGTGGATAACTGTTGAAAGGTCTAGTCTGCCTAATATGATATCACCCAACTTAATAGGAGATATAAATTGAATGAACCACTGCAATAACTTCCCACACTTTCATATGCAAGCATTAGAAAAGGAATCAGGATTAACCCAACATATTTCAAAGGACTTTCCAGCTATGGATGTTCCAATAATCATTTTCTCCTTCTAGAAGGGGATTCCAACAAAGGCCCAATCATCTCACGGAAGAAAACTTTGCCCCGTCAACAAGAAAAAACTCTAAAGCACTCTTGAGCCTTAAGTATGCTGAGAACACTTAAAGGTACACTCTCGATCAGATATTCAAATTGTATCTGAAATGAGTGAAACTGTAAAGTGCCAATACACACCATAATGACTTTAGATGAGTGTAATGACTCAAGATTATAATAAATAGGATATAGGACTCTCAAATATATGGAACATTGGGAACTACTTCCTTGCCATTTTTCTATCTATTATTGTAACACTGGCGCATATACTTTCTCTGATATCTCTCTAGCTTTCCCCTTGAGCAAATAATACTTCTAAGGAAATGCAAAAACCAGACATGACACTGAGAATCAGAAACTGCAAAATAGTTTGAGAAGCACTTCAAACAAGTGGTAATCTAGACTTTGAGAAGGTGACCATAAATTGTTACCAGGGAGACACACACTAACAAGTGGAATGGAGCATAAAGCATTCAGCCGTGAACAAGGCTGTACTACAACCGTACAACATAGCCACCTTTCTCTTTACAAGCTACAATAAGTGATTCTCCTTCGAAAACAAGATGAGATGAAATGCACAAATGTGGAAATCAGACTGCATGCAGACTTTGGAGGAAGGACCTTAGGATACAGAAATATATGGTTAGTTTAGACTGACAAGATTTTTCTATGGATAGACAACTGGAAATAAAGAAAGTAGAGTGTAGAAGGAATAATAGAGAATAGGAACATGGGATCACCATGGCAGTGTCGTCAAGCTCGCTATCCTCAAGATCTGCTCTCAAATGTTTTTTAGCCCCAACTTGACATCGTTTATTGTCCAAAATATTAGAGTCAAAACTAGAACCAGTTTGTGAAAAAGAAAATTCTTCCTTTAGATATTTTCCCTCTTCAATTTCCTGACTTTCTGCAACATCTTGTCTATGATAATCATCTAGATGCTTTGGTTGGGAATGCCCCACTTCAAATTCTGGTCCTTCAATGGTGTAACAAACAGCTGAGTTCATGTGATCTCCAGGAAATGTAAGAGGCAATCTTTCTTTTGGAGTGCTCACTGTGCTCAACCTTCTCTAGTAAAATATCTTCTGATTTTGTCGATGACGATGGACGGCCCACCTCCTATTCATAACTAAATTCATCATCATATCCAATACTGTAATCAGATCCCTCAAAATCTACTAGTTCATCCTCCCTAAACTCAAGTTCCCCTTCATCCTGATCTTCCATTCTGCTCGCTAAATCAGACATTATATAGATTGGCCGTTAAAGCAGGAGCCTAACTATCCTGAAACTGACTATTCAAACAGAACGTTGAATTTGTAGAGTGTACTTGACTTGCTGAAACAAAACAATCAAATATCTGTTATCAAACATTAAAAATTCCTGTGAAAAAAAAATTGTCAAAAAATTGGACATGAATATAAGAGAAAAGTGTACAGTCCATGACAAAAGAATTACCTTAAACAAAACTGGGGCACTGAATAGGATTACTTAAATTTGAAGAATAATACATAACAATGAGCACTGAGATTTGATGTTTTCCATTGCACATTTTTTCCAGCAAATGCCTATTTATAATGCAACAAGAACTGATAACATATTCCAATGTTAAAACTCCTTTGCATGCAAACTTCTCACTTAATGCCAATTCTGAAAATATGTTTCACGGATCAGCTGGTAATTAACGACATTTGATATGAAAAGTATTACCTGAGATACAACAGTTTTGGCTCTGCCATCGTCATCCTAATGCAATGGAAAAAATGCAAAGGTAATCATCTTACTTGTACCAGCTTCATCACTAGGTTGTATAGCCTGTAGTCAGCAGGGTTGTATAAAGTATAAACAGTCAAAACATCACAGTGAGTTATGAATTCAAGCTTTTTGTTTATTATCAGTACACCAATAATGTCAGGGAATGACTCTTTCCAAATCATAAATTTTGTGAAAAAAACATAACCCCTATCAAAAGAATCCAACTTCACAAAAAAAAATCAATCTGAAAGGTGGTCGATGTGGAAATTTAACATGGCCATGACATACCACAAACAACAGTGATCTAGACAAACAAAATCAGCTAAATTGGGATATTTTAACTACATCCATATTTTATATAGGGTTCTCCCACGAGGGCACCAATGACTTGTTGTGAAATTCAAAAATAAATGATATGGCTATGTTAATTCCTTTTCCCTCTTGCGTGCAATTTTAAGCAATGGATATTCATTTACTGGAAAAATGAAGAGCTTTCAAGGGAGGATAAGATTAGATAATTTTATTAATGTCCAATGAATTACCACTAAAGAAGGTCAATGTTTGGATACAAAATTATATCAGTACAAAGTGTGAGCACTAGAGTGACTCCTACGAAAAGCAAGATGAAATAAGGTATGAATCTAATCTAATTCCCAAAATGCCAACTCCGAAGATAGAGAGAGTAGGCCCAAGAGATAGATGTAAAAAGATAATGGATCCAGGATATGTGATACAAATGGTACAAGCTTTTCATGGTCCACTAGAACCATCTATGATTCCAATCTGCAGTTCTAGTTTTTCTTTGAGCTGCTCCAGTTTTTTGTACTTGACCTTGCCAACAACCTTTTTTATTGGTTTCTTTATAAATTTCTTGCTTCTAGATTTTCTTGAACACCTCAATAGCACAATATTCCATTCCCTGCTTGCTTTTCTTCTTTAAACATTGCTTTCTAGGCCTTGCCATTATTTCTTTTAGATGCATAGATAGAACCTTACAAGCCACTTCTTGATGCAGGTTCAATTTTCGAACTATATTAGTCTTGCACAACTCACACATAAACAGGCTTCCTATTGCTACGGTTTTTTTATTCTATGAGCCAATTGGAGTTCTAATCCCCAGAACCTGAAAGTCCTCTATGAGCACCACGTAACTTGAAATCAGCTCAACGCTGAAATGTAACTCCATACTCGGTAGGAACCCATGTTCTGACCAAAGCTTGGGAAGTCTGCAATAGCTGGTAACTAATTTTTAGTAGTGATGGACTAGCTGTTTATGATTCCACTCATTGCCTCACTCTCTCCTTAGAAACTACTCCATATCTTTTGCTCCCACACCTCTCGACCTTCTTTGGAGTAGGATATTGAACAATGATTTCCAGATCTGTAAATGCAGAAAATAAAAAAGTGTTAGGGTCCAGTAAGGCTCAATGAGAGGCTTCCTTATGAAGGATAAGAGGGAAAATTAGGCTGCAGCATACAAGCCAGATTTACCTTACCCTTTCTTCCTCAAACTTAAGAAATCTATCAAGGGATATTACTAATGCAGATAAGCTCATATGTCTATGAGAGTTATGTTTATCATGAATGATTACAAGCGCATACAACTAGAGTTAGATAAAAATGCAGATAGATATAACATCCCATTGATAAATACAACAAAATACGAGTGGTGTTACTCAGTTTATTGTCTCAGAATCATAAGCCAAATATAATTCATCAACATAAGACAACATACACATGCAATAGACTTCCTCATCCAGCGCTTTGCTAATCCACCCAATAGCATCAATTAAAAGTATTAAACAATGGCACAAAGACTCCGTGAGATAGTACCTAAACTAGACAAGGTTTTTCCTTTTCGAATACTCTCCTTTGAAATAATATTTGTAAGGGACCCACCCCTATGTATTCAAAGGTTATCCTTCCACTAAGCCATTTTGAATGAATTTACTTAGGTTCAAGTCAATAGGGTTTAACCCCTGCATACTCATGGTCGGTCATTGTTCACCTAAGTTTGGAAACTCAAGACATGAATTGCTTTGCCTTTATTGGAAGGTCACCATATTTATACGATTTGAGTTTCAATCTCATGCCCTAATCCTCCTTTAGATTTGAATGATAATTAACTTAGATTTGAATAATAATTAACTTAAAGAATTGACTCCCAAATAAAACAACGTATCACACATTTCATACCCTAGGATTGATTGAGACAAGGTCTATTACCTAACAAACTCTGCGAGCCCTAACATGGTACAAATTACATTTAATTAGCCTTATTGACTCCTAGATAAAACAAGGTATCAGACATTTCATACCCTAGGATTGATTGAGACAAGATCTATTACCTAACAAACTTTGCCGGCCCTAACATGGTACAAATTACATTTTATTGGCCTTATTGCCTAAACATGCGAATCACGAGGAACAAATTTTTTCACAAAGAGAAAATCCATGACTTTCACCAATTCATCTTATTTATATCGACCACAAATGGTTGGTATTGAGGAGAACATAGGGTTGATTTCTCTTTTTAAGAATTAAAAATACTCACTCGAAAGGGAGGCAAACCAATGTCCAGTAAACAACGAAGGACTCAAAAAGGTAGCCTAGAATTAGCTTTGCATCTAAATGGATAAAATTTAAAAATATATAGTGAAATTAATATGAAAACATAAGTGATGTCATAGTAAATTTTAAATTGGCACCAAGATGTTTACATCCTCTCTAGTTTTAAGTGCAACTTAAACATTATAGTACCTCTTACATCGACATAGTAATACTTCCTTCAAACCTGGAGAATAATCGGTGACTTTTTCCTATTATCATTCAAATTTCAAGGTAAATGTTGTTCTCTTCAAACCAATTCTTACCCAATAATATAGCTCTGAGTCGTTACAATCCACAAGTTACTACAGGTGTCCATCAACATCTAAATGGTTCTATTTCTAGACCATTATAGCTACCCAAGATGGGAACTATTTTTCTTATCATAAGAACTACATTAAAAATTTGTCCTTGATGCCTCGCAGAAACTATAACTGATTGTAAATAAAAATCTTTTATTTAGTATTAAAACATTGTTATCTTAAGGTAGTCACTATATCTATCACCTCAAAACTGTTAAAAATTGTCACTTTCTATGTGTCACTGTCAAATGCGAACTGTTATTTTATCCTCACAAGGAAAACAAAATATAAAATAATATCCAAAAATATTATATTAGTCACTCTCACTGAAGTAGAACCTAAGTCACCCTCACTGAAGTAGAACCTAGGTTCGGATGATGCATGTGCAGTCATGTGTAACTCCATGAAGATAGTATCAGAGAAATTGTCACACATAACTATTTTTCTTTGCTAATAATTCTCTTTACTTGTCCAAGATAGATAGAGTTCCCATAACATAAGGTGGTTGCAACTTCGATGACATGTAAATTGAACATCAATTGATGTACATCAATTGATCTTGTGAATATGGTTGACTGGAAGTCTCTCAATTTCATGGATAAAAAGGAAAAGACTTCCCATAGAAGAAGACATACAATGCAAACAAAAAATGTAATCTTGGAGAAAAAAGTAAATAATAAACATGTATAAATCTAGAATTGCAAGAGAGAAATAATTATAGTAGGTTACCCACATTAGGTACAATTTCCATTGGCCAAGATAAGTATGCTAATAACTTTATCAGGGCAGCAAGAAATGGCCAAATAGATAAATTGCATAAACTTCTAATATAAGTTTGGAAATATAACAATGTGGGGAGTAAAATATCTAATTTACCTTAATAAGAAGGATAGTTGTAAACAGTTATCAATTTTAAAATAAGACGTTTTGTTTCTAACAATAGGATAGTTAGCTACAAGTAAAAGAAATCAGTGAAATCACATAAATATTAAATATATAATGAAATTTATGACAAGGACCACTATGCAAAAAATAATATAAGAAATAACAGTAAAAGCTGATAAGGCTTGCTAGTCAGCAACCTTGGGTGTTGCATTTGGGCTCAATTATGTATCCCTTCATTTTATGAAGGATCCAAATCATTAGGGCTATAACATGGAGTTTAAAAATATAAACGTGGAACTCTCCTTTATTGGAGAGAAAAATATTAAGCTACCTCAAATAACATAGAATTAAATTGCTATTAGATCCTATGCATATACGCGACAAAAAGGAATTGAATCTAGCTCTATGTGAATCCAATTTCAATATCATACCTTTTGGACAGAGACAAAGCCTTAGTAAGTGCAGGTCTTTCATATGGAGCTACGTGTAAAAACAACATAGATTGTCATCATAAATCCAATCGATCATACATAGGGAAAAAAAGAAATAGTTTACTAATATAATAGTATTACTTTATAATATAAGAAAATATGCATCCATTATCCATGTTTTTGTGTAACAAGAGTAATACTTATTTAAAAAACTTAATAAGTGGTTTCACGGTCTTCTCTTCTAGTTTTGAACTACTTAAACTAACATTCTAGGACAAAATTAGCACAAGGAGAACATTAATCGTATAGAGATTGAAGAATGAAGGTTTCCACTTAGGCTTGGATTGGAGCAAGCACCTAGGCACCTACACCAACCTCATTTTTCATTCTTGGCACATATTGGTACTACTTCTCTACTTCCCAACTTAGCATACACGTCTATGAGGGTAGTACAAACAACAAAATAACTTCTAAGACTCAAAAACAAATTCAAATAACATATCCATGAATCCACTTAACTTGTTACAAAGCTTCAGTTGGCCACATGCTTGAATCACACTTAACATGGTGACATAATCGAGCCTAATATTTATGAATCATGGCTTGCTAAAAAGTGCAAATGCATCAATATTATTCCCATTTTGATAATATTTGATTTCTTTATTTTTTACATATAAAAAATAAATTAAATTATTATATCACTATAGATGCCTTGCAAATGGATACCTACTAAAGTTAATACTGGAGTTTCATGGGTGTAGTTTAATTCCTTTCAAGAGATACAAATTTGTCATAATGTTCCCATGAATATAATTTTTTTAATTATATTCATGCTTAAAGTGCAAACAGAGCAACATGTTTTTCAAAATGTTTGATAGACTATACTGGTCACATTATTCTATTCCTAATATATACAATCTATCCAAAGCCAGCGAATAATTCTAAGTATTGGAAAAGATGGGTTTAGGATGAGGATTGGTTAGTTTATCACTGTTAAACACCTAGATTTGCACTTTCTACAAATCAATGGTTAATTCCAGATATTGTTCAGTTCATCAAGCATTTTCTTTGAAAATGACTACATTGTTTTTCTACAGTATCTTGAAGAGAACATTGGCCATAATTTTTTTTTCAAATGAAAAAAGCTATACTTTATTAGAAAGTATATAGGAATTACAGTCATATAAATGGTCAAAAGACCAGTCCGAGCATAACAAAAACCTGTGGAGTCGATATGGCCAAGTGCCAAAAGCCATAAAAAAACGCCTGAAAAAACCAAGGAAACCGATCATGTTACAGCCAACTGATACCAAACGAATACAAGACAATGCAGACAGGATATACCAATCCTCTAGAATATACCAATCCTCCAGAAGACGCCATGAGATGCCATGTGCAGGAAAAAACGGAATGAAGTAATATATAGGTGAGTGGAAAAATAATGCCCGGGTAACAAAATTGTATCATACACCCAATAAGATGTGTGCAGATGGATGATAGACCGAAATAGATAGCCGCACTGTACAGAGTCTACTGATAATATGACTAGATTGGCCATACCTATTACTCGGTACAAGTCAAAAGATAATATGATATGGGTTAAAGAGTTTGTTGATTTTAGGTGGTTATTATATATGTCCAACTCATGATTGTAGAGGTTAAAGGTCCTAGTTGGTGATTTTCCACAATTAACATACTCCAGAATTTTTAATGTCTAGAAATTTTATAGTGGAAAATGAAATACATTTGAGTTGAAGAAGCTATCAGTGCACCTAAACAATTATCAAGTAATCGAGAGTAGTTTGAACTAGAAAATGATAGATGGATCTTAGATGGATCTTAGGAAATCGAGATTTCTTTTATGATTCATTAGGTCATTATCTATACATAGATAAGTGTAGGTATCATCCTCCATAGATGGAACCCTATGTTCCAAGAAGCTGAGGAATGCATCGAGCACCAAAACTAGGTTCTCCAGCTATTGAAGGACAACTTAGTGTTAGCGCAAAACAAGGAAAAAACAACAAGAAAATGAACATTGCAATGAAACACACTTTTAAGTTACGGATTTGGTATTTGAAAGGCTACAACCATGCAAATAGATGTCCTTCAAGCAAAAAAAGGACACTACAAACTTGTAACACCATATAAAGTCCTAGTCCATAACATTTTCCTCAACGGATTAGGGCCCATGCATGAGGCCCTAGTCCATAAAATCATCCCTATGTGGGGATTATTTGACATACATGCAAAATATGGCCATTTCAATCTCTATGAGACCAAGAATGGCTATCATTTCTTAGTCCATATTATCAATTCAAAATACAACGTCTAAGGGTAAGGGGCTCATGGTTCATGTGTGTTTCCCTAGACCACCACAAAGGCCCCATATACAACATAGGGACTATTTACACAATGAGTAAGATATGTTTTCCATTTTTAGGTTTGGCACACCAAGTATGGCTATCAATCCCTAAGCCATGGTTGAGTCAATTTCCCATGATCCATGATTGAGGAAACAACATCATGAAAATGAAATGACGAGACACCGCCACCCTCAATGAAGCCGGTCACATGGGTCGTAGTCGTCTCCCACCCCGCATCTTAGTGGGGATCCATAGTCATCTCCCACTCCACATCTTAGTGGGATCCAGATCCTACACCCATTGATTGAGGTAGCCGCATTGTGTGGATGGAATGACGAGGCACCACCGCCAACAACAAATTCGGTCCCATGGGTCATACAAGTATCCCCCAACCCACAAAGGGGTATCGTTTGATACTCGCTTGTTAATGATCCTACCATATATTCACCTATGGTAACCTTGTTATGAATTCTCCTTCCTCTAAATGCTAAGGTTCATTAAACTTCTCCTGAAGTTGAAGGCAGTGAGACACCTTCGTTGACATGATCCAAACAATTCACCAAATCATTCAATCGGTAGGAGCAATGAGCGGTGTGTACAAAGGGTAGGGACATAGTCAACATGAGCTGATGACACACGCTTACTAGGAATTCCTTGTTGAATACCAATAATTGCAATGGTCTAAGAATATTTCCCAATCCTCTCAAACTAGGGAGAAAAACCCATTGGTTGCATCACTATAGCACACGTGCAACCCATAACATATAAGAGCATCACAGGCCTGTTATTGTCTCAAACTTCCATGGCCTAAATGGCCATAGTCCCTCTAAGAATCTATCCATGAAGGGGAACCTTCACGTAACTAGTTAGCAAGTTAGTCTTATTAATTATTGGAATTAACTGAATTGATTATGTCTTAAACAATATGGTTCCTACACATACTAGTGGAGCTTCATCTAAAGGCGAATTTCTAGTGATAAGAGTCTTGAGTCATGTGTTGACTCAAAGTCCAAGTAAGTAATTCTCATTACTTGAGGAAAATGATACCCCTCATGCCACTGATAAAATTGAAGAAACAAAGGAAATAATTGAAGACACAATAGGTAAACATCATTTTGATGGAAATTATTATTTTTATCAAAATGGAAGGCATTTACTTATTAAAAGAAGTGAGAAAGAAACTAATAAAAGTATAGTGTCTAATGAACACATAATGAATAGTGTCACGTGTAGTGAAGCTGTAAAACAACCAAACCTTGACATCATTTCTGACAAAGTAAGTGAGATTAAGTTTGAGCCAATTGTCAAGTGACAAGTAAAATAAGTAGGAGACAGAATTATAAGCTTCATATTTTCAAGAACTTCTAACAAACAATTCAAAAGTTATTGGCATTTGTTCTCATGAGAATAGATTGGATGGTGCAAATATGGCAGTTGAATTGCATAAAAGTATTGAATGTAAAAGTAGTGGAAGCAATAAGTGATATTCATAAATGTCACACTTAACACATGGACATAAGTGATACTCATAACTATCACACTTAACCCCCCAAAATAGGTGATATTTCACCTAATACCATTGACACGCTAACTTATTAAGAAATTGATTGACTCTAACCACTATGACCTTGGATACATAATGACAAAGACTCTGTATCAATGGTCTTAAACCACTATCTTTTGTCAAAAACTATAAAGACGGTCACATAGCATCATCAAAAACTCATTAGAATGATCAATGGTGACAAACATTTTTTTACAGTCACCAAAAGTAACAAAAAAGAGTATTGGTGAGGGCCAATAAAAGATTGTCACTGGAAGTGTCATGAAAGAGAGAATTAGCAACACACCTTTAACAACCCTCACCAAAAGTGTCACTGAAAAAGGATTTGGTGACGAAACTTAAAGGACCATCTCAAAAGGCACTTATAATGACGATGTTTTAAGGACCGTTATCATATGTGACATTGGTGACAAAACTTAAAGGTCTGTCACAGGCATGACCTTCACCAATGACCTTTTTTCTTATAGTGAGGGCTAGCACATCCTAGTCTAACCTAAGAGAACCTGTTCTTACCCATAGGAAGAAAGTTCTATAACAATGCATTCATTTTTTAACTCCTTATAACTTTCTTCCAGCTTCAGGTTCTGGTTTTAAGAGACTAAATATTTGTCTTTGATTTCTTCTATAACCTGGGTATCCAGATTGTGTAACCCCTCTATGGGTAACATCCCAACATTTATGTCTAGATGTGGGAGCTGCTTCGCACTTTCAGTAAGGTCATCAGTTGGAAATATAACATTCATCGGCTCGATTCTTACTAGTCGAGGTCTCATGTCAAAGGAAAGATCCTTCCTCTTCCTTTGACTTGATTCTCCAAACAGATCATCAGAGTCTGGTTCTTTCACCAAGTCCTGCTGGACTTGTTCGACTCTTGTAACCAAACTTTTCAGTTCTGCGAGGCTTTCTATTATGCTTGCTTGTGCTACATCTTCCTTACTTTCTTTCAATGCTAGTGTTTCTTCTTTCAATGCTAGTGTTTCTTCAATCTGCGCTAATACCCTAGATGAGATGCACTCATAGTCATCATCATGCAACTGTGCATGGAGTGGAGGCTTGGTATATTTCACCTTTTTCCTCTATGGTCCTTCTGGCACAGATGTGTCAGTTTCCTTTCTCTTCTTTCCTACTCCTTGGCTAGGTTCAGGGTTTTGCTTGCTTGTTTTCTCCTCACCTCCCGCTTCTTGAATTTTCGCTTCACTTTCCTCAGAAGTGGTGATCACCGTAGCTGGCACCTCAGCCTTACACTCTAGTGGCCAGTGTTCCATGACTAGCTCGATCTTCTGCGCATTGAGATGATACAACCCTTCAAACCACTCAAGAGGTGTGATTATCACTCTCAGCTGTATGTAGATGAAGTGCAATCTGAATTTGAATGTAATCTTCTAATTATAGCGGGCTGTCATTTGCTTGGTGATACTCAGAGTATTCTTAATGACTTCACACAACTGCTCATAATAGGTGAGGAACTGGAGGTTGTTCGTCCTTTGGTGATCTGGCTTGGAGTTTTCCCACATGTTGGCATACCTATTTTCCCTATAATACCTAGGAAATACCAGACGACCTTGCTGGTAGTGAGGTTCCTTCCATCTTACAAAGGAAACCAACACCAGTAACCAACTGTAGTGGAATGGAGCTTTGTTCTCTTGCGTCTCGCAGACATCTTCTAAAAAATCATTCAATAAGTACCTCGCCCAATTGTACTGAAATCCATCCTTAGGTTTCATCGCTAAGGATATTGCAGCAGCCAGAACTTCATTTGGCCTACACTTCCTCAGGATCTTTCCTACGAGTAGCTACACGGCAAACTACGTTGGTTGCTCTTGCATTCCTGTTGTTACATAACCACAAATTCCCTTAGTTATTTTGAATTCAGTCTTCATTCGCGCAATTAACTCTTTGTCCTTATTCTTCCCCATGAACTGAGCAGCAAGATCAACACCCCTTTTGCATAGGCCTAGGATCCTGACAATGAGGTCAATATTTATATCCACCTTCTGGTCTAACCAAAAGTATCCCTAGTGCGTGAACGACAGTAAAGTGCGCACCAAAACATTAAGCTCAAGACTTCTATCAAAGTGTGGGATTCACATCAGATTCAATGATAGTGATGCATTTAACGACACAACCCATTCCTGTGGGTGAATTGTTGCTATCTGGGTCACTTCATCCATTCTCCTATACATATATTGATCGGGTTAGAACTGTGGAAACTTGTCCGGGCATAACAAGTCATGATCAACAAACTTACATTCGGGAATTTTTCCTAGCAAATTGTCTTTAAGCCACAAATCGCTTGACATAGGTGGCATTGGAATATCATACAAAGCATTCTTGACAAGAAGCACGTCTAGTGTGTCATTTCTTCTTGGAGGAATATACTATGGAATGATCCATATAGGTCTCTCCTGGGTCGCTGGAGGTGCAGTGGGATTCTGAGCACTCGCAGCCTTCGACTTTCCCTGGTCAGTGGCCTTGTGCTTGTTCTTCTTCTATTGTGGTTGGTTTCGTGGTGAACTCCTAGATGAACCACCCCGTTCTGGGATAGACAAATTCACGGGTGTCTTCATTACTCCTTCCAGACCAGACTGTTTGAAATAACCTAAAACTTCTTCTAATGTCGACTACTCAAACATATACTACTGGGTAACTATCGTTGTCATGAGTAAACACTTTAGAATTTACAGGCAATAAAAATTTAAAAGTTGCGGTAAAATCGGTAAGCAAACAGTCCTTACTATTTATAGGCATCTCACCACTACGGTGTTCCAAAAGATGGCTATAATAGCATTAAATGTTATGTCCATTGGCCAAATCGCATTGAGATCTTAGGTCCTTTCCTTCAATGAATGCGTCAGAACAAACAAATCTAATGTAGATCTTGGTCCTTTCCCTGCATTGAATACGCCTTCAATGGAAGATTATGCCTTAATTGCGGATACATACAGTTTCCAAAACAATGGATAACAGTTACTTTTTCGATCGAAATTTTAACGAATAATTTTCCCTTGACTTCGCAACGGTTATGTCAACTACGAGGTTCACTGCATATTTCTCTTTGCTGACTTTTAACTTCGCAGCACAAGTCCTCTTCTTACTAATGGATATGTGAGTTGCGAGGCTCAATGCACATTTACGTTTCTTATATTAACATCGCAAAGTGATCCTTTTCTGACTTCGCAACTCAACTTGTTATGTGTGCTTCGCAACACAACTTCCATTTTTGTAAAAACTTCGAATTTTACCAAAATTGTGTGTAGAATCTTTATTCTTTAATTCCTAGTGTCCAATTTCAACTACACATGACACTTAGAACCGTCTTGTACTACTCAATTGATGTCTAGAGGGGTAGGACTATACCTATAAGGATTTAGTCTACTCCAGTTCATATGTCCTTTCACATTTTCTCCAAGTAGCATGGCTAACTAAACTGCGCAACTCGTAGTAACATGTTTAATAGTATATGGTCATAGCGAGTGCATTTTAAATTTTCCAGGAAATTTCATGAACTCGCTATCATAGAGGAGGACAAGGTCTCCTACCTAGAAGAATTTGTACTTGATGTGCCTATCATTGCATGCTTTTTCTCTGCCTTTCTGCACTTGTTGGTGAAATCCTGCAATAAAGCGATCGTCTTCCAACTCAACTAAGTGTAGTAGCATTTTGTCCATCATCTCGGCATCAACCATGTCTGTGAATGCTACAATTCTTAGACTTGGTAGTATGTATCCCATGTGCATAACAACTTCCTGTCCATATGCTAATCCAAAAGGTGTGTGACCTATCAACTTCTTACAATTTGTTCTATATTCTCACAACATTGTTGGTATTTACTGATCCCAATCAACCCTATTTGTATCGCATACCTTGATCAATGCATTTTCCAGTACTTTTTTAAATGCTTCAACAGTGCCATTATCTTGTGGATGATATGGTGTGCTCTTTTGATGGTAGATATGAAATTCTTTAGTTAAAGATTCAATGGTCCTATTCAAGAAGTGAGTTTCCTGATCGCTCATGAGGATTCTCGGGCATCCAAACCTTGTCAAAATGCTCTCAAATATGAACTGCATGACAGTAACTATGCTACAATCCTTCACTAGTTTTGCTTCTACCCATCTGGTGAGATACTCTTTAGCTGTGATAATATATATCGATCTAGTTCGCTTTCCTCGTGGGTTAATAGGTCGAACAAAATCAATATCTCATTTATCAAATGCTTGCAAGGTTAGTTGTGGCATCAATGGCATCTCATCTCTACGAGATAGATTCCTTGTCCTTTGGAAAACATTTCAACTTTGGCAATGTTCCTTTGAGTCCTTGTGTAATGTAGGCCACCATAGTCCTGCTCTTTGAATTTTTTGCACAGTAGCTCTTCCTTCATAGTGTCCTCCAGATACGCCTGAGTGTGATTCAGCAAAAATCATAGGTTTCTCATGTTCCATCACACATATTTGCAGTACTTCATCAGGTCCTAGCTTGTATAATTTCCCTGCAATTATGGTAAATTCAACTGTGCTTACCACTAACTGCTTCTTCTGCTTCATAGTTAACTCTGTAGGTAATAAACTTGTAGTCAAGAAGTCTACAATGTCCTTATAGTAGTCATATTCTATGTGAATAGCAAACAATTGCACATCAGGTAAAATGTCTTCCAAGTTACTAGGTTCTTTTCCTGACTCAATTCTAGAAAGATGGTCAGGTACTGAATTCAATCTTCCTGGCTTAACAATGATTTAAAAATCATATTCCTGAAATAGAAACAACCATTGCATATTCTCCCCACTACCATTGGTTTGTTGACCAGGTACATCAAATCTGAATGGTCAGTAAACATACAGATAGTGTTTGAACTTCTCCAATGCATATAACATAGCTAAACCTTCTCTTTCTGTCGTAGTATAGTTCTTTTCTACTGAAGATAACTTTCTTCTTGAAAAACGCGACACGGTGATCGATGCCTCCCTCGCCTGGTTGAGCTATTACAATGCCCAATGCTATAGATGAAGCATCTACCTGCACATGGAATGGCTTACCCCAGTCCATAAAGACTAGAATAGGCGCAGTAACCATCCTTTCTTTTAATGTATCGAATCCTTTCTCACAGTCTTCAGTCCAAATATATTGTGCTTCTTTCTTCAGTAATTTCTCCATCAAAGTGGTTATCTGTGCATTTACCTTGATTAAATTCCTATAATATCTCGTGTATCACAATGTGGTGCATAGCTGTTTCACTAAGTTAGGCGTTGGTAGGTTCACAATAGCTACAATTTTTGCTAGATCAACCATCAGTCCTTGCTTACATACAATCTGTCCCAGTAGGATTCCACAAGGAACACATAAGATGATTTTCTACAGATTCAAGGAAATATGATGTTGTCTACACTTTACTAACATCATTCTTAACTTTGCATAATGGTCCTTTAGTGAGCTAAATACCGTCCAATCATCAAAATATACTTATAAGAATTTGTGTATAAAATTTTTAATGCAACAACAACTTCTCTCGAAAAGATAGTACGTGCATTTTTCAAAGTAAAGGGAATAACTATGTACTGATATGATCTCCATTTAGTAGCAAATGTTGTCTTATGCCTGTCTTCCGTAGCAGTTCTGATCTGATGATATGCAAAGAATCCATCACTGAATGAGTATGCTTCATTTCCTCCAACATTATCTAGCACTTCTTTTGTAAATGGAGTAGGAAATGGGTCACGCAATGAAGACTCATTTAATTTTTTGATATCTACGCATATCCTAATCTTGCCTTTAGCTTTCTTATCCTGGCTAAGCATGGGACATATCCATTCTGATTTTTCTATTGGCTCCATAATTCCTATGTCAAGCATATTATCTAGCTCTGCTTTTACTCTTTATTTGTATCTGGGATTCAGTTTGTAGGGTCTTTGATTGATAGGCTTCACATCTTGCTTGAGAGGTATCTTCATAACTCCCAAGTCCCCTAAAATTCCTTTCATTTCAGAGAACATGGTAGGAAATAGGTCTTGATATTTGCGCAATAGGTCTGCAATTTGTCCTACTATTTATCCATCCCAGTAATCTCCTATAGAAGCGAACTTTGGTTCCTTCTTAGTACCAATATTGATCTTTCTAGTCTTCACAGGACTATTGAGCTCTAGAATCTCTAGGTCAGGTCCCTCAACTTCGCGTTCTCCTTCAGACTTTGGTATGTTTACATCGCACGGATATTCATCTTCATCTCCATCTAATGGGACATTATAACATTCCAGGGCATGTTGTAACTATTTTTCCCCTTGTAGTTGTTCATATATTAGCAATGGGGTATCATTGGATACCTTCTTTTTAATGATCTACATAGCCTCATTGATACTCAGACAATCATCCTCAAAACAGAAAGTGGACTGAAAGTCAAGTATCAGTATGTGCCAATCTATTGTTCCTCTGCGAAATTCAGCTTTTGTGTACTGGTTCTTTGGAATTTGCTCTAATGTGTGTATAAACATATGTACCCATTCTTTCTTCGGTGTATGTATCCAAGCTTTCAAACAAAGCTCTATGTGGTCTCTAGGATCAGTCTGTCCATTATATTTTAGTTGAACAATCTTAGTTTTTTCTGTAAATCTTATTTCCATCATGTGCTTACATTCTTCCCATGTATTCAAGTTCTGCTTATGCACAACCCACCATCTAGAAGGTGCAGCGTGCAGTGCTATTTCTAGAGTAGCTAACTTATGTTCTGTTGGAACTGGAACTATATATTCATGAAGGAATGCATGTATATTTCCAAGAACATCATAGGTAGGGATTGGGCTTAGCTCTGTTCCAATCCAATGTAGTGACTTTTTGATATTCGCACATCGTCTTGTTGAGGCTTCATGCATTTTGCTATGCCAGTTCTCCATTCTTGTATTTGAGATTGATATGCAAGAACTGTCGCATCTCTAGCTCAATGTCTCATCATCAGTGGGACTGATGTAGTCTGCTTGATTCACTGTCATCTTGTAGATCTGATCAAGATCGTGAGCTCTTCATTCTTCTCTTACTGGTTCTATATATCTAGGTCCTTGTGCAGGGTCTAAAGGTGCAATAACTTGAATATCTGGTCCTTCAAATATCATCTGTTTTTTCTTGACATTTATGATTGAGAGCTTATGAATTTCCCAGTCAATCCCTAACAGTGCAGGATAAGGATTTTTGTCATCTATAATATCAATAACTTTGAAGTCTACTTTACTTCGCACTCCATCAATGTCAACAAGGACATTGGATAATCTCTCAAAAGGTATAAAATTTTGCTGAGTGGCTAATGTCAACAATATCAGTGACCACGATAACTTTGGTTTTCCCATCTATTCCCATGTCTACTTTTTCAAGGCATTCACCTCTGAGCCTAAGTCAAGAATGATCTGGACCATTTCAAAGTCTCAGATTTGCACATTTAATCTCATCTCTCTTCTGGTCCTTCTATGATTCTTGATATGGTGAGCTGCACTATGTGTTTCACTTATGGAATTACCCTACTCGTAATGACTGAATAGGATTTGTATCTCTGCTAAGGCATTTCCATGCTTTAAAAACTTCATGCAGCTCTGTAAGAACTGTGTAACAAGACTTATGGGTTCTGTTGCAGTCCGTGATTCATCATATGAAATTGGCATATCCAAAATAAGCACTGATTCACTTCGCAGCTGGACTCTTGGGGTCACAGGTTCTGAGCTTTGTAAGACTTTTATGGTCTCCATGAAGGCTTCTTTTTATTTGTTAAGGTTGAAGTCAGGCATTTTTCCAGTCACTTTTCTTATCCAAGCCCCTTCAATAGGATTCTGTTGTGTGGTGTGGTATTCCGAAGTTGAAGCTTCAGTTCATTGGTCTAGACCTGTTGTAGCTCTTCTTCGTGTCATATCATGGATGTTGTGATCTTTGTTTTGTGCTTCAGTTGCGATCATTTGTATGTTCTGATTCTGTTCTTTCGGTCTTCTCTCTTGCATTTTTTCTTGCAAAACAGGACATGTCTCAATGACATGGTCAAATGAATTACAATACTTACAGGTAGTACAAGGGTTCTCACAATCCCTTGCTAGATGTCTTGGTTGAGCGCAGTTATAGCATACAATCTGACCTCTTCCTCTTCCCTGTTGGCCAGTGTTGTGTCGTTTTCCTCTAAATCCACCACGTCCTCTATAAGTTCCTTGATCATACTACGCATTTTCATTATTATTATGTGTTTCTTCTTGAACTCTATAAACATCATGTTTCCTTTCTATCATGAGCTCATACACTCTATAGTTGATATCATTATGGCCAAATGACTTACAGAATGTACAGTACAAGCTCTTAGGTGTCTGCACATATTTATGAAGTAGATAATAGTCTTCTCGGGGATGCCCTCTGCATTGACAAATTTCACACCATGGACCTTGTTGTTGATTCAATGGGTTTGGTTGTCCACTAGCAATGTAATATAGGTATACAGGGAAGTGTTCTTTGGAATGTCCTTCTCCCTCACACTTTGTACACCAAAATTCCTCTTTGGTTTCTTTATCCTTTTTGATGTCTTGCAACTAAAATGTCAATTTTTCTAGCTAGGTTTGTATCTATAGCATCCCTGTGCTTGTTTCTCTTATGGGCAAAGCCTCTAGCTTCATCACAATTTCTAATGCCTATGTTTGCGATGCTACTTTCCATTGCATGAGTGGTAATATGATATGGAGCAACAATGTAGCTATGAACCATTCTTGAATCTTTAGTGGTGATATGTCAAAACTTACGTGATCTAACAGTGATTTAAATTTCTGATCAGACTCCCATACTGTCTCATTAGGATTTTGTTTGATTTCCTTTAGATCTGTAATGTACTAAGATTTTGAAGTAAGTTTCTTGAACTCTCTTATCAACACAATTCTGATATCTACTAGTGTTTTGTTCTGTCCAATAGAATACTTCATGAACCATGTTAGTGCTTTGTCTCTAAATGTAGTAACTAACTCAGCTTCTCTTATAGCTTCGTCTTGGACTTGCTTAACATTCCACACTACTTCACAAAGAAACCAACGTTTCTCTGGGTCTTCTAGACCAGTTCCTTTAAAAATAGGTAGCTTAATGTCGTCTTCCATTCTTCTTCTAGGATGCGTAGTGTTCTGTGTCGAAGAAGGTATACCACTACTTGATTGATTATGGGTATTAAATCCTGTGGTGTTACTTCTACTGGTGTTTTATGAACTAGTAGTATTCTTTCCATCAGCTAGAGGTTTCTTTGGAGTAATAGGCTGATAGGTAGTCATTCTAGGCTCTGTTTCACTATCAAAATCAACCTGATATGACTGTCTGTCACCTTCTAACTCAGTTTCTAAGGGTATGCAAGGTTCAACTTTACGATACCTCTATCTATTTCTTGGATTATATATTTTGACACTTTGTAATGTATAAGTATGTTCCTCAGTGTCATTATATGTGTTACTAAACATTACAGACTCAAATATCTAGGAGTTCGATTGCATTCTCAAAACAACTTTTTCTTCTAATAGAATTTTAATGTATAAACTGAGATTTTTCAGGTACTTACCTGTGAATCCTTTGAAGAAATCCCTTTCTGCTGCACTGTCAAACTTCAAAGTGTCCATAGAAAATTCTGCAACGTATCCTTGAAGTACGTTATCCATCCAAAAGTCTATTGCTCTTGAAATTGGGTTATCAACCTCTTTACACCTCTAAATCAGTTATGGAGTCCACTCTGTAGGTTCTCCACTGTGAAAACAATTTTTGCGTTCTGCAAGTCTTGATATCCACTCATGTAGATCATTACTCGAAAATGCAAAGAAGGTTTCGTGTATGCCAGAACATAGGTATCTCTGCAACCACTCTTATGTAGATAAGAGCATATGTCTATTTTCTTTCTTTGCAAACTATGTTTCTATCTTAGACACCCAGTTCGATATATTTGTCTTCTAAGGATTCCAGTTAAATGAAAACATCACTAGCTCAAGCGCGTCAACAAACCAATTGTTAGCTATACTTCCTTCTTCACAGTCTCATAACATAACAAGATTGCATATCGCCATTTTTTAGCGTGGTAATGAAACCATTTGTTCATTGACTACCCTTTGTTAGTTCCAACTCCCTCTTGCTACTTTATTTGGGGCTAAACCGGGTTCTGTGAGACTCTTCTATCTTTATTCCAACAAAATCCCCTTCGCTGGCCCTTTCAGCATCAACATGTGAATAGGATGAAGTCTTACCTGAAGCGAAGATGGGTGGTGGCAGAATCACGTTTCTCTAATTTAGCGACGCACGGTTATGTTATGCAAGGTGAATATGCACTGCTCAATCAACATCTGCTTCGCAGATCATTCCTTGACATGTATCTGTGCACTTGCGTTCCTTGAAAACCTACAGGCCTTGCTGATTTATTGTTACTACGCAATTACATATGACCATTCACCATAATATAATACAATAATTATGTGAGTGTGCACTACATAGTTCCTAACAATACAGACTTCGTTGAATTACTGCTATTCCTTCAACTGCACAACTACGATTCTAACTAAACAACTGCGCACTTAGTATATTCAATACAACCCCACAATGTTCATGCATGGATGTTCCTACACTTAGCATATCATTTCCATCCTCATCCATTAACACTTAAGATATTCAAACATGTGCGTCCAATACTTAACATATTATTCCCATCAACATAAAAGTGAAGATACATGTAAAAGCATGAACACACATAAACATGCAATAACTCAAACACAATCGCACAACACAGATATTTACTGTGAAAATACTCACAGTAGATCTAAGAGATGATTTATACCTCACAAGAATAATTATGATTAAGCAGGAAGATAGAATAAGAGTGGTCAATGCAGTGTAATGAGCAACATAATCATAATACAGTAGAACTCAGATAGAAGCAAAAATACTTTACACACACTAATTAATTAATCACATTATGGACAAATAAGTAGTACAATGCATGAGGATTCAAATGCCAAGGTGGGAATTCGAATTAGCCTTCATGGAGTGATCAAAAGATCACTGGAGTGTCATCGGAGCACAGCTAGTAGTCTATCTCATCATCGGTGGAGTCATCAATGCACAAGTAACTGTCAACCGTCAGTCAAACTGAGTCTAACTGAGTCTAACTGAGTGTGGTAGGTGTAATTGATTGTAACTAGCACATGGAGACACTATTTGAATGAAGGAGGCTCAATGGAGGGCGCATGATGAGCTAACTAAAGTCAGAATGGGTAGTCAAGTCTCACTGGAGGTCCATTGGAGTGATACAGTTAGTTGAGAGTTAGTCTAGCCTTAAATCAAGGAAAGAACTGAATATAACTGAAAATGACTGAATGGTAGCTAAGGAAGGGCACCTTTCTCATGCAGTAGGTGAAAGGAGGGTGCACTAAGCACTAGGAGGGCTTAAACTGAGTGGAAAGAAGCTCTGGGGGCTAGCTAACTGAGGGCTAGGTGCTGGGACTGATGACTAGGATGCATGCAAACGCATGCAAACCCTAAATAATGCATGCATGACCTAAAATGCAAATAATGGAAATGTTGATAGGTCTAGGATGGAGTATAGGAATATCCTAACACCCCTCCTTAATCCATCCTGGGCCCTGGTAACTGAGACCAAAGGTCACCCAATACAATGAATAATAATAACAATCAATAAACCAAGGAAATGGGGAAAACCTCATGGGAAAAATACTCCCCCTCAAAATAGACTATAAGGCAAACACAAAAATAAATGCTCCAAACTCAAGCAGTTGTGATGCTTGGTCATATGTCTGGAGGTATCTTCGTCTTGGGAAGAAGTGGATCATGGTCAGAAAGCATGTGCTTCTACTTTCTCTTTAGATCGAATGTGATGAGAACAAATCCAAAAGTATGAGGATGATCCTTGAACTTGTGATTCGAATCAACTAAGGTAGGATAAAATCTATGAATGTGCAGATAGTCTTTTGTCTTCTCCTTCGAACCATCATGGGTGAGATTATGCCAAAAAGAACCATCAAATAATAATGATTGCTTGGAATCCAAATCGGCTCCAAGACTTGAATTATGGTTTCTTGAGATCCCCTTTGAACCATTAGAGGTGAGATCAAAACCAGTAAATGCATGAGAAATTATCCCAAGCGAATGGTAATGGTTTCTTGAGATCTCCTTTGAACCAGCAGGGGTGAGATAAAAACCATGATGTGCATGAGAAATTATCCCAAGTGAATGGAAATGGTTTCTTGAGATATCCTTTGAACCCACTGTTGGGTCACGGATTTGTCCATATTTTCATCACCTTTCGACATATATTTCATCCCTCTTATTCATATTATTATCCATTTATCATTCCATTTTCCATTTATTTGTTGTAACTGCATGTAAAATACCATATTACTTACATTGATGCTTTAGTGGTTAATAATGATTATTTTCCTTTATCTTTGATGAATTGAAGACTATTATGCATAATTTTACTAATGATGGTTTATGGAGTGATTTTTCATATTAGTAGCAGTAGCAGCCATGGTTCAAGCCTCCAAAGTTGGTATGCTAGCACACATACACATGGAGATTCAAAACATGTTTTCATTCCTAGGATTGATTATGTGCATTTGTGACTTCAATTCTTGCTCAAGTCTAGCATGGCTGCCTCCAGCTCATACTCAAACTGTTCCAACCATAAATGTGTGCCAGATAAGAACACAATGATTCGCGTCTCTATTTTCGGGCAGCTGGAGACGAATCTCGAAAATCTGGGACATGGGTTTTTGTGCGTAACGGCCTCATTTACCTGACTCATGAAGAAATCACAAAACAAAGCTACCTTTTGAGCTATACAGCTGGTGCTCTGAACATGTAATTCTCAGATTTACTGTTGCAACTGGTTTTACAAATTAGCAATTGGTTGAAATAGATCACAAGTTGGCGATTCGGTTTCTCATTCTCCTGAGAGCATTTTATGTATAAATATGTAATCATTCTAATGTATTGTGGAGAAGAGAGGAAGCAATGTTATGCTGTAGAATTTGATACAGACTCTGTTGTAATGATTCCATTCTGATAATACATGCTGACAGTTTCTTAATTCTAGAGTTGTAGACTTTCATTGTGGAGTTCCAACTCTGCTCAGTGGAGGAAGGGCCCTCTTCCCTGAGTAGATGTTGATAGTGTTGATTGTAGTTGTTTAGATTTGCGTATTAATTATTTCATGCTTTCATTCATTAGATTTACCATAGTTGTATGATTTCATTCATTAGATTTATCATAGATGTTTTCTTGCTAATTCATTTTGATAGATCGCTGGCCAACATAGCACTTCTTTTAGATTAGGCAATTAGATCTTGTTTCATAGGAATTGATTTTGTTTGAAGTGTGATTAAATTTACAATTTGATTTTATGAATAGGTTGAGGTTTGATTTATTTCCAAGAAGATGTGGTTTAGATTACAAATAGTTTTGGTTTCATACCAATAGATAAACAGTGTCAGGTATAAATTGTGCTTGCATAGATCTTGCATGATAGCTTTGAAATAAAAGACTTCCTCGGGTTGACAGTTTATGTTTTAGGAGTTTTAGCTGTTTATTTAATTGGACAATTAATCCAACCAACACACGCAGTGGTGAGATCAAAACCATGGTCTTCAATAACCTTCTGAAAGCATGAAATAATGATCATATAGTAGTACATAAGAGGTGAGTGATCAAGGAGAGCGAATGCATTACCTCCAATGGCCGATAGTAGTACATAAGAGGTGAGTGATCAAGGAGAGCGAATGCATTACCTCCAATGGCCAATTTTACCTTTGAAAGACTCACGCGATCGTGATGCAAACCAACAGACTCTGGTGCAAGAGAGGATTTAGGACCTTTTGCAATTTGTAGAGTGTGAGCTGTCACAAAATTCGAAATAGAAGAAATTTGGAGCATGGGTGTAGAATCTGCAAGTTCTTCTTCTTTGTGGACAACTTCAATATGAGATATGTTTGATACTAATTCATGATCAATGAAATCATCAAGGAGGGTGAATGCATCACTTTGCTTTCTCTCGAAGGGGTTTGGACCAATCCCTTCTTTCTGTCTGCCAAAACTTTCTTCTAGGTGGGCCCATATCTCTTTTGGAGATTCAACATCAATGTATTGGTATATCATGTATTGAGGCAAAGAAAAAATTATTGTTGCATAGACTCTGTCACCTTTATTTAACCAGTCAATCTCTTCTTCAGAGGATTCGAACTCTCTTTCAAAACAATGATCAAAGAGATCATTTTTCTTCAAATATCCTATGATTTTCGGTTTCCATTCATCATAGTTGAATGGAGAAAGAAGATCATAGTTGAATGGAGGAAGATGAGGGATTTCTTCTGAATACATGGAAGCTATAGAAGAGCTGCAAAAAATAATAGAAATATCTGCAATTGCTACTGCTACAAAAATGCAGAAACTGCTACACTCGAAATCTTGATAATAACCTGCAAAAAACTCTTAGGAATGGAGATAAACAATACTCTCGACATGCTCTGATACCATGTGAAAATCCTCACAGCAGATCTAACAGATCATGTATACCTCACAAGAGTAATTATGATTAAGTAGGAAGATAGAAGAAGAGTGGTCAATGCAATGTAATGCGCAATAGAATAATAATACAGTAGAACTCGGATAGAAGTAAAAATACTTCACACACTAATTAATTAATCACAATATGGACAAATAAGTAGTACAATGCATGAGGATTCGAATGCCAAGGTGGCAATTCGAATTAGCCTTCATGGAGTGATCAAACGATCACTGGAGTGTCATCGAAGAACAACTAGTAGTCTATATCATCATCGGTGGAGTCATCAATGCACAAGTAACTGTCAACCATCAGTCAAACTGAGTCTAACTGAGTGTGGTAGGTGTAACTGATTGTAACTGGCACATGGACACACTAACTGAATGAAGGAGGCTTAGTGGAGGGTGCATGAGGAGCTAACTAGAGTCAGAATGTGCAGTCAAGTCTCACTGGAGGTCCATCGGAGTGATACAGTCACTTGAGAGTCAGTCTAGCCTTAAATCAAGGAAAGAACTGAAGATAATTGAAGATAACTGAATGGTAAGTAAGGAAGGGCACCTTTCTCATGCATTAGGTGAAAGGAGGGCGCGCTAAGCACTAGGAGGGATGAAACTAAGTGGAAAGAAGCTCCAGGGGATAGCTAACTGAGGGATAGGTTCTAGGACTGGTGACTGGAATGCATGCAAACCCTAAATAATGCATGCAAACCCTAAAAATGCATGCATGAACTAAAATGCAAATAATGGAAATGTTGATAGGTCTAGGATGGAGTATAGGAATATCCTAACATTTTCGTGGTTCACTCCCCAAATGGGATCTACGTCCACAGGAACTGTTGTTTATTTCTTGGAAGGGTTAACAGTTCCAGTCTGCGGACTCAGCTACAGACTCTTCTCTACATTAGGTCTCTGCACACTCAGCTGCAGAGCCTTTTCTCTCTCAGATATCTCTTAGCACATATCTTAAAATAATAATCTATCAATCTAGCAAAATCTAACCCTTCCCTTTGCAAAATTTCCCCCTTTATAGAATGTGCTCGAAGGTCACATATTTACAATAACTATGGGAAAAATCCCCATATTACCTGTTAGTACTATTATCAACTGAAGTCAACTAGTCACTAGGCTAAAAGAATATCTCAGAAGGAGAATCTAGAGAAGTAAAGCGACGCAGGTGAAGTAGAAGACTTTGACGCTTTGGTGTCCGGATGATGCAGCTGTAGCTCGGAGGATCAGTTATTCACAAACCGACTATGAATAAGCACAGTTAGGACCCTTAAGCACTTTGCGCTTATTCAACCTTGATCAACCTAGAAAGAAAACCATTGTGGACACGTGGCAGCTCCACTGGTGTTCAGGGGCCTCAAAGCGGTTTCCCCAGACTACTTTTTGACGACCTTGAAACCATTAAAGTCACCACAATGGTTTTACATATCACGAGGTGCCAAACAAGGAGGCCATGCAGGGAGAGGGACCCATTCTTAAAAGCTGCACCCTCTTTGCACAAATCTCGAGAGGGCTTAACAGAGGATCGACGGTAGCCCAAGCATCAAGATGATGAAGTTTCATGAATTTTAGTATTCCCAGTACCTCCCTGAAGCAAAACCGCTACTTCCACTTGGAAGCCCCAAGATTGTTCAGGGTCCTTGAAGGGGTTTCCATAAACTACTTTCTGGGGGACCTGAAAACCACTAGTGGTTTTTGGTATACAGCCACTCGATGGATTTTATTTTCCATGTGTTCCAAGGAGATTCCTTTTAGTGGTCTTGTCAGTTCCCACTGTCATTTTGCAATAGCGTCTCCTGGTGCTCATTGCTGTCACTGCCACCATACAGAATGCAGTCCTCTCCCAACATGTAAAGCTCAAAAAGTAGTGAGGTAATCATTACCCAAGTACAACGCATTTTTTGAGGCTCAAGCAGGCGATGCTACAAGTACTCCCACAGTTACATAAGTTTGAAGCATGGAGTGCCTGAGCCTCACTAGTCTGGAACGTAGAGCCTAAATGCGTAGGTTTATCAAGGATGTCTAGATTAAGAAGGAAGATAAGTGTTCACAATGGCACATTTCATCTCTAGTGGAGGCTCGCAAGGAGCGCTAAGGGCTCGGATGACCAACGTCCATGAACAGCTCGTAGATGCGCATTATCAGACATTTAGGTAGGAGAAGCCTGAGGTCTCCCTCGAGATGTCTAAGGAGAGTTCAGCAATTGCAGTGGTTAAAAAGGGAATGGGCATTCTGAATGCAGAAGCACGGAAGGCAGGGGCACGCTGGTCCCAGCAAAGGATGATCAAATTGTGAAGCGGTACTAGCTAAAAAGTTCAATTGGGTGATGAAGGGATCAGGTCCTGTTTCATAACTCAGCGACGTAGATGACCTTTTACTCTTTCGAAAGCAAGTTTCGAGAGCAAAGGGATTGGATGGGGTAGAAGGGATAGATGATGAATGTTCTACAAAGCAACACACGATAGCAGGGTGGCTGCATCTACATCTTCATGAGGCCATAAGTAGTCCAACGGGTTTGTCAAAAGTTTGTAATATCTATAAAAATAGGGAACACTGCTAATACATATCTGTCTCAGATTGGTGGGAGTTTTTTCCAGCCATACATACTTCTTTTCTAGCAAATTGGTCCTGGGTCCTAGTCATAGAATAACTAGTAGTAGTCCGTATGACTGTTATTTGTAACAGACTCTGTTAGAGAGTACAAACAAAAATACTTAAAGTTGTTGGGCTGTAACCAATTGTAACAACTTTTGTTGTAGACTGTGAAGGCTATATATAGTAGAATGGGCAGTAGGCAAAGGGTCATCTCTCTTTTGTAAGAAGTATTATGTATAATATTTGACAGTTCAATCAATGTAGAAAGAAGATTACCATTTTCCTAATATTGAAGCTTTATGGATTAAAAAAATTAATGTGTACAGTTAGTACTTTCTCATGTTATTCATCTCTTTCATATTCTCTATGATTTATGAATCTGTTTATGGAATTCATATGGGTGCGTTAAGCTTGAATTATTGCTTGTGAGATGGTTAGCACATGAATTTTTCATGTTAATTTGTCTGGAGATAATATTCTCATATTTTTCAGTTGTGGTTTTGTGATCATTTTGTTAAGAGTGTTGAATTCCTCTCCTAGGGTCAGTACATCATTCTTTAAAATAGAATAAATATTTACTCTCTGCAGTACCTTTACTTTATGCCATTTCATTTTACATCGATACTCAAAGTTTGGTTTCTGGCACATCGAAATATTGCCCATATTATTCAAGATTGGTTATCTACATCATTTTCTGGTAAATGTGATTTTGATCAAGTAAATATTTTAGAAGATCTTATTGATGCCCAGGCATAGTTCTAAAGAAAACCTTAGAACGTATCTGGGACTAACAGTACCCTTAAACCCCCAAATTGGCCTGGTTCTCTTATTGTGCATGCCTTTTATTTACTCCGTTCGAGCTCTGTTCTCCTTTGCGCCACTTCTTCAGGATCTGATGCTTCTCTCACATTCGCAATCTGAACGTACGGCTTTGACACTAACATGGTGTGTCCTTTACACCATCTCGTCTCTTTACTTCTTCGTCCCTGTAGCTGACAGTCTTCTGCTTCTTCCTTAACTGCTCCAACTACTTCGTTGATCCTTAGTACTTCACATTTACTAAGGGGACAGATCTCTATATGTCACTTGATCATGTTCCATGCTGTGCTCCTGGTAATTGCAGAGTCGCTTCTCCCAAAACTGGCCGATGTTAGGCCTCATCTAACTTGTACTTCTGCAATCAAAACTTTCCTTCCACTTTGACTACGTCATCAAAAATGTTCTAGTTGGGCTGTGCCCAACAGTTATAGCATAGGTATGATATTTCAGGGCTAGGAAAATAACGAGTAGTGAATTGTATACTTAATTGTTTGCATATGTAATTTAATCCATGAGATAATGCTATGAATTTTTAATACTTTTTCCAGCACTAAATAACAAACCATGCCAAGGTTATAAAGGGTTAAACAAATAAAAGTTAAATAAAGAGATAAATAAATTAAGAGTATGTTAATAATAAAGGGTAAGACTATCATTAGTTTATTAGTTATTTAATAGAGGGTTAAATAGTTATGAAGGTAATAATAACAAAACAATCACATAACTTATTGTCATGGGCATGACCCTTGAAACTTCATAAACATTTAACGATAGCAATAAGACATGCTAATAACACAACTCTAGTCGTAAGGTAGTAAGGAAATGAATGAACATAACAACATCAAGATAATGACAACAATAGTGCTAATACTACATTATAGTAAAAAAATAAGTAGTGATTTTTCATGGATGTTACAGGTGAAGTGTGAATACAACCTATACTTAAACATATGGAATAAACATGAAAGTGTAAAACTTCATCTATAAATATACCAGCATAGATTCAAATCCTGGGCTCTATCAAGCACCGAGAGGAATCAAATTTCTAGAGGTGCAAATCTCTTCTTAAATAGCTCCTTGAGTGCAATACCTGAGCCACCTAATCCTACACTCTAAATTCTCTAGTTTAAGTCTCATATTTACTTTTTACTTTGTATTATTCTTTTTTGTTTATGTCCAACATAATATTTATTACTTTTCACTTTGTATTATTCTTTTTTGTTTACTTTGTATTATTTTGTTACTCGACAAACACTCTAAAATCTCATATTTACATTTTACTTTGTATTAAAAGTAAAAAGTAAAGTCTCTAGTTTAAGTCTCATATTTACGTTTTACTTTGAATTATTCTTTTTTGTTTATGATCGACATAATATTTATCACCTAATCCTAAGCTCTAAAGTCTCTAGTTTAAGTCTCATATTTACGTTTTACTTTGAATTATTCTTTTTTGTTTATGATCGACATAATATTTATCACCTAATCCTAAGCTCTAAAGTCTCTAGTTTAAGTCTCATATTTGCTTTTTACTTTGTATTATTCTTTTTTGTTTATGGCCGACATAATATTTATTACTTCTTACTTTGTATTATTCTTTTTTGTTTACTTTGTATTATTTTGTTACTAGACAAACACTCGACAAACTTGACAAACACTCGACAAACACTCACATGTTACAAGATCTCCCTCATACTAGGCTGTAGAGCACCTCTCAGCGCAAAAATCAAATGTAGAAATAACATATAACTTAGAATCAAAAGCTAAATTACATGCTTTAAAAGAAGGGGAAAACTAAGAATTGTTGAAAAAAAATCTTAATCACACAAATGTAGTTATGCAATAAAGAAAAGCATGAATGTAATATAATGGCATCCCAAGTGGATTTCCTACGAGGTCTTACAAAGATGGATCAAATGGACCAAATTCATATAAATATGTTGGAGCCCATGTTGTTTGGCATCATTTTAGTTATTCAACATTGGAGGATCTAGTCATATCCTAGCATTTAAGTTAAAATGTATTCCATTACAACCAATATATTTTAATTATGTGAATTACAAGTAAGAGATATTTTAATTCTTTGTATTTCTATCTATTTAATTTCTTAAATTAGGTTTCTTGGGTCCTTAACGATCCCCATAAAGGTTTTGCTGCGGGTCATTGCTTTCAAGGATTTTTTTTAATAATTCACGGGAAAAAAACATATTGCTACTAGGTAAAATATAAATGGAAGAAGGGATCAAATTTTGATCTTACATATTTAAAAAAAGTACACATCTTGGTTACTCTGTTTGGACAAATAGGTCTCACCGTAGGTTTCTGAATCGATAAATTGATTGTGTTTGATTCGTAACTTATATCTTTAGAAGAGGGTTGTGCAATCTCTAGTAGCAGATTAAATTACTGGGAAGATAAAACTAGAACTAAATGAACCAAATTCATAAGCATGCATGCATCATACATAATAGAGCTGGCCATCATAAAACTAGTCATTGCTTATTTCTAGGAAGTGTGCATCTTTGGATACTAACTAAATGGAGGAATTAATGATGGTTTGTAAAACCTATATGAAGAGATAATTGTTGTATGCATCTAGGTACCATTGAGTTGGTGATGATTTATGATGAGGATATACTTTATAGAGCAAGGTATTTAAGATATGATGAGTAGTTACATCCCTAGAAACATAAAATTAAGATATATGAATTTGTGGGGAACATGAAGGATGAGGACAATGAAGATGATTAGTTAACATACTTAGGGATTTCCCCACATTTTATGGAGACATGATTTTTTACTATGGATCACATATTTTTGGGACTAATTTTTGAAATCATTCATATAAACATTCCATATTTTTTGGATGATACATAAGCACACATGAAGACGTGATACATAATCACACATGAAGACGTGATTTTATATGCGTTGAGGTTACTATATGAGGAAACCCAATAATGATTTATGTTTTCTTTATGTACAAGTTGATGCACTTCATGGTTACGGTTTTATATACACACATGCACGATTTAGTGTTTGGTTATTTATGAATGGTATTCGAATCTAGAACCTTATTTGCAACATTATCCATGCAAATATCGAGACTCTTGGGTGTAATGAATTAAATCTATCTAACAATTCTTTTATCTCACATATACTTTCTAAAATGGAAAGGATCATGTACCTAGCAAAAAATATTCAATTACATGACAAATATCTAGGAATAAAAGAAAACACATAGGTGGCAAATCCATAACTGAAAGGAATCATCCAAGAGCCCATTCGGGGTATTGTATTGCACTTGATTACTGATGGAAGTGATAATACAGCTACAACTAATATTTAAAAGCGACTATGATGGAGAATATATAGACAAATCCAATAAGAAAATATTTGGAGAGTGAATAGTAGCATCGTGGACATAGGAAATGTGACATCAAGAGTAACAATCTATGTAGAAAGGGAAGGAAAATATGTACCATAAGGATAGTCCTAGGAGGAGGATATAGAAAAACTATGATATACTTAATGCGGAAGGGAACTAGTCTCATGGAGAGTATTTTTTCCTATATAATCCATTATTGTAATACCCCTAGTTTTGGCTTGCAATGTATTTAACCAAAATAATGTAAATGATGTAAATATGCTAGTGCAGCTTCCTAGTGTGAATCTCAAGGCCAAGGCCCAACTAGTGAATGGATAGCAATGTATGATATATATGTTTTTATTTGGACTGTGTGGTTGGGTTGTTATGTTGATTTATGATATATTTAAATATTATGTGTATAAATAATAAAATGGTGTAATAATGGATGTGTAAAGAGCACCAAAGGGGCTATGATTACACCAAAAGGGAATAGGAAAACGGGTCTATGGGAGACTAAATACTTGCTACAAAGTATTAACCTTAGAACTCACCCAAATTTTGTCATTTGCTTAGAATAAGCTATTTATCTCATGTTTTACTATTTTTCAATCATTGAATGCATGTGTGAGGTTTGTGGGAAAATTCATATCATCTAGTTATTGAAGCATGGGGCTGACTACACTTTTGTGACAACTCTATCCTGACAGAAGTCAGTCTATAGCTTCCATGAGTCATTTCTTCTACTATCAAAATCTATGTTAGTTTTCATTTCACCATTTTCTCATATCCATTCGAGTCAGTCCTCATTCTCTCATTCTTGCATGTAGAACTACACTACGCAAATCTCTCCATTGTTGTCCAAAAACTTACTGGGTTGTTTTCAACCCAAAAAATTCAAATTTGGAAAGAGTGTTGCATATTTGGAAGTGAAAATTGAAGGTTGTAGGTGAACAAGAAGGTTGGTCAAGCTAGGAACCCTTATATATTGATTTATGTTTCTCATATGGATTCAGAAGACATGAATTGAAGCTACATTGGTTTCTATAGCAACACATAGCATATTAGACATCTTATATGCACACACTAGAAGCACCAGGCAAGATGGATCGCCCAAGAGAACTGTAATTCGGTGAAGGGGATGTCTGATCTAGGAAGGGTGTTGTGTGGAGGCCAAGGGTGTGAGGGGTGAGTGAGACCCCTATAGAGATTTGTATGAGCATTTGGATAAGTGTTATAGCTTGAAATGACACCTCTCCATCCGTGACGACACTTGCTTCCCTTGGTCGCATGACGACACTTCTTGAGATCAAGTTCAATCACACAACAGGACATTTTTGGATGGAGGAGTCATTTGGGACACTAAAAATGGTTGAAATTACCTCATTCTTGACCCATTTGATGTATATGACCCTTAGGAACATTTTTCCAGACCAAACCATCTCCTGAAAATGAGCAGAAAAGCCTATTTTTGGCCATTTTTAAACATGAGCGCGACTCCACTATTGAAATAGTAGCGTGTGTATGCGACTTTGTCTCATTTAAAGTAGCAATCATTGCCATGTGTACGCGACTTTGTCTACTATAGAGTAGCGTACACCCCTGTTTTGGTCAAAATCTCGAAATTCGAGTAAGTTAAGTTGGTTGGGAGACCTCTTGAGCGGTTATAACTTCTTTTCCTCTTCCTCATTGACTATATAAGGAGGGTAGAAGGGTCATGTGAGGGGACCAAGCCCAATTACAAAGTTATGCTGGAGGAATGGAGACTCTCATCCCCCTCTCTTGTGCTTCAGTTTTGGTAAACCCTAGTACAATTGCTTAGAGGCTGGGATCCTTGGAGAACGGAAGCAGGAGACCTTGAATCTAGGTTTCATGAAGTGCCAAGCTTGAAGGAAGGTATAATTATATGTACTTGCTTTCATTCATCAATAAAGATCAAACATTCTTCTCTTTCCAAATATGACCTATTAATGTGTCTCATATTTGATTACTATTTGATTATAGTTTGATGTCTCTTTATATTATGAATATCAATCTTATATGTGTAGTCAAATGTATTTGAGAAAGGTATCAAGTTGTTTTGCAGGTTTGGGCATTGCGAAACTAGATAAGCATTGAAGAGCGAGGGAGGTAAAGCTAGGATCAACCTTCTGAATGAGGTGCTTACATATCTAAACCCTAATCTCTTCATTTATTTGTTGTACTTGCAGAATGCTTGTAAGTCTATCTTTATCACCGTAAGCTGGTAGTTTCTCCCCTGAACTATAGGTGCATTTTCCCCACAACAATAAGCATGGAGAGAAGAATGGGTTATGGGTTGAGAGAGAGAAGCACACAGGATTTTTATTCTCCCTGGTGGCCTCATATCCCATCTTGGGGTGGCTTCTAAGAATAAAGAATATATGTTGGATAGAGTTACTATGGTTAGGTGAAAAATCACTCTTACACAACCAGTTGCTTGGATCTGCATTGGATAAACATAAGTATTCTCATGCATTTGAATCAGAAACACTTTTATTTAATGCCTGTAATGTTTATGCTTGTATTTGAATGCTAGATGTGTGTGGATAGAGTTTAATTTTTTTTTGTATGTTTATTTACATTTTTGCACATAGTGTATACGTTGAAATTTGTATTATGGATTTGGGGCAAAATTTGTATACATAATCAGCTAGTGTTCCCTCCCGATGGTCGAATTGGGTGAAGGGGACATTACAATTATGGGGATTCTGTTAGATTTTCATAAATTTCAATCTGATCTAGGATCTTAATTGAGAGAATAACATGTACAGCATATCTACAACATATCTACAGCATATCAATCATGGACACAATAATGCAAGCACACAAGAGACACAGAGTTTCACTGGGGAAAACCAAGAAGGTGAAAAACCCCGCAACTTCCTGAGAGATAGTTAGAGCAATGATACAACCCAAGTACAAGAACAGTCTTCTCCAAGCAGCAGCTTCTCCTCCTCCACAAGTGCGCCACTCTCCAATGAGAGTGAGTGTGAATAATAGAATGATCAAATAGAGTGCCTGCCACACTCTATTTATACATGACTTGACTTGCATAATAAACTTTACTAGGTCGGCCTTAACTTAACCACATAACATAATGCTGATAGGGCTGACCCCCACTAGGGTGGTCTAATAACCGTTTTAACCACATGTCTTATACAGGGCCAACCCCAACAAGGTGGTCAAATTACCCATCAAGTATAAGTTACGACACTTACAATATAAATGACGACACTTCCATATAGAGGAATAATAACATCTCTATAGGAATATAATATACATATATGAAATACATTCTGAAGTTACATATACATCAACACTCCCTCTTAACTAGGAAGGTATTTCTCGACACAGATCTGCTAGCACAAGTCTTCTTCTATGGATCATCATCATTGAATCATCGACATCGTCATCATCACTACTACTACTATCTCAATCAATCTCTGAACTACTCGTCATAGGAATTTCTACAGAGCCAGTCATTTTTCATACTGGATGTAGGCCCACCACTTGTAGGTCTTCATCATCACTGGGCATACTATGGAATCCTCAGGACTAATTTTTTCCATCAACAAAACCTCAAAAGAGCATCCCATCCATTTTACGAGCACACAGCTCAACCTATCGGATCTCCCAGGATCTTTTACATGTGACTGTCACAAAACCTTAAAAGAGTGTCTTGTCAAGCAAGATCTCTAAAGAGCATTTGAGGTCTTTTTCATCCTGTCTAGATCTCCAGGACTTATTATATGTGACCCCTACCACAAAACCTTAAAAGAGTGTCTTTCCAAGCAAGATCTCTAAAGAGCATCTGAGGCCTTTTTCATCCTGTCCAGATCTCCAGGACTTATTACATGTGTTCTAGCAAAACCTTAAAAGAGTGCCTTGCCAAGCAAGATCTCTAAAGAGCATCTAAGGCCTTTTTCATCTTGTCCAGATCTCCAGGACTTATTACATTCTACCCTTGCACAACCTATCCACGGCCATAGAGTATCAACCTGATACTCACCATACATCATATTGATGTACATGATCATCCTGATCATCATCACTGCATCGTCCTGATGCATGTCATCTGGAGCAACATCCTGAGGTTCATCATCTATGATCATCCTTATCATACCATGCATCCACCTGATGCATACCAAGTATCTACCTGATACATATCATCAGACATGATCCAATTGATCATACAATGTATCCACCTGATACATACACAGATACATGATCCACCTGATCATACAATGTATCCACCTGATATATATAAACATACATGATCTACCTGATCATACAAACATATCCACCTGATACATATACAGATACATGGTCCAAGCATCCAACATGATGCACATACATATACATGATCCAATTGATCATAACAATCATCTAACATGATGCATATAAATATACATGATCCGATTGATCATAACAAGCATCCAACATGATGCATATACATATACATGATCCGATTGATCATAACAGGCATCCAACATGATGCATATACATATACATGATCCAACTGATCATAACAAGCATCCAACATGATGCATATACATAGCAGTAACTGGAGCATTGTCCTTATGCTCATCATCCAGCGCTTACGTCAACAACCATGTGAAGGATCCTCCTCTCACCATGCTTAGAAAGGCTCCAGCAAATGTATCCATCACTTCTTCATCAAAGTGTCGTCAATCTGAAGAACGCCAAGCCTCTCTCTGAAGTACTCGAACTTCACTCTGTTTAGTGGTTTCGTCAGCACATCTGTAATCTTCTCATTCATCGCAACATACATGAGCTTCACTGCTCCTCTCTGCACCATATTCCTGATATAGTGATATTTGATCTCAATGTGGTTTGACCTATTGTGGAACACCGGGTTTTCAGATAGCTTCACACAACTCTGGTTGTCACAAAAGATACCAATAGCCTCCAGTGAGAGATCAAATAGCTCAGATAGTATCTTCCTGAGCCATACTGCCTCACATCTAGCCGAACATGCTGCAACATACTCTGCCTCAGCTGTACTCAGTGCTACGTAGGATTGCTTCCTGCTAAACAAAGAGATCACACCTGATCCCATATTGAAACAACACCTAGATGTGCTCTTCCTATATGTAGCACTGCCTGCCCAGTCTAAATCAACATAACCCTGCAAGTTAAACTTTTGATTCACATCATACTTGAGCCCATAATTAACTATACCCTTCAGGTACCTCAGAATATGCTTAACAACAACCAGGTGAACACTCCTCGTATCTGTCAGGAACTGGCTCAATGTGTTCACTGCAAAGCAAATATCTGGTCTTGTGTTCGTTAGGTACATCAAGGACCCAAACATCTGATGATACACCATAACATCAACCGGCTCAGATGAAGCATCACACAGAAGCTTCAGGTTCGATGCCATAGGTGTGGCCATGGCCTTGCAGTTCATCATCCCGAACCTCTTCAGGATCTCTACTGCATACTTCCCTTGTCCAAGGAAGATTCCATCCGTACTCTGCCACACCTCCATACCTAGAAAGTAGTGCATCATCCCCAAATCCTTTATCTTGAACTCGGCAACAAGCTTCCTCTTTGTATCGACAATCAATCTATCCTCACCAAGTCCTAGGAGCTTGCTTCAAGCCATACAAGGATTTCTTCAATCTGCAAACATATGACCCCCTATCATGTGTCTCAAAACTGAGTGGCTGCTCCACATACACTTCCTCTTCGACCACACCATTCAAGAAAGTTGTCTTGACATCCATCTGGTGTATCTTCCATTTCATCACTCGCTTTGTATTTCTCCATGCTACCATCTGCAGCATGCTTGATCTTATAGATCCATTTGGAAGTCACAACAGACTTCCCTTCAGGTCTTGGGACCGCATCCCAAACATCATTCTTCTTGATCGACTGGTCGAGGCATTCTTCCATTACTTCATCTTGGATCCTAGGAACTCCAGATTCTTCAATATCTTCAATAGATAGCTTTATTGCTGAAATAAATGGTGTAGTCCTTCTTTTGTAGGTGATGGTATATGATCTTTCCTACAAACAAGTTAAATTGCATGATTAGAAACATCTCATATTTTTTAGAACAAATTCTTACACATAAAGAAATATGTCATACAATCATGCGATTGTCTTTGCTAATGCTTTAATACAACATTTATTCATATCCCGTAAATTTCTAGACACCTTCCAATCTCTACCAAAACATTGTTACGAGTGTACACAACTCCCAACATGTCAGTCAGTGTAATGTCCCCTTATCCTTAGAACAACAGGGAAGGAAACATTAACAATGCAGTGGGCTTTTGGCAAACTTAGCCCCAATTCTTCTACTCATAATTTCATAACAATTAACAACTTCTCTATACAGATGTAAACTTCAATAAAACACAGCAGAATTTAAACATAACAACACATATAAGCATAGATTTGCATCAGCATATTTATCTCAAGCAATCAATAGGCAGAGAATTCAATCCCCTACTTAAGCTACATCATATCGATTTCAAGCTCATGAATACATAACATTTTGAATTAACACACTGCAAACACATAATGCATATAAGGTAAACCACAGAGAATACTTATCTTGCAACGCAATTGTGCAACGACTGGCTACGTGAGACCAACGTTCCACCCAACCATATATCTCTATCCAGCCTGTATTCTTTCAGATGAGAGATCACCCCCGAGCTGGGCTGTGTATCCACTAAGGAGGAACTAGATGACTCACTCACAGTCAGGGCTTCACTCAAACAACCATGCTAAGCCAACACACAGTTGGGTTTTTCAAGCATGCAATAGGAGATGGAGGAGGATGCTAGTCCACTGAGCTCAATCCAAGAGCCACATACACTTCAAGCTAGACTCAGCAATCCCATCCTCTGTTCATACATCCACCATTGGATTTCTCACAACTCTATCACAGATAACCCCAAATCCATCACTCATTTTCTGGGCAATTAAAACTGGTTTTTCCCATGGATTTTGGGGTAGCTATTGCTCCCAAATTCGCCCCAAGGATTATACCAATGGATACCCCATTGGATTTCACTGTCCAATCCCAAATCTGGGCGTTTTTGGCTTCCCAAAATGTGGGGTCTCTCACAGTCGCGATGTCTGGTTTTCTCCCTGCTAGGAACTCGTTTTTGGGTGGTGAATGATGTTAGATCCCTCCACCATGGAATAGGGATGAGAATGAAGCAACTTCCAAAAGGTAGTGTGACTTGTGGGACAAGTAAACAGAGCCCATACCTACCCATACAAATTTTAGGGTTTTCCATGCTCCATCAAAGTCATTGACTTATTTCTTCAACCACTCTCTTACAACAGAAATAAATGTCATCTAGAAAAGTCAAATGGGTTCTCATAATGACATATGGCAACCTATGGTTCACTCCCATAGCCCCCTCACCACTCCCTAGTGGATACACGTGGCCCCTTCTCATTTGTTGCCTCCATAGCCAGTCTTGGGATTTTATATTGCATGATGTTTATTTACATCCTTTTTACAATTTCCATGGCTTAAGAGCACATGGGCATCAAAATATCAAATATTTGCCCTTTAAGTAAAATTCAGGCTTTCACTAGCGGGGCCTTGGCCTTGAGCTCCATGCTAGGAAAACATACATCACATGTACACATTATTTACATTAAAGGCTAATATATCCTAAGGGTCGAATTGGGGGTATTACAGTCAGCAAAGAGGTTTCATTCTAAATAAGTAGCAATGGAATGTTGTATAGTGCCATAGGCCAGTTACCCATCACATGCATATTTGTAGTGTACTGTTCATTAAAGCAATTATTCTAATATGCATAATACACAACCTAAGTCTAGGAACATAAGTATATGTATCATTGAGCAGTATTATTTAAACAATCAAATATACAAGAAATGACAATTCAAATACTTATCTTTGTTTGGTTGTAGGGTGGACTCCCTCTCAATATTTGCTTCCTTGTGGGAACTATTGGAGTGTGCTCCCTTTTGATCTTTGCTTCCTGGATTACCTGTCTTTGAACTTATATCCATCTTCGATCACTATGCATAATTACTAGTATCGTAATTGTGTTATCCTCGAGGTCTCATACATACATTCATTAGTATATTCTTAATACTATAAAAAACATTATGATTCTAAGTAATCTTAAACATGTATGGTCAAGATAATTTCATACACAATTCTTTTACTCATGCATATTCCTATTTGACCATAGGAATTTTCTTGTTAGTCATATCATCAATCAAAGTAAGAAACATAATATGCCTAAACCCATGATTACTAACTTCACTGAATAATCATTATCAATCATGCCATGTATACTTATATAAGAGATCCTAACACGAGGTAGGATTCTAACTTGATATAGGAAAAACGTACATGGATTAGCATGCTAGCTAGTTATGTCTAACATACCCCCATAATATATTCTTGTTCTCTTCAATGAGTTGTGCTAATAACCTGCATATCTCATAGGTTAACCATTATAGAACCAAGTTATACATACCTCATAAGTAGATCTTCTATGTGATCCATGACAATGGATGAATCTTTGTCTTCATGTCACCATGGTCATATGTTCTTGAACTAGAACATGATTTGTCTTTCATGATGTACCTTTCATGTTAGCGGACAGCATCAACCTCATACAACACCACAATGCATTAGTATAATCATAAGTTTCAAAACCCTAATCAATGAATATCTTCTATCATGCATTCATATTTTTATTGAGGTGATACGACAAGTATAAAATTAATCAAGATTGTACTAACATTAATGAAGACAAACACACCATAAACTTAATCATGAACAGATTTTGAAACATACCTATAAGTCATACCTATCGAGATTGCCTGTAATCTTCTTATGTAAGGCCTTAGCCTCATTTCCCTCTGAAACTGGAACTTCTTCACTTATGCAGGTGACCAATCCATTCTCTTCTAGGATTAACCTAATCCACTTGATTTGTAGAAACTGGATCTGGAGTTGGATTAGGGTTTGTCAGGGAAACCCTAAAAATTCAAACTTTGAATTTAAAACTTCTGAAAGGATAGAAATATGCGCCTTGATGAGCTGATCAACCTAGTATACTCAGAATTTGAAAATTTCAAAGTTCCACCCCTCAAATTTGCTTTTCAATCTTCAAGATTCACTAGGGAGGACCCTGAATTAGGGTTTCATTTTCTCAGAGCTTCACTCAACCAAATAGTTTGATCCACATCTCTAAACTTCAATTTTTCCAAGGAGCTTCCATCTATGGTCACAAATTTAAAAAATTTCCATTTTTGCAGAAGCCCTAATTTTTCACCTTTCCGATCAAAGTCCCGAACTAGGGTTTGATCAAGCTCGACCTTCTACCGAACCAAAAAATTTGATTTTGGTCTCTAAATTTTGATTTTTATGAGTATAATTCATCCATGGTCTCTGATTACAAAAATTTCAACTTTCTCCGAAACCCTAATTCCCAGAGCCATGAATGAAGGTGTTCAAAATCCAATTCTGTTTTGGAAGAGATATGCACCTGATTATTTTTGGTGTAACTCCGAAATTACGACTCCACAGGGTCTGAAAATGCGAACTGTGGTAGCCCGACCTGTTAGCTTTCTAACCCCATAGGTTTGACCTCAATTTGATTATCTGAGAGAGAGTTATTCCAAGTGTCGTAACAAGAACTGTTTATGGGATAAAACCGGAGAGCGAACTTGTACGACGTGCCACGTATCACTGGTTCAAATTTGGCCTCTCAAAAAGTTACCTTAGAAACTAAAATCCATGCTCTAGCTATCATTTTTTACGAAATTTTATTTGGAGCTTCCTAGCCCAAGTTGTGACCTTTTGTCCTAGGTCACCTATTTATGATTGAGATCTGGAAGAGGCCGAAACCCTAACGTGTACTGATCATAAATCACAAAGTGAAACGAATTAGAGGGTGTCCTTTGGACACAAGGTACATGAGGATCTTATCTTCGACTTGTAAGAGTTCGAGATCCTAAAACCTTGCCAAAATGGATTTATAGCGAAATTTATACGATGACTAGTTTTTGCTATATCAAGCCCTAGCTTCGCAAGTGCAACAAGTGTCATAAATGCCATACCATGCCTTCTTTCAGGATAGCTCTGATACCATGTTAGATTTTCAGAAATTTCAATATGATCTAGGATCTTAACTGAGAGAATAACATGTACAACATATCTACAACATATCAATCATGGACACAATAATGCAAGCACACAAGAGACACATAGTTTCACCGGGGAAAACCAAGAAGGTGAAAAACCCCGTAACTTCCTCAAAGATAGATAGAGCAATGAAACAACCTAAGAACAAGAGATAGTCTTCTCCTAGCAGTAGCTTCTGTTGGCTTGGTTTTGCAACCAACCTTAGTGCAATGGGCACCTGCTAACTAGTAGCAACAGTTTCAATAGAAATAAATAACAAACTAATCTAAACTATATTAAACATGAATCTATGTGAAGTAAATAAACAAACAATGGAAATATTATAGAAAACAAGAACAAGAAATATAATAAAGAATAACTTTGTATTAAGAATAAGGGCAAGCAAGTGCTTGCAATGGTAATACCTCCAAGTGGTGAAGATTGTTGAGTAGCTCCAAGGGTGAGCAGCTCCAAACTCCAAAGGTCCCTTCTCCAAGGTAGCTACAATGGCCAAAAGCTCATGGGAGATTTTGGCAGCGTGAGGATAGGATGATGGACGGATGAAAAGTGAGGAGACCCTACCACCTTTTTATAGTTTTTGGTGGTGAGGAATACCATTATGGTTTTTGAGGAAACCAATGGTATCGACCAACATGGTTTAGGTACCTTTTCCCTCATTTTTCCTTTTTTGAATATTTTGAATATTTTTATTCCCTTTTTAATATTTTTGGAAATTTTGGACCCTTTTTGAGGGTTTTTTATGCTTTTTGAGGAAAAATATTCATTTTGAGTGAAAAAAGGGGTGTATTAAGGTCTTTTGGTGACCTTTTGGTGGCTTTAGAGGCTCAAATGGTGGAAAAGTGGACAAATGGGTCATGTGACTAAGGAAATGAGCTAGTGAGCACTTTTTGGGTGTTAACAGATTGCCCCCTGATGTGTGAGGGCAGGAGCTCATTGTATGCCCGATAGACATCATAGTTCTTTTCTCATTTTTCTGGGGTTTGGGGAGGAGAAGAGACCGATTGGAGCTGCTCACCCTTGGAGCTACTCAACAATCTTCACCACTTGGAGGTATCACCATTGCAAGCACTTGCTTGCCCTTATTCTTAATACAAAGTTATTCTTTATTCTATTTCTTGTTCTTGTTTTCAATAATATTTCCATTGTTTGTTTATTTACTTCACATAGATCCATGTTTAATGTAGTTTAGATTAGTTTGTTATTTATTTCTATTGAAACTGCTGTTACTAGTTAGCAGGTGCCCATTGCACTAAGCTTGGTTGCAAAACCAAGCCAACAGAAACTCCCTAAGTGCCTTTTTCGTAAAAGGGATTGTTCAGCCCAAAAAAGGGGTAAAATTATACCGAACAAAAAGGGATTGATGATAGCGAGAAAAGGTCTCAAGAATCATCATGAGTGCGGAAAACTAAATTCGGTGACATAAAGATTGTCAAAAAGGGGCAATGACCAATGTGGCACACAAACCGAGGCGACGAGGGGTCATGGGAAAAATGCCGAAAAAATATGGAGGTAAGAGCGAGAAATGATCTCACGCATCATCACGAGTGTGGAGAACTAGATCCGGCAATATAAGACTTGTCAAAAATGGACGACGGTCGATGTGGCACGCAAACCGAGGCGACGAGGTGGCATGGGAAAAATGCCCAAAAAATCTAAGCATGAGAGCGAGAAATGATCTCAAGCATCATCACGAGCACAGAAAAATTAATCCGGTGACATAAGGTTCGTAAAAAATGGACAACGACCGATGTGGCATGCAAATCGAGGCAACGAGGGGGCATCGGAAAAATGCCCAAAAAATCTGGGCGTGAGAGTGAGAAATGATCTCAAGCATCATCATGAGCACGGAAAATTTAATCCAGCGATATAAGATTCGTAAAAAATGGATGACGGTTGATGTGGCACGCAAACCGAGGTGACGAGGGGGCAAAAAAATGGTCAAACAATGGACTTGGTGAAAACAGGAAAAGGAAAGAACTGTCATGAAGTTCTCACTGTTCTGATTCCAAAGGTACAAACGGTTTGAGAAACGGACGTCGTATGACACCGGAATGGTTGTTTGAAAAATGGTGAAATCTCTATAAATAGGGCGTGGGGCCCATATGACGTGTCATTGTTACATGTGAGTTTGGCAGAGCAGTCAGAGATCTTTCTTGATTTCCGGGAGATTCCACCGTTGGTTTTCGATTCCACGAGTTTCAGGTAACTCTATTCACCTTAGCCTTTTCAATTATGTCCTTTTTGGTTAGCGGCAGGCCCCTGAAGGCCGCAAAATTCCATGTTGGCCTTCCAACGTGGAATATGGGGGAGACAGTCGCGATGTTCATCGCGACTGTCAGTTTGAAAGTCGCGATGTTCATCGCGAGTATGGGGGAGACAGTCGCGATGTTCATCGCGACTGTCTGGCCAATACCCACGATGTTCATTGCAAGTTCTTGTATGGAAGCCGCGATCATCATCGCGGCTTTTGATGGAAAAGCCGCGATGGTATTTTTGAAATTTTTTTTTTTTTTTAATGGTGCTAAAAGTTTCTTTGTTTTTTGGCAGGATGCTGAGGAGACCATTGACGTCATGGAGAGAGCGAGAGATGGAGGAGGATTTGATGGTCCGGATTCGTACAGATCAGGGGGTCCGACAGGCTTTGGCAGTGGGTGGACTGCTAAAGTTCGCTCAGATTCCACCAATGCGTTCAGTAGGACCCCTACTGAACAAGTTGGTGAGATGGTGGGTACCTGCAGAGGGTTCCTTTCTTGTTGGGGGTGAGAGGTTGGAGATCACCCTCATAGATGTTTATTTTCTTACTCGGTTACCTCGCTTAGGGGAGGTGGGGGCTCTTCTATCGAGGATCCCGGCGGGTGTTGACATGGAGGATCTCTTGGAGACTTTCTGTGTTGCTGGGGAAATTGTGCAGAACAGCGCGCTGAGCCTAAGATCACGACGAGAGTGGGACATGCAGGCTATCGGGGCTTGTGTTCTGCGGGTGTTGGGTGCCGCGGTGCCACATTGTTTGTCAGGGGGACAAACGATGATGGTGGATTCTGTGCTAAGGGGGACTTATTATGCATGGGGTCAGATGTTTTTAGCTAGTGTCCGGAGAGATCTGGACAAGGTCAGTCAGGAGGGGGGAGAGTTCTGCTATGCCTCCTTTCTGTGTTCTTTTTTCTTTGAGCGGGTACCGACTTTGCGACCACGGGTTCCCATTCGTGATGGTTTGGTAAGCGAGCTGCGGATGGTGCGGTGGGGGCAGATGATGCCTCGCGGTGGTAGTGGTATCCGCGGGTTCTTCTCGCAGGAGATGTACGAGCAGTGGGAACAGATCCGTCTGTTGATTGAGGACTATCCATATGCTGGTATGGATTACCGAGGAGATCCGGAGATGCCTCGAGCCCAGGGACAGGCCTGGGGTTTAGATGGTATGTTTTGTTCTCTACTATATCATGTGTTTCTAGATTTATTGGTTATGATTATAGTTAGATATGTATATGATGGTTTATTTGCATTGTGCAGATGTTGGTCCTGTTCCACTGGCTGACTATGTGGCTCGCAGGGGACAGGCGATGGTGGTTGCTCCACCTCCGGTAGCTGTACTGCCTCCACATGGTTGAGTATTTGGGGCTCATGGTCGAGGGGCTGGCCCTAGAGATGATGCTGTCATTGGTGTCCGAGAGACACTGGATATGATTCTAGCAGGATTCTCGGAGGATGGGTGGAGAGACTTAGATCGGGACATCGTCGAGCGATGTTTCGATGCGCCATGTGAGTGGCGCTCAATCCTGCTGAGGGCAGCATTGCTGGCGACTGAGTACAGGGATGGTGGTTGGGATGATCCGACAGGGCCGACGGAGAGGAGGATTCGTCTACGAGATGATCCAGTGGGGACGCCAAAGCGGAGAGTTCGCGCTCAGCATGATCCAGCAGGGCCGACGGAGGAGGCGCCAGAGGAGCCCAGGGACCGTGATGATTAGATCATATGTATTTGCCCCCAAATGCTGATGAGCATATGGGGAAGCTCTTTTTTGTACGGCTGATGTATTTTTGTATATTGGGTGCTGAGGGAACCTATTTCATGTTTTGACTATACTATGATGTATATATATATATATATATATATATATATATATATATATATATGATGTTTTTATATAGTCGTGTATGCACATGGATGCATTTGTTGTCTTTTTGTTCGCCCGTGGAGGCATGTTTGATTTTCTATATGCCCGTGGAGGCACATGTTATGCACGTGGATGCAACATTTTGATTTTTTGTATATGCCCGTGGAGGCACATGTTATGCATGTGGATGCACATTTTGTTTTGGTATATGCCCCTGGAGGCACATGTTATGCACATGGATGCATTTTTTTTTTTTTTTTTTTATATTTAGATATATGCCCGTGGAAGCACATGTGATGCACGTGGATGCATTTTCTTTATGAAATGATTTGATTGGTGTGCCAGTCAAGTACGTTGTTGGCCATATGGTCTGCTACACTATTGAGGTTTTTTGGGACATGTGTGAACGAAATGGATTCAAATTGTCGAATCATTTGTTTAGTGCGCAAAATTTTTCTGCAAAGATAGGGATCGCGTACCTGGTAATCATTGTTGAGCTGGGAAACAAGGAGTTGTGAGTCCAAGAAAACATTAAGGTGATGTATGCTCATTTGGAGAGCTACGGCCAGGAGACCATTCACGGCATCATATTCAGCTTGGTTGTTGGTGGCAGCACCTAAACACACTCCATCAACGTGGATCAACTCATGTGAAGGGGAATATATTACCCAAGCTGCGGAGGCTAGATTGGGGGACCAATGGCTTGCACCATCAGCAAAACCGACGTAGTAGAGTGGAACATGTGTGTGAAAGGGATAAATGGCAGGGGCCGACCGGATAGAGGGGTATCCAGTGGAAATCATGTAAATGGTGTTAATTTCTTCCGAGGAAGAAGATGCTGGAGGATGAATGGGTTGATGTTGCTGACGAACGGGGGGGGGGGGCATCAGGCCATGTGTCAATGTGGTGCTCTATAATGGCGGGGTCAAGACCATGCATTTCGGTATAGGACCAAGAAAAGACATCACGAAATTCTTGGAACAATTTTTTGTATTCTCCAATCTCATGCTCACTGCAGGAGGCTCCTAATGTAATGATTTCAAGGGCACCAGGTGGGTTAGAGATATCGATGTGGATGACAGGTGAGATATTGGCCATGTTACCTTCCTCAAAGCCATCAGGAGTAGGAATAGGATCCTTAAACTAGTCAACTTTAGTAGGAGGGAAATCTTTGGACTCAACCGCGAATTGGGTAGCGGTGGTGGATGAGGTCTCTTCTGGGAGGAAGTATGAACGATGGTGCATATCTTCCCAGGGGTAATCAGGGGCAGTAAGAGCCTCTAGAATCTCCTCATCATTGCGGAAACTTTGAGTGGTCAAATCGGTTGATGAGGTAGTAGTATTCGAAGAGATCATATAAACGGTGTTAATCTCTCCAGATGAGGATGATACGGGAGGGTAGATTTCCTTGATGAAGGGAGGATATATTTCTAAGTCGACGTTATTCAATTCGTACAACATTGCTCTGTAATATGGGATATTAGGACAGAGATGTGAGTAGTGGCCGTAAATACCGCATATCGCACAAGGGTGGTTGGTACGCAGTGATTTGTCACGAGGCTTGGGGTTTGAGTCGATTTTGACAACCGGGACAATGGGGTCGTCGTCAAGCATTTGTATGTGTTCCTGTAATGCAGGTAACTGTGGACATTGATGAGTTGGGTGGCCTAACTCATCACACAACAACCATTTAGGAGGAGCACGGAACACGGGGGGAGGTTTAACTTCCTTGGGTGGGGGTACCGCAGTATATGGTTGTGGGCCTCTGCCCCTAGTGGGCCTGATGAGAGGAGGGGGATTCGTAGATGACGAAGGGGTGGTGATACCGAGAGGTGGTTGATTAGAAGTGACAATGGGTTGCACCAGTTGCAGGATGACATTTGGTGTCGGTGAGGGAACGGGAGGCGAAATATACCACACAGGTAATCCCAATGTTAACCCGGGGAGACTAAGGGTAGCCATAACCGGAGCGCTTACTATGCCCGGGGGAGGAAATAGAAAGGGGATTGTGTGGATGGGTGTAACACCAATGTCACTAGGGACCAATGGTGGTTTAGGTAACAAGGATGGTTGATTGTCGGGTGTTTGTGTATTGTGTGAAAGAGTATAGAGGTTAGCGACCTCGGTCTCCGGTGACGGTGGTGGAATAGATTGGAATGTAGAAGTCATCGGAATGTCAAAGTAAAGTTCGGGTCCCACAGAGGAAACACACGAGGTAGTTGCACCACAAACAGGTTGTTCAACCATAGGGAGAACATTTTCAGGTGCAGCGGGGGCCTTAGGATCATAATAGGTGAGTTGGTCGACCTTGACCACGTGTCTGTCATGAGGGAACATCATGGTACGAAAAACGGATGAGGCAAAAGCCCACATGGCATACATGTAGCTGCGTCCAAGTAAGAGGTTATAGTCAAATTGGGCATTGATGACCTCTATGTCAATGAGCACAGTTTTACCAGCCAGCTGGACGGGGACATTAGCTAAGAGACCTTGGGGTTGAGCCGAACGACCGTTGTAGGCTCGTAATGCGGTGGTTGACTGCTAGAGAGTCGGAGATCCCAACTTCTGCCAAATGAATGTGGACATAACGCATGTAGAGGCACCTTCATCGATAATGCACCGATGGATAGCAAGATTCTGAATGGAAACGAAAACTTGGAATGCTAAAGTGGAAGGCAAGCGTGGTTCGGACTGGTCTGAATCAAATGCCATCAGTTATGAATCATTGGGGTCAATAGCGCCAATGGCAGAGAGAAAATTCTTGCACTGTGAAGGACAGTTTTTTAAGACTTCTAAAGCAGACATGGCTGCGGGAGACTAGGCTAAGTCATCCACAATGCTGTAATTCGAAGCAGCACTAGCATTGGGATTATTGTTGATGCGACGAAGTGGGAAGCGAGGTGCTTTGGAAGCGCCATCAAGTTGAGCCGGAGGTATACGTAACGTCTGATCTGTGGGATGAACGTTAGTGTTCTTGTCGGCGGGAGGGGCTTCAGGGGTGGAGCCATATTGGCTCCGGCGGGTTTGGAGGTTGGCATCTGCGGATGACATCATTAACAAGTTGTGGGTATCTGAATCGAACATGGGTTGATCAGGAGCGGCATAAGTGATTTTTTGTTGTGGTGGCACGTTGCCCTGAGGGGGAGCTATCGGCTGAGTGTTCACTACACCTTGGGTTGGAAAGGGATTTTGCAACACCAAAGGTTGATGTTAAGGTGGTGGAGGGTTGGGTGGTGCCTGAGGAGCCGCTTGCGCTTGACGATGGGCATCGTCAGTCCAGAGTTGCCAAGCTCGCTCCAAATGTGGGAAAGCATGTGTGTAATGGCCATAGACCCCGCAAATAGGACAAGGATGGTTTGTTCTGAGGTTATTGTTTTTGCGCTCCCTAGGATGACGATTCGGATTCTGGTTGGGAGGAGCAGCATTGTTGTTATTTGGGGGATTGGGAGGTGGTGGACCTTGATTATGCTGTTGATTGTTGCCGCGGTTACGTCCTCTTCCACGGTTTTGTTGTCCACCCTGGTTGCGCTGGTTGTTTTGATGTTGGGGATGATTGTGTTGTGTGTACACTTGCCCTTGAGCAGTGGGAGGATTTTGGTTAGCCACAGGTGCGGGAGCAGGTTGCGGTGGATAATAAGCTGGTGGGGCTGGAGGTAGTCTAGTTACCTGCTGGGGTTGTTGGTAACCCTGAGCTATTGGAGGTGTTGGGTTAGCTGTTGCAGCTTGCTGTGGGTAATACATTGGTTGAGGTGCGGTTGGGGGGGTGTATGCAGGTGGTGCATGACCAAATCACTGAGGTGGACATGAGGGTCCGTGGGTATGGTGGTGATGTGCCATGGGAGCATATGAATTGGTTACTCTAGATTGAGATGCAGTCAGCGAAAGGACGGGGCCATGGCTAGGACGTGCAATGGAAAAGGGTTGGGGATGCGAGGCAATACGACCAATGATGCCATCTGTGGCATGGGATGCCCCTGACGCATCGTGTTGGGATGAATCGCCCTGTGGGGCATCCGATATAATGGTATACAGACCCTCAGTATATGTTTGTGGGCCTCTGCCCCCAGTGGGCCTGATGAAAGGAGGGGGATTCATAGATGACGAAGGGGTGGTGATACCGGGAGGTGGTTGATTGGAAGTGACAATGGGTTGCACCGGTTGCAGGATGACATTTGGTGTCGGCGGTGCGGCTGAGGTAATACATTGGTTGAGGTGCGGCTGGGGGGGCGTATGTGGGTGGTGCATGACCAAAGCACTGAGGTGGACATGAGGGTCCGTGGGTATGGTGGTGATGTGCCATGGGAGCATATGAATTGGTTTCTCTACATTGAGATGTAGTCCGCAAAAGGTCGGGGCCATGGCTAAAACGTGCAATGGAAAAGGGTTGGGGATGCGAGGAAATACGACCAATGATGCCATCTGCGGCATGGGATGCCCCCGACGCATCGTGTTGGGATGAATCACCTCGAGGGGCGTCCGGTATAATGGTATACAGACCCTCAGTATATGGTTGTGGGCCTATGCCACCAGTGGGCCTGATGAGAGGAGGGGGATTCGTAGATGACGAAGGGGTGGTGATACTAGGAGGTGGTTGATTAGAAGTGACAATGGGTTGCACCGGTTGCAGGATTACATTTGGTGTCGGCGGGGGAACGGGAGGTGAAATATACAACACGGGTAATCCCAATGTTAAATCGGGGAGACTAAGGATAGCCATAACCGGAGCGCTTACTACGCCCGAGGGAGGAAATAAAAAGGGGATTGTGTGGATGGGTGTAACACCAATGTGACTAGGGACCAATGGTGGTTTAGGTAACAAGGATGGTTGATTATCGGGTGTTTGTGTATTGTGTGAAAGAGTACAGAGGTCAGCGACGTGGGTCTCCGGTGATGGTGGTGGAATAGATTGGAATGTAGAAGTCATCGACGCGTCAGAGTAAATTTTGGGTCCCATAGAGGAAACAAACGAGGTAGTTGCACCACAAACAGGTTGTTCAACGATAGGGAGAACATTTTCAGGTGCAACGGGGGCCTTAGGATCGTAATAGGTGAGTTGGTCGACCTTGACCACGTGTCCGTCATGAGGGAACATCCAGATTCTTGTTGGGAGGAGCAGCATTGTTGTTATTTGGGGGATTGGGAGGTGGTGAACCTTGATTATGCTGTTGATTGTTGCCGCGGCTACGTCCTCTTCAACGGTTTTGTTGTCCACCCTAGTTGCGCTGGTTGTTTTGATGTTGGGGCTGATTTTGTTGTGTGTACACTTGCCCTTGACCAGCGGGAGGATTTTGGTTTGCCGCAGGTGCTGGAGCAGGTTGTGGTGGATAATAAGCTGGTGGGGCTGGAGGTGGTCCAGTTACCTGCTGGGGTTGTTGGTAATCCTGAGCTATTGGAGGTGTTGGGTTAGCTGTTGCAGCTTGCTGTGGGTAATACATTGGTTGAGGTGAGGATGGGGGGGCGTATGCGGGTGGTGCATGACCAAAGCACTGAGGTGGACATGAGGGTCCGTGGGTATGGTGGTGATGTGCCATGGGAGCATATGAATTGGTTGCTCTAGATTGAGATGTAGTCCGTGAAAGGTCGGGGCCATGGCTAGGATGTGCAATGGAAAAGGGTTGGGGATGAGAGGCAATACGACCAATGATGCCATCTGCAGCATGGGATTCCCTCGACGCATTGTGTTGGGATGAATCACCCCGAGAGGCATCTGGTATAATGGTATACAGACCCTCAGTATATGGTTGTGGGACTCTGCCCCCTAGTGGGCCTGATGAGAGGAGGGGGATTCATAGATGATGAAGGGGTGGTGATACCAGGAGGTGGTTGATTAGAAGTGACAATGGGTTGCACCGGTTGCAAGATGACATTTGGTGTCGGCGGTGCTGCTGTGGGTAATACATTGGTTGAGGTGCGGATGGGGGGGCGTATGCGGGTGGTGCATGACCAAAGAACTGAAGTGGACATGAGGGTCCGTGGGTATGGTGGTGATGTGCCATGGGAGCATATGAATTGGTTGCTCTAGATTGAGATGTAGTCCACGAAAGGTCGGGGCCATGGCTAGGACATGCAATGGAAAATGGTTGGGGATGCAAGGCAATACGACCAATGATGCCATCTGTGGCATGGGATGCCCCCGACACATCGTTTTGGGATGAATCACCCCGATGGGCATATGGTATAATGGTATACAGACCCTCAGTATATGGTTGTGGGCCTCTGCCCCCAGTGGGCATGATGAGAGGAGGGGGATTCGTAGATGACGAAGGGGTGGTCATACCGGGAGGTGGTTGAATAGAAGTGACAATGGGTTGCACCGGTTGCAGGATGACATTTGGTGTCGGCAGGGGAACGGGAGGTGAAATATACCACATGGGTAATCCCAATGTTAACCTGGGGAGACTAAGGGTAGCCATAATCGGAGTGCTTACTATGCCTGAGGGAGGAAATAGAAAGGGGATTGTGTGGATGGGTCTAACACCAATGTGAGTAGGGACTAATGGTGGTTTAGGTAACAAGGATGGTTTATTGTCGGGTGTTTGTGTATTATGTGAAAGAGTACAGAGGTCAGCGACGTGGGTCTTCGGTGACGGTGGTGGAATAGATTGGAATGTAGAATTCATCGGTGCATCAGAGTAAAGTCTGTGTCCCACAGAGGAAAAAACGAGGTAGTTGCACCACAAACAGGTTGTTCAACCATAGGGAGAACATTTTCAGGTGCAGTGGGGGCCTTAGGATCATAATAGGTGAGTTGGTTGACCTTGACCATGTGTCCGTCATGAGGGAACATCATGGTACGAAAAACGGATGAGGCAAAAGCCCGCATGGCATACATGTAGCTGTGGCCAAGTAAGAGGTTATAGTCAAATTGGGCATTGATGACCTCTATGTCAATGAGCACGGTTTTACTAGCGAGCTGGATGGGGACATTCGCTAAGAGACCTTGGGGTTGAGCCGAACGGCCGTTGTAGGCTCGTAATGCGGTGGTGGACTGCTGGAGAGTCGAAGATCCCAAATTCTGCCAAACGAATGTGGACATAACACATGTAGAGGCACCTTCATCGATAATGCACCGATGGATAAAAAGATTTCGAATGGAAACGGAAACTTGGAACGCTAAAGTGGAAGGCAAGCGTGGTTCAGACTGGTCTGAATCGAATGCCATCAGTTATGAATCATTGTGGTCAATAGCGCCAATGGCAGAGAGAAAAGTCTTGCGCTCTGAAGGACAGTTTTTAAAGACTTCTAAAGAAGACATGGCTGCGGGAGACTGGGCTAAGTCATCAACAATGCTGTAATTCGACACAGCACGAGCATTGGGATTATTGTTGATGCGACGAAGTGGGAAGCGAGGTGCTTTGGAAGCGCCATCAAGTTGAGCCGGAGGTATCCATAACGTCTGATCCGTGGGATGAACGTTAGTGTTCTTGTCGGTGAGAGGGGCTTCAGGGGTGGAGCCATATTGATTCCGGTGGGTTTGGAGGTTGGCATTTGCGGATGACATCATTAACAAGTGGTGGGTATTTGAATCAAACATGGGTTGATTAGGAGCGGCATAAGTGATTTTTTGTTGTGGTGGCGCGTTTCCTTGGGGGGGAGCTAACGGCTGAGTGTTCACTACGCCTTTGGTTGGAAAGGGCTTTTGCAACACCAAAGGTTGATGTTGAGGTGGTGGAGGGTTGGGTGGCGCCTGAGGAGCCACTTGTGCTTGACGATGGGCATCGTCAGTCCAGAGTTGCCGAGCTCGCTCCAAATGTGGGCAAGCATGTGTGTAATGGCCATAGACCCCGCAAATAGAACAAAGATCGTTTGTTCTGAGGTTATTGTTTTTGGGCTTCCTAGGATGACGATCCAGATTCTGGTTGGGAGGAGCAACATTGTTGTTATTTGGGGGATTGGGAGGTGGTGGACCTTGATTATGCTATTGATTGTTGTCGCGGTTACGTCCTCTTCCACGGTTTTGTTGTCCACCCTGGTTTCGCTGGTTGTTTTGATGTTGGGGCTGATTGTGTTGTGTGTACACTTGCCCTTGAGTAGTGGGAGGATTTTGGTTTGCCGCAGGTGCGGGAGCAGGTTCCTGTGGATAATAAGCTGGTGGGGCTTGAGGTGGTCCAGTTACCTGCTGGGGTTGTTGGTAACCCTAAGCTATTGGAGGTGTTGGGTTAGCTTTTGCAGCTTTCTGTGGGTAATACATTGGTTGAGGTGCAGCTGGG